>OZ007498.1:160269051-160869051 GCA_963931805.1 Microdon myrmicae | reverse complement strand
GTGAACATTCGTAAACTGACAAGAAATCGTAACTAGACAGTGAACTTTGAAATTTTACTGTCACGTAAAATTATATTTAAAGATTACAGGCAACACAATATAGAGTCTCCGTAACGTCAAGGACTCTCAAACATTGTGTACCGAAACAAGAAAGATGGCATTTATTAGGATAACTTGAATTGTGTAATCCAACTTTAAAAGTAAAATTTAGATCTACTACATTTTATTATACATAATGTACAAACAAATTAAGAACATCAAGATACTTCGGAATTGTTAGGAGGTAAAATAACTATATTGGTGCAAACTTGTATTGCAGATATTCATGGCCATCGAAATGGTCTGCAGTAATGGTCCGCGAACAACCGTAAATTGCATTCAAATGTGTTCCGAAAAAATGTGCCCTTGTTCAGGACTGTATTTGTTTGGAGGCTGCACTAATGATGGCTTCAGAATGTAGAGGCTAAAACCACACTCTCTGGATCCGAAATTTTCGTTGGAAAAAACTTTAACTGTTTTATTTTATTCAAGCCAAAAGTGAAGTTTAACACCAGACCCAAGCGAAATTTGGTTTCTAAACCAAAATCCTTGTTTCCTATTTCCTGCGTAGTGGATAGTAAATAAAATCCTTTATGTTCTTATGTAACATGGGGACGATTTTTCGGTTTCCAATTAGCATGCATATTATCCGTTTGGAAAATATTCCAAAAACGAGCTTAGAACATCATGGCTTGTCTTCAAATGTGGACATAGACGTGCATAAGTCATGGTGGATATGTGACCATGTGGACAAACAAAAAGTAAGTATGGTACGTGAAGCATGCAAACTTTATGTTAATATGAAGTCCAAGGAACACGTTCTTGGGAACTGATAGTACACGATTCTTTAAATTGTCCCACACGTTTTGCAGTCATGGTTCTTCTACATTGTCGTGTTCCTCCTGCTCTGGTTAGTTGTCCAATTTGTCCAATGAATATGGTCATGGACTAGAACGTGATGTTAACTGAGGATATCATATGGAGTAATGGGGAAGTTATTCCTTGAGAAAACATCACAAAAGTTGTTCAATTACACTCAAATTTGCTTGGAATTGTTTGTTGGCAACTTTTTGTAGAATACTCAGTTATATAAAATATGTAAAAAGATTGCCGTGGATTTGGAACTGTTGTCATGTAGTTAATAGAAATAGGAGAAAAATTGATGAGTGGTATAGTGTAATATATATTGCTTTTTTTTTGTTAAGCGCTGTTTGCTAATGCGATTGAGACAGTTGATGCTGGGGAGTTCATTAGCGATTTTAGTCCGAATGACGAAACTTTACCCGATCCTTCAACACGTTTAATCGTTCCGATTCATTTTTTTATTATTTTTCGAGATGAGGGGAGGCTGGACTGAATTGAACCATTTTCAGTTCCTTAGAAAGTGGTGGAGTGTCTTCGGATTCTACCATCTTCGGTGGATCAACTGATTAAGTGTTAACATTACAATAGATAACATAGACAGTAATGCTATCGGTTGGTAATTTTGTGGAAGACACTTTTTTCCCGTCTTTGGGATTGGCTCAACACGAACGATTTTCCAGCAGGTAGGAAAGGTCCTCCGTGCATGAGAGAAGCGAAAGAGTCTGGCAAGAACCGCCGATAGTTCTGGAGCACAGTTTTTAAGGACTACTGCTGTTAATCCGTCCGGGCCGGTTGCCTTCCTACAGTCCAGTTCACGTAAAATACGTTGAATAGTGCGCGGGAGTTATGTTTCCGCGACTGTATCTTTTTCTTCCGCACGGAATCACTTCCAATAATAAAGGAAACAAGTCTATTATAGTTCCTTTTTTTTTTCTTTATTTTGCTTTCTCTTTCTCCTTTTCTCTTTTTTTTTCTTTATCTTATTTATTTTTACACTATATCTTAACTCTTCACTATTATTTAGGTATTTCCTTTTAATTTCTTAACCATAACAATTAAAGTTCACAGAAGTTTCTTAGCAGTTATGTATACCTAATGTTTGTTTTACTCTTAATGCTTGTCCACTTTTAATTATTACCTTTACAATTTTTAAGACACTTCTTTTTAAATCTCTTAACAGTAACAATCAAAGTTGACAGAAGTTTCTTAGCAGTTGTGAATATTTAATGTTTGTATAACTCTTAATGCTTGTCAACCCTTAATTATTACCTTTACAAATATTCAGACACTTCTTTCTAATTTCTTAACAATTACAATCAAAGTTCACAGAATTTTCTTAGCAGTTGTGGATATTTAATGTTTGTTTTACATCTATACATTGTCCACTTCAGATCATCACTTTATAATTATCTAGGCACTTCTTTTTAATCGTTTATTGACATTAATTATGATTCATCAAGGTTCGTAAAAATTGCGTACATTTATGGTCTGATTTACATTAATACTTTGTCCACTCCTGATCATCACTTTATAATTATCTAGGCACTTCTTTCTAATCGCTTACCAAAAACCGTTACTCCAAAATAAACTCTTCTAACTGCTTCTCACATTAACGACAGCTTTTCCGATCGTACACTAAACACTTCCTCGTCGACTTTTCTCAATCTTCGCTCTAACAATTTCCGACCAGCTTCCCTCTTTACAACCAAAATCAGACTCTATTACCCACAACCCACTTCTCGTTCGACCACAGATTCAACCTTCTTCGCGACCAAAAGTCAACTACCCGACCAACGATAGACTTTCACGATCAACCTCTGATTCTGACCCACCACCGACTACTGATTACTGCCCTCAGTTCGCAAACTTGCTGAATTGTCCAATATTTCTTTATTGGTTTGAACTCGGTTCACCTTCTGCGGTTGCGAACTGACCCAATTAATTGCATTTCTGTTGATTGGGCTGGAACATGCAGTTTAATTGCTTTTGCAATTTGTTTGTTCCGGCTTATGCATACGATAATTACTTTAGGGAAATGAATTTAATTGTTTTTATTTTTCTTTCATTTTAATTGTTTTGCCAATTGCCTCTAAAGTGCTAATTTGGCTGTAATTGTTTTAGGAAATCGTGATTAATCGTTTTCCGATTGAATTCTATGAAATGATGATTCGGATGCACTTGTTGGACTGTAGGGTTATTGGAGTTCAGAATCTGGTGGTACTTTTCTGATTAAGTGTATCAATGACCCCTTGTATGATATCTTTAGGTATAACATCACCGACGCACTTAACACGGGCGAAATTTCACATCCCTCATCGAACACGGTACCGGCACGATCACAGGTGATTCCAAAGGACCGGAATCGAGGTTTGAATTCGCGGAAAATAACTTCGCGAATATATTAGCTTTATCCTGTGAATTTGTGACTAACGTCCCGCTTTATGTCACGAACGGAGGGAAAGAGGAGGAAGCGAAGTTACTGCTAACAGTCCTTGCCATTGACTAGAAGGAGCGCGAACCGGTCGGGCAGTGAAAGAGTTTATTGGTCACTCTGTCGTTGTGAGCTTTCTTCGCTCTATCAATCGCCTGGATGCACGAGTTGCTGATTCTAACAAAATTCGTGTGTCCAACTGCTATATTGTGTTGTATGTTACGAAGGCAGGTCAACAAGTCTTAAAAATATGAGGATGATTTTCTTTTATTTTCTCATTTATCTTGCCTAATAATGACGCATAATACTATTCAGTTATCGTCTGTCCCTTTTCCAAATAGTCAATGAAGATAATACCACGTATATCCCAAAACCCAGTAGCGATAATCTTTCCGATTGATTTCACCATCTTTGCCTTCTTTGGAGCCAGTTCACCTTTAACAATCCACTGTTTTGGCCGTTTTTTCGTCTCGGAAGCGTAGTGGTGTACCCATGCTTCATCTAAAGTTACTAATCTGGGCAGAAACCCATCTGGGTTGTGACGCATGCGCTCCCAAAGGCTCCAATTTGAAAGCAAATTCGGCACCCATCTCGCAGATATTTTTTTTCATACCCAATTTATCATGCAAAATTGAAACATGAAACAAAATGGAAATTGACAGATACATCGTGAGGAATGATGCTTATTAAAAACAGACCATTAGCGATGCTACGAGCCCCGTCGTAGGCATTTCTAAGAACTTATTGACCCACTCTCGTATTAAGGATCCAGCTTTGTAGGTAGCAATTTTGATCAAGAACGTCTTTTCTTGCAGTGTTCTGCGCGGTTAAATATCGATTCTGTGGTGCAATGTGTGGGGTTAAATATCAGGCCGATTATATTGATTGTATGTTGTTTGGTGTGGGGTTAAATCTCCAGTCGAAAATATTTGTTGTAAGTTGTGTTGTGTAAAGTTAGAACTCCTATTAAAATGTTTGTTGTGTTGCGTTGTGTCGAGATGAATATCCGATCGAGAATAATTGTTTTGCGTTGGCATGAATATCTAACTGAAAGAATTTATTTTGTAATGTGTTGTGTTAGTGGAGTTGTACGTTGTTCCAGGCCTCCTGATGTGTGTTGACGAGTTAATATTAACTGATATTATATTCAGTATGCGTGTTGAATATATGGGTATTATTGCCTTGGTAGGTGCCGGCCCGACACAGGTTCACCAAGACGTCCCAAACTTCGTAACCGTTCGTCGAATTGTGGTTAAACTTAGTTCACTGGTGTCTTGTCGATCAGGGAAAAACCATCGGTTCACTTTCGTCTAATGTCTTTATTCTTTTATTTTTTAGCAACTATTTTTTATATTGTACAAAAGGTATTTTTAATTCTTAAACAAAACTTATTTTATTTCGAACTTATTATTTTTAATTCTTAAATAAAACTTATTTTAGGTTGAACATAGTATTTGAATTCTAAAGTAACTTATTTTAGGTTGAACGTAGTATTTTTAATTCTTAAGTAAAACTTATTTTATGTTGTACATAGTATTTTTAATTCTCAAGTAAAACTTATTTTATGTTGTACATAGTATTTTAATTCTTACAAACTTACTTTATGTTGACACAGGTATTTTAATTCCTGGTGTAAACCGTTGTAACTTTTATTTTAAACAATTTAAACAGAAAAGCTTCAAAAATGTATAATGACTGTAGCACTGTATCATAGATTTATTTAACTTGGAACAGAGGTATGTATTCTCCGTGTACACGGTTGTGACGTTTATTTCACATAAATTAAACAGAACAGGTTCAAAAATATAAAATGACTGTAGCACCGTGGTGATCACTAGCCGACTGCCGGTTTTACGTAAAGGCACTACTTGCCCTCACGGAATCTGAAATACGATTGATTAAGTTCATCGAAGCGATAGAATACCACGTACTCAATCATCGCTTCGATGACCATATTTGATCAGTTTCCTTTTCGAATTTGTCCTATCAAAGAAGGGTTGAAACACACACACGATGATCCTTCTTGCTGCTCATCGCGTGTGTCGCCCAGCATGCGAACCATAGACATCGAATCAAATAAAAACAAACACATTTGCAGCTGGGGCAAGTCGTTCTGAAAAGGGTTAAATGTGCTTACACGATTAGTGACTACGAGTAGCATGATTGCTGATCGTGCGCATGTTGTTGTTGGCGTCAACAGAGGTCGAAACGTCGTGTGTGTATTTACACTGACGAGTTCTCGATCCCTTTCTGCGGCCAGGTGCGAGTTTCCATTTAAAGAACTCGAACGCCTGGGCTGATCGCCGTATGCCACGACGTATTTGTCGTTCGTGTGTCCAACTGATGCGGGCATGCATAAAAGAACCAAAAGGAAGAAATATCTCCTGTGGCATTGTAGCCGACTTCTTAGGAGACTTTTCGTTGGTAGGAACTAATGTAATGTTGGTTGCTAGATGTGCGACCAATTTGCCCTTCCTTTAGAAACGCTTGTGTTGCTGATGGTGTTTTACCTCAGCGCGGTTAAGCATTTCAGCGGTGGTTGGTCGTTATGAGCAGGTAAGTCATGCTTTTCAGGTTTCTATATGCCCCAGGTGGGAGTTTTAAATGGGGTAATGGGACGATGATAAGTGGCGTTCAAGGGAACCGCCACAAATATATTAATATTGGGATGGCGAAATATGATGGAATGTAACCTACTTGGTATCGATATGAATCGGGAATGTTGATGGGGGAAATAGTATTTAAGGAGACTTTTTTGAAGAATAAAGCTGACTGCAACCGAATTTGCATCTCATCTTTGTTGGCAAAAATGTGTGGCCGTAACATTAAAGTTCAAACCTCTAATGTTGACATTTAATATTTTGTTATCGGGCAGCTAAATGGACAAGATATTGTATTTTTTATTAATTGGTTGGATTTATTGGGCCCTGTGGGGTACAAGTTGATGTGCCGAACACAGGCACGCGGTTCACTCCTATCCCCATCATATTACGCGAACACTGGTCTTGGCGATGCACTCAGTTGTCCTGCTGCTTGATTCAACTGTTCCCAGGCAAAGATAATAACACACTTGATCACGGTGATTAGACTTTTATTTTTGTATTCGTTTTAATTTATTCTAACACTGTTTGGTGAGGAGACAAAAATATATAACTTGTAATACATTTTGTGTAACGTTTATGTATGGATTAAAGCTTTTTAATTTAATGTAGTTTAGCCGAATTAATCTATAAGGGTACAATTTACAGCTCACGTACGCACTCACGTGCGGACACGTCGGTGGTGGAAAGACGATTCGTTAAACGATGTGACCATCCGCGATGATGTTTGAGTAATTGGATTTTTAATTTTCGCACTTGACAACCAAAAGAGAACATACTCCTGATCTCTCATTGCCACGTTCGTCGATGTGTGATGGATAATCGGTTAATTGATAATCGACGAACATGGGACAATGAGAAAACAGAAACACGATGTATGATGATCTAGGGGTGGTTTTGGTTGTGTGCATGAGTCAATGTACTTTGAGGATAACCCATTGACCCAATTCGGTGAATATGGTGATCTCAGAGTACATTGATCTGTACGAAGACAGAACTGTGGAAGAGAGGAAAATTAAGCTGGTGCTATTCACCTGCGAAAAGAGAGCATTGATCCCCAGCGAATGAAGTGTCTGGAGAAAGTGCAAAGGACGCTGACTTGGCTAGGGAAATCTGATCATGGGAACTAACTTAAATACTTTGATAATTTCCCAGCGGTCGCAAGATTAAGTAACCGCTTCGTTTGATCAGCTTATGCCGTTGCTAACCGACATGATGCGATTTGCTGTGGAAATCTCATGGGTTAGCGAAATGGGGTTGCCGTATGGCAAAATGTAACTATACTGAATTATGCATTATCTGCATAGGATAATGAGTTTAACTATGCGTCCGTTTAACATGTTTACAGGGGAATTGCTTATAAGGGGAATGGGTAGAAATGACGCGCTGAAAGCGGTCGAAATAAGGTATGCAATTGTGGTTTGGTTCTCCATGTGGTATAGAGAACCCCCACAGCCCCACGTTGGGTGCCAAAATGCAACACCTGAGCGTAACCCCAGATGTTAACATTTATTAAATAGTTATCTAGTTTGTGTTGATTATTGTCGATTATTGTTGAATATTTAGTTCAATTCGGAATTACTTACTCGCCTGGTCTTCTCCTTTGGTTTGGCAAATAGGGTCTTCTCCTCTTCTTAGTTTCTTCCTTTTAATTGATACGAGATCGTTTTTTACTTTAAACTTTATTGTTTCTTAACTTTAAACTTTATTGTTTCCAAACTTTACACTTTATTGTTTTTTTACTTTAACCTTTATTGTTGAAACACACTGGGAATGTCCATCCCTTAAATACATTGACGTTTTTTTTAAACAAGAAGACCCGCTATACAGTTTCGATGGCCGCAGCCTTATTGTTTATTACTTTACTCTGCGCCGCAACTCATTTGCACACCTCTTTTTATACCCAATTATTGGTAAGTTAATGCAGATGAGGCATTTTCCTCACCTGGAATGTGTAACCTATTCGGAGGTTATTCGCCTGTCATAAGCCATTAGCAATATTCATTAATCTTTTACTTGCTCTGCAAAAACTGCAACGACAAAGAATTGAACAATTATTTAAGTGCTTTCATGTGGAGAACCAATTATAGAACATTGCCGGCATGTGCCCTTCGTATCATGCGATTAATTGTGCCTCGCTGCTGTGTTCGCTACTTCGTCGAACTCACCACTTTTCCGACGCTCAATTATTTCGTCGTCGGTGGCCTTTGACGACACCGCTTGTGATCGTATATCGTGTATCACACTTGTAAACATATGCATTTGTAAAATGAGAACGTGTACGTCCGTGGACAGGGGCTTGCTTGATTTTTGTAATACGAAGCAGAATGCAGTGGCTTTGGGGAGTGCGTCAAGTGGCTTTGGAAGGTGGGCATGGATGGCTAATTATCGCAACGTATGCGATATGAATTAATTGCCCGTGGAGAAGGCTTTGCTTCTGAATGAATGCGAATGTTAATTCTATGCATTGTATTGGTTGCGGGAAAGGCGAGTATTGCATTGTATGCAGAATATTTTGAGGATTGATCATATAGATAGAATCATGGGATGATGGAATCAAATTAATAAATATTATAATGATTGAGAAGGGGTGTAAAGCGAGGTGTAACATGGCATTCATGCCCTGCCCTTCGAATACACTCATATTTTCTAGCAGAAACCTATGGCATTCGTGCCCTGCCAAATAGTCAAGCGGAGATCTTTCTCACTCTCATGACACACTATACTCCTGTTAGCACTGTTTGGATCACTAGGATCAGACTCAACATTGCGTTTATCGTTTCAAACAGCACTTTATGCTTTACCTTTATATCGGATTTTGTATAATTTTTCATGGCGATCTTGCATTACTTTTCAAAGGATGGAATTAGAATGAACTAAACAAGATACGTGAACGAGTTATATTAATATTAACTGATATCAACTGATAATATATCTGGCTCGAAGGGCCAATGTCCAAGGACTAAAAAATACAAAAGATTGATGTTTTAAAGTTCTGTAATCCAGATGATTGTTTTCTTCCTCGAAATCAGTTCCAGAACTACCTTCACTCATTTTATTTAGTCGTTGCTTTTTTGACAAAGCTGCTTTTGGTCTTGACTTTGGTAGCAACTTCAACATTTTTATAATAGTGGTTTTGTACAAGGTTTGACTGAATTGATGAACTAATGAACATTTCCTGAGAAGAACCATTTGACGTTGGGTGTGAATGTATGTGGGCTATAATAAAGAATACAATAAGTCCCACAGGGACTGTACGCGTTGAATCATCACAACTTGCAAGTATGCAGTTTTCCAATTATCAAAGAAGCAGTCCCATAAGGGGAACGAACGGCACAGCACTTCATCGTTTTAAAATTACTTTCAATCTATTGCATTCGAATTATAACAACGGGTGAACCGTAAACACGAAACATAACTCGCTCCCTAGAGTAATAGGTTTGCCAACTCACGAGCCAAGTGCATCAACTCTGAAATACACTCACGCTACATTGTTATGTCCAGAAGACATGACCCAACCTACGGAAAAAGCAACTACCATCCCATAAATTAAATGCCAGTTGTCTCTCCGCAAGCACATTCGAATATAAATAATACTTACAAGTCCTTTTTTAAAACTCCAGTTTTATCCTTGCCAGCCTGTAGAAATCGGAATATGGCATGTAATTGTCTCGGGGCAGTAGGAACGGTGTGGAATCGACCGTTCATAGCAATTTCTCAGTATAGTAAGATTAACGTGGTTAGGTTTCCACCGTGATGTCTTATTCATGGAAGACCAAATAATTTCGCGGCATGAGCTACGGGACAGTAACCCACCCTTACACAAGATAAAACGATTTGTGTAAAAACAACTCAAACGAATATGTGGTATGTGGTATTGAGTTTTGTTCACTGTTCCCTCATAGTTTGGTCGGAATTTCAGATTTTAGGTATATAGTGATACCCGTTATTCTGAAAAGGCTCCGCCTACGATAAACCTAACTACCTGCCAAGTTTAGTGAATTATATCACGTTTAATTTTCGATGCTGAATAAGCACTTAAAAATTCAGTGCAGACCCAAACATTAGTAAATAGTTCTACAAATCATAGCCAGCAACTTTTTCATTTAAAAACAGGCAGCATTTACAACAATGGGGCGTGCTATATTTAGCAACTTGTTATACCATCCGGAATCGATCTATAATTACTTTTTTTAATTCCCGGACAAAGTTACAACAATATTGTAACATTATGAGTATTTACGACCCGGAATTTCGCTATTTTAGGTCAGGTCAATAAGTATTTAGAAAATGATGACGATTTTTTTTTATTATCTGATTTAGCTGATTTAATAATAACGCATAATACTGTCCAGTTATCGTCTGTTCCTTTTCCAAATAGTCAATGAAGATAATACCACATGCATCACAAGGAGTTACCTCTTGGATAAGACGGTGTACTTGTAGCGTACAATTCTAGTTTATGCTCGATCGCATTTGTTTGCCACCAATCAAACAAGGCATTACCTCTGGTGTTCGAGGTCAGATTGCCCCAGGCACTGTGCTCGGCGTTAAAATCACCTGCCATTAAAAAGTAATTGTTTTCCGAATCTAACTTGAGACTTCGGAAAAGCGTATCGATTTCACAAATAAATTGGGTACCTTGAACAGATTCAGGAGCGTAAGCAGCGACTATATATAGATGCCTTTGACTTTTTAGCGGAATGTCTATAATGCATGCCTCTAACACCTGGAATTTGTGTACTTCCGTGCTGTAAACGACCTTATGGTGAAGACCTTTCTTAACTAAGATAGCGACCCCACCCCCTCGAGTAGAGTGTGGTCGATCTCGTCTAATTATGTTATAATTTTTGTAGCCCATTTTGTGCCTTTGGTTTAGCTTAGTTTCGCTAGCCAAGAGCACATCTGGGCATTCGGCTTGGAGCAGATTGCCTAAATTATCCCTTCTTTCGATGTGGATCAGTGAATTTACATTCACAGCTATAATTTTTAGGTTAATTTCAGACGGAGGGTTGAAGATTTTGATGTGGAGAGTTATTTGAGAACAGGGTTGAATAGAGAGTATCTATTCGTGCTCTTTGTTCAGTCAGTGTTCTTTGAAGTACGGCAAATTCTCCTTGCATGGTTAATAACATTGTTATTATTTCTGAATGTGCCTCTGGTGCAGGCATTTTCCCATTACTATATGTATGTTCCATGGATGCGGGTTGCTTAGGAGCACCGGCCATTTGTGCATATGACACACAAGGAGCAACGAAATTGTTGTAAGAACGAGTTTTCATTTTTTTCTCTTCTTCAACTTGTTTCTTTTTGGATTCCAATTTTAATTTCATTTGTTGAAATTTAGGACATCCTCTAAAATTAGCAGTGTGACCTGTATTTTTACAGAGGACACAGGACAGTGTTTTCCTATCTGGAAGCTGTTCCTTGCCCAAGGGGCATTCACCAATGGTATGGTCGGAGAGGCACTTTACGCACCTGAATTGCATGTGGCAGTTTGATGCCGCGTGCCCGAAGCGTTGACAACGCATACACTGCAATACGCGATCGATTTTTCTAATTTTTTCCCAACTTATTGTTTGGTGGTTGAGGTGTTTGATGTATCGGAGAGCATCAACTTTACTGTTGGGACTCAGTGATACAATAAAGAAAGGCAATTTGCAATTGCGTTTTCTGGAGTTGGCGGTAGAGAAGGGTTTCACACCTGTAAATTTTAAATTGTCGGTTTCGACATTTTTTAATTCCTCTAATACCTCCTCAGGGGAAAAACATGGATCAACGCCTTTTAGGAGCATGGAGATTATTTTCTCCGATTTCGGGGTGTACGTGTAGTACTCGCTTTTTGTCCTACCCAAAGCAGTCATTACTTTGCTATAACCTTCCATATCATCGCACATTAATTTTATTTTAGAATTATTAATTTTTTTTGTTTTGAAATTTTTGCAAGTTAACTCACCTAATTTTATAACGTCCTTTGTTTCCATGGACGTAAGTATTATAGGCGGCGCCTTTTCCTTTTTGTTGGTTACGATGTGCTGGTTTGTTTGCTGCTTCTGCATCTCGATTGTTTGCTTCCTGATGTTGTTCCTGATTTTTCCGTTGTGCTGCTGTATTTTCTTGGCTTTGTTGTTGCTGCACCAGGTCTTTTAATTTGAGGATTGCTTCTCTTTGTTTATTGAGTTCCTCTTTTTTTGTGTCAATATCCGCAAGGAGTTTTTCTAATTCCACCGGATATGTTGCAGTACCTGTGATATTGTTTTCTTCCTCAGCAGGTAATTCGATTTCACTTGGGTCAAGGTCAACCAATTCGTTGAATTGGTTACCTGCGCCTGTGTATTCGTTTTTCTTTCCTTTTGCATTTTTTTCGCCGTCTGAATTTGGCGTATGCCGCTTTGTTATAATACTCGGCTGTCGCTCGAGTCGGCTCCGTGTCATCGCTTTCAGGTCTGCCTGGCCCCTTTTCATGAAAGGCGACGAGCTCTTTAGCACTTTGTTTGTTTCCATAATTTTTTATTTTTTTATTTATTTTTTAAACAACCGCTCTCAGTGGCGGCCACACTGTGTAATCCACACTTGTTCACTTACACTCGCGTGACGAATTTATTTATTTATTATTTTCTTATCTCTTTGACGTGTTGGTAACGACTGATGGCTCTTTATCCGTTCGTACAGTGCTCTGACATCTAAGAGTACTTTAAAATCCCCTTAATTATCCTTTATTTTTAATGAATGGAATTATTCCTATTCCGAATTGTCATAAATGAGGAACAGTGTGTATCCCAGGTTGCCCCAATACTCAAGTATTCAAAACTGGCAATCGATACTTTCTAACTCTCTGCTCTTCACATCTTCTTCCAACTCCATTGTGTTGTGTCACGTAATCACTTAGAAAAAAAAAGCATAAAATTTTAATTGTATTTTTTTTTGCTTATTTTAAAAGCTCTTTATTGTCATAGAAATAAATTTGTATCTAAAATAATTTCTGAAAAAATTAATGTTTTCGAAGAATTAATTGGGACTTTCGGCCTTTAAAAGTTGCTTTGTAGCGAATCGTTGTTCATCAACAAAAAGACATAATTGTATTGTTGTGGAAATATTTAATTATAAAATCGATACTAGTCAGGGTGTCGTGAACCAGCAAATGGAGCACAGGACAGTTACTGAAGAAAGCGTCAGCTTTAATGGTCTCTTCGCGCTGTCATTGGAAGACAAAATTGGTCGATAGTTATTACCCATCGTGTGCGTGCGCATTTATGTGTATAATATTTAAACCATGACAGTACATTGCTCCCAGTGCTTAATAGGCGAGGGTTAATGTAATTATAGGGATATCGCGATATGCTGCTCAGGTGGTAGCCAGTCGTCATTATTGAAAACATTTTGAGGTCAGGATAAATAAAGACGGATATACAGGGTGGCGCAAAATTAATCATCCAATTTTGTTTTTGAATTACTTTTTTACTAAATAACAAAAAAAGTGATGTTGAGTGATGGAAATCTTTATTTGGGCATTTACGATTTTTTCTAGTTCTCAGATGTCAAATACGATGTCTAGTTCACAAATATCACATATGATTGACGTACGACGCCATTTGCATAAATTACAACACCTTGCGATAAGGTGATAATTTTGCGCCACCCTATACTTAAACTGTTGTGGTTTTATGACGTATTTAATAAATGACTGTGAAGACATTTCCCCAAGCACTTTGGCAGTAACTAGAAATTTATTCTTAGCCCAAACTAATAGATAGTCTGTTCAAGTGAAAACGTCTTTTTGGCTTCAGTTAGGTGCTTTTCTTAGATGCAAAAAAAGAGGAAGCAATACTGCACTTAACTTGTGGGAATTGTTTTCCATTTGTGTTGTGGAAGATACAAGGAGGGTTATCATGCTTATAATTGGATTAAATTTAAGGGCTTTGTTGTGAAAAAACCAAGGTGCTTCTTGTGGATTTATGATAAACTAATTCATTAATTTGGATACATTTTGATGACAAAGTTGTGGCTAACGTCGTGGCATGTCTACACTTGGTGTCGAGGCTAATGCTGTGAAACATTTTACCATACGTTTATAGAAATTTAGTTAAAAACAAGACAGCTTTACAATTTTAGGCCAAATGCTAGACCTATTGTAACAATAAAATGTTATTAATTTAATTTACGGGCACTTTGGAAGCACACTAAAAATATTTTATATAGATATATAGTTTGCGTTTTGTTTATTTATTTATTTATTTATTTTTTAACATAACTACTGTCAGTGTATTTAATTTTTAATTGTTTTTTTTTTTTTTCTGAAAATTGAACTTTTATTTTGAATTTTGGTGAGGGCAGAACCCACATATATTTAGCTCACTACAAGCAATAAATAAACTTAGCAACTAACTTAAAACTAAGGTATAATAAAAAAGGAGAAAACTTAACTCAAACTTAATCAGGTGGGTTAGAATGGTGGGATGAGGACAGACCGGTGATAAAAACGCAAGGTCAAGTTGTCTCTCCATATGATTTGGGACATTGCTTATTTGACGGAGGCTAGAGTCGATGAGATCGACTATAAAAAGACGTTTGACGATTGATCCTCTGTCAATGTCCATTGAAGATGGGGGAGGTTAAATTCGCCAAGAAGGACGATAATGTCTAGGGGGATGCGATTAGGTGATATACCGCTGTACTATGTTGGAGATAAAAAATTCAATTCAATTCAATTTTATTTGGTAGATAATTACATTTATGGTATATTTTACAACTAGTACTTAAGAGATTTAGGATAGCAATTCCTTTACAACTATAATCTTAAATCTATATAACGACAATAGCACAATTTTAATGAATAACAAATAATAAATTAAGGGAAAACTACAAGAAAAAACCCTTATTTGAATCTGAAGACTAATATTGCACTGGCTTCCGGTTATTTTATATAGTAATGACCTCGATATAATTTTCATAGACAGAGTACATATGTAGTGATCTAGGATAACGCAAGACGGGAAACGAGAACATTGTCAGAAAAAGAACAATTGACGAAGAAGTTTCGATTGATTTTGTCAATAAGGAACTCTACCGGTTTAACGTTAGGGTTTTCATGTAGTTCATGTGTCGAATAATGCCATGGCAAATTCAGCAACATTTTCAATATTTTATTTTGACACCTTTGCAATTTTATTTTGTGTGTGCGAGCACATTTACACCATACAGGGGCCCCGTACAGGAGTGTCGCTTGAAAAATGGTTTTAAATATTATAATTTTATTGTCGATGCTAAGCTTTGACTTTCTACACACTAATGGATATATAGCGTTAAGCAAGGATAGTGAAGAATGTGAATTGAACACACGATGAAACGATTGAAAAGCGAAGCAGTGAAGCATCAGACTACTGACCGTGTTTAGAATTTGATTTCCAAACTCGACTATACTCCACTGGTGTGAATTATTTTTTTTTTTTTGTTATTTATCGTTTGGTATACGGTTCTGATGTATTTTTCTTATTCGATTTTTCTTTCGGTGTTCTTCACTATTTTTGCTTGTGAATTGTGTGTGTATCTGTTAGAATCGCTACAGATACATAACTCTTACGACTTTGATTATTTTGTCAATTGTGGTAGTGATGTGTTTTTGAATGATAAGTTTTTTATCTAGAATAATACCTAGATATCTACAGTCTTCGGACCAATCAATATCAACTGCACACATACTGAGTTTAGTGTCATTTTGTAGGTAGCAGAGTTCCCCACATCTCGAAAACCAGACAGCTTGTGTTTTATTACCATTTATTTTTATTTTCCATTTCCTGTAATATACTGCTAGCTTGTCAAGAGCTGCTTGCAAGGAGTGGTAGACATTAGTGAATAAGGCACCCGAAGAGAAAATGGCCGTATCATCGGCAAACATAGCTACCTGAATGTTTTCACCTAGACATGGTAAATCTGCGACAAACAATGTAAATAATATGGGACCAAGGACCGAGCCTTAGGGTACACCATAGTGGATTTGGTGAGTAGAGGATATGTCGGTTCCTATACTCACAACATATTTTCTCGAACGAAGAAAGCTCTGGATAATTTTGATAAGCGGCATAGGCAGCTTAAGCTTCAGTAGCTTATAAATCAAGGCATCGTGCCGTATCAAAGGCTTTTTCGATGTCTAGAAGAACCAGTCCCGTTGACTCCTTGTCGATGAATTTACCAGCTATGTGGTTTTTAATGCGCAAGACTTGGTGGAATGTGCTGTGACCACTACGGAAACCGAAATGAAAGTTTGGTAGGATGTTATTGTCTTCCACAAAACGATCAATCCTTTCCTTAATGATTTTTTAGAAGAGCTTACTTAGACAGCTAAGTAGACTAATAGGTCTCTAGCTTTCGGGGCTGTTCTTCGGTTTGCCGGGTTTCGGGATAGGTATTACTTTTGCTGTTTTCCAACAGTCCGGAAAATAACAATTCTTAAGACAAGCGTTGAAAATGAACGTTAAATAGTTACTTGCAGCAGGTGGAAGTGCTTTGATTAATTTGTTGTTAATATTATCGAGACCCGCAGCCTCCTTTGATTTCGATTTTTTTTATCAATTCTTTAACTTTGCTGATATTAGTTGCGTAAGTACTTTCAGCTGGTGTTTGAGAAAGTACATGGATAGTGTTAGCAACTTCAGCTTCAGTATACGCGTCGCTTAGATGCATAGATATGGAGTGGTTCTTACTAAACGTGTTAGCAAGTAGGTTCGATTTCTCCACTAAAGAAATAAACAACTTGTCGTGAACTTTAAACGAAGGAATACTTGACCCTCTCTTTTTCATAATTTTTGATATTTTCCAGAACGGTTTGCTAGCTTTGTCAAGAGAGGAAAGGTGTTTATTCCAACACTTGTTCCTATATGTTGAGATTTAGTTTTTAATGATATTATTTAAGACTTTAACATTAACTAGAAAACAATCGATTCTATAACGCAGCCATTTTCTTCTTTCAGAGTTTCGTAGCTTAATCAGATGTAAGATATTTTCAGAAAGCGGTGCCTTATCAACTGGAGCAGTGGAACATTTAGGTATCGCAAGATCGGTCGCTCTATTGATAACAGAAACAAAATTGTTGCATAGGATATCAATGTGCTCGCTGCAGGTTATAGAATTTAGGCTGGTATCACCTAGAACCAAGTTCGTGTTTATATATGATTTATAACAATTCCAGTTGGCGGCGGAATAGTTGTGGTATAAACTAGTACGATTCACAGAAACTGTATGATTCACTGTGAGGCTGATCGGAAGGTGGTCTGAACTTAACGCATTTAGAGTTAACGGTACTGAGCAGTAATTTGGAATATTAGTGATATATAGATCGAGAGTTGAGGGGTTCTTGTTAGCAGTCGATGGGATATAGGTGGGGAGCAGTGGATAAAGTATGGAAAAACTTGGGCTGGATTCAGTAAAATGTTACCCCAGCAGTTTGCCCTAAGACAATTCCACGACTGATGTCTGCAGTTTAGATCACCACCAATAATTACCTTGTTTCGAGTGTTGACTCTATACAATTTTGGCAGATCCCGCTTATACTAAGTAGATTTCTCAATGTTTCTATTTCCACCAGGAAAATAGACCGAAAAAAGACTCACCTTGGAGTTGTCACTTAATGTTATATCTATACTAATTTCCTCAATTAACTTAAGGTGCAATGAAGGACGCAAGAAATGTTCTATACATTTTTTCACAACAACGGCGACACCTCCACCACTAGCATGTACCCTGTCTAGGCGATAACATATGTAATTTTGATGTGAGAAAGAAATGTCTTGTTTGAGCCAGGTTTCTGAAACAAGTGCAATGTCAATATTAAAATTTATCAAGCAACTAAAAAATTCATGCTTTTTGTTTTTGATGCTTCTCGCATTCCAAGTTATGATGTTAAGAGAGTTTCTTAACATGTTTTTTCCGAGTATATGTACTTAATAGCTAATGAAGTAATGACGTTAAATTGGTCAGCTTTAGTTTGACAAGCACTAAGCTTGGTTACAACTTCATTAAGAAGAGAGTTTATCTCGCTAAATCAGAACAGGTTATCATTAGTTAATGTTTCTGACGGATTTTTCTTCGTGCGTGTCGTATCACTGTTGGAAGGTTGCTGGGTTTGATGGAGGCCCGAACCCCAGGTGGATGAAGGAACTGAAGGTTGACGCACAGATCTGGGTAGTGGAGGAAAATTATCAATGGATAATCGGTCGGGCACTGGCTGCTGTTTGTCACTCGGAGGCTGTAGGAAGGTTGTATTTCCTGTACCACGTCCGCGTGGGGATAATTTGCGGCGGATGTCTATGTACTGCTTTCGGCTTATGCATTCTGGATCGGTGGATTTATGTGGCCCACTACAATTTGCACACTTGATGACCTCATCCGTTTTGCAGTCCGATGTTTTATGGTTTCCCGAACATATTGCACAGAAGCTATTTATATGACAATGCATCGAGCCGTGACCGTAAAGCTGGCAATTGTGACATTGTGCGACCTTACCTGGATTAAGTTTTTTAAAGTCCCAGCGAACGATGGTTTTGAACAAGGTGGAGTAGTTCCGTTTTAGTTCGTTTAATTTAACAGTACCGCGTTGCATATAGACAATGTACAAGTAGTGTTTGTACAGGGCTTTTGTTGATGAATTTAATGTGATGGTTTTAACATCTAGGCACTTTATCCCGAGTGCAATTAGTTCATTTTTCACTACATCGTTGCTAATTAAGTCTAGTCCGGATAACACTACCTTTAATGGACGATTTTCCTTTCGCGAGTGGGTGAAAAACTCACATTTTAACCGTAAGAGTTCGGTTCTGATTTTGTTATATATGTCCATTGTTGGGGCACATATTTTTTGTCAAAGCGATATGTTTTTAATTAAGTATTTGTCTATCTTAATGTTGCTCAAAATATCACGCACTTGAGCACTAATTGTTTTTAATACCACAATTGGCGGAACGGTTTCTTTAGGAAGTTCTGCGCACTGTTCGTCATTGGTCGGATCCATTTCAGGTGAGTCCTCCATCAGGCTTTGAAGTGGTTGAAAAAAGTTAGTGTTTGAACACATTTTAGATTTTTCTAGAACTGTATTGTTCACTTTTGAAAGTTTATCGGGAGGAGTTTGGCCTCCAATAACAGGGTCGTAACGCAACCGTTTGCGCTTAATTTTGTTCAACACATGTGGCCCAGGGGCCATAATTTAACGGTTTTAACACTTGTTCAATTTTTTGTATGCGGAAAACGAGGCAAAGAAAACAAAATAATGATAATAAGATTGTGAAAATTGTTGTGAAAATAACGGTTGATTAAGATAAATAGCACGAACAAAACTGTGAGACAAGTTGTCTGTTTGAAAGTCAGCCAGGTACTAGAGATAAAAGATCATTTTCATTTGAATGCATTGTTCGAAAACCGAAGGATCCTCTGATGCTTATGAAATTTTTTTGTTCGATTGCGAGAATTTAAGGCACATGTTGCCCATACACTTCTTGCATGTTGAAATTGTTACCTCACCTCAAATTTTTCTTAGGCATTGTTTACAAATTCCTCAGCTTCAACTATTGCACGAATAATGAACCCTCAGTCTGATTTTGGTTTTTTTTTTTCATTATCCTTGCCCTTTTCTTTACGCATTCGGGCGACCCGGCACGCATATTATTCAATATCTTCTTGCCCATCTTTGAAATGTTTACAGTACTGCAAAGCACACCCATGTAATAAACGCCATTGGCATACTCGTCTTTGCATTAATAAGTCTCGATAGCAGTTTTTCCAAGTTTCATAGGAATTTTACAAGTTGTTGCGCTATTGAAATATTTGTTCAGTAAAACGAAAAACAATTTTTTTTATTACAATTCTCTCGGGAGAGAGGAACCTATATCGGCGAGTGGGCGCTCCGGGATGCCACCAAAAAACGGTTGCAATTCCTCTTGAACAGATGCAGGTTGGAACGCTCTGGGAATACTCGCCTGCGACGAGAGTTCCACAGCTTCCCCGCTCCGTAACGGAACGAGTTCTGACGCAGGAATGTTCGCTGCGTTGGGTGATAAACCGCAAAGTGGTCCGATGCGTCGAATTGTCTTGTGGAGCGGATATAAACCGAATTGCGTGGAACAGTACCACGAATCTCCGAAGAACAGTACCCGTGATAATATGTGTAAAACATACAAAGGTCGGCTACGCGCCTTCGATATGATAGCGACTGCTATCCCGACGTCAACGCTATGTCCTTGATTAGGCGGGTTTCCCGTCTCTCTATGCTCTCAAGTAGGTGAAGGGTATGTTTAGGAGCAGAGCCCCAAGCATGGGAGTAATATTCGAGTGCGGGTCTAATTTGGGATTTATACAGGAGAAGTTGGGCCGGAAAAAATATTTCTTGGCTCTAAAAAGATAACACAGTTTCCCTGAGGCGGAACTGGCGATGTTCGACACGTGTTTTATCACGATACATGCCCACAGACCGTGACCCCAAGCAGTTTCAAACTTTCCCCAGATTCGAGGGCCTGGTCATTCAACATCAGATCCACTTTTCTTTGCGAATGTTGTATACTGTGTCTTCGTTGGATTCAAGTCGACGAAATTGGCCCTTCCCCACTGGAGGACCTTACCCAGATACCGATTCAGAGAGTCAATCTGGCTACATATCAGCTGGTTCACCTATCGACCGATCACTCAAAAAAGAGAAAACAAGCATACTATCATCCGCAAAACTGACACCCTGGTATCCGTTGACTGCAACAAATCATGTATGTGCAGTAAAAACAAAATTGGAGGCAAAATGGAATCTTGAGACACCGAATCAACAGGATACACATCCGAACACTCGCCGTCCACAACAACCCGAATCGATCGATTTTCGAGGAAGCTCTTCGTTCAGTCACAAAGTTGTTGGGAAAGTTCGTATGAATGAAGTTTGCACAACAATGCCATCTGCCAGACGCAGTCAAAAGCCTTGGAAATATCCAATGCGACCGCCCTTGACTCACCATGCCCCTCAATCGCAGATGTCCGTATATCTCTTATAAGTGTCAAAAGATCTCCCGTGGACCACCTGCCACGGAATCCGTATTAACGATCATTCAAAAGTCCGCGGCACTCCAAATACTTAATAAACTTGGCGTTGATGAACTTTTTCATCACCTTAGATAACATAGAGAGGGATGCTATTGGTCAGTAATTTTGTGGGGGACACTTTTTTCTTGTCTTTAGGATTGTCTGAACTCGACCCCTTTTCCAGCAGGTAAGAAAGGTCCTCAGTGGATAAGATAAGCGAACGAGTCTGCCAAGAACCGGCGACAGTTCTGGAGCACAGTTCTAAGGATCATTGCTGGTATTCCGAGCGGGCCGGTTGCCTTCCTACAGTCCAGTTCACGTAGAAATCTTTGAATAGTACGCTCACATCCCTCATCGAAGACCGCACCGGCGCGTTATGCTATGTTATGTAATGTTTAGCTTAGAGCGTCTGTGTATGACCAGTAAGTTATAATATAAGATAATTAAGCTAGAATTTAAGCATTTTTTGTCTAGCATGCAATTTAGAAACTAAGAAAATAAAAAGAAAATAAAAAAATGTTTTAAAAAAACAAACCGCACCGGCGCGATCACAGGCGGCTCCAAAAGACTGAGATCGAGGTTTGAATTGGCGGTAAATAAATTCGCAAACACATTAGATATTATACAAACTATGGTCACAGAAGGTCTAATATACCTAAAGTTATGATAGAGATGGAAAAAGAAGGTTGACAGCTACGCAGGCGCAGTTATTGTACAGCATTCGTTATAATTAAGGTGTAATGAGAGCAAAAATCCTCTGGCCCAAGTCTAATGGCCTTGTCCGGAAAAAACAAATCATTATGGAAAATTTAACAAGCCTCAGGACTTGCTAAATAAGGCCAAGACCGGTTTCCGGTTGTAGTGCCGATGATGATGATGATGATGAGAACAAAAAAACGATCCTTGTTCTGAAGAAAACAGTGCTGTCTCTTTAGAGGTTTTGGTCACTGTAATGGTCATCAGCGTACTTCCTCTATCCAGAGGGTAGAGTGGTGGAGTTATAGCGTTTTGGATGATAGTGAAAAACGTGTGATCCGAACTGACGCTATGACAGTTAGAATCACAAAAAATTGAACCAAAGCGCAACCCATCAGGCCACCGCCGTGTGTACGAATTCGATTTTTAAACTCAAGTACATTCGACTGATGTGGATTTTGTTATGTTATCGCTATGGTATACGGCTCTGGTGCATTTTCTTATTCGGTTTTCGTTCGGTGTTCTTCACTATTTGCTTGTGTATCGTGTGTGTATCTGTTAGAAACGCCACGGAGTCCTGGTTGATTTCTATTGCCTAGGTTTTGCTTACTGGAAGAACTGCTGATTTGCATTAAAATATGTAGGCTGCCACCGTTTGCATTAAAATATGTAGGCGTGCACCTTAAACCACGGATGTTTGCACTATGCAACGCGACACTCTTGAGTTTCTCGATATTCCTGCACTCAAGGCTTCGAATGAGTGGAGCGATTGAAGCACGGCAACTTCCAATTACAGATATTTGTTTGTCCCTTCTCCTCAAACAAGTTATAGTCTAAGGGGACAAAAAGTATCGGATGATTTCATACATGAAGTCAAGTTTACTCATCCTGACTGTATGTTAATCGAATTGTTTTTTTTTTATTGTTATTTATTCTTAATATCACTTTCTAGTATCTGCGCCAGATATAAATCACTTTCTCATATCTTCAATAGATATAAATGTATATGCGCACTCTTATTCATTTTATAAGAAGAACAATTTTCAAAACTTTGAAATGATTGATTTATAAGGCTAGGAAAGTTTTCAGACTACTAACATTTTTCTTTTACCTCCTCATTAATTCCCAAGCAGAATTATTATGATTCTATTATATTTAAACGCGCTACAAACAATGCGCACTTCAGCTGCTCTTTAATGAAGTGTTTGTTCTTTGTATGGTTTCAGATGAATCATCAATTCTGTTGAGCCAACACCTAAGGCATGGGTTAACCTTAATTAAGGTAATTGCAGTAGCGTACGTATGTCGTGCAATCATACGATATTGGATCTTATATTAATTCGGATACGCCATCCGCTCATCTAATCAGAGTGATTCCGAGGAGACATGACGAAGTGTTGGCTGGATAATAACTGCTGCCAGGGCAATCATCATCGTCGAATAGAGGAAGTTATTTTGTCAAGAGAAGTGTGTGCAAATAGTCAACGTTCTTGTGGTCTTTTTCAAATAATCGCAACGATAAAGGAGTCTACAGTAAGGAGCTGAATAATAGGGATGATTGATTCGATGTAGCGGTAAGTTGTTCATTCATTGAGTTCATCAAATTGTTGTAACATGCTGTTGTACGTTAATAGTAGCGGCCCTATGGTCGGCGAACGCGATAGAGACCGTGAAGCGGTGCGCTGGGAACTGGGCGATTCTACAACGCCCCAATACAATAATGGAGGATCACAAATGGTCGGAACATTGTGTGGTGGACAGGCTGCTGGCCAACAGCAACAACAACAGCAACAGCAGCAGCAGCAGAAACAGCAACAGCAGCAACAACAATATTATCAACAGCAACAACAGACTACAAATTGGGTTGAGAACGAAACAATCGGAGGCAATGGGAGTGATAATCAACCTTACTACGATACAAGCGGCAATGTGGACTGGGCACGTGCTATGGGCACTAGTGGCGCCGGTTCCTACGGATGCGGCACAAGTGTCGGTGGAGCTACAACTGGCAGTAGCTCTGGTCATCTGGGTCGTTATGATGCGATGGCGAATGTCCTTGATACTGACACGAATAATACGTTATATGGTACACCGCTAACAAACACAACAACCGGTGAGAATAACACAAATGCGACAGGTCCTGGCGGCGGAATCTCCGCCGGAGTCGTGGGTGGAGGAGTTGGTTCCGGTGGTGTTGGTGGTGCTAGTTCGACATGTAAAGAAGTACGCATTGCTCCATTCCCCATCACCTCACCAACCCAATCAAATCCAACAAGTTCTCATCCACAAGCGTTGCTACAACGAGCACATTCCAGATCTATGTCATCCATACCGCCCCCGGAACCCTTTATGATAGCGCAATCCAAACAAATGAACAGTCGTGTATTAATAAACGTCGGTGGTGTCAAGCACGAAGTTCTCTGGCGAACGCTCGAGCGACTCCCACATACCAGGCTCGGTCGCCTCCGTGAATGTACCACCCACGAATCCATAACCGAACTATGCGACGATTACTCCTTAGTTGACAACGAATATTTTTTTGATAGACACCCGAAAAGTTTTAGTTCGATATTAAATTTTTACCGAACCGGAAAATTGCACATAGTGGACGAAATGTGCGTCCTGGCATTCAGCGATGACCTCGAATATTGGGGTGTTGATGAACTGTACCTTGAATCATGCTGCCAACATAAATACCACCAGCGCAAGGAGAATGTCCACGAGGAGATGCGTAAGGAAGCCGAAAGCTTAAGACAACGGGACGAAGAAGAGTTTGGTGAAGGTAAATGTGCCGAATATCAAAAATATCTGTGGGAGTTGCTGGAAAAGCCAAACACAAGTTTTGCAGCGAGGGTAAGTGATTAGTTTCCAACTTTAGTATTCAGTTGCTAGAATGTTCTTTAAAACATTTTTTTTTTCTGTTCAACAATTTTCATTTGAGAAGGTCTTTTGTATTTTATAGAAATGTTCATCTGTAGTATATGGAATAAGAAGTATCTATCCGACTTATTTTCGAGTATCTTTCTACGTTAGTCCAGTTTTTTCGTCCATCATGTGTCTCTTTTTGCGTTCTGTAGTTTCTTTCAATTAGTTTTATGTAAATGTTTTCGTTTTTTTTTCTCTTTGTTTTCTTCGTCTTAGGTTTTCCATATAAACTTGTCTTACACAAACTCTGAATAATGTTCATTAAACAAACGGGTAGAGAAAACGAAGAAATGAGAACCCATTTACGACAATAACCCAACAGGAGGTTGAGGTTCACTCTTAGGCGGTTCTTTGAAGAGTCTTCGTACAAATCACAAAAACGAATTTATAGTAGAGTGTGGAATAAATGAGTATCACATTGAAATCAAAAACACCATAATGAGAGCTTTAAAATATAAGTGATTCTCTATAATTAAAGGCAAACACTAAGGTTAGCTATACTAAATATTGTCGGACACATAAATTGGCTTAATTGAAGTCTCATAACGCATATCGGGTTTAGTATCTTATGGATAGGCATGAGTAGATGATTAATTCGAGCTTTGGTTGAATTTAAAGTGTCATCCCATATGGTACTTTTAGGACACGACATTTTTAGGGAGTGTTGCTACTTAGAAAGGTTGTAGAACAAGTTGCTCACTTGTGGCAGTCAAGCATGTGTGGACTAAAGACGCCAGTCCTTTTAGCTTGAGTTTCCTTTTTCTATCAAATGTGGTAGACCGTGATTTATATATCCAGCCATAAATCGTTAGGAGGCTTTTGGTATAGGAAGGGTGTTATGTAAATTAGTATGTGCCAAGAATGATCATTAAAAATATAATTTATTTTTCTCAGTTTGAGGCTAGCAAACCACATTAACATGCAGTAGAAAGATAGAAGATGGTGACATCAATTACTAACTGATATGGGTCCTTGTTTGATACCACATTAAACTGCAATCTTTTCACTTTGAAGCTTTTTTTTGCACCACAATATAGCAGAAATTGAATTATATAAACTGCCGGAGTTTCTTGGGATTATTACCAGAGTAAACAAAAAATATTCACTGAAAACGACAAGTGTTAAAGTGGATAAAGTGAGTGAGTCATTGAAGATTTAAGCTTCATCTTGTTATGTACTTTAGTAGAAAGTGAACTTTTCAGAAGCTGTTGGTTCCGCAGTTCTTGTTCCATAGGTGGATAGTAAAACAAATCATTAAGCAAGAAATTTGATCATTGGGTAGTAAATTAAACTGTACCAAATTTTCTACTCATCGCTTTGTACCCCACAGTTTGGTATATATAACAGGTCAATTGAAAAGTCCCCGGCCTTCCATAGTAAAACATATTTTTGGCAAAATTGGTTTTTTTTTTTATTCAACATAATTCCCTTCGAGGGTGATACACTGATTATAGCGACCCTCCAACTTTTCGATACCTTTTTTGTAGTACGGTTTGTCGTTTGCTTCACAATAGGCCTCAGTTTCGGCGATCACCTCTTCATTCGACGAAAATTTCCTCCCAGCGAGCATTCTTTTGAGATCTGAGAACAGGAAATAGTCGCTGGGGGCCAGATCTGGAGAATACGGTGGATGCGGAAGCGATTCGAAGCCCAATTCATGGATTTTTGCCATCGTTTTCACTGACTTGTGACGCGGTGCATTGTCTTGGTGAAGCAGCACTTTCTTTTTCTTCAAATGCGGTCGTTTTTCGGCGATTTCGTCCTTCAAACGGCCCAATAACGCTGTGTAATAGTCGCTGTTGATGGTCCTTCCTTTTTCAAGATAGTCAATGAAAATTATTCCGCGCGCATCCCAAAATACAGACGCCATAACCTTGCCAGCCGACTGTTGCGTTTTTCCACGCTTTGGGGCGGGTTCATCGTGAGCAGTCCACTCGGATGACTGTCGATTGGACTTCGGAGTGAAATGATGGAGCCATGTTTCATCCATTGTCACATACCGACGCAAAAACTCGGGTTTATTATGCTTGATCATCTCCAAACACTGCTCCGAATCAACAACTCGTCGTTGTTTTTGGTCAAAAGTGAGCGCGCGCGGCACCCACTTTGCACAGAGCTTTCTCATACCCAAATATTCGTGAATGATATGATGTACACGTTCGGTTGATATCTTTAGAGTGCCTGCTATTTCATTCAATTTCAATTTACGGTCATTCAAAATCATTTTGTGGATTTTTCTAATGTTTTCGTCGGTAACAACCTCTTTTGGGCGTCCACTGCGTTCACCGTCTTCGGTGCTCATTTCACCACGTCTAAACTTAGCATACCAATCCTTGATGGCTGATTTTCCTGGGGCGGTGTCTGGAAACTCGTCATCAAGCCAAGTTTTTGCTTCAACTGTATTTTTTCCCTTCAAAAGGCAATATTTTATCAACACGCGAAATTCCTTTTTATCCATTTTTTTCACAATAACAGAAGTTGGTTCACTCAAAATACTATAATTCACAAACTAATGATCCGACATCTGTCAAATTTATACACGCGTCTTTTGAAGGTTAGGGCTAACTAAAAATCACATGGATTTAATTCTAGTGCCGCCATCTATGTGTCAGGCCGTGGACTTTTCAATTGACCTGTTATGTATATAGGGTTTTATCTTTAAGGTATTTTTAATATAATAGCATATTCCTTGCTGAAAAAGGCTTTATATCGCCACTTTTAGGATGTAGCAGATTGGTATTTGTCTTTGAAAGAGTTTGACCGAATATAACTATTCTCCTGTTAATAACTAGAACAAAGTATACTTCATCCCACTAAAGGGGTTTGAAGTATCTCTGAAAGGAAGTGATGAAAACGTCTCTAAAATTGTACCATCACTTTCAGTTTAAACTTAGTCCATTGCAAAAAACTTCGAGAATTAAATATAGGCAAACAAACATTTACCTTAAATACTGTTTTTAATTCCACTTTTCCGATATGTAGATTAGTAGATTAGGAATATTGTAGATCCAAAGACAAAGAATATTATATAAAATTGTTATTTTTTAATCATTGAGTTATGCCAACTATACGATCCAACAAATAAGTTTTTGTTTTGTAGACTTTAGAAGCTTTTAGGTCATTGTGTTGTCGGAAAAGTTGTGGTACGTTGTTGGGAAATTGCACGAAAATCGACAGCTCTATGGAAAAAAAGTCAATGAGTAGACAGTAAGCCTATCGAAAATTCTAATAACAAGATCTCACTACCACGGGGACAGAGAAGTTCTGCTCATACAATTTCTTGAAGGTTCATATCAGTATTATGGTTTTATTAAATTACTATTCGACATCTACATTCCAAAACTTACTTTTTTTTTTAATCCTTTTTTTACATAAAAATGCGCGCACAAAAGGAATTTTATAACTTTTATATCAAAACATAGTCGAAAAAGAGAGACGTTATAAATAAAGGAAGAGTCGGTGCACAACAATTATAAATGCTTGTAACGTAACAATTTTGTCTATAAATAAAAGACAAAATAATTGACACATATGGTTGAAATTTGTTCCCAGTACAGCACACTGTAAGTATGGATGATCTTTACCCAAAATACGTCACTATGCGGCTTAAGAAATACCCAATTCCAGTGAATGGCATGGACAAGACTGATTTGGCTTATTTTAAACTGAAGCACCTACGGCTAAGACATAGTCGGTACTGCGACCGATGCGTCGTCTCACTGGTACAGGTACATTCAATATTGGATATGTTGACTCAAATTTATCCAGCATAGCTGTGAGGGTTCTCTATACCACATGGAGAAGCAACCCACAATTCCATACCTTATTTCGACCGCTTTCAGCGCGTCATTTCTACACATTCCCCTTATAAGCTATTCCCCTGTAAACATGTTAAACGGACGCATAGCTAAACTCATTATCCTATGCGGATAATGCATAATTGAATTTAGCAGCCTTTTTGCCATACGGCAACCCCATTTCGCCAACCCATAGATTTCCACAGCAAATTGCATCATGTCGGTTAGCAACAGCTTAGTGTGATCAAACGACGCGGTTGCTTAATCTTGCGACCGCTGGGAACTTATCAAAGCATTTAAGTTAGTTCCCATGATCAGATTTCCCTAGCCAAGTCAGCGTCCTTTCCACTTTCTCCAGACACTTCATTCACTGGGGATCAATGCTGGTGAATAGCACTAGCTTAATTTTCCTCTCCTTCACAGTTCTGTACAGATCAATATACTCTGAGATCATCATATTCGCCGAATTGGGTCAATGGGTTATCCCCAAAATACATTAATTCATGCACACAACCAAAACCACCCCGAGATCATCAGACATCGTGTTTCTCTTCTCTCATTCTCCCATGTTCGTCGATTATGAGAGAGCAGAAGTATGTTCTCTTTTGGTTGTCAAGTGTGAAACTTAAATTACCCAACTTCATCCCTTTTCAAACAGTCAATTAATAACCTTCAGCAGGAGTAAGTCGTTAAGCCAACGACCGCAGCGTGTGCATGCGGATGCACACGCTTGCGGGCGAAGTAGTCTCCCGTTACCCAATCGAATAAGAATGACTTATTCGTAAACGACATTTGTCTTTTGAAAGAAAAAATAGCTACGCGAAAGATACTACGGTTACTACACAAATACTACCATCAGTTCTCTGCTGAAA
This sequence comes from Microdon myrmicae, assembly GCA_963931805.1. Classification (NCBI taxonomy): domain Eukaryota; kingdom Metazoa; phylum Arthropoda; class Insecta; order Diptera; family Syrphidae; genus Microdon; species Microdon myrmicae. The sequence continues at coordinate 160,839,779 of OZ007498.1, read as the reverse complement.
TCGGATTTTCATAATGTGCACCGCGGTTAAAATATCCAAACAATTCGGCTTCCTTTAGCCAGCTCGTGTCGGATAAAATGAAATAAAACAACAAGGGAAAATAATATCTCAGTGAAAAACAAAAGACTGTCTGCTGTTCATGTTTCCCCCATTGGGATTATAAAATACTCAACGAAAGTGCTTGGGGTTTGTTTATCTTTACAAATGAAATGATACTCTCTTTTTTTAATGTTGTGTACCAGTGTTTGATATCAAGTTATTCGACATTTTATGGAAAATCATACGAACCCATAGCAGCCAAACACAAATAACTAATGGAATCAAATGATGAAGTTGTTGAACGACAAAAACTCGTTCAAAACGTCCTCGAGACCGAAGAAGAGCCAACCAGCCAAGTAACCACAGCTCCACACAGCGCCCATACCCTTCACCCTCACATAGCACGCACAGGCTGTCCGGTGGGACGATTATTACGACTGCCGGCTTAGAATTTCGATAGTAATTGTTAATCATTTCCAAGCATTGCTCGTTCGTGAACTTCAGCGTGATAAGAATGTTAACCATAACTTACATTTTGGGTTTGACAGATCTTGGAAAAAAAAGTTAAAAGATGCGATCGAATTAAAATACAAAATTTCAATATCTCTTTTGAATAGCCCGTACTGTTGGGTCCTGTTTGGTGCCGTGGTGTAAAGTGGACTGCATTTGTGTGGACTATGGTTCCAGCTTCCTCGATAGTATAGTGGTTAGCATACCCGCCTGTCACGCGGGTGCCGGTGTTCGATTCCCCGTTGGGGAGTCTCTGGCGCAAGACTAATGACCCTGCCCGAAAAAAACAAATCATTATGGAAAATTTAACAAGCCACAGGACTTGCTAAATAAGGCCAAGATCGGCTCCCGATTGTAATGCCGATGATGATGATGATGGTTCCAGCCTCCCTATAAAATAAAAGCCGGGTGTAATGTCTATCCAATGCTTATTATAACATTGTACACAATCCAAAGAACTACTGTAACGCGGCTGGAATTCCTGCCAATCAACTGTTCGTGCGATTCGATGTTCCTCCAGCGTTGATATCCTCGACTTGGTGTTGCGTCGTTCTATTAAATCCGGTATTCACCCGACGTCTCGATTTCGGTTGTCTTTTATCCGCTGCGCTATGGAACTGGGTGACTTGACGGTGCTGGGGTCGATAATCCTGCACTACCGTGGTTCGACAAACAACTGTTTTGCGCGCCCTACCAAATGATTACCGACTCGTTATGCTTGATATTGCATTCGCGTTGGTCGGACCTTGATCTGTTGTATAATCGCCTTCTAAATTGACCTCCTTGTCTTCGATGTGGTGCTCCTTCAATGGCGACACTTGATATTCATCACAATGCACCGACAGATCAGTAATGGTTTTCAACTCAAATATTACTCCGGGATATGAATGTATCAACGGATGATGATGATCTTATTTCGTATCATTTTTCAATCACTCAGCCCCCATTATCAAGGTTTCACAAAGCCCGCGTAAGATCTTTTATTTTCTTCGGCTTTGTCCTTGCTCCACGTCTATCTTTCTTGATTTCTTTCCTCGTTGATGTTATTGAATTCTTCGTTTCTCGTTGCCTCTATTGATTTCATCGTTTCACCACATATCCACAGACACGTGGGCCCAATTTCTCGACCGATTCCATATGCCTGCCGGCTATCGAAGGACACTGCCCAGAAAAGAAATTGTTTGATGACCCATTAGCTGCGCACACAAAAGTGGCCGGTGCCAGATGCCGACACCCAGAAAAATTCCAGGCTTTCAATGTATGGCCGAGGAATAAACAAATGTATGACCTTCCCTTGAGCCAACCGCAATTCGGTTTTCCTTATCGAAAGGACTATTGTGGAAACAGAAGGTAAACACTAAACCAAACAACCGACACTGTTCCTACAAGGAAGTAAAAACCATGTAAATATCGCAGCCGAAGATAATGACTTCGGCCGAGGAAATCACCGAGGCCATAAACCACACGCTGGTAATGTATTTACAAAGGGATACCGCAGATGTGTGAAAATCCTGACAATCCTCGGATTTCATCGTTTCTCGTTGACGCTATTGGTTTCTGCCTTTTCTCTTGTTGACTTCCTCCATTTCTTTGTCTTCCCTTGATGTTATTGATCCTATTTGTTGGCGCTTATCAGCCATCCGATCTTCGTTCATTTTCAACCGCCTTTTGGTTCCTCTTCTCTCTAGGGCTCCTCAGATTTCGTCATTCAAGAGCAATGCTGTTACACTGCTCGCTTGAAGTTCCCTATTAGCTATTGTGTCACAGCATGATGTAAACAAAACTGAGCTACTCGGTTGTGACACACGCTAACACATCTGGTATAGAAGGTGGAGAGTTATTTAAATTAATTATTATTCGTTACGCACCTTCAGTATAATTTGTTGCGACGCGTAACACGTACATTATGTCCTTTTTGAGAAGCCTTTTATGATACATTTTAGACAGAGCAATCCATATCCGTAGAGTTAATCTGAAGAATAATCATATGACTTATTCGTATGTTTAAAGTTTATTTTTCATTTGGACTGATATGCACTCTCTTGTTAATGCGTTTCTCAAGAAAATGTTGGCAGAGGTGAAATTCATTCTCAAAGTTCGTTTGGAGAACACCAGGGAGAATACCTTCCAAGGAAGTATGGGGCTACTAACTTCGATGAACGACTTGCGAGATTTCTTCACTTCCTTTCCGTGATCGGAGGTGTACTTTAGAGACTCCGATGTTAACGCATGCGCGCAGTTGGCTACGGACAAGTTCGACTGATAAATCAAAACTTTGTTTAAAAAGAAGTGCTAGCAGACTGCAGGGGAAGAAATAGAGCTTTTATGCAATGCCACTTCAATCCCACGGAGGTCAATAAAACGAATTTTGTTACAATCACAATGGCATGCAACCGGGCGATTCATACCACGAAGAAGGCTTACAACGACACAGTGACTAATAAACTCCTTGAGTGCCCGACTGGTTCGCGTCCCTTCTGGTCATTGGCAAGGTCTATCAGCAGTAACTTCTCTTCGTCCTCTTTTCTTCCGATACTGACCGATAGCGGGACACTAGCCACGAATTCAAAAGATAAAGCCAATTTGTCCGGGAATTTATTTTCCATGAATTCAAACCTCGTTGGCGGTCATTAGGAACAACCTGTAATCGCGCCGGTACGGTCTTCGATGCGAGATATGAGGCCCCGCCGGTGTTATTTAACGCATTCTACGTGGACTGGACTGTAAGCAGGAAACCGGTCCGTACGGAATACCAGAAATAGTCCTTAAGAACCATGCTCCTGAAATGCCGGCGGTTCTTGGCAGACTCCTCCGCTTATCTTATGCACGGAGGAGATTTCCTACCATCTGCAAAACCGATCGAGTTCAGCCAATGCCAAGAAAAGGGACAAAATGTCTCTCACAAGCCAATAGCATTACTTTCAATTTTTTATTTTTTTATTTGGCTTCTCCCAGCGCTGAGTCAGTGCTCTGAGATGTGTATTTTTTTTTCTCGACCGGATCCATCAGCCAAGCTCCGAAAGATGCTCGAGGATTTCACCCAACCATTACACGAAGCCTATAGCTTAATAGGGTGATATTTCTCCGGACGGCTGGGCTTCGGAAAACTACCTGACACTCAGTAATTGTGCCGAACTGCACAACAGCATGAGTCGTCAGTTGGCCCTAGGTTTGCACAATCAAACACAAGACACAACCTCCTTACCATATTAGCCACCGAGACGTCTATGCTATCTAAGGTGAGGGAAAAGGTCATCCATTATTATATTATTTACTTTTTATTGGCCGGTAGGAACCCAGAAGTTCAATACCTCACCGACTCCACTCCGCCATCGTTCCCTGTCCTGTGCACTCTCCTACCACGCTTTACCATCCGATCCCATTTCCTCGAGATCGAACCTTACATTGTCCTCCCATCTCCGTCGCGGCCGTCCTACCAGTCTCTTTCCCTTTGGTCTACTGTCAAGAATTCTTCGCACGGTCCTATCGTTGCCCATTCACGCTACATGTCCGGCCCATCTTAATCTTCGCGACTTGATTACTTTCACTATTGTTTGCGGTATAGCTCCTCAAATTCGTGGTTGTGGAGTTTCCTCCATTGTCCTGCCTCCTCGTCATATTTACCTCCAAAGATACCACTTAAAACTTTATTCTCAAATACGCGGAATTTGTTTTCTTCCCGATTTGTTAGAGCCCATGTTTCGCATCCGTATAGAGCAATCGGCATGATTATGGTTCTATAGACACGGAGCTTTATGTTACGTGACAGCAGTTTGGATGTCAGCAGTTTACTAAGTACGTGCCAACTAGCGTTGTCGGAGGGTAGTATTTTGTTAATTTCCTTCGACATTTCGTTACTGGCCGTCAGCATCGTTCCCAGATGTTTACATTCTTTAACTTTTTCAAATAACTTGCCTCTGACGTTTATATGTGTTGCCTGAGTTCTACCTGCTCTCGCCGTAATCATGTATTTTGTTTTGTCTTCATTTATTTCTAGGCCCATCTCTTCCGCCGCTTGCATGATGATTTCACAGCGTTTACCTACTGTTTCTAAATTATCGCCCAAAACGGCGATATCATCCGCATATGCGAGCACTTGTGTGACCCCGTTCAGGGATGATCCGGCCATGTTGTCGCCTGGTACCTTTCTGATGACATACTCAAGCACAAGGTTAAAAAGACATGGTGATAGACCATCCCCCTGTTTGAGTCCGTCCCGGATTTCAAATGGTTCTGAGAGGTGGTTTTCTAGTCTAACTCGCCCTTTATTTTCGTTCATGCAGATTTGAATGAGGGCGGCATATTTTTTCGGGATTCCCAGCTCAACTATAATATGGTCGAGTCTTTGCCTTGCGCCTGAGTTGTAGGCTTTTTTGAAGTCAACGAACAGTTGGTGAACCGTCTCTCCATATTCCCACTTCTTTTGCAGCAGTTGCCTTATTGTGAACATTTGGTCGCGTGTTGACCGGTTCCTACGTCTGTGTACGGTGTGATTCTCGACAGTATGACATTTGTTAGTATTTTGTATGTGGTTGGGAGCAATGATATTTCGCTGTAGTTTTCGCAGTCAGATCTGTTGCCTCTTTGAAAATGGGGACGACTATTGAGGTTTTCCATTCTTCCGGAGTGACTTCCTTATCCTATATTGTTTTAATCAGTTGGTGGATATTTCGAGTAGTTGCGTCTCCTCCATGCTTCGTAAGCTCTGCGGGTACGTAGTCGACTCCGGGAACCTTGTTGTTTTTCAATCGATTTATTGCGTCTACAACTTCGTCGAAAGAGGGCTCTGGGATCTGAGGCTCGGCTGTACGTGCGTCTGGTGCGTTTATTTGTGGTTGATGGGTGAGTACATTGAGCAGGATTTCAAAGTACTGCTTGCATCTTGTCACGATATTCTTTGTTTCTGTGATCAGACAGCCGTTTGCGACTCGAATTATATTGGCTCTCCCTCGGTAGCCATTTATAATTGAATTTATACCGGCATACACCCCTGTGGTGTTCTTTGCTCTGCCATTTTCTAGGATTTTTTCGATCCTAGTCTTCTCCCATTCGCGTTTTTTGCGTTTGAAGACTCTCATTGTCTCTCTCCGAATCGTCGCGTATCTTTCTGCGTTGACTTCATCATATCTTTCTAAGTGGATCACTCTGAGGCGGTTATGGTCTTCTATCTTCGCCCTGCACTCATCGTCAAACCAAGGTTTGGACTTAATTGTTTTCTTAAATCCTTTTGGGCTGTTTGTTTGATTGTGTTTCAGATCGCTTTCCATTTAGTGTCCACACTATTGGCTTCCTCCGCACTGCTCCCATTCTCTAGGATGCTAAATCTATTCGTTAGTTCGTCTTGGTATTCAGCCCGTTTGTCCAGGTCTTTTAGCTTATCAATGTCGAACTTTTTGCCCGTCTCCCGTGACTGCCCATGTGGGTTTGCTGCGAGCCGACTCCTGATTTTGCCCGTCGCTAGAAGATGATCGGGGTCGCAATCTGCTCCTCTATATGATCTTACGTCAAGGATATTCGAGTGGCGTCTTTTGTCTATGAGAAAATGGTGTATTTGGTTACGCGTTACGCCGTTGGGTGATGTTCATGTGGCTTTATGAAATAGCTTGTGCTTGAACATCGTGCTTTTCACTACCAGGTTTTTTGAATCTGCGAACGTGATAATTCAAATTCGAAAAGGTCATCAATGCCGAGTTAATTAAGTATTTGGAGTACAAGGGATTTTTGAATGATACGGATTTCGTTACAGGCGGTCCATGGGAGACCTTTCGACCCTCATAACCGATATGTAGACGTCTTCGATTGAGAGACATGGTGAGTCAAGAGCGGTCGCATTGGATTTCTCCAACTATTTTGACCGCGTCTGGCATGCTTCATTCATGTGGACTTTCCCAGCGGCTATGCGACTGGACGAAGAACTTCCTCGACAATCGATCGATCCGGTCTGCCGTAGACGTCGAGTCTTCGGATCTGTATCCTGCTAATTCTCGGGTGCCCTAAGGTTCTATTTTGGCTCCAACTTTGTTTTTGCTTCACATAAATGATTTGTTGGAGACAACGAACAACAAAGTGTTCAGTGTTGCGAATGATAGTATGTTTGTTTCGTCCTTTTCGAGTTTTCGGCCAATTGATCCATCAACGTCGCACCAGCTGAGATGTAGACAGATTGACTGTCTGAATCGGGATCTGGATAAGTTCCTGCAGTGGGGGAGGGCCAATCTTGTCGACTTCAATGCAGCGAAGACACATTGCACAACATTCACAAAAAAAAGTGGATCATCCGTTCCAGAGATGATGTTGAATGACCAGGCCCTCGAATCTGGGGAAAGCTTGACACTGCTTGGGGTCACGGTCTGCGGGAATGTATCGTGGTAAAACACATGTCGAACATCGCTTGGTCCACTGAAACTGAGTTATCTTTGTAGAGCCAAGAAATATTTTACTGCTGCCGAACTTCTCCTGTATAAATCCCAAATTAGACCCGCGCTCGAATACTGCTCCCATATTTGAAGCTCGTCTCCTAAACATGCCCTTCACCTACTTGAGAGCATACAGAGACGGGCCACCCGCCTAATCGAGGACATGGCGCTGACGCCGGGACGGCACTCGCTATCATAGCATACTGGAAATATATCTTTTTTACAAGGGTTATACAATACGGACTTGACAACTTTGAATTTAATTTGTGAACGCACCCTTTCACTAATCACCGAACTGTCACTGTCAATTTATTCACTAAACCCAACGTTTTTATCATGGTTAAGTACACGAACGAACAACGTCTGCAAATTATAAAAATTTACTACCGAAAAAAAGTTTTCAAGTCCCTATTGGAAAACCCTATATTATCACGGGGACTTCGGAGATTCGTGGTACTGTTCCACGCAATTCCGTTTATTTGCCCTCCACAAGGTAATCCGACGGATCGCACCAATTTACGGTTCATCTCCCGATGGCGTGAATATGTCTGCATCAGAATTCGTTCCCTTACAGTCGTTACAGAGCGGGAGTGCTGCAGAATTCCCTCCCCTCGCGAGTGTTTCCGTAGTGTTACAACGTGTAACTGTTCAAGAAGAACTGCAACAGTTACTTACTGACATCTCGAGGCACCGACTCGGCGTTAAAGCTTCCTGAGAGAAGTTTAAAAAATCACATAATACATCTTAATGAAATTGATACATTCTAACGGCGAAACTGGAAGTCTTGCGCCTGCATTCATCAGGTTCAATTGGGTGTGATAGTATCCATAGAAAAGTGAGGTACGACATATCCTAACAATGGAATTGTTTCTGGGTTCCATTCCAACAATACATATGCTCATGCACGCGAAAAATATTCTTAAATGTCAAACTACAGTGTGCGATCGCAAGAAGAAGACGATATTAAGGAAAGCTTTTACTGGATATTACAATGAGGGCGCAAGCATGCCACATTCGTGTCGTTCGACTAAAGAATGATTCTCTATGTTTATCTGTACGTCTCAAGTGAACTTTCAGCGTGAAATAATGCGAAAACGTGTTTGGAGATCTGAAGAGCATTCAGCACAATTGACTCTAATAATACATATAGAAGAAAAAGGCATCCTAGCAACGGAGTTAAAAGTCTTGCGCCTGGATTCCATTCTAACTATCCAATCTTTTTTTTTATCTTTTACACCAACGCACGTACAATATATTCTTAAGTGTCAAATTACAGTGCAACCACAACAATAGAAAGATTTTAAGGAAGGTAAGATGATGTCGATGTCTTCATCGCCTGAAATAAAGAAACGCGCGTACTTCATTAGCTCTTGATGCAAACTAGAAGCCGCTCAAGGAGGAGTTCCGCGGAACGTATAACGGAGGAACCAATCGCCACTATGTTGGGTACGGAAAAAATGTGTGACCTAGTCTAAAACAACGTAGCAGTCTTCAGTGGCCAGAAAGATCCTAATGCAGCGAGGGAACTGCATAACTTCCTCGAAAGCTGTGACAGGACTTTAGACTGTTTATCCGAAGGGGAGGAAACAATTTTCCTGCGGTGGCTACCCATGCGGTTAAGTGGGAAAGCTCGCCGCATGTTATGGCGGCTAAGCAAAACACGATGTGAGCATTCCACATTCGTATCGTTCGGCTAAAGAACGATTCATTGTACCTACCCGTTCGTCTCGCGTCTGTTTGGAGGTTTGGAATGCATTTATGATGCTCAATTGACAGTGAAATAAGAAAATATATATGCAAGATATGTTGCGCCTATTTTCTAATGGAAGTATTGAAAGACTCATGTCTCTGGCTCCCATGATATTCGCTGGTCGTTTTCTATCAAGAGCGTGCAGTACTGCGGGGTTGTAAGTCGGTGTGCCACCCACGACACGGATTCACTTAAATCCCCAACTCTTATCCAGTCGAAGTAGTATGAAAAATAAAAAATGCACTGTGGCAGTTTTACTGGTGAATGTTTTTCTTTATTTTTACTTTTTAATAAGTTAAAGGAATGACAAAAGAAAAATTATAGCACTGTAGACGTCCTCTCATATTATTGTTCGATTCACTTCCCACACACAAACTACTATTTTTGGCCATATATTCGGCCGAAATAAATTTTCTAAATACAGGAATTGCGCGATAATGACTTACGACAAACTGCGACCGTACTGACACTCTTGATTTTTAATTTTGTGTGTGTGTTCTGGCGCAAGACTAATGACATTGCCCGGAAAAACAAATTATCATGGAAAATTAAACAAGCCTCAGGACTTGCTAAATAAGGCCAAGACCGGTTTCCGGTTGTAGTGCCGATGATGATGATGTGTCCGCACACCACTGGGGATAAAATCTGACTCTTCGTGTTGGGCGACTTGACCCAGCCTGGGTGATTGCGATGAGTTTCCACGCACTTCATCGCAAGGGAAAACCATCTTTCCTTCGCCCCAACGACCAATGAAAAACGGTTTGCATTCCATTGGAAGGTTCTCGGGGACGTCGTTCAGATGAGTTGAATGTCTTTACTTTGGAAGCAAGGCAACGACATGCGCTGGGCGAACGAAAGGAAAAAGGAAAAAGGAACAACACATGTATGCCACAGGTCAAATATGTTGATCGTGTATGGGCTGGGTATATTGACGCCGTCCGATAGGGATAGGTTTCTTGATTGACGTTAAGTCAAAATAGCCTTTGTCGACGATGGCTAGGCACTAGGATAGATGGGATCGTGTTTACTTAAAAAGTAACGATGGACATGGGCATGAGGGCAATGTTTTGTTTACCCTATTGCCAACGGGTATAGCGTCACTTGATTGTTCCTTGCATGTAGCATATCATCGTCGATGGGTCGAGTGCATGTTTACTCAAAACAATACTCGACCGATAGAAGGTAGTCAGCTATGTCTACTCTGGAAATTGTCGATCGAAGGGTCAACCGATGATAAGGGTGAACATGTCATGCAGCATGTGAGGAAATGCTCCTCGTCTCTGTGTATTGACGTGTCCAATGTTTATGCCGGTTATCTGTAGGGACAACCGAATTGCATTTCAGGGCATAGAAGCATCATTAGGCATGATCACGAGTATGATTGTCTAACGTCAATCATATTCGTGCCCAAATCCCATGATCGGTAGATAATAGATAAAAGGAAATAGGTCGCAACTGTAGCGAACCTTAGGGGATAGGAGTAATGTATATTTATTCATTGGCCATTGCGTACAGCATAAATTAGCTTGTACGCAGATTGCCAATGTCCCATCGGTCGATGTGTCGGGTGTGTTGTTTGCATTAGAACAACACTGGACATTTCTATAGGCGACCATCAATGGCTGCGCTGTAGGTTGTTGTTTGTCCAATCGGTCGATGACTTTGTGGTGAGGATAATCATGTCATGCACATGTAAGAGTAAATGCTTCTTCGCATAGAGCATTGGCATGTGCATGAACCAATGCTGGTTACCTGATGAGGTAGCCAAATTAGACTTCGGGGATGATGCGTTGGATGCGAGCGTGTCCGGGGTGAAAATTAGATGTCATGGCAAGATGGTAATCTTGTCATGAACTTATGTTTCAGGAATGTTTAAAAATAGTTGCAAGTACTTGTAGTTGGTTGGGTAAAGCGATGGATGGTTCTTCGGGCGCAATGAAGAACCCCACAGTACTATGTTGTATGGGGATTGGATTTAATTTTGAGCACGAACATACGTATTGTAAACAATGGCCAGTTCGGATGGAGTGAAGTATTTCTTGTTTTTTCTTTTTTTAAAGAACTATTGTAGCGTTCTACGAACGCACAATTCTACGCAGGTAAAGTTCCTATCTTCAAAGAACTTACTTACCTGAGAGCGTTGCACGCGCCCACAGACGCGTGCCCCAAAGTCCCACGATAGGGCCTGCAACTCGCAGCCAACGTTGAGACCGACACCAAAAAGCAAGGAACTGAACGTCCCCAAAGCTTTTTAGGTTAAGCTCAACAATTATAATTCTCCATGCCTGAAACAAGGTATAAACATCCATGCGTTCTATTCCTAAAAAAAAACAATTCCCAAAATGCCATACATGCTGCCTGCGCCCAGGAACATCTCATCGAACCGGCAATTCCGAAATTCAATACAAAAGAATTGCTATCATCAAAGAATGAGCCGATCAACGGATGCACGTGCGGGTAATCTAACGCAAGGACCACCCAAATCCGTTGAACAACAGAAGGCAGCCACGACCTATCGCAATCGAATATATCTCAACGAGAGATCCGATAATTTATGAGGAGTTAAGCCAACAAAGGCAATACTCCGGTCCCACGGCCACGCTAGAATTTCGCACCATTATAAAGATCTAATGGATTTCGATTCCGGGTACCAAGTTCAAATAAGTCCCACGGACTGCACGTCAAAACAATCGCCGAATATCTCTGGTCTGGGCGCCAGATGTTCTGTGCAAACAGAAGGCCGTGGAAATAAAATTCTATCAGCGATAATAATGGTGTATGCAAGATGACTTTCCCCTTTCAGGAAACTACAAAATATCCCGGGGGATGTGATAACATGCTGCTAACAGAAATTCGGAAGTTCTGTTAGCAGAGCAAATAGGGAATATTTTCCGGATATATACAGATACCAGTTTTGAATCTGGGTATCTGTGTGAGCAGGATATGGTTGAGGGCAGATAGGCAGTGAGATTTCGATCGTCAACGAGACGACAAGTCTAATTCTGATCGTCACCGGGACGAGAAGGATATATCGAATATCCGTACAGTGAGGAGACCAGAGAACCCCGCCGAGGTGGTTAATCCGCGCCAAGAATCCTTGATACTTCTCGTGTCATAAAAAGTAAAAATGTGTCGTATTAAGTGTGAGTCGATTTGTTTTCGCCTACAATGTGTTTATTTAGATAGTATAAAAACGTTCTTTTCGGTAACTTACTCGGCACTTATTTCGTAAGAAAAGCAGCGAAAATTATAATTCAAAATAATAATAGACAACTTCGATTAAAATAAAAATTAAAAACAAATTTGTTGGTGTTTCATTTGTAACCGCGTTCGCTCTGTGTAGGTATGTTTTCTCTGCAGCAAGCAGTGTTCGGCGGAACACTTGAACACGTATAAATCCGCCAAACTATATTTGGGCCGCTCATTTTCCGACTTTAAATACGTGATTGTTCCAATTAAGCGTCAGATTAATTCATGTACTGAGAACAGATTTTTTATTATTATTATTATTATTTATTGGCCTGTGGGAACCCGAAAGTTCGTGATCTCACCGATTCGACTCCGCCATCGTTCCCTGTCCTGTGCACTCTCTGTCCACGCTTGACCATCTGATCCGATCTCCTCAAGGTCAAACCTGACATTGTCCTCCCATCTCCGTCGCGGCCGAACTACCGGTCTCTTCCCCGTTGGTCTACCGTCAAGAATTCTATGCACGGTCCTACCGTTGCCCATTCGCCCCACATGTCCGGCCCATCACTTTCCTCCATTGTCCCGCCTCCTCGTCATATTTACCTCCAAAGATACCCCTTAAAACTTTATTCTCGGATACGCGGAATTTGTTTTCTTCCCCTTTTTTGAGAGCCCATGTTTCGCATCCGTAAGGAGCAGTCGGTATGATTACGGTTCTATAGACACGGAGCTTTATGTTACGTGATAGCAGTTTGGATTTCAGCAGTTTACTGACTGTGTGCCAACTAGCGTTGCCGGAATGTAGTCTTTTGTTAATTTTCTTCGACATTTCGTTAGTGGTCGTCAGAATCGTTCCTAGATATTTAAATTCTTTAACTTTTTAAAATATCTTGCCTCCGACGTTTATATGTGTTCCCTGAGGTCCACCTGCTCTCGCCGTAATCATGTACTTTGTTTTGTCTTCATTTATTTCTAGGCCCACCTCTTCTACCGCTTGCATGATGATTTCACTGTTTTTAAGAACTGTACTAGGAAGTGATAGTTCCTTAATTTCAACGATGTATGTGTCGTTCATTGACGGTGTGTCTATATTGGGTTTTGTCTTTATCTATGAGTAACAGCATTGGGCTTTACAGATAGTGAACTCCAAGCATACTCTATTGAATGGTAAAGAGATTCAAACAATTGAAATGAGTACAACAAACTCAATCTGCTATCATCAACAAGCCAGAGAAATAGTTTGCGGATAGGGAACAAGAGATAATTTATAAAAATGAAGAATTTATTGATGTTGTCACACTGTGACAATGGCATACTCTTTGTATAAAGGTGTTTAACTTAAATGGCCGTTTTTTAGTTATTTAGTTGATTCATTTTTATTTATAAATAAATTTATTTATTTATCCTTTTTATGTACTTATTGAATATTTAACTTTGGTGTTATTGCCATAAGTAAGGGTGGCCCCCATCAGGAAGTCAACACCGCATCTCTCTCACGCTAGTATAGGTACAGGACCACACTACATATTGTCTTGACTTTTGTTAGATAAAAATAGTTTTTCATAAAATTGAAAACTGAAAATTAAACTATAACCCAACGACAACCCTGTTTTTCCGACAACTCAACAGATTCCCTATAGGTATGTTTGCGCTTCCCTAAAGCGTAGTGAATATTTATTGGTTAATTGACAAGCTACGAAATATTACCTTAGGAAACATTCTAATATATCTTTTGAAATACGCAAAATTATAAAAGAACCGTTTAGAGATTGTAGTGTTTGTTAATTATCTGACATAAGCCTACCAGGTGGACACGTTCATATAAAATATACACCCAAACAAAACCAAAAAAACTAGTTAGGATAGTTGAAATGCTTAGTGTAATGCCTACCTGTCGTTGTGTAAATTTATACATACTGATTAACGGCCAAGTAGCTTAAAGAAAAGCTATTGATGGTGATAACTTTACATTATACAAGGATGCACTTAGATCAGGAGTTTTCTATCGCAACTGTTCTTCCCAGGTCAGAATCGGTTAACGCTATTCAGTGACCTTAGTCGACAAATTCAATTTATTTCATCTTCAGCTTGAAGTATAACTTTTATTTAACAGTTGCCCCAACTAATTGGTAAAGATTTCCCACATTGTACAATACATGTTGATTGGCTTATACGAATCAAAGTCATTCTTCATTCCATTTCAATACCGAAATGCATAATAAGGCAGCTAAATAAAGCGATATTATAAATGGCTGATTAAAAATACTTGCGTAGCCCGCTAACTGCTAAAATATTATTCACTTAACATTTGTTTTTATCTATCTATCTGGCGTCTTTATAACTTCCTTAAATGTGTGTCTATCTATGGTGTTGTCCTTTTCTGGCTTATCTGTTCTTAAGTATGCGCTTAATAATACAGTATAAAAAAAGGCAAAACAACGTATTATAAAAAACAATATTCAGATTATTGTTATATTACATGTAAATATTTTCGTACAACATTTTATATATTTCTGTGTTTAAATGGGGTGTTATTGTTGTTACTGAGTATCATATTATAGTGTAATTGTACGTAGTAAGCATTCATCTTATATACATTCTAAAGCTTTAAAAACAAGCGTCATTTTATTGTTAGTGTGATAAGTTATTATTTTCAGGAGGTACACTCTTCACCTGAAATTGAATAATCGAAATCTTTGATGTTGTATAGATGTCTAAATTGATGTCACTTTTATTTAATTAGTTTAATCAAAGTTGTATTTTCCTTTTGCCTAAAGTGTTATATTCAGCGACTGCAAAGGGGATTACGGCACACACACAACAGTTCCACTAAAAACATTTGTTTTAGTTTATCTAAATCACTCATGACTATTATTTAATTATCAGTTCTTTGATATTTCAACTATAATAATTTAATTTATAATACTAATGTGATAAATAATACAAGGTTTATGGTATATAATGTCATCCAAAAACATTTTTATAGCAAATGATCTGTTATCTTAATGTTTGGGTTAAAAAGGACGAGCAACGGTTATGCATCTAGAGATCTGAGAAAAGGTGGTTAGAAACATAGCCTATTCCTAAAAGGGGGGATATAAGGAGAGAAAACAGATATATGTCGAAACAAGGCAAGATCCTGGTTAAAAATAAACTTTTAGTGGTTCAGGGCAGCGACTGGAGGTGGTTAAGCCTCTCAAGGAAAATGGGAGGTGCAACTGAGTTTCAGTTTGTGTTCTTATAGATAGGCGGGTGAAACGTGTTTGGTTGAAAGGTTTTAATGTAAAAGATAGTATCAAGTGTACCATTATGAAACACTTGGAAGACAGCATTCGATGAGAGTATACATTCCTATCAAATTCAGTAATCGAAAGACATCTTAAATTTGTTTTTTTTTTTTATTTAAGTCGTATCCTGAGCAACGAAGATATGTCGAATCAGTTGATGAATCGATCTGGGTCTCAGTTAGGGCAAGCATATCAGGTTTCGTTGTTTGCAAATATTGGTGGGCGGCGTTTACATTCGTATTGGTGAAACCGATGCCCCTGATGTTACCAAATGCCGTCACCAGTCGAGCCTGGGCAGAGCCTCGAGAGCAGGCCCGGTTATGCGATGACGAACCTCTTAATTTTCCATTATTTATCATGATATCTGCATGATGTTCGCCCTGACATAGTCCCCCCAGGAGATCCGAATGGGAGACTAGTTTACCTTCGGAATTGTTTATATCAGAAGGTACCATCATGACTTATCTCCGTGTCAGTCCGGGCCATCAGCCACACATCCGAAACTCCGTCGAAGATTACTCTCGGCAAGATCGCGGAACATACAGCGTGACGGGGTGGTATCTCACCTTGGGACCGACTACCACCTAACCAACCTTTTCTCGAAAAAGTCCTGTGTTCCCCTCTAAATACGAAAAGCAGAAAACTAAAACAAGAGACTATCTTACCAAGCGTTCAATTCATGTAGTTATTGAAGGAGTTAAATCTTAAATTTATTAAGGGAACATTCCGGTTTGTCGGGTCAAAAAATAGGTTATTTTTATGATTGTTTTTAAGAGAAAGTATTAAAGATATAACAACAATTTTTTTTTTAACATTTTATTCGTCTTTCGACTACGTTTGTAAATTTTGTCGAGTCACTCCGGAACTGGAAACCCTCCCCTCCCACGTGTTCAAAGTTAGTCATCCGTTCTGTTCGTGTAAGCGTTATTTTCGACCTCGGTGAAAAAATACGAAAAATGCAAAAAGTTTATTGAACTTAGATACATTTAGCCCAATGTGAGTGGATTTTTTTTTAAAATTGATAAAAAACAACAAAATGGCGGACTATTGAAGAAAATTTGATTTTTCCGCCCTTTTCTACTCTATTTTTTAGTTATAACTAAAAAAATAAATAAACAAATAAAAAAGTAATTCACTCAAAATTTGCGTGTGCTTGTTAAAAATATGTGTGCGAACTTTCATAAGTATCGTATGCACCGTTTTCATATTATCGCTTACACCGCACTCAAGAAAGTCGTTTCGAGAAAAACGCATTCAAAGTTTGGAGATAAATTAGACAAAAGACAAAAGTGATTTGTTTCATGAAATCATCGGGATTTTTTATACTAACAGCTAGACATCTATTCCTGGACCATAAACAATTCCTTCCACGACTTCGAATTGGCCCTCCACTTGCATTTTCGCCTTTTTCCTCGCCGTTCGTGCCTCGTGCGAGTTGTATACTAGGCTGTGGTCAGCGTCTTGCAGCCGATCTCCGTCCCTCTCGCAGCGTACCCAATTTTGATCCCCATGACTTGCATTATTAGCAATACGGGTAAAAACCCCTCATTAAACATACATGCTGCGGTAAGAGTCACAACTTCAATGATTTTCTTACCACTGTATGTGTGTTTTGGCGCCATTCGCCAGATAGTAGCATTGAAACTTTCGTTGTTATTTTGCGTGAAACCTCCCTCGCATTTTTTTAACAAATCGGGAACTGTCAGTTTTACGTAAACGGGGTAAATAGCTGTTCGCACTTTAGAATCCAAGGGAGGTATGTCGTGGTGGAACTTTAACAGCTCATTCGCAGCTTCCGTGCGTTTCCATTTGCACCATGACCCCGGGCCCTCTGGACAGTTTTGAGGTTACGGGTTTTCATCTGTTGATATTTTGTGGTAGTATGTTGCCCAAATTTCTTTCGCCATTTCTTCAGCAGAGTGAGCATTGCGTCTAATCGCAAGTTCGTAACAAGTCGTCAGTTCTGTTATCATGTTTCCCGTAAGTTTGCCAGGACCAGCTCCTCCTAATTGGTCTGTTTTTTTTTTGCTTTTTTTATGACACCGCGTAATTGCGAACCGATTCGCTTTCCCACGTGATTGATACACTCGGCCTTTACAACATTTGGAAATGATTTCTGCAACGCATTCATTATTTTTCCATCCCCGTCTCCAACGTATCTTTCGCAAATGCGGCCGTGCAGATCAAAAGCGCACTCGAACATCTCTAACATTCCGTCAGGCTCCATTTTACCCGAACTTCCATTGTGATCCAATGTGCAAACTGCTTCGTGCTCATCCCACCAAGTATCATATTCGGGGATGCCTTTCTTTGTTTTCATAAGGTTGCAGCCTTGGCAATAACGCGATTTCACAGTAAGATCGAGAACTTTGTTTGTTTTGTTGCCGATCAATGTCATAACGCCATAATTAGCAGTATGACCTCTTTTGCTCCAACTTTGCTCCAGAAGCAGTAAATTTTTTGTCTTCACTTTCATCAGTTTTTTCTTTTTCTTCTTTGCTAGCCTTTTTTATTCTCATCATCATCGGCACTACAACCGGGAACCGGTCTTGGCCTTATTTAGCAAGTCCTGAGACTTGTTAAACTTTCCATAATGATTTATTTTTTCTAGGCAAGGTCATTAGTCTTGCGCCAGAGGCTCCCCGACGGGGAATCGAACCCCGGTCTCCCGGGTGACAGGCGGGTATACTAACCACTATACTATCGAGCAGCCCATTACGGAAGAAAAAACGCTGATACAAGCGGTGTGTGCATTATCGAGAGCAGCGTAGTAGATGTGTTTCGTAAATTCGCCAATATTCATCAGTGAAGTGAAACAATGTAATCCATTTAACCCGACACCCAAGATACGCATTACAAATACTATTCTACGATTAATTTCGTAAACTTTGTTGGCGATTCGTGGACAGGACTCGATGATCCTCTCACCACAGTTGCATTTGACGATCAGTTTGAATCCTAGGCCTTTCTCAGATTTTTTTTTGAAAAGTTTATTGAACCGTCACCGTTTTTACACTTTATAATGTTTGAAAGCTCGGAAAAAACTGAAAAAAATGTAACATCACGTATGCTGCCGTTACTGTGACCGTTGGAGCGAAGTCGGGCGATGTAGCCAATTTTTGTGCCGATGTAGTCGCATACTCCGTTCCCAGTTCATTTATAGTTCCCATAAATCCTTTTCGTTTTTTATATCGACTCCCTGGACGCACCCCTGACTTACGCGAACCTTTAACGTTTTTAAACATTATGTTGGAAAAATTTACCGTTGAAAAACGTATGAAACGGACGCCTAAACGCGAGCACTGCACGCTCTGAGACCACGTTTACACTAAATACTTTTTCCTCCTTATGAAAAAGAAACAAAGAAATATCAAAAATACCTACCTCGCGACGTCACCGGTAGGAACATCTTCCATAGTCACCAAACAAGAAAAAACCACCAGCACCGTGCAACGGGCAAGTTAGTTTCATATATATGTAACTAACTAAAACTCAGGCAATCGCAGGTCACCCGCAGTACGCCCGAATGTAAAAACAACATACACAGGAGCGACTATCCATTACCGCTTATGAACATGTTGTTCAGACGCACCACATTGCGACATATTCAAAGAAGTGGCAGTTGGCCCAAGCCAACAGAGAAGCAAATTAATGCCCATAAATGGATAGTCTGCATCTTTCTAAATACACGGTAGTTGCCGCATATGATACGAATTTGTATCCGCGGGAGACCCGACCCTTTAATGACCTCTAACTTTGGAGCCGCCTAAGATTTCGTTTCCAAATTTTAACATATTATTTTTGAAGGGTAAAACCACTGATTAAGCAAAAAAAAATTGATTTTTTGAACCGAACAAACCGGAATGTCCTCTTAATACAGATGTTCCTAAGGGTTCTCCTCTTTTGCTCAATCTATTTCTTATTTCTTCTATTCTCCGGCGTCCAAAACCAAATGCATTTTTTTTTTTTTGATAATTAAAATCCGCAGTGAAGGCATGCATGTATTGTCAAAAAAAAATACCGAAATAAGGTTGATAATTACAACCTTCGACAGAATAAAGATTAGTGCTACCGGTTGACATGAAGAGGAAAATGATGGATCACCGGTATTCGGAAATTTGTCAGATATTCACTGACTTTCATCTACAAGGTGGCGCAAAATTAATCACCCTATCGGAAGATGTTATAATTTTTGCAAATGGCGTCGTACGTCAATCATATTTGACATTTGTGAAGTAGATATGTGTAGTATACACACAGACAAGGAGGGCGTGTGAATTACTGTCAAGCCATCCTTAATCTCATCAAAAACGCGACGAGGCGCATTTCCACTTAAGCGGTTACGTCAATAAGCAAAAAATCTTCGTTTCTGGGGCACTGAAAGTCCGCATGGATGCACGAAGAGCCATTACATCCACTCAAACGCACTGTTTTGTAGCCGCGTTCAAACGGGAGGAGTGATTGGGCCGTATTTTTTTGAGCACGCCATCGGCATTACGGTTACTCTTACTGGCGAACACTACAGGACCATGATAAACGACTTCTTTCTACGGGAATTGGATGAGCGGGGCTTGGTGAACATGTGGTTTCAACAAGACGATACAACCACACACACAGAACGAGCCACAATGTATATTGTGAAGGAAGCGTTTCCTGGGCGCGTAATCTCCCGTTTTGGCGATTTGGCATGACCAGCAAGATCGCCCGATTTTACCATCCCACACTTCCTTCTTTGGGGCTACTTGAAGTAGCGGGATTTATGCCAAAAAGTTTAATACAAAAGAATGGTTTCATTCTGTCCCTTAATTGAGACCAATAATGTTTGATGAATGATCCCCCAACAAACTTCAAACAATGGTAGCCCTTAAGGCAAATATTCGTCAGAAATGCGAACAGTTATCATCGGAAGTCTTGCGGAAATCATGGGAAAAGCGATAAAACGGGTACAAATGTGTATCAACACAGGCGGCAGCCATTTGACGGATATCATCTTTTCCGCTTAACAGAAAAAAATTGTAAAAGTCCAAATAAAGATCTCCATCACTCAAAATCTTTTTTTCATTTAGTAAAAAAGTGATTCTAAAACAAAATGGGGTGATTAATTTTGCGCCTCCCTATATTTAGGAATTGTTTAGTTTAGTGGGACAGGTGGAAAAGGTTCCTCAGCCTCTTCATCATCATCACCATCATCGGCACTACAATCGGGATCGGGTCTTGACCTTATTTAGCAAGTCTCGAGGCTTGTTAAATTTTCCATAATAATTTATTTTTATGGGCAAAGTTATCAGCCTTGCGCCGCCTCAGCCTCTTAACGAGCGAAAAAGGGAATGTCATTTTGCATCCATGTATTGTCAAAAAAAAAGAAACCGAAATGAACTTGATTGGTAATACGACATCATAAATTACTACAGAGTGTGAGCAATTATTTTCACGGTCCTCGTTGGATGTTTATTGATAATAATGTAACTTCCCAATCGAAGACCAAATAAAGGAACATGGTCTGATGTCGGCACCTAAAGCCATAGTCATGTTCATGAATACATTTTCTCCTTTTTAGTGTAATTACCACAATCCGAGGATTTTATTGTCCAATACCGGCAACTTTGCTTACACGCCACCTCTTCTCTCATTCATTGTAGCGAGCGGACCCTACAAGTGCAATCACATCATCATCACGGTTTTACAATGTCTTATTACTTACCGCAACAACACAATAAAAACATCTTCATTAATTTATAGAAGCATGTTTGTGTCGACTTCCATATGGTTGAACAATCATCTGAGAACCTCCCGTTTGCTCGGGATCCAGAAATTGTGTATCAAAAGCCCAGTGTAAATAGTCTCAGTTCTTGGTGGTACCTGCACATGTCGGTGGTATTAGAATTTTTATTGGAAGAAAACTGCACTGTGCATTCTTTCGATTCACATTCGACGGACTGAATTTGAATATGTATATATATGGTCAATATTATCCTCATAACCGCGACCGAGTGAAACTAGAAGAGTTCTTCAAGAGAAGTATCCAAGACAGTGAAATTGTAAACTGTGGTTATACGCACACCTTGTTGTGATCTAAGCGATTGCGTTCATGCTAGGTGAATCTTTAATAAAAAACAAGCAGGCCAATATAAACTTCTTCTCCCGGAAACATAGAGCCCATTAGCATTCTTCAACCTCCACGGTAAGGATTAACTATTTGGATTATGACCTGTGAATATGCCGGCTTGTCGTAAACGGTGAAATACAAACCCATCAAACCATAGGCTTGATGAAATGGTCGGGAGCAATCCTTAGTTGTCTTTCATAGCTTGACTGATTGACCGGTCCGAAAAAAATTGGCATAGATGGGTTCCAACGTAAGCCATTACTTCGCCACGCCGTGCGTTACGGGTTATGGTCGGGATAAATGTTCAACTATATTCCAGATGTTGCAGTTGCAACTAGCGTTGACAAGAAAGTATTCATCATAACACTTTCTTGTATAACACTTTGTACTTTTCTTGTGTCACAACAAAACGTAGTAGAACTAAATTGTTGATAGTTCTAGTGTTGTTAAAGAAACTAAAGTACGAAGTGTTAGAGAACATGTTGCTTATGTGTAACGTACTGTGATGTGGTGTGATGTGATATGTTGTGGTCGTCTGGATCATTCGGCCTTAAGTTTAGGGCATTCATTATAAAATCGAGGTGTAATATAATCGATGTATCTTGTGATCCATGAACGGGCTAGAGACGTTACGAGAGTGCTTCGGACGAGAGTGTGGGTCAAGTATGCAGTCGTTACTATTCCGGTTGAAAATCGAGGCCTCGTTTGGCTGATTGCCCAGACTGAAGTTGAAATAAGACGTGGTGGTTCCCCCTGATATAAAAAATTTTGGAAATAAACTATTCGGATCTCCGGGGACGACTATCTCAGGCGGCACATCACACATATGTTTTGATAAGAAACCGACCTGTAGAAAGCCCATCTCTGCGTAATTGGATCCGCCCGTAAAACGCTCTTATCGTTCAGCTAGTAAAGGCATTTTGTAACATGAGAGGCATCAGCTTCATTAATACAAATGTCAGGGCGAAATCCCCAGCCATCTTTTGGAGCATGGCTGATGGACCTGTTAGGACCCCACCTAACATTCCTCTACCTTTACAACGCCATTGTGCATTCCTGCAATAGGGCAGCATTAAGCTACCCTTTAATCATCTTAAGTACCTGTAAATCATTCCATGGCAAGATCACCTTGCCACAGCATCAACCACATCGCTGTATCCTTAAAAACATATTTCGTTCCTCTGGTCGGCACCCATGACCATTGCAAACCATTAGGAAATCTTCCCTGTGCCCCTCGTCGGTATCCATTCCTATCATTTTCAGAGCAATCTCATTGTGATTGCTTTTCTCAAGCAACCGCTGATCCAACGATCAAACCATGGCAAATCGCTAGCTAATACAGCTGCAACCAATTACCTCAGATCGGTTGCATAAACGATAAACACGCAATGAATTGGATGCGATCCTAATGTGTTTACATTAACCATCCAAACAAATGCGCATCTTAGCGCTCACCCTATTAGATAGCATTACGGTATATACAATATACCCTCTATCGTTTATGATAGAAATGTTTTCGGCCTATGCATGTTTATTGTTTGAACAGCTGCAGGTTTGCTTTCTATTCTTTCTTCAATGCGCGTTTCGTTTGTCCTTCCTTCGAAGAGAAAGACATTCATTCCAATCTTAACGATATCTTTCAGGAACCTTCCAATGGGACGCGGATCGGTTTCTCATTGGTCGCCGCGTGACAGAAAGTGTAATTTCCCTTATCACCACACGAGTGGAAATCCACCTCACCCACCGGAGTGGTCCTGTGTCGAGCGGCTCTCTGAGAGCCAGATTTCATCGCCTGAAGTGTGCGCACGCGATTTATAAGATAAGTTTTAACACCTCAAGGAGTCGAGTTTGCTCCCATGCGAATACGTATGTGAAGTTCTGTCGCGTCTTTAGAGAATCGAAGAGTTCGTGTGCGAGTCGAATTTAACTAAATAATGATTGCCGAATAAAAATGTGACGTTGTGTTATAAAGTCGTGTACATACCGTATATAACAAGTGCATCGTGTAAATTTAAAATTAACCCAATAGAACGAATAAAGGCACGATATTGTTTAATCGTAAGGATTTTTCACCGGAATAAAAGGAACATTAAAATAAATTCAGTGGGTCTGACTTTTCTTGTCGTAACAATTCTGGAGAACTGCAGCGGGACATCCAGTGGTATTTTGCTCAACCTACGTCGGTGCCGACGCCCCTAGTAAATACTACTACAGACCGGTTCGAGAAAAGGTTTGTTTAAGTGGTGGTCGGTCGGAAGGTGAGATACCACTCGGTCACGCTCTACATTCCGCGATATCGCCGATCGAAATCTTCCACTAGGTTTGGCATGTATGGGTGATGGTCCGGGCTGACACGGAGATAAATCATGATGGTACCTTCTTAGATAAATAATTCCGGAAGTAAACTAGTGTCCCATTCGGATATCCGAGGGGGACTAGGTCAGGGGGAACATCATGCAGATATTATGATAATTAACCGAACTTTGAGAAATTCGTCAACGCATAATCGGGCTCAATCTCGAGGCTTTGTCGACGTTCGATTGATAGCGGCATTTTGTAACATCAGGGGCATCGGTTTCACCAATACGAATGTAAACGCCATCCACCAATATTTGCAAACAGCCAAATCTGATATCCTTGCCCTAACTGAGACCCAGGTCTCTTCATCAACTGTTTTGACGTATCTTCGTTGCCCAGGATACGACTTACATTCGAGATTCCGTTTTAAGGGTGGAGTCTGCGTTTTCGCGCGGTCCAATCTGGCTTGCCAGCGGATGGAGGCGTTGGAACCCAATAATATGGACATCATATGGTTGGGGGTCGTGCTGAGGAATTCTGTTAAATTTCTTTGTTGCCTTTACCACTCCCCGAATGACGTTCGACCGGCGACGTTTTTCGAACATCTTTCACGTACCATGAACTGGATACAGATGGCGATTTTAATGTGTACGATTCCGGCTGGTTGGTACATTCTAACAGAACCGACGAGGGTGGCGGAGATGTTCGCTCTTAGGCGCAATTTTACACAACTCCTGAGATAACGTACGCGACTGCCGGATACCCGAGGTGATTGTGGAAACACCCTGGATCTGTTTTTGAGATCCGATCCCAGCATATATACAGTAGAGGTTTCTGCGCCACTGGGAAACTCAGATCACTGCGTGGTATCTGTCGCGCAACCACTTGCATTTCAAACCAATACCCGACCTAATCAGCTTCGCAATGTATGGAGGAATGGGGCTGCCAACTGGGATGATTTGTGAGATTTCTTCGTATCATTTCCGTTGTTGGAGGTGTGCTTTGAAGACCCCGATGTTAGGGCATGCGCGGTGTCGGTCACATAGATTATTCTCCTCGAAATCAAGATCTACATTCCACATTCCATCAAACGAAGTTCATCTGATAAACCTTGGTTTGATAAAAAATGCGAGCAGATTACATCGGCAAAAATAGATCTTTTAAACAATGGTGCTCTAATCCCACCTAGGTTAACAAAACGAATTTTTGTACAATCAGGCGGGCAACCGGGCGATTGATACCACGGGGAAGGTTTACAATGACACACAATGAATAAACTCCTTGACTGCTGCACTAGTTTGCGTCCCTTCTGGTCAATAGTAAGGGCTGTCAGCAGTAACTTCGCTTCCTCCTCTTTTTCTCCGTTAGTGAGGTGTCGTTAGTCACAAATTCAAAGGATAAAGCTTATGTGTTCGCCAATTTATTGTCCGCATTCTATGTGGACTGGACTGTAAGAAGGCCACCGGCCCGGATGGATTACCAGCAATAGTCCTTAAGAACTGTGTTCCAGAACTTTCGCCGGATCTTAGTAGACTTGTGGCATTTATAACAGATAGACACACAATACACAAGCAAATAGTGAAGAACACCGAACGGAAATCGAATAAGAAAAATACATCAGAGCCATATACCATAGCGATAACATAACTATTCGAAATCAGTTGAGTGTACTTGAGCTTAGAAATCGAATTCGTACAGGCGGCCAGTAGCCTGTTGTATTAAGCATTGCCTCAATTTTTGGTGATTCTAACTGTCATAGCCTCAGTTCTAATCACACGTTCTTCGCTATCATCCAAAACGCTATAATTGGTGACTGCGACGTGATCTGTCTACACACAGCACACACTTGCCCGTAGTAAAACAGTTCTTCACGACACGATCACGACATCCGCATAGAGGACCAGCACACTTGCCTGCTCCGACGATCTCTCGCTCGTTCGTTCCTCGCTCCGTCGTTCGCACACGAAGCTGATCGTAACAAAATTACTGGGGAGGGAGTACGGTGACGTTTCTATCGGATACACACACAATACATAAGCAAATAGTGAAGAACACCGAACGAAAATCGAATAAGAAAATGCATCAGAGCCGTATACCATAGCGATAACATAACAAATCCACAGCAGTCGAATGTACTTGAGTTTAGAAATCGAATTCGTACACATGGCGGTGGCCTGATGGGTTGCGCTTTGGTTCAATTTTTGGTGATTCTAACTGTTATAGCGTAAATTCGAATCACACGTTCTTCACTATCATCGCAAACGTTGTAGACTCTTTCGCCTATCTTATGAACGACGAACCTTTGCTGCCTGCTGGAAAATCGCTCGAGTTCAGCCCATTCCAAAGACCGAAAAAAAGTGTCTCCAAAAAAAAATACTGTCCGATAGCATTTCTGTCTAAGTTATCTAAGGTGATGAAAGAGGTAATCAATGCCGTGTTAATTAAGTATTTGTAGTACTAAGGACTTCTCCATGATCGTCAATACGGATTCCTTGGCAGGCGGTCCACGGGAGACCTTGTGCAATTGAGGGGCACGGTGAATGAAAGGCGGTCGCATTGGATATCTCCAAGGCTTTTGGTCGCGTCTGGCACGGTGCATTGCTGAGCAAACTCCGTTCATATGGACTTTCCCAGCAACTTTGCGACTGGACGAAGAACTTCCTCGAAAATCGATCGATCCTGGTTGTTGTCGACGGCGAGTGTTCGGATCGGTATCCTGTTAATTCCGGAGTGTGTCAAGGTTCTATTTTGGCTCCAACCGTAGCATAAACACGTGTCGAATCGCCAAATCTTCCTCAGGAAAATTGAGTTATCTTTTTAGGGCCAAGAAATATTTAAATCCCAACAAGTGCTGTCAGTTTGGAGGTCTGCTCCTAAACATAGCCTCGACCTACTTGATAGCATTCAAAAACGAGCGATCCGAGCCTCATTCAATGGATCGCAACAATTTGCGGATCATCAGTGGATGGCTTAAACATCTCTGCAACATAACTCGTCCCATTGCGGAGCGAGAAACTGTCCACAATTCCCCCCCACCCCCCCCCCCCACGCGTGTTTCCGGAACATTACAACCTGCAACTGTTCAAGACGAACTTCAACGGCTATTTGATGCCATCTCGGGGCTATAGGTTAGCCTTTCCTGAGAGAAGTATATTAAAAACAGCTGATACTGTATGGTCAGGCTCTTGAACATGAAGATGGTATGAATTCGTTCGGCGCCACGGTCTATGGGAATGTATCGTAGTATGAGGACGTATCGAACATTGCTAGGTCTGACTCCAGAAAATTGAGTTAGTTTAGAGCCAATAAATATGTTTGTTCGATCCACATTAAACCTCAAATTAGACCCGCACTCGACTATTGTTCTCATGTTTGGATCTCTGGTCCTAAGCATTTCCTGGACTTACTTAAGAGCATATAGAAACGGGCAATCACCCTGAACGAAAGGGCAGCCTCGACATCGGGACTGCAGTCGCTATTACATCGGAGACGCGTGGCGGGCCAGTGTATGTTTTACACATATTATCACGGGGACTGTTCCACGAAGATTAGTCGTAGTATTCCAAGGAATTCGGATTATTTTCACTCCACACACAGACAATTTCACGATTCTAACCAGTTTGCGTTTTATAACGCACACGTATCTGTAAACTAGAACTCATTCCGTTAAAGAACTCCCACCCGGCACGAGTGTTTCCGGAACGTTATCGTTTTTTAAAGACATCTTATGACGCTGATATCCTGACAGAAGCATTTAAGAAAAAGATAAAAGTTTGGTAATCATAAAACAATCTGGCACAAGACTAATGACCTTGCCCGGAAAAAACAAATCATTATGGAAAATTTGACAAGCCTCAGGACTTGCTAAATAAGGCCAAGACAAGTTCCCGGTTGTAGTGCCGATGATGATGATGAATCATAATACACACACGGTTATGACCGTAACCATCGGAACCACGACTGTGCTCGTGAGCTTTCAGTTCACTAAAGTACCCATTATCATGTTGTGGTAGAATCATTGGTCGTGCGCCCACTGTTCCGGTAGTGGTGATCAAGATCCGGTTCAAAAGGATATTCTAACTCACTATCGACTACAATGTGACCGTAGATCATCACATCTCCCTGACACTGAACCTGATTCAGTTCCCGTCGGCATTTGGGGTTGGAACCTCTTTTGGCGGATTTGTATGTTGTCCAAGTGTTCCGCCGAACACTGTTTGCCGCAGAGAAACGAATACTCTACCTTTATCTTTATTTTTGAATTTTTTTTTTATTTTTATTTTTAGAGTTCGGTCTGCACTTACGTCTAGGACACACTTTTAATTTTTCCTTATCTTAGGTTGCACCGTTTTGAAACTACCTTGAACCACACAATCGACGTTATTTCTTTTTTTCTCATTTTCGTGATATCGCAGCGCGGACCTGTGGGGTTTTTCAGGGCCCGAAAAACCACGCAACACTTTGGCCCCATATCCCACTAGCAATATCTCCAAACAACTTACCTGCATGAGAGCATTCCCCACCTGAAAATATAAGCCCACGGCAAAGATTACTACCTTGCCGTGGCAACAAAACCTTCATCCGAATTTGGCTGAGAAGCATTTTTTTTCCTAAAAATATATTTGTGTCCCCTGATCGGCACCCATGACCATTCCCAACCATTAGGAAAACTGCCACAGCCCCCTTATCGACATTCATGTCAATTGTGCTCTTAAAAATCTCCCTGTGTTTGCTTTTCCCATGCGATCACCCGATCACGTCAGGCAAATCGATGCCGATACAGCTGCATCCAATTATCTCGAATCGGCGGCATAAACAATCCTAATGCATTTGCATTTGCCTGCATAAACAAAACCGCATCTTAGCGCTTTCACATTTAGACCCCATTCCGGTATATACAATATACCCTCTATCGTAATGATAGAAATGTTTCCGATCTATGTTTGAACAGGTGCAGGTTTTTCTTTCTTTCCTTTCTTCAACGCGCGATCGTTTGTCCTTCCTTCCAGGAGGAAGGCATTCATTTCAGCGGACAGTGTTGGGAGTGAACGATCTGTGGTGTTGTGCTCAACCTGGGTCCGTGTTGACGCCCACGGCATTAATACCCACAGACCGACCTCCTTATTGGGTTCTCAGACGCCCGCTCGAAGTAGACTGAAAATTCTCCTCCCCATTTCGAATTTTCTTATCCCCTGTCTGAAAAAGAAAATTTCCCATCATAATGATCATTCTCCTTTCCGTCTTCTTATCGGAATCTTGTTCCTTTGTTTGGAAGATCGAGCATACCAACTATTTTCCGATCTTTTCGCGGGATTTGTTTTGTGCTACCCATCTGGCTTAAGACAACACGGTTCTTGTGCGCTTCAGATGGGTAACAAAGGAACCGTGGGATTGGTGTAGGTTTTTGTGTGCATTTCCAACTCATAAACATCTAGTGTGCGATCTACGTTAATATGTTTATGATTGCATGACTGTTGGTCGGCGGCGAATCGCTATCCTTTGTTTGCACAAGTGTGCCTTTTAGGTTTTGGGTCATGCTAGGAATTTAGGTGCTAATTGCTATTAGCTACCAGGGGAGATGTTCGTTGTTCGGTTTGTTTACCGAAAATTGCGTGTAATGGGTGCAATGCATTGATGCCTTGAATGGGTGCGAGGGCTTGGATGCGTTGAATTGGCGTGTCGAATTGGGTGCGTTGGATTGGATGCCTTGCATGGATGCTTTGAATTCAATATTAGAGACTTTTGAACGTTTAGTTCGATTGATTTCTGCTATTTAATTCAATGTTGGTGTCTGAAATGCTACCTATTGTTTCAGGCTTTTGGGACACGCGTCTGTAGGCACGTGTAATGAATAATGTTCCTTGGCGGAAAGGACATCTCAACCTATAGCGGGTTGTATGGTTCGTAGAACCGCCACCCTCTCTCTTAGGGGGCTATTTCCATTTTTAAATTTGCCACCTCTTTATACGGTGGACTAGTTGGCTCAATAATTTTATTGGATCCAGCTAATCACCAAACAGATCAAAGATGCTTAACCACAAACTCTACCAGCAAACGTAACTTGAGTTCATTGTAACCCATATTTATATTAACTATTTGATTTATATAATTATACAACTATTTTATGAATAGGACAATGGTATATCAAGTTCATGTCATCGCACCAGTTGCTCATAAATAGTGTCGGTTTTGTGATAGTTCAAAATGCACAGATACTCGTAAGCAACTTAGTTTCATAAGAGATCAGGTTGCATTTCTTATTCCATCGTTTAGACTGTTTTCGTAGAAGTAGAGTCGAATTTTTGGTTGTAGTGTTAACTAATATATTTACTAATAATATACAAAAAATATAATGAATTTGGATTATAGCGAGTTAAGTTATTTAATAAATTTTTTGCTTTTTATTATTTAACACTCACGTTTCTGGTGTTAACTAATGTGAATATATTTATAAGATAATTAACATTTTTTAGCTTCAAATAATCAATACATAATAAAAAGAAAAAGTGCAGAAACAATTGAATAAGTAATATAGTACCAAAACCACTGAAATATATATATGTTTAATTAAAATTTTAAGTTTAAGAAAAACATAATTTTTAAACTATCGTTGGGAATGGGCAATAAGCGATATGACCAGGCGGCAGGTGTGCTGTAGAAATCCTCGAATATTAATTTAAATTTGAAAAAAAGGACTCTGGGGAGAAGTGGCCAAATTCGTGTTGCAATACATTTCCGTTTCCAGAATACGTCTTTCAAAATATAACGAATTCCGTTACTTAGGAGCTTTTTCAGCAAACCGCTTTCCAATGATTATACCGTATCCCTGGACGATCTTCTTCATTTCCAACACTCTATTTCTATCTCTCTAGCCAACTAATACTATCTTTGCAATAAGCTTATGGCACGCCGAAACGGAAATAATTGCAACATATTTGGGGACATCTCCTTTTGTATTTCACTTTTTTAATACATTTTTTTTATACTTAAGGTGTTTCTTATACAATATTTCTTATATATGTATTAATCGAAAATTAAAGTAACGTAAAGTAAAATCGGTTAAAGTTAATAACAATATAAATTAATTGATTCGTCTTGCTAACAGTGATACAATATCAGAGATCCGTCAGTTGTATTTAAGTCATTTGCGAGTCTTGAAAATCATTAAATGAACATCAACTATATACCCTGCCTATAACACATCCTTTTTTAAGTAAGATAAATATGAGAACCAAACTTATTTTATACCAAATTCACTTAGTAGTTCTTCATTTATTATGTTTCCGTTTTAATTTTTAGTCCTTTAATTTTTTAAGAAAGTTCGCGTGAATGATTGACTCTTTTCCCATCGTTTAAACTAATTTATTGTATATAACAGTAGATACATCATTTTATGTAATTCTAGTTTTGTTACCTTTGTTCTTATTCATTCCTTTGTCTCTGATCTCTATTATCTATCCTTGTTTGTTAACCTCCCCTCGTTTAATAACTTACAAAGTTTTTTATTTTAATTTTAATAATAATGAACTTTATTTCCTATTAGAGAATTTCCAATTGGTTGATTTTGTTTAGTTTTAATGAATGTGTGCAGAACCAGCATTAAGTCTGCTGAAGTCAAAATAAAAAAAGAAAAAAAATGTATTTCAGTAATTTCTGCCCGTAGATGTCCCCATTTTGTAGTCATGTTTTTTCGTGTATCTGTGTAATGATATTTTCGTATATACTTTTTATAAAGATTTTGTATATAAAAAATATGTAAATCTGATGTTAGTATTGATCTATGATATCCCTTATATTGCACCTTCCAGCTTGAATATATACATATATAGATATGTATCCGTGTATTACAACATATTTTTGATGTTAGCTTAGTGTTTTATTTATACCATGTGTAGCTCTGTATATAATTTACACCGAATTTATTGTATATAATATCTTTTTTACCTTTTCTTTTAAACCCTTTCAAAAAGTACCTTTTCCGTTTATTTTTAATTTGTATTTTGTCTGCTGTACGGCTTTGTGTTTTGGAAAATATTTCTTATGGAGTTTTGCACGAATGCAGATAAGATTTGTTTATTTTACGAAATATATTCCCAGCTAACATTTTTCTTAAGGGAATGGTACCATATCAACATCATCCGTAACCATTTTTTTATATGATATATTTTTTATATTATCTTTATAAGATTGTATTGTTTTGCAATTAGCAACGCATGTGAACTTGAGAGAAATGTTAAAGCAGTTGGTCAGAAGCAAACTTCTTTAAAGAATTAAAACATTAAAAACTAAAAAAAAAAAGCAACAAACGAATGCAAAGTGTTATACAAAAATTAAAGTGAGTTCGTATGCACTCATGCTGTTTAGGATTTATATAATAATATATTACTAATTCACAAAAATTAGTCATTCTAAAAACGACTAATAAATGGTAGAATTCTAAACATTTTTCTAATTAAACAAAGTATTGATCGCATTCAATTTTTAACATAATTTTTTATCCAAGTTTTTACAACTTCATTTGGGTAATCTGAAAGTTTAGTTTAATAAAGTAATTTTTCTATATATTATATAATTATATGACAATAGTTCTTAAAAAGTGTGGAAATTAACACAATGTGCTGGTTTTGTATTGTAGTGTGTTGTTAGTAGACTGTATATCTTTGTCGATTAAGAACTGATAGAAAACCCGAGAAGTAAATATTACTATTTATTGGCCTGTAGGAACCCGAAAGTTCATGATCTCACCGACCCGACTCTGCCATTGCAGAGTCCCGTGCGCTCTCCTCCCACGTTCCACCATCCGATCCGATCTCCTCGACGTCCAACCTAACACTGTCCTCCCATCTCCGTCGCGGCCGTCCTGTCTGTCTCTTTCCCGTCGGTTTACCGCCAAGAATTCTATGCACGGTCCTATCGCTGCCCATTCGCACCACGTGTCCGGCCCATCTTAATCTTCGCGACTTGATTACTCTAACTATTGTAGGTTTGTGGTATAGCTCTTCTAATTCCTGGTTGTGGAGTTTCCTCTATTGTCCTGCCTCCTCGTCATATCTGCCGCCAAAGACACCCCTTAGGACTTTATTCTCGAATACGCGGAATGTATTTTCTTCCCGTTTTGTGAGAGCCCATGTCGCGTATAGAACAATCGGTATGATTATGGTTCTATAGACACGTAGCTTTATATTACGTGATACCAGTTCGGATTTCAGCAATTTACTGACTGCATGTCAACTAGCGTTGCCGCAGTGTAGTCTTTTGTTAATTTCCATCGACATTTCGTTACTGGCCGTCAGTATTGTTCCCAGGTATTTAAATTCTTTGACATTTTCAAATATCTTGCCCCTGATGTTTATGTGTGTTCTCTGACGTCCACCTGCTCTCGCCATAATCATGTATTTTGTTTTGTCGTCATTTATTTCTAGGCCCACCTCTTCTGCCGCTTGCATGATGATGTCACAGTTTTAACTTACAATTTCTACATTATCGCCCTGAACGGCGATGTCATCCGCATATGCGAGCACTTGTATGACACCGTTCAGGGATGACCTGGCCATGCTGTCATCTTGTACCTTTCTGATGACATACTCGAGGACAAGGTAAAAGAGACATGGTGAGAGGCCATCGCCCTGTTTTAGTCCGTCCCGGATTTCAAATGACTCGAGAGGTGGTTTTCTATTCTAGCTCGCCCTTTTTTTCGTTCATGCAAATTTGGATGAGGGCGGCATATTTTTTCGGGATTCCCAGATCAACTACAATATGGTAGCGTCTTTGTCTTGCGAGTGAGTCGTAGACTTTTTTGAAGTCAACGAACGGTTGGTGAACCGTCTCTCCGTATTCCCACTTCTTTTGCAGCAGTTGCTGGAATCCGCATTGGTAGTCTCCCAGTATTTCTTCTGCATACGGTGTGATTCTCACCAGTATGACATTTGTTAATATTTTGTATGTGGTTGGGAGCAATGATATTCCTCTGTAGTTTTCACAGTCAGATATGTCGCCTTTTTTGAAAATGGGGACGACTATTGAGGTTTTCCATTCTTCCGGAGTGACTTCCTTATCCCATATTGTTTTGATGAGTTGGTGGATCTTTCCAGCGGTTACCTCTCGTCCATGCTTCACAACCTCTGCCGATACGCAGTCGACGCCCGGATCCTTGTTGTTTTTCAATCGATTTATTACGGCTATAATTTCGTTGAAAGAGAGCTCTGGGATCTGAGGCTCAACCTTACATACGTCTGGCGCGTGGATTTGTGGTTGATTCACTCACTTACAGTTTCGATGTCATCCGCATATGCGAGCGCTTGTGTGACCCCATTCAGGGATGATCCGAGTCTGTAGTCGTCTTGTACCGTTCTGATGGCATACTCGAGGATAACGTTAAAGAGACATAGTGAGAGGCCATCGCCCTGTTTTAGTCCGTCCCGGATTTCAAATGGTTTTCTATTATAACTCGCCCTTTGTTTTCGTTCATGCAAATTTAAATGAGGGCGGCATATTTTTTCCGCATTCCCAGCTCAACTACAATATGGCAGAGTCTTTGCCTTGCGACTGGGTGCGCACATTGGTTTTCAAAGTAATGCTTCCATCTTGTCACGATATTGCTTGTTTCTGTCACCAGACAGCCGTTTGGGTCTCGGATTATTTTGGCTCTCCCTCGGTAGCCATTTCTAATTGAATTTATGGCAGCATACATACCTCTGGTGTTCTTTGCTCTGGAATTTTTTAGAATTTTGTCCATCCGTGTCTTTCCCCATTCCGGTTTTTTGCATTTGAAAAGTCTGATTGTCTCTTTCCGAATTGTCGCGTATCTTTCTGCGTTGACTTCATCATATCTCTCTAAGTGGATCACTGTGAGGCGTTTACGTTCTTCGATCTTCACCTAGCACTCATCGTCAAACCAAGGTTTGGTCTTAACTGTTTTTTTAAATCCGATATCTTTTGGGCTGTTAATTTGATTGTGTCTCTGATCGATGCCCATTTAGTGTCCAGATTATTGGTTTCCTTCTCCTCACTACTCCCATTCTCTAGGATGCTAAATCTATTCGTTAGTTCCTCTTGATATTCAGCCCTTTTGCGTTGGTCTTTTAGGTTATCAATGTCGAACTTTTTGCTTGTCTGTTATTGCCCATGTGGGTTTGCTGCGAGCCGAGTTTTAATTTGCCCATCACTAGAAGGTGATCGGAGTCGCAATCTGCACCTCTATATAATCTTACGTCAAGGATATTCGAGTGGTGTCTCTTTTTTACGTCGTCGGGTGATATCCATGTGGCTTTATGAATTTGCTTGTGCTTGAACATCGTGCTTTTCACTACCCGATCTTTGGACGCTGCGAACGTGATAATTCGAATTCCATTATCATTTGAAACGTCGTGTAGGGTCTCTTTACCTATAGTTGGTTGGAAGATATCTTCCTTTCCAATTTTCGGATTGAACTCCCCGAGGAGGATTTTAACATCGAATGATGAGATCCCATCGAATACTTCCTTTAGGGTCTCGTAGAATGTGTCCTTCGTTTCTTCGTCCGTATATTATGTTGGGGCGTGTACGTTTATAAATACATAATTGTTACCCATGGGCCTGTATTTTTAGCACCGACATTCGGCCATTAATAAATTGCACATCTTTTACATCGGGCGTAATCTTCTTGCTTATGATGAAGCCAGTCCCGAGGTTATGTGTATCGGTACCTCCACATACCAGTGTCAACCCGTTGGTTTCAATTACTTGATGTGGGAGTCGGCGCCGTTATAATACAGCCGGTATTCCTCTCGCTGCAAACCATCCAATGGGCACGGTGACGCGTAACACCCTGG
Organism: Microdon myrmicae; assembly: GCA_963931805.1. Taxonomy (NCBI): domain Eukaryota; kingdom Metazoa; phylum Arthropoda; class Insecta; order Diptera; family Syrphidae; genus Microdon; species Microdon myrmicae. Next base: position 160,804,374 of record OZ007498.1, on the reverse strand, counting down.
ATTAGGGGTGGTAGATCTTTGTGTGTTACTCCTCGCTAGCCTGTCTGACATGGGTGGCCCTACTGGAAGCCCTCAGCATAGCTTGAGTGATTCGTTGTAGTTTAACCCCACGCACCACGTGAAGGTTTCTACCAAGCGGGGGCGAGAAGTAAATAAAGAGTCCGAATCTGAAGCTAAACATATTTGATTGCTTTGACGATAGTTTACTACTTATCTATATTCCTGTTCAATTGTTCGACGCAAATGCCGGTTGTTGAACGATGAAGATGTCAGGTTCCATGAGGCCGGTTCTTAGCAGTGGTGACTTTTCTGAACGTTGTTCCGCAAACGTAGTGGTTAGTTGTTTGTCCAGTTGTTCGCGTTGAAATCCACAAATAATCGTTGTCGTCCCGAGCTTAAAGCAAGTGGCTGCTGACTTGGTTGACAATACAACTTCTTGTAGCAGAATCGATAATCACCACTTGAATCGATGAGTCCTACCCGTAAATAAACCACTGTCTGGCTCCCTCTGGATGAGTATACCTGCAACGATACCGAAAAACTTGGAATAAATCTATTTTTTCCTTCGTCGGCCACGACTAACCGATTCAGCACTGATTAGTCACTATTGGTTTGTTGAACAACCGCTGTCAATTGAATTTGTGTTTATTCCACCCGAAAGGCAAAGACGATGGCCACACAAGTCCACAGTAATTTCCGAAATCAATTTTGTTCGATCTCCGTTTATTCCTTCCTTCGATCTATGGTTTTTACTAGCTATCGCCTTCGCCACTTACTTCCTTTGTTCTTTGTTTTCGTACCCTTATCAGCCCATCATATCAGTTCTCTGTTCTTCATAACAACGTTATCGTCGCTCTTTTCTCCACGGCTTTTGTGGTGTTTTTCGATCAAGAGCAGTACTGTTGCACTGTTCTCTTGAATTCGCCTCATTAGTTCTTGTTTCACAGCTCGATGTAATCAAAACTGAGCTACTTGGTTGTGACACAAGCTAACACCTCGATCGTTGAGGGTGGAGAGTTATTTAAACATATTAATAGATGACGCACCCTCGTCATAACTAGTTGCATCATGAACAGATTGTGAATTATAATTTTGTCTTAAATTTACCTTCGTCATTGCCATTCCACACTCGGCCGTCCCGACTGCACATGCGTCACTTCTAAATAATTCTCCACTGTTGTCGCTTGCCCGGGGTTTTATATTCGGCGGCGGATGACGTCTGTTTTGGCGCAAGGCTAATAACCTTGCCCGTAAAAATAAATGATTATGGAAAATTTAACAAGCCTCGAGACTTGCTAAATAAAGCCAAGACCGGATCCCGGTTGTGTCCCTGATTCCCCCCTATCCGACGCACAACGGAGCGATCGTTGCGCGGGGTCTTGACAACTTCATACATTTCTTAAGACTTTCCTCTCGAACGCGTCTAAGAGTTCAGAGTGCCTCTTATTGAGCACCCAGGTCTCGGATCCATACATGAGTACTGGTAAGACCATGGTCTTGAACAGTAGTAGCTTAGATGTTCTGGATAAATTTCGGAATATAAAGAGCTTTGATAGACCTTAGTAGGCTTTGTTGGATTTGATCAGCCGTTCGCGTATTTGTTCCTCCATATTGTTATCGGCTGATACTATTGACCCAGGGTAGTTAAAGGATTGCACTACTTCAAATTTGTCCTCCGCTACCCTGATAGTTTGACCAACGTTAGGTCTTCTCTTCGCAGGAGTTGCCACCATGTACTTAGTTTTCTCCTGATTAATGTCCCAGGAATCCTATACAGCCGATTCGGATGTACCGATGGTATATAATATATCATCATCATCATCATCGGCACTACAACCGGGGACCGGTCTTGGCCTTATTTAGCAAGTCCTGAGGCTTGTTAAATTTTCCATAATGATTTATTTTGTCTGGGCAAGGTCATTAGTCTTGCGCCAGGGGCTCCCCGACGGGGAATCGAACCCCGGTCTCCCGGGTGACAGGCGGGTGTACTAACCACTATACTATCGAGGAGCAATATAATATATACCGGATCACAAATCAAAATCTACGATTACAAAATACCGGACGCCACACGCCAAAGCACTGACACCATGCGAAGTCTGATGAAAAGTATAACATGATAATACTCAATTTCCCAGGTGTTCCGATAAAAGTGTGTCATATATGCTACCCGATATCACGATACATGACACTCACAAAAAGTATAACGTAACAATACTCGTTGCCCAGGTGTTCTGATAGATGTGTGTCATGGTGCATGGTACTCACCTATTAACGTGTCATTGTGGATTTGCCATTGCAATGTGTAATGAGTGTTTGAAATCAGGAACATCGTTTTCAGCTCATGATTGGACGGCCGAAATATGATGGCATGCGCCCTGGTTGGTATTAATATGCATCGGAATTGCTGATGGGAGAAATAATATTTAACAACCGATTTTTGAAAGAATAAAGCAGATAAAAACTGAGTACAATAAAACTTGCGTCTCGTTATTTTTTTTTTATTTTTTATTATTGGCAGATATTTATGGCGTTCGTGCCCTGCACTACGAATATACTCCGACTTTCTGGCAGAAACCTATGGCATTCGTGTCCTGCCATATAGTCAAGTGGGGATCTCTCCTATAGGATATTCTACCCCTCATAGCACTGTTCGAACGAATTAAAGCCGAAACGACATTACGTTGACTTCTACTTTATCTTTAAGTCATATTTGTGCATTATCCTGCTTGGTGATGCCCGAATTCTTACAAGGCGACTCTCCCAACATTCTACCTTACATGGTGACCCTTTCATAATAAACCAGCCGCTTCCTACGCTACATAATAATAAACCAACTGCTTCATACGCTACAATAATCTGGTATTTTGCAATGAAGTGGTGATTCGTGATACGAACCGATCCTACAAAAAGGTTAGAACAAACACATCAACCCATCAAATTATGGGCGCGTGTAGATGAAGATATTTCAACTCGCCGCTCGAGCTATGAATTGCTGCGTTAATGCTCTAGTCAACGGTTCTTATAATTTATTTATCGATTTTTTTGTGTGCTCAGTTCTTCACTATGCTTGCGTGTTCGTGTATATCTGTGTGAATCGCAACAATTTCTCCTGTAGACCTATTTTACCAACGCTATAATGACTTCTAACACGAGATCAAATATTTCAGTTGATAATTTATTATGGACGTTGGTCCTAACGATTGACTATGAATGATTGCCTGCCTTTCACCTATTTGAAGTCATTAACTAAGCGTGATGGAAAGGATGCTGAGACATGCTTAAAACCACCCATAAATATCTGCCACGTATGTGACAGCGTAAAATTTCTGGTCTTTTTCAATGTGAAGAATCAGATTTGGGTGTTGAATAAGATCTTTCCCTGCCATTGTAAATTGTTCCCCGTTTTTCTCCTGTACTGTTTGCAGCACACAACCGAAAGCCTCACACATATTTGTCCTTACCAGAATACTTGAACTTGAAACACGATCGCTTATTCGGCTTGGGTTAGGAGTATTTAATGAGAAGCCGAATGGTAACCGCTATCCTGCTAATCAAGGCGTCCACGTTATGGAGAGAGAAACACAAGCGAAACTCCACAATGCCACGTCCACAACACGAAAAGGAAACACACTGATTTAGTTTATTCCATTTTATTCTCTTTAAAATTGTGAAGGATAATTCTCTTAATAAAAACCACTTTGTTCTAAGCCATTATCAAATATGTTAGTGTTTTTATAGTGCACTTAAACTTATTATTAATATTAAATTGATTTCTCATAAATTTTAAACAATGTGAAGCCCTTTTTTCTCGACACGCCTTACGCTTCTCCGCCGCGCGACGGAGAGCGGGAGACACACGACCGTTGTGGTCGGCGGATGTAATTTGACTCAGTGATACAACTCTCGTTTGGGGTGAGTTTGTGGTGTGGTGGTAGATATCTTCTCCACTAAGGATATGTATTTACTTACCACCAGAGAAACGTAAAGTCTCTCTTGGTGGAATAGAAAACCAGATCTCGTAATGGAGCTCATGGTGGTATGTGTGTGATCGTTCAGATCTGTGTTGTTTACTCATGCGCGAAGGCAATGGAAAAACAATGCTGGCAGGCGGCAAGGACAAAGGAATCGGGGCGATCATGGTTTATGAAGTGCATCGCGTCTAAATAAATAGACGACGATGCATCGAAGAGATGTGCTACAAGCAAATATGTGACGAGGGCATCATAAAAGTCTTAGATGAGTGATACCCTTGCGTAAATATACGAATAGCCATTGGGAAAAGGTGCTAATGGGTTGGTGGACGAAACGAATCCCTCGCTTGCATTTGTATATGCAGGGAAACTCGTTTGTGGGAAACGGATTCTATATTTGCATTGTTTATGCTTTGAATTCAATCCTGCGGCTATGTGCGAAGTCGATGATTGCTTGAAGATTCAAACTAATGAGCATTTCTGGGTAAAGCGCTTGCAGCTGTATCGATAGTTGCAAGTCATTACAAGGCACATGACGCTAGATGCGGTATTTGCTTTTGTCCCTTGGACAAAGGGTCTGCTAGATATGTGCATGCGGGAATATTAGGGTGCACATGAGGGACAAAATTGCTTGGCAAACAATGGTGTCGGAATAGTTTTCCTACTTATGATACTTGTATGCAGACGAATTATTTTCCAGCGAATTCTACTGGTGCATTGGATGTGTAAACAGAATCTTTCAGGTATTTTCATGAAATGCGTTGAAAGCATTAATGTCCTTGGGAAAGGAAATGTTTTCAGGTGCCAATACGATTGCATTGGCGGGAAACAATGGGAGTTGGGTTGTAGTTATGGGGGGTTCTCCGGGTAAGTAGACAGTGGGGTTGGGCGGAACCGTCACAATACTTTGGACTTTAACGCGCCTGGTTACTATGTAATAACTCTGTTCTTTTCACGTCATGGCTTAGCCCATCCATCAACTTCTACCCATATATGATTTTTGTTCTAATATAAAGTTTACCTCCCTTTGGGTGAAATCCCACGTTCATAAGCATTATTCGTTATTGTTTCTCGTTCCTCAAGACGAACCTGATTATAAACGTATGCTTTATCCGGGCCTCTTCATTGACTTGATCTATCTTGAGCTATCACTAACAAAAACATAACTGGCACAATACAAAAGCTTATGTCGCTTAAAAATCCGTTAATGTTGGAGGTAAGGAAAAAATTTAGTACGTCAGCCGATGTGCAGGTAAAAATCGCACGCAATAACGAATAGTGAGGTCACTGTGGGTTATCTGCATTAACGATTTCAGTGAGAGGGTATAGAATTAAGAGCATGTGAATGATATAGAATGAAAATTCTATAACGATGGCCTGTTTCGAGATTCAGGATTATAGACAGGATATAATCATGGTTGACATGTGGGGGCGAAGTCGTGGTGCCGGCGTACGGCACAAGGTTCTACTCCGTCCCCACAAACTATTCACTTTCCACTCGTCGATTGTTCCGCCGCGAAAAACTGTTCACCAAGGAGATCCAAAGGATCGGTAGAATTAAAACACACAGATTTAATTGGTGATCACCATCTTTTTAGGCCTTTTCTCCACATATTTGCGCACATGCCGATCAAGCGCGGACTTCACGCGACTCCGCTCGCCTCCGCGCGACACCCTTTACCACCCTAAATCCCGGGTCCTCACTAAACCACAGCTACTACACATAGCAAATACTAGTTAGGACGCTGGTTCTACCTCACTTACTCCTACGTAAGGATCTTTCCTCCTGGGGACTCTCAATGTCCCCTAAGCCACCACGGCTCAATTCAAGTGGCAACCAAAGGCAATACACGCCCTTCCACGCCGCCACATATCCCAAGTGCAATAACTACCCTTCGGAGCGCGCTCCCATTTCCCTAGGGCGCCCTGTGGTTGGACACAGCCAACCACCCACCAGGATCCCCCTAAGCTAAGTCGCCTACCAAGCGCGACCGGGCCGACACCTCCTCACAAGTTGCCGTTCGGTCGGGGTCGCAGCTACCGCTACATTGGCGCCGATGTACCGGTCCTCTCACGATCGGTAAGCCGCGCAACTGAGTGCCCGCCCCATTACCAGTCCCAGCGGCAAACAATTCGCCATACAAACGTATGAACGAAAGACACCGGCTCTGGACTCGGGTCTCCTTTCCATCCCGCACACGGCAACCCGTCACTGCGGATGCGAATTACTCTGGGATAAGTCCCCCCACCCCGCACACGACACTTCGTTACTGCGGATGCGGATATCCGATAGGTTCCGACCTACTCGGGCAATAAATCTGTTGGTCCAAGCGACCCACCACAGGCCAATGGACCAAGCCGCACACCCTTGCCCTTGACGGCATCAAGCGGTAACATCCGCGTCCACCATATTCATCGACAAAGGCCCATATCATAACCAGGAACTTGTCATCACGACAGTTCCTCCTGCATAACCACACAATGCCTCCCGAAGTGCGCAGACCACCTTGAATTCCAAGCGTCCAGCCCTCCACGCATCACCGCACCAATCTTTGAGCACCCCTTCGGCCCTACCTTTTTTCGTGACAACGTGACTGGGCGCGGCGGGCGGGGGGGGGGTACTGTGACGGTTTCGCCAAACCCCACGGCCCACTTACCTAAAAAAAAAACCCGCATATCCGCAACCCAACTCTTATTGTCCTCCGCCAATGCAATCGCATGGGTATCTGAAAATATTTCCTTTTCCAAGGACAATTAATGCATACAAGCATTACCTACAATTCCTAAAAAGAATTTTTCATACATGGGCATTCACACATTATCAATGCATCTCTGCATTAGCGACCCAAAAACCGAATTTCCAATTGGTGTAAATATTCACAGTATAGTTCGATCCTGGTGTCGCCACAGATGCCATGCATATACACAACCGTCATTGTGTGGCCATCTAAATTACCTTCCGAAGACTTGCAACTATCGATACAGCTGCAAGTACTTCTCGCTGAAATATTTCTTTGTTTGAATCTTCAAACAATCACCGACGTCGGGTTTAGCCGTCGGATTGGATTCAATAGCATAAACATATGCAAACAAAAGAATCCAATTCTTCCAGTCGGCAGAGATACGATATACGATCTCTATTATTTCAATACCTTTTAGCAACTAATGAGTGGCTGCTATTTAGACAGCTGACCCTCATTACCGAACGATGCCTTATGTCGTTTCCCCTTTGTTCTTTTTCTCCCCGTTGTAGGTTCCATTTATCCTTGGCTAAACGCATCGATAAAGACGGTGATGTGTTCGAACACACACATACACCACCGCGTCCCAGAGATCGCCTTCCATTGGTCACTGGTCAAAGGAAATTTCATTTCCTTTTCACCACACCACCAAATTCACCCCAAACGTGGGTTGAATCTTTGAGTCGTCTTCCATCCTTCAGCGCGCGCGCAGTAGGGTGTACACCGGGGTCTGCACCCCTGAGGGACGTGTTCCTTACGCGAGTCGAGTTTCGTGTGGCTTAGTGTTTTTAATTGTAAAATGTCTAAGTGCAGCAGATTAAGTAAATAGCAAGTATTTTCACATCAAAATAAATTAAATTAAAAAGGCAGTGATCACCAATAAAATCTGTGTGTTTTAATTCTACCGATCCTTTGGATCTCCTTGGTGAACAGTTTGTCGCGGCGGAACAATCGACGAGTGGAAAGTGAATAGTTTGTGGGGACGGAGTAGAACCCTGTGCCGTACGCCGGCACCACGACTTCGCCCCCCACAGATACACTTATGAGAGTAACAGCCAATTAAATTCCACATTGGACCACAATTTATAAAGTAGCAAATCCTAATAAGCTTCTTGACTATGCAAATGGTAAGAGCATAAGGACTTAAGTTAATCCGGGTTGATTGAAATCTGACGTATCACTGAAGGAACTCCCTTCTCACATCGTGAAGAAGTAGACAGCTAGACTTATCAAATAAATAAGAGTAGGCAGCTAGACTTATCAAAGAAACAAGACCTTAAACTCGGGTTATGGCATTTATCAAGGCGAAACTCTTGCGACATTGCAAAGACTTGGGTAAATAGATGCGCAAAAGTGACGGCTATAAACAATAGCCTGTATAGAAAATGCTCCACTGAATCCCTAATAATCCCAGCCTTCAACTTATGCGCAGTGAATATTACGGCACTCTAATACCGGTAAACACGACTCGTTAAATATTGAATCGAAATGTATGGTATTTGATAAAAAGAGCGCTTGACATGCACATATTAAATAGTGAGCTGTCAACTATGTACTAATATTCAGCTATCAATTATGCGTATAGTATATTTTTAACTACCAATTATGTATCAATTATGTTAATGGTTGTACAATAGATTTACATTGCTTCTGCAAAATGCGGACAAATTATGGAACTTGAATACAACTTTAGGAAACGTGAGTTGTAATAACATTGTTTGTCAATATACCTTCCAGAACACAAAAAGCATTTGAAAGGGACAATTTTTCTTTTATAGTTTATGATGCCATTACCGAAAAATGTGACAATTAACTTTAATTTTAGTGGTATTGGCGGCAGTGTAATATAGTATATCATTTCATCATCATCATCATCGGGACTACAACCGGGGCCTTGTTTAGCAAGTCTCTCTACCGGTCTCCGGTCCATATCCGAGACTTGTTAAATTGTCCATAATAATTTGTTTTTCCGGGAAAGGTTATTAGCCTTGAGCCAACCCTTCTTAAGATGTCGCTGCATGCATTGGTTCACTACTTGGCGGGTGCCAAAGTAGCTATCGAGGGGTTTCACCTGGAGACTGCGTGTCAACTTGGATTGAACAGGGACAAGGATAGTCCTGGCCTTCGCCCGGTTGAAAGCTGAGACTTTAACCTGTATGTTCGCTCCCATCCCCCATAGTATTTCATTTAGCTAATTAAAACCAAATGTAAAAAATTTATAATTTCACTAGCACTAGAAGGAACACGTTTGTAACTTGTGTAACTTATCGCCATCGACACATTGCTGCGTAAAATTCAGCTCTTTTATATAAAGATTCCTTTCCACTATCACGTAAGAGTCAAATCCAAATACTACATTGATAAAATAAAAACGATACGATGAACAATTTTTAATCTACGCGAAGATACCTTTATTTATAATGACAATGAATAACTATATATTTAATATGTTATATTATAATTCATGAGTCTTGCGAAACTTATTAAAGTGCAACTTTAATGGTACAACCAACTGCTTTAACAAACTCCCAACACGAATCATACAGTTTTTTTCAGGAACTTCCTTTAAGCTCGATCGTTTGGCTTAAGCTACTTATGAACTGAATATCTCTATATTTTCGTTATATATTTTTATCTTCCTAAAACCCTCGTTTTATCATTTATGCCATTACATGACATTCATATACACACAATATTCTTTTCCTTACATTAAATTTTGTATCTCTGGTATCCTTTAAAATGCCATTCATCTTTGACATAAATTCATATCAGTCTGTAAAATATTTTAGTAAGAATACTGTTTAATGTTAAAAAAAAAAACTGGTGGTATATAGACTAATGAGATTAGTGTTAAAGTTATGCTTAAGTTTTCCTAATGTGTCCACAGTGACTGCGTGCAGAGGTATCCATGGTAGATTTGGACATGATGGAGAACGATTAAATATACGATATAAAAGGAAATAACGGCGAAGGCTTTAGAGAGCAAAATCATTATTTAATACGTTTCTCCTACATATATACATATATTTATATATTTATATATGTATATAAGTCTATACCCTAATATATACAAGGTGCACCAACGGAACGGTACCAGTTTTCATAACCTTGTCGCAGAATGTCGAACTTTAATGGCATCTCTTAAACTTCATTTCACTTTCATATAACACTAGAGATCATTTGAATACAGACAACCTTTAATTTTTTAGATCGTTATCCTGCTGTGGTTGAGAGCTATTATATGAAGTGTAAATAGTTTTGAATACATTAATTGCGTAACCCTTAATTAATTTCCTCCGAGGTATTCGCGCCGCAGGTAAGCTTACTACAGCAATTTAATCTATGTGAAAGTGTAAGTAATAAAAACAACCAATGGGGTTTGAGGTATTGTGTGAGTGAACGACAAGGATACAGATTGTACATTAATCTTAAATGACTAGATACTACAATGACGAAGACACATATAAACACACAGAGCGTTCCACATGTTGTTCGGGTAAAGAATAATATTGTCTATTTATGCCGTAATTTCTAACCAGAACTGGTACACTCTCTCTGATTGACGTGTTTTGCGGTGGAATGAAATTAACAACGATAATACCTATTGAAAAGAGATAGGCAGGATGCGTTGCCCCTATGCTCTGATGAAAGTAGTAAAAGATTTGCCCCAAGATTTCAATAACTTGTACTTTTTGATCCTATGGAACAAGTGTACCATAGTTCTTCGATCCAACTAAATGAATCTAAGAATCGGTTTCCATTTTTAGGCTGAGAATACGCCTCGTTAAATGAATGTAATAAAGTACAGGGTTTCCAATTTTTTGCTTTTGTCAATAGAAATTGTTTAGTAAAATAGTGAATCTCGATTTACATTTTATGAAAGTACAACCCGCGAGCATTTACCTCATAAACATTATGCCACCTAAGTGTGTTTCGTTACTTGCCAAGCACCCTTTCAAGTGTGTCGTACAGATATCTTTTGCACAATAATATAAACAAATTATGGGTACTCACAATTTCTCGGTTGTTGACGTTCCGTGGAGTGGACGAAACTGTAGCATTTTTGGTGGGTCGGTGTTGTATACAAGTCTCCGTTGAACACTCTGTGGCGTTTCTAACAGATGCACACACAATCATCATCATCATCATAACCGGCACTATAACTGGGATCCGGTCTTGGCCTTATTTAACAAATCTCTCCACCGGTCCCGATTTCGAGCCGATGTCATCCAGTTTGGCTCTCCCAAGCTCTGGGCGTCCTGGTCTACGCCATCCCTCCATCGCAGACAAGGTCTGCCACGCTGTCTCCTTCCATAGATCCTGCCACAAAGGACTTTCCGGGGAGGTTACTCTTCGCTCATTCGAGTTAGGTGTTCCGCCCACCGGAGTCTACCGAGCTTGATTTTTCTTAAAACATTAGCTTGAATGTAGATTGCGTACAACTCATGGTTGTAGCGTCTCCGGAATCGTCCTGCACCACATACGGGGCCAACAATTCTGCCTAAGACCTTCCTCTCGAACGCGACTAAGAGTTCAGAGTGCCTTTTATTGAGCACCCAAGTCTCGGATCCATACTTGAGCACTGGTAAGACCATGGACTTATCCAGTAGTACCTTGGATGTTCTGGATAAATTTTGGGATTTAAAGAGCTTTGATAGACCATAGTAGACTTTGTTGGATTTGATCAGCAGTTCGCGTATTTCTTCTTCCATATTGTTATCGGCTGATACTATTGACCCAAGGTACTTAAAGGATTGCACTACTTCAAATACGTGCTCCACTACCCTGATAGTTTGACCAACGGTAGGTCTTCTCTTCGCAGAAGTTGCCACCATGTACTTAGTTTCCCTCTCATTAATGTGCAGTCCCTCACAGTTTTATACCGCCTGCTCGATCTGGGTGAAGGAATCCTATACAGCCGATTCGAATCTACCGATGATATATAATACATACCGGATCACAGCCGATTCGGTTCTACCGATGATGTCGATGTCATCTGCGTAGGCAAGTATCTGGCTGGACTTGGTGATAATAGTCCTTCTAATGGTGGCGCCAGAGTCACGGATTGCTTTCTCCAACGCCAGGTTGAAGAGGAGGCAGGCCAAACAGTTCCCTTGTTGGAGTCCATTAAAGATGTTTATTGGTTTGGACAACAATCCCGCTATTTTTACTTGACTAGTTACGTTGGTCATGGTCAACCTACAAAGTCGTATCAATTTGTTTGGAATGCCGAACTCTCCCATGGCATTATATAGTTCTATCCTGGCTATGCTGCCGTAGGCGGCCTTAAAGTCTATAAATAGATGATATAGTGGAATCTTAAATCCCTGACATTTTTACATTTGCCTGGGATGAAGCCACACTGATATTGACCAATGATGGCTTTAGCGTATGGGGCTATCCGATCTTGTAGGATAGAGGAGAGTATCTTATAGGCGGTACTCAGTAATGTTATACCCCTATAGTTGCTGCACAGTGTGATACCTCCCTTCTTATCATCATCATCATCGGCACTACAACCTGGAACCGGTCTTGGCCTTATTTAGCAAGCCTGAGGCTTGTTTAATTTTCCATAATGATTTGTTTTTTCCGGGCAAGGTCATTAGTCTTGCGCCAGAGGCTCCCCGACGGGGAATCGAACCCCGGTCTCCCGCGTGACAGGCGGGTATACTAGCCAGTATACTATTGAGGAGCTCCTCCCTTCTTATGTATAGGGCAAATTATACCACGATGCCAATCTTCCGGCATCTCCTCTTGCTCCCATACGTGCACCCCGATCTCATGAATTGCGTGATGTAACGCTGTCCCTCCTTGTTTGATCAGCTCAGCTGGTATGCCATCAGATCCGGGGCTTTATTTGATTTGAGCTGTCTTGTGGCTTTTAATGTTTCCTCAATGCTTGGTGGCGGCAGCATTTGGTCTTGATCTTACCTTGGTGGAGCCTCCAATTCTTCTGTGAGCTGACCATTTAGCAATTTATTTTATCCAATTTATTTATCCTTGCAGTAATTGCGGCGTGCTGTGTACTGCGTCATACTGTGGGTTATTTGGTAGAACTTCCGCGTCTGGTGTGGACCACGCTCTCTACTTTTCTCTATTTTACAGACTATATTTTTTCCCCAGGCACTTTTCTTTTGTCTGTTAAGACTTTTTTCAGATCTTCTGAGCTCTTTGTATTTTTCCTCGCGAACCGGCGTCCTATGAGACTGCTGCCGGTATACAGCATTCTTACGTTCAGTCGCTAATTTGCACTCAATATCAAACCAGTCGTTCCGATCGCTACGACTACTGGGTAAGATGGAGTTAGCGGTACGAATCACAGTATTCTTAAGGCGTGTCCATTTCTCTTCTACCCCCAGCATTCTGGCCCCGCATGACCAGCCGTTTTGATTCGAACCTGATCCGTCTCCGTAAAGCAATCCGCGCTCGAAAAACTGTACCAACTAGACAGTGATCCGAGTCGACGTTGGCACCTCTTTACGTTCGTACCGTCATCAGGCTCGAGGAGTGGCAGCGATCTATCAAGACGTGGTCAATTTGGTTCCGAGTGGTTACATCAGGTGATACCCAGGTGGCTTTGTGGATATCCTTACGCGGAAACCTGGTACTTGCAACGACCAAGTTTTTTGATGTTACCAGTTCGATGACTCCTAGTCCATTGTCATTAGTGTTTTCATGCAAACTATGGGAACCTGCGTAGTGCCTGAAAACCGGCTCCCGACCTATTTTCGCATTCAAATCACCAAAAACGATGTTCACACCGTATGTTGGGCAGGCATTGAGGGCCCGTTCGACGTGCTCGTAGTATTCTTCTTTTTCGTCGTCAGGGGACTCCTCTGTAGGTCCGTGAACGTTTATGAGGCTTATGTTCTTAAACTTGCCTCGCACGCGAAGAGTGCATAGCCTTTCGTTTATTGCATTAACGCTGATGATGGCAGGCTTCAGTTTTTGGCTGACTAGAAAGCCTACCCCGAGCACACGGTGTTTTGCTTGACAGCTTTAATAAATGCCATACTCGTTTCTTTGAATAACACCACTCCCCGTCCATCTTATTTCTTGTAATGCTGTTATGTCAGCCTTATATTCGGACAGGGCATCGGCTAACTGCTGTGCAGCTCGAGCTCTGTATAGTGAGCCGACGTTCCATGAGAAAATTCTTAAATCGTTTGGCCATTTTCGTTTCCATGGTCGTCGTCGTGTAGCCGGTCCATATCCGAAGCTTGTTAAATGTTCCATAAAAAATCGGCGGGTGCCACAGTAGCTATCCAGGGGTCTCACGTGGAGACTGCATGCCACCTTGGATTGAACAGGGACAAGGACTGCCCTGGTTTTCGTCGGGTTGAAGTCAATCAATAACTTTACCATGTATGTTCGCTCCCACCCACACACAATACACAAGCAAATAGTGAAAAACACTGAATGAAACTCGAATAAGAAAAAGCATCAGCCATATACCAAACAATAGCATAGCAATTCCAAATCAGTTCAGTGTACTAGAGTTTAGAAATCGAATTCGTACACACGGCAGTGACCTGATGTATTGAGCATTGGTTCAATTCTTAGTGATTCTAACTGTAATAGCGTCAGCTCGAATCACACGTACTCCACTCTTGTTCCAAACGCCATAATTGGCGACCCCGTCGTGATCAATGTACAAAGAGCACAAAACTTCCCATAGGTAAACAGGACTTTACGACAACGATCCCGACTTCTGCACAAAGGCCCGGCTGACTCGCCTGCTCCGACGTTCTCTCGCTCCGTCATTCGCACACGTAGTTGATCGTAACAAAGTTACTGAGGAGGGAGTAGCGTAGTGTTTCTAACAGATACAACACAGTAAGTAAATCGAATAAGCAAAAGCATCACCCGTGTACCAAACAATAACAAAGCTATCCCGCATCAGTTGAGTCTACTTGAATTTAGAAAACGAATTCGTACACGCGGCAGCGACTTCATGAGTTGATCAGTAGTTTAATTTTTAGTGATGTTAACCGTCATAGCGTCGGGTCGAATCACACGTTCTTCACTATCGTCGCAAACGCTATACTCCCATTCAACCTAGTAACAAATACCATATTTCTGGAAGTCTAAACGATAATTTTGGCAGCGCGCCAAATGTATTACTATAGAGGTGGAAAAGTCTTGGGGATTTTTAATGTAAATAAATGGTTTTGTGGAAAAAAAATATATATTCCTCAACATAGTTGCCTTTGAAGTCGATAAATTTGGTATGCGTATTTTCCAATATTTCGAGGCCCTTTCTGTAGTACGAAACGTCCTAGTCTTCCTTCCAATACGGGCCGGTTTCCGGGATGACTTTCTCATTCCATCTGAATCTCTTTCGCTGGAGTCACCCCTTGAGGTTTGTGAACAGACAATAGTCGCTGGTGGCCAAATCTGGAGAATACGGTCGATGAGCAACCAGTTCAAATCATAATTGCTCGAATTTAGTGATCGCTTTCAAGGACGTGCGTGACGGTGCGTTATCGTGATGGTACAGAACTTTTCTCTTCGCCATATAGGGCTGGTTTTTTCTTCTTTATTTCGTTGTTCAGTTTGTCCAATAACGCTGCATAATATTCTCCTGTGACTGTTCTTCCCCTCTGCAGGTAATCGATGAAAATTATGCCATGCGCATTTCAAAAAATGGAGGCCATAATCTTCCCGGCCGGCCGTAGGTCTCTTGACCGGTCTGGTCGGCTTTCGTGGCTTTCCTGCTACCCTGCAGACTGCCTGTTGGACTCAGGCTTATGGTAATGGACCTGCGTTTCATCCATCGTCACAAACCATCGTAAAAAGTTCGCTAGATTACGCTGCAGCAACGCCAAACCCGTCGTTAATTTATCAACGCGCTTCGGTTTTTGGTCGACGGTCTGGAAATGCGGTACCCATCACGCCGATAGCTTTTTCATTTCCAAAAGGTCCTGCAAAATGTTCCCGCCTGTTTTTTTTATATCTCCACGGCATCACTAACTCATGCAAATTCACTTTACGACCACTCAAATCGATTCGATGCACTTAATTTGGGATTGCCGCCTCAATGGCTGTGTTGGTAATATGGTTGTGTCTTTCGTTTGATTGTCCAAGCGTGAGTTCAACTGACGTCTCTTACTATTGTAGAGCTCAGCACAATTGCTGAGTGGTAGGCAGGGACCAGCCGCCCGGTGAAATACCATGCCCTATTAAGCTACAGGGTTCGTGAAATGTTTGGGAGAAATTCTTGACCATCTTTCTGAGCTTGACTGATGGACCCGGTTGAGAAAAACTAGCATCTCCGGGCACAGACTAAGCGCTATAGGTTCTTCTTTCCTGGCAAAAGTAGAATTTAAAGGAAAGAGCATCGTAGACTCTTTTGGCTTTCCAGAGCGAGGTGCGTCTTCGGTGCTTGTACGACCCATTTTAAATTCACTAAACCGCCGATAAACTGTTGTTATCGAAGGAGCAGATGTGGGATAATATTTTTGCAACCATTGCAATGATTTGTCCAAATTTTTGCCATCAAAAAACAATGTTTGATATTCTTATTTTTAATTTTTTTTTTTTTTACGGAAGCGAAAGTAGCGTCGCTTAAACGACTGTAACATGTAAACGAATGGACGAAATTTCATGAAACTTCATATATAAACTAGTGACAGATAAGCCTCTCGGAAGAGCCGTGTTCACTTCCTACTGGCGCCACCTATCGAAAAATCGCGGGACTTTTCAGCCCATATAGTAGACATTCAATACTATAGCGGAAAAGCATAGATAAGCCAATCCCGATTAACTACTTATAGCAGAATAATTGATTTTAGTGACAGTTTTATTTTTCCATTTCAAAACAAATTGTAGGTGATTAGACCGGCCGGCACATGTTTAGATTATGTCGATAACGTGGTTTCTGAAATTCATGTTTAGGGTATAAATGATCTACTGTCCTGACGACTAACCATAGTAACTCCCATTTGTAGACGGGTATTCAACGAATATCGAAAAGTATGTTGAAAAAAACAATGAAGTGTTTACTACTCGGGATTATCGTGACAATTCCTGGTGGGTTTAGTCCGATTTTCCGCAGATTGTAGTATTAATACGAGTCGTCCAGGTGACTGTTGCGGATTGTGGATTTATGGATGGCGTGAAAACGAAGAAGTTTTCCGCGTAGCGTATTTGCTAAGTTCTTTCATCCATAGGGCGGAGAATATCCGAGATCTCCCCAAATGCACAGTGTCCACCGTCCTGTCGGGGTCTTCCCCGTTAGTTTACCGTCAAGAATTCTATGCACAGTCCTATCATCGCCCATTCGCGCTACGTGTCCGGCCCATCTTAATCTTCGCCACTTGATCACTCTCACTATTGTAGGTTTGCGGTATAGCTCTTCCAATTCGTGGTTGTGGAGTTTCCTCCATTGTCCTGACTCCTCGTCATATTTACCGCCAAATATACCCCTTAAAACTTTATTCTCGAATACGCGGAATTTGTTCTCTTCCCGTTTTGTGAGAGCCCATGTTTCGCATCCGTGTAGAGCAATCGGCATGATTATGGTTCTATAGACACGGAGCCTTATATTACGTGATAGCTCTGGCTTTATAACCCTGATCGGCAAAATGTATTTTTTGTAATGCACAATTTAATAGGTAACTTTAGTAATCACTAAATTACTTTATGGCGAAAATACCGAACACAACAAATTTTCAGCAGCAAGTCGACTCGCGAACGTGTGCGCACTGTGGTGGTTGAATCTTGACTTGGTGTGGCGTGACCGACCCCGGTGGTGGTCGAAATTCGACTAATCCCAATCAGAGATGAACATTTGCTTTAGCCACCGATCAACCAATGGTAATCGTGCTCTGTTGTGCATTCTTCAAATTTCCCAGTTCATCGAGGTGTATAAACACTTGTGGATTCATTCGACAGTCGCTGGGCATAGGATGAATGAAGAAACCAAAAAGGGAGAGCACAATGACCTCGGGGTTGATTTGGCTGGCGCGTACATGCACTAACGCAAAATCTGAGGATGACCGAGTGACCTAGTTAGGACATCGGTTTGATATCTGAGTGCAATGCACTCAGCAAAGGGGAAAATGAGATGGAAAGGAAAATGGTTTTGCGCTATTCACCTGACTAAAGAGATCATTGATCCCCAGCGAATAGAGTGTCTGGAGGAAGTCAAAGGGACGCTACATCGGCTAGGGAAATATGACCGTGGGAACGAAACTAAGGGATTTGATAATTACCCCAGCCGTTGCACGATGATGCAACCGCGTCGTTTGGTCAGACTTGGTTGTTACTAACCAATATGACATTGAGATTTCCGGTGGAAATCTCATGGGGATAATGCCATAGTGTTGCCGTATGGCAAGAGAGGGGATAAATGCATTAACTGCATAGATTAATGACTTCCGACCATGCTTCATGTTGGGATTTATCTTAATTCAGGTGAATTAGCTAGTAGGAGGAATTGGGTTTGAGGTAGTGCGCTGTTAGCCGGTGAAATTGGGTTGGAATTGTGGGTTGGTTCTCCATGTCATATAGAGAACCCCCACACACGAAACTGAGAATAGGGAATAGACAAAGGGCATCATACGAAACATGGTGCAGCTGTATAAATAGTCTGCATGCAATTAGAAAGACTGATGCTAAGAGGAATTTAGATACACAATGGTGATTGTGCACTGTATCTTTGCTGGCGGAAAGGGTCGAATTCTTTGTATGCATGTTTATATGCTGGAGAATTCGATTCTTGGCGGTTAGACGCTAGATGCGTAAACTGTTTTTGTCGGTTGGACAAAAGTCTGGTGAGACTGTGTATAAGCCAGGAGAATGTGCTGCGTCCGTGCGTGGCAGGGTTCGCTGGGCGACAGGGGCGCCGATAAGGTTTCCTAATTTATGATGATGCTTTGCATGTAAAGAATTCTTTTCAGAGAATTTTGATGATGCGTTAAATGCATGTATGTTAATGAATTCGTTACAGGGAATTTTGGGTGTGGGGCATTAAATATCCTTGGGAAGGAAATGTTCGCAGCTAACTGCAGGTTGGCAAAGGGAGTTGGGGTTGGAATTGTGGGTGGTTCTTTGCGTATCTTTAAAGAACCCCCACAAATCTTTTTTTAATTTCGGCGTAGTCTAACTTCTCAAAAATCGTATTTATACAGGAATTCGTTCCCGGGCGGCCGTAGGTCTTTTGACCGCTTTGGTCGGCTTCCGTGGCTCTCCTTTTGCTCTGCAGAGTGCCTTTTGGGCTGAGGCTTATGGTAATGAACCCGCGTCTCATCCATCGTCACAAACCGTCGTAAAAAGTCCGCTAGATTACGCTGCAACAACGCCAAACCCGTCGTTGATTTATCTTATTATTTTTTATTATTATTTTGCGGGTTTTTATGATTATGACTGTTGCGGATTTCGGATTTATGGATGCCGTGAAAACAAAGAAGTTTTCCGCTTTTTTATTTATTCAACAATTCGTTACCGGTTATTAAAAATCGATTGAAACAAAAAGAAACGGCTAGATGCTCAGAAAGAAAATTATTTGTGAACAAATTTACTTTTCTCACATTCCTTGATTCATAAAATTCTTTCCTACTTGCATTATCACGAACCAACTTCGCAATTTAAAAACTTCAGCTAAAGTTTTCGAAACATAGAATATGCACCCACAAATAATGTTAAAACTTTTGGACAGCCAAAAAAAAAAAACGTAGAGGACGATTCCTGAAGGCACTAGATGAGAAATAAATCGAATTCGTACTTGGCGCTTAAATTATCTATTACGATATGTATTTAAAATAATACATATAATTATAATCAAAACTTGTTTTAAACTGCCATAAAGATTAATAATACATGTTTCAAACAGCTCAACCCACAGCCAGGATATTCGACATCAAAACTCAAACCATTTAAGAAGCCATCACATATTTTAATTTCTAAACAAATATCTGTGTAGCTTAGTTTCTTATATAGATTTTTCAATATTTAATAATTGTTGTAGTGTACAGTGAACAGTGTGCGATAAATTTAAAACCATCAATCTCTCTATGTATAGTAAATGTTTCAATTCATTCATCTCCATCTATTTAGTTGTAAACTGTTTTAAATATTCTACTCAGTTTGTTTTATTTTCCGCTGTAGTATTCAAATATACTGTATTCTTTAGTTTAACCATTCAAAAAGTTCGTATTGACGAAAATGTAGGGTAGATAAAAGTTCGTACTGTCGACTGCAGACCCGATTAGATAAATCCCAATTGATCAAAACAAGATAGAGACGTTTAGAAACCGCCATAACATGAACAAAAGTCTTTACTGGTCTTTATATATAGTCGCCCAAATCTTCTGTGTATTTCGATTATCAAAAACGTCCTAGATAAATAAACGCACTTAGTTGCTTTTGTTTTGTTTAACTTTTAGTTAATTTCATCGTTGAGTCGTTTATTTTTATGATTCTTAATTGATTTGCTTCAAAGCGATTTGTATAAACTGAGTTTTAAATATTTTGTGTAACCTATTGTTTGTCTATGTTTCCCATCTGTTACGACTTATTGTTCCATTGAGACAACTACTTACGACGATCTATGTCAAGTGTAGATAAATTAGTTTTACTGAGTGATTTTCACATACTATTTCATTTCATTTCGTTGTTGTTTTTGTTTTATCATCTTCTTCAAGTGACTACTTGGATTTGTATGTAAATTAATTTGAATTAATTATAGTTTAAATTTTAAGTTTGCTTATTACATAAGATTCCCTCGATATCAGAATATTGGCCTTAGTGAGATCTACCAAAATAAAGATTAGAACCTTTCATATGCAAACACCAGCGTCGAAGTAAACTTCATATCGGACTAAGCTAATTTCGTCTCTCCAGAATAACATTTTGCAACATCTTGACCAACAATCTCCTACTGTACCATTAAGTCTTGACGATTTCAAGGATAACTGTGTTTGATTTATCCTTTTAGTCAAATAAAAAGCAAAACGTATTTTCAACTTTTTGTTTATTTCTTTTCCAAGTACTAAGTATCTAAGCTTATTTTTATGTTTTAGTTATTTCAAAAGTTACATAGAAACACAAAACAAACACTACAAAAAATATATTTAAAAAAATAGTAAGAAAAAAGTTATAGAAAAAAAAACCACAACAACAAAAAAATCAATTACCATTACAGGTAATCGCGGTGATATCAATCCTGTTTATAGTCCTGTCTACCATAGCCCTGACGTTGAACACCTTACCACAACTTCAAACCGATCATAATGGTACACCTCAGGATAATCCTCAATTGGCTATGGTTGAGGCCGTCTGTATATCATGGTTTACCTTAGAATACGTTCTTAGATTTAGTGCATCACCGGATAAATGGAAATTTTTTAAAGGCGGCCTTAACATAATAGACCTATTGGCAATACTCCCATATTTTGTATCTTTATTTTTATTGGAAACGAACAAAAATGCAACGGACCAGTTCCAGGATGTGCGCCGGGTGGTGCAAGTATTTCGCATCATGCGCATCCTGCGAATCCTTAAGCTGGCCCGTCATTCTACGGGCCTGCAGTCATTAGGCTTTACGCTACGTAACTCATATAAGGAACTCGGTCTACTAATGCTGTTCCTGGCAATGGGCGTTCTCATATTTTCTTCATTAGCATATTTTGCTGAAAAGGATGAGCCACAAACAAAATTTGTTTCGATACCGGAAACATTTTGGTGGGCGGGTATTACAATGACAACTGTTGGCTACGGGGACATCTATCCCACTACTGCACTGGGAAAGGTTATTGGTACTGTGTGTTGCATATGCGGTGTTCTGGTAATCGCTTTGCCTATTCCCATCATCGTTAACAATTTTGCTGAATTTTATAAGAATCAGATGCGTAGAGAGAAGGCACTTAAACGACGTGAGGCTCTAGATCGTGCTAAACGTGAGGGCAGCATTGTATCGTTTCATCACATCAATTTGAAAGATGCCTTTGCCAAGAGTATGGATCTCATCGATGTTATTGTCGATACAGGTATGTAAACTCTATATTAAATGATTTCATTGTACTAACTATAACAACAAGAACAATAAAATATTTTTATTGTATTTCTAAGTGATATAAATGTATTAATGTCATTAATGTAAACATTTATTTTTATTTTATTTTTATGTTTTTTTATTTATATGTTTGTTCATTTCTCAATTGTGTGTTCTTATATTTTCTTTGCTTATTTTTGATTTTATAGCTGCATCGACTAATTTTTGTTGCATGTGACGTTCGCCTATTGTTATAAGATGCTCATTTACTACATTAAATGTTGTCTACCTTAATAAGCTTGAAAAAATTTCAAAAATCGTCCCTCGGCATGTCCTGCGACCCTTCTTTCTGAAGAACACTTAAAATACCATTAATAACATATAAAACAAATGTGGATATATTTTTCTTATTATTATGGAAACGCAGTTTGAAGTTAGTTAAAAAAATTACTAAAATAATTGTAACATTCCAATCAGCAACTAATACATGAACGTACCGTGATCAGGTTCAAAATTGATGTCGCTCGAAATATGTGATAGGGATTTAACGACAGAGATCTGGAATTTGGAGGTCGAATAGTTTTCTTTGATAAAAACTCTTCTATTTATTGATATACCATATTAGGTTTAAGATTAATGTTACCCTATTATTTCTTCATGTTTTCACTATAGTATGGTATAGTGTATTTGAAAACCCCTTCTAAGTCGCGGTCATATCCCAAAACTGCTACGATTAGAATACACTATTAAATTCATTTTTATTACTTTAAAGGGTTTTTCAAAACAAAACAAAAAACAAATAAATAAAAAAATGGACATGAATTTAAGTAGGCTTTAAATTTTTTGTTTTGTTGTATATATGTAACAAATTTCTAAAGGATTACATTCGAACGAAAGTGCCTTTAGTCGAATCATCCATTTTGCGCCTCACGCTACACGTTACGTACAATAGTACGTATTGAAACGTAATTTTTTATTTTTTTTTTTTTGCATGAAAGGAATTTTATAATACTCTTAATCATAAAAGACCAGCCCTCACTCGCAGGCGCAAAAAAGAGTTGTTTTCCTGTTATTATAAAGGGTGATTTAACTAGTTTTTTTTTTTTCTAACTATGCCGCAATATTAATGTAATTTTAACATACAAACATTTTACTACAAGTAAAATGGTTTAAAGATCGCATTTTAATCACAAAAAATATCATTGTAATGACACCCTTATTGTTTCATAATTCTATACGTATTATAAATTCATATTATTTAGGGAGATTTCGTGATACACAATACTGCTAATATTTGAATTTTGTTTATAATAATATATTATTAAAAACCGGGTTTTAGGCCTTACATAGTGTCCAACATGGCGCAAAAATTGGCGATTCCACGATGGTTTACTCAAGAGCTGGTGTGACCAAAACTGTGCGCGCATAAGTGACATTTAACAATAAACAGATATGATGTGTTTTCAAATCGTTGCGCCCTGGATCTGAATTTTTAATGGTGCCCTTGCGTCCAAAAAGGTTGGCGACCCTTCATCATCATCATCGGCACTACAATCGGAATACGGTCTTGGCCTTATTTAACAAATCTCTCCACCGGTTCCGATTTCGAGCCGATGTCATCCATTTTTGCACTCCCAGGATCTGGGCGACCTGGTCTACGCCATCCCTCCACCGCAGACAAGGTCTGCCGCGCTGTCTCCTTCCATTCATGCCGCCACAAAGGACTTTCCGTGCAGGTTCCTCTTCGCTCATTCAAGCTAGGTGTTCCGCCCACCGGAGTCTACCGAGCTTGATTTTTCTTTCAACATTAGCTTCAAGGTAGATTGCGTACAACTCATGGTTGTAGCGTCTCCGAGATCGTCATCACTCACATACGGGGCCAACAATTCTCCTTAAGACCTTCCTCTCGAACGCGGCTAAGAGTTCAGAGTGCCTTTTATTGAGCACCCAGGTCTCGGATCCATACTTGAGTACTGGTAAGACCATGGACTTATCCAGTAGTACCTTGGATGTTCTGGATAAATTTCGGGATTTAAAGAGCTTTGATAGACCATAGTAGACTTTGTTGGATTTGATCAGCAGTTCGCGTATTTCTTCTTCCATATTGTTATCGGCTGATACTATTGACCCAAGGTAGTTAAATGATTGCACTACTTCAAATACGTGCTCCACTACCCTGATAGTTTGACCAACGTTAGGTCTTCTCTTCGCAGAAGTTGCCACCATGTACTTAGTTTTCCCCTCATTAATGTGCAGTCCCAGTTTTTGTGCCGTCTGCACGGTCTGTGTGAAGGAGTTCTGTACAGCCGATTCGGATCTATCGATGATGTCGATGTCATCTGCGTAGGCAAGTATCTGCCTGAACTTGGTGACAATAGTCCCTTTAGTTGTGACTCCAGAGGCACGGATTGATTTCTCCAACGCCAGGTTGAAGAGGAGGTACGCCAGACCGTCCCCGTGTCGGAGTCCTTTAAAGATGTTTATTGATTTGGACAGCAATCCCGCTATTTTTACTTGACTAGTTACGTTGGTAATGGTCAACCTACAAAGTCGTATCCATTTTTTTGGAATGCCGAACTATCTCAAGTCGTGGGCAGCCTTAAAGTGCATAAACAGATGATATAATGGAATCTTAAATTCCAGACATTTACCCGTCGCCTGCGTAATAGTGAATATCTGATCTATTGGTGATGTGCTTGGGATGAAGCCACACTGATATTGACCAATGCTGGCTTTAGCGTATAGGGCTATTCGATCTTGTAGGATAGTGGAGTGTATCTTATAGGCGGTACTTAGCAATGTTATACCCCTAGAGTTGCTGCACACTGTGATATCTCCCTTCTAATGAATGGGGCCAATTATACGGTGGCGTATCTAACAGATACACACACAATACACAAGCAAATAGTGAAGAACACCGAACGCAAATCGAATAAGAAAATACATCAGAGCCGTATACCATAGCGATAACAAAACAATTCATATCAGTGGAATATACTTGAGTTTAAAAATCGAGTTTCAAACATGGCCAGTAGCCTGATGTGTTACGCTTAGGTTCAATTTTTGGCGATTCTAACTGTCATAGCGTCAGTTCGAATCACACGTTCTTTTTCACTATCATTTCAAACGCTATAATACCACGACGCCAATCTTCCGGCATCTCCTCTTGCTCCCATACATGCCACACGATCTCATGAATTGCGTGATGTAACGCTGCCCCTCCTTATTTGATCAGCTCAGCTGGTATGCCATCAGCTCCGGGGCTTTATTTGATTTGAGCTGTCTTATGGCTTTTAATGTTTCCTCACTGCTTGGTGGCGGAAGCATTTGGTCTTGATTTTGCATTGGTGAAGCCTCCAATTCTTCTGTGAGCTGACCATTTAGCAATTCATTAAAGTGCACTTCCCTTCGCTCCAGAAGGCCTTCAGGATCGGTAATCAGATTACCCTCTTTATCATTGCAGTAAGTGCGACGTGGTGTGTACTGCGTCATACTGCGGATTATTTGGTAGAACTTCCGCTCCTGGTGTGGACCTCGCTCTCTACTTTTCCCTATTTCACAGACTATATTCTTTCCGAGGCGCTTTTCTTATGTCTGTGAAGTCTTTTTTCAGATCTTCTGAGCCCTTTGTTTTTCTCCTCGCGCGCCCCCGTCCTATGAGACTGCTGCATTGCCCGGTATGCAGCATTCTTACGTCCAGTCGCTAGTTTTCACTCATCATCAAACCAGTCGCTCCGATCTCTGCGACTACTGCCTAAGATGGAGTTGGCAGTACTAATGACAGTATTCTTAAAGCGTGTCCATTTCTCTTCTACGCCCGGAATTCTGTTCCTAGGACATACTCTGGCTCCATCGAGCTCTTCGAGGGCGAGTCTTAATGCATGACCAAAGGTGTTGCTGTTATTCTCATTGCGTAAGGCAGTCGTGTTGATTCGAACCCGATCCGCGGATGCAATACGTCTCCGTAAGGCAATCCGCGCTCGGAAAACTGTACCAATAAGATAGTGATCCGAGTCGACGTTGGCACCTCGGTACCTTCGTACCGTCATCAGGCTCGAAGAGTTGCGGCGATCTGTCAATACGTGGTCAATTTCGTTGCGAGTGGCTCCATCAGGTGATACCCAGGTGGCTTTGTGGATGTCTTTGCGCGGAAACCTGGTACTTGCAACGACCAAGTTTTTTGATGTTACCAGTTCGATGACTCCTAGTCCATTGTCATTAGTGTTTTCATGCAAACTATGGGAACCTGGGTAGTGCCCGAAAAACGACTCCCGACCTATTTTTGCATTCAAATCACATAAATTTTCACATCGTATCCTGGGCAGGCATTGAAGGCCCGTTCGACGTTCTCGTAGTATTCTTCTTTTTGTCGTCAGGGGACTCCTCTGTAGGTCCGTGAATGTTTATGAGGTTTATGTTCTTAAACTTACCTCGCACGCGAAGAGTGCATAGCCTTTCGTTTATTGCATTAAAGCCGATGATGGCAGGCTTCAGTTTTTGGCTGATTAGAAAGCCGACTCCGAGCACATGGTGTTTTGCATGACAGCTGTAATAAATGTCATACTCGTTTCTTTGAATAACACCACTATGTCAGCCTCATATTCGGACAGGACATCGGGTAGCTGCTGTGCAGCTCGAGCTCTGTATAGTGAACGGACGTTCCATGAAAAAATTCTTAGATCGTTTGGCCATTTTCGTTTCCGTGGTCGTCGTCGTGCATCCGGTCCATATCCGAGGCTTGTTAAATTTGCCATAATAATTTTTACGGGCATGGTTATAAGGCGACCCTTGCTCTGCAGAAATATGGCATCTGACTGGAATACTTTGTTTAGCCAATTAATGTTAAAAACGTTATGGACAGAACGAAATCAAGACATGAGTCATATTGACAAATCTCTTTTAATGGAAGATTATTGTGACCTAAGACTTCTTAGTGGCAATGATAACTGTTGTGAAATTTTTTTTCAGTTTCCTGATCCAGTGACTACGTCTTTGCAGAACATTCCATGTTCCAAGTTCCACCATCCGTGCTATGATATACCCGCATGTCTAGTTTCAATATACACTAAAAAAAGAATTACGAAACTTAGAACTATTTTATTTATATTTTTTAGAAAATTTAAAAAACGAATGACGCAGCAGATCATAAACTTCCGAGTTCCTATAGACTAATTAATAGTCTATATATCTATATATATATATATATATATATATATATATAATTATATATACATATATATATATATACATATATATATATATATGTATATATATAGATATATATATGTATATAAATAGATATATATATATATATATACATATATATATATATATATATATATATATATATATATGTATATATATATGTATATAATAGATATATATATATATATTGGGGCAAGGCTAATAACCCTGCCCAGAAAAACAAATTATTATGGAAAATTTAACAAGCTTCATAATTGTTAAATAAGGCCAAGACCGGATCCCGGTTGTAGTGCCGATGATGATGAAATATATATATATATATATATATATATATATAAATATATTTATATATATATAAATATATTTATATATATATATATATATATATATATATATATTTATATATATATATATTTATACATATATACCATACATATAGGTATATATATATGTATATATATATATATAAATATATATAACGAAATTTTATTCACATTTAATTCTATAAAATAATCTTGTCGAAGCGACTTCCACTACCTTGTTCACTATTCAAGTCGTATCCAAAAGCGTGTTGACAAATTGCTCTAGGAATGGTGTTGACTTTCCGTACAAGGGTTTCTTGTAACTAGTCGATTGTTATTGAATTACACACAGATCCTTGACGTTATATATCCCGACGGAAAATCGGGTCACTCGGAGTAAAATTCGAAGTCGTGGCGGTCATTCAATGTCTCCTTAAGAACGCGAACACTGCCTCCCGAACTTCCGAAATTTCCCCATGGGTATGTGTTATACTATACCGGGCAGCCATATACCAATACTGGCCGGATGAATGCCGAGTATGAAATCATTTTGACCTTGGAGTCTAGACAACTACTACGGAATATACTTCTTGTGATTGCGTGTGTGTTTTTAACTGCGGTAAGGACAACTGATATATGCTTATAAAAGTATACATACTGATCTAGCCAGATACCAAGGTATCTTATTACAGTTTTCACTTGTAAAGGAAAATATTACTTCCTACAACGGAAAATGTTTTCCAACTACGTTTTATATCCCTTGATGCCATGGGCAGAGCGGTCTGAAAAGACTAGTTTCTGTTTTCTGAAAATTGATCTTTAATTTTCAGTTATCGCAAAATCGTTTGATTCTACTGAAGTCATCTTGCAGCAGTCTATTGATGATATCAATCTTTTCTCCAGACAACGTGTCGGCGGTGTTGTTGTCGGCGTATGCAATTCCATGGTTGAAAGAACCTACTAGATCACTAGTGTAAATGTGAAGTGAAATGGAAGTTCATGACCTCACTGACTCGGCTCTGCCACCATTCCCTTTCCTGTGCACTCTTCTTCCAGGCTTGACCATCTGATACGATTTCCTCCAGGCCTAATCTAACATTAAACTCCCATTTCCGTTAGGGTCGTCCTGTCGGTCTCTTTCCCGTTGGTCTACCGTCAAGAATTCTACGCACGGTCCTATCGTTGCCCACTTTTGCCACATGTCCGCCCCCTCTTAATCTTCGCGACCTGATTACTCCTACTATTGTAAGTTGGCGGTAGAGCTCTTCCAATTCGTGATTGTGGAGTTTCTTCCATTGTCCTGCCTCTTCGTCATATTTGCCACCAAAGACACTCCTTAAAACTTTATTCTCAAATACGTGGAATTTGTTTTCTTCCCGTTTTGTGAGAGCCCATGTTTCGCTAGCGTATAGAATATTCGGCATGAGTATAGCTCTATAAACACGGAGCCTTATATCACGTAATTGCTGTGTGGATTTCAGCAGTTTACTGACTGGGTTCCAACTAGCGTAGCCGGAATGCAGTCTTTTGTTAATTTCCTTCGACATTTCGTTACTGGCCGTCAGTATTGTTCCCGGATATTTAAACTCTTTAACCTTTTCAAATTACAGGCCCATGACATTTATGTGTGTTGCCTAGGTCCACCTGCCCTCGCCGTTATCATATATTCTGTTTTTTTCTTCATTTATTTCTAGGCCCACCTCTTCTGCCGCTTAGATGATGATTTTACAGCTTTTACTTACAATTTCTAGATTATCGCCCAAAACGGCTATGTCATCCGCATCTGCGAGCTCTTGTGTGACCCCGTTCAGGGATGATCCGGACATGTAGTCGTCTTGTACTTTTCTGATGACATACTCGAGCACAAGGTTAAAAAGACACGGTGATAGTCAATCCCCCTGTTTTAGTCAATTTCAAATGGTT
The DNA here is from genome assembly GCA_963931805.1 of Microdon myrmicae. Lineage (NCBI taxonomy): Eukaryota > Metazoa > Arthropoda > Insecta > Diptera > Syrphidae > Microdon > Microdon myrmicae. Next base: position 160,775,234 of record OZ007498.1, on the reverse strand, counting down.
CTGAGAGGTGGTTTTCTATGCTAACTCGTCCTTTGTTTTCGTTCATGGAAATTTGAATGAAGGCGGCATATTTTTTCGAGATTTCCAGCTCAACTACAATATGGTAGAGTATTTGCCTTGCGACTGGGTTGTAGGCTTTTTTGAAATCAACGAAAAGTTGGTGAACCGTCTTTCCGTATTCCCACTTCTTTTTCAGTAGTTGCCTTACTGTGAACATTTGGTCGCTCGTTGATCGGTTCCTATGGAATCTGCACTGGTAGTCTCCCAGTATTTCTTTTCTGTATGGTGTGATTCTCGCCAGTATGACATTTTTTAATGTTTTGTATGTGATTGGGATCGGGCTCCTCGATAGTATAGTGGTTAGTACACCCGCCTGTCACCCGGGAGACCGGGGTTCGATTCCCCGTCGGGGAGCCCCTGGCGCAAGACTAATGACCTTGCCCAGAAAAAATAAATCATTATGGAAAATTTAACAAGCCTCAGGACTTGCTAAATAAGGCCAAGACCAGTTCCCGGTTGTAGTGCCGATGATGATGATGATGTGATTGGGATCAGTGATATTCCCCTGTACTTTTCACAGTTAGATCTGTCGCTATTTTTTTAAAAAGATTATAACTCTTCAGGTTTTTTATTCTTCCGGAATGTCTTTCTTATCCCATATTGTTTTGATGAGGTGGTGGATTTCTCGAGCCGTTGCCTATACTCCATGCTCCATAAGCTCTGCCGGTATGCAATCGACTCCGGGAGCGTCAATAATTTCCTCGAAAGGGGGCTCCGGGATCTGAGGCATTTATTTGTGGTTGATGCACATTAAGCAGGTTTTCAAAGTACTGCTTCCATCTTGTCACGATATTCTTTGCTTCTGTAACCAGACAGCCGTTTGTGTCTCGAATTATTTTGGCTCTCCCTCGGTAGTCATTTTTAAATGAGTTTACGCCGGCATACAGCCGTTCTTTGCTCTGGCATTTTATAGGATTAGTTCGATCCAAGTCTTCACCCATTCCCGTTTTTTACATTTGAAAAGAGTCATTGTCTCTTACCGAATCGTCGCGTATCTTTCTGCGTTGACTTCACCATATCTTTCTAAGTGGATCATTCTGAGGCGTTTACATTGTTCGACCATCGTCTAGCACCCATCGGCAAGCCAAGGTTTGGACTTAATTGCTTTCTTAAATCCTAATATATTTTAGGCTGTTTGTTTGACTTCATTTCTGATCGATGCCTATTTACTGTCTACATTATTGGTTTCCTCTTCCTCACTACTCCCATTCACGAGGATACTAAATCTATTCGTTAGTTCGTCTTGATATTCAGACCCTTTGCGCAGGTGTTTTAGTTTATCAATGTCGAACTTTTTGCTCGTCTCCCGTGGATGCCGGTGACCATTTGCTGCAAGGTGACTTCTAATTTTGCCTATCTCTAGAACATGATCGGAGTCGCAATCTGCTCCTATATATGATCTTACGTCAGGGATGTTCGAGTGGTGTCTTTTGTCTATGAGAAAGTGGTCTATTTGGTTACACGTTACGTCGTCGGGTGATATCCATGTGGCTTTATGAATTTGCTAATGCATGAACATAGTGTTTTTCACTACCAGATCTTTTGGCGCTGCGAACGTGATAATTCGAATTCCACTATCATTTGAAACGTCGCGTAGTCTTTCTTTACCTATAGTTGGTTGGAAGATATCTTCCTTTATAATTTTCATGTTGCCAAATAAAGTCGATTCGAACGTTCCCCTCTCAATTGCTGCGGGCACCGCGTCAGAGAGAAATAGCAGAGAAAACATTCGGGCGCAGTTCGTGAATAGAGACTAACAACCTATGGGAAATCCTAATTTTGTTCAAAAACCAGTATTCGGTACAATCTTACCAGTTAAGTGCTTGCCAGTGAAATGGATATGTTTAATTTATAGTGTACAATTTCACACCAACGATATTCGTCTCGCCTGGCATAATAAAAGATCCGCACGGCTAATTCGGTGTGTTTCATTTTTCCTTGCGCTGGTGAACAACTCTCTAGTGGGGGGATAGTGAACTGGTGCCATACGTTGGCGCACCTACATCGTAACCCCCACAATCCCATCAAATACTTCCTCTAGGGTTTCGTAGAACGTATCTTTTGTTTCGTCGTCGGTAGATTCTGTTGGGGCGTGTATATAAGTACATAAGTACATAATTGTACATATGGGGCGTAATCTTCTTCCTTATGATGAAGCCAGTCCCGAGGTTATGTGTATCGGTACCTCCACTTGCCAGTGTCAACCCGTTGGTTTCCATTACTTGATGTGGGAGTCGGACTTCTTGAAGCGCGACGATGTCCATTTTATATTGTTTCCCGTTTTCTACGACCATCTGTATCGCGCCTGGTTTATATAACGTTCGAACATTCCACGTGCCGACGCGCACATCCCTCTTTTTCCTTTTTTCCCTACGTCTTCGTTTTGTCGAGTCGGTGTTTTCTTGATGATCTGTTCCCCTATGGTAGTGTCGGGTCATCACATCTACGCCTACCGGTTTTTTCGTGAGATTGTTTTGTGTACTTGGTCATTCATTTTTGCTCCCACGAGTCTTTGGGTTTTAAATAGTCCTCCATGCCAGAGCCCCGCTTTGATATAGTAAGGTCTGCTTACTGCTCTGATTCGAGCCGGTGCCAGAGAGTCGCTGTTATAATACAGCCGGTATATCCCTGGCCGGGCTCCTCGATAGTATAGTGGTTAGTATACCCGCCTGTCACCCGGGAGACCGGGGTTCGATTCCCCGTCGGGGAGCCCCTGGCGCAAGACTAATGACCTTGCCCAGAAAAAATAAATCATTATGGAAAATTTAACAAGTCTCAGGACTTGCTAAATAAGGCCAAGACCAGTTCCCAGTTATAGTGCCGATGATGATGATGTCACCCCTGGCTGGGCACAGTGACGCGTAATAGCTTGGGTTAGGGGTGGCAGATCTTTGTGTGTTAGTCCTCGCTAGCCTGTCTGACATGGGTGGTCCTACTGAAAGCGTATGCCTCCGTCAGCATAGCTTGAGTGATTCGTTGTAGTTTAAGCCCCCGCACCACGTCAAGGTTTCTACCATTCGGGGTTCCGGCTATATCTAAATTTCATAACTTATATACTAATCGTTCTAACCATACGCGATCCAAGGCCTTTTCAAAGTCGACTAAACAACCGTCTGTGCACTTTCGCCTCACCTTGCTCCACTGTATGTCTGAACAAAGGTTTGTCGCGGGATGAGTTGCATCGTGTTTCGGTCTAAAACCAAACTGGTTGTTCGGAATAATACCATTTTCATCACAACGCTCTATCAGTGCTTTATTTATAATTTTTTCAAATAACTTGGTGATGTTTGGAAGCAAATTAAGCGAGCGAAGATTGGTGGGTTTAGTTTTGTCCTTGCCCTTTTTGATGGTGGGCTGGACTACTGCAGTTTTCCAGCGGGTTGGATAATTTGCATTATTTAGGGCGTTGTTGAACTAAATAGTGGAAACTTGCACTACTTCAAGAGGCGAATACCTTAGAACAATGTTTGAAATACTATCTATTCCAGAAGATTTCTTGTTCTTAGTGGATCTAAGGATGTCCGTAAGTTCATCCTTGTGCACAAATGTGCTCCACAACATAATACGATGGATCGCTCCAAATTGCGTGCGACGGAGCGAATATCTCTGCATCAGAACTCGTTCCGTTACAGAGCGGGGAAGCTGTGGAATCCCTCCCCGCACGAATGTTTCCGGTGCGTTACAACCTTCCATTATTAAAGATGAACTCCAACGGTCATTTATTGGCATCTCGGGGCGCTATATGTTCGCCTCTCCTGAGAGTAGTATAATTTAAAATAAAAATATATTTAAAAAAAAAAAATATATATATACATATATATATAAATATATATATAAATATATATATATAAATATATATATATACAAATATATATATATATATATATATATATATATATATATTTTTTTTTTTTTAATTATATTACTTTAAAAAGATATATATATAAATATATATATATATACAAATATATATATATATATATATATATATATATATATATATTTTTTTTTTTTTTTTTTAATTATATTACTTTCAGGAGAGGCGAACCTATATTTATTTATTTATTTATTTAGGCTTAATGCAAGCAACTTAAGCTAATATAATATAACAACTTACAGACTAACTTAAAAACTAAGTAACGAGTAGTTAAAAAAAAAAAAAGTAAATAAATAAAAAAATATATATATATATCCAATACAAAACAAAAGAAGAATAAAGAAAAAAAGAACACGGAAGGAGAAGAGGGCTTGAGGTGTGACAGTGAGGGGTACGTCTACACAGTGGTAAGGGGCGGTGCTGGAGAGCTGGGGGAGAGATTTGAAATTGAGGTGGGTGGGGTTAGGACGGGTTTATTCTGAGACGTCGTTTGAGGGCAGGAGTGGAGAGGTTGAAATCAAAGGAGGTGGGGAAAGAGTTGGCATGTCGTAGCATACGCGAGATGGGCTCGTTAACGCCGTAAGACGTGTGATGAGAGGGAACGTAAAACAGACGAGGGTTCCGCACATTACGGGGGTTTGTATAAAATGATAAAGAGGAGAGCAAGCGTGGGCAATTGATTGAACCTGACAGAAGGCGATGGATAAAGATTATGTCAGCATGGATTCTGCGCTCTTCAAGCGTGTTAAGATTGATTAGAAGGAGCCGGTCTGTGTATGGTGGAAGAATGAGTGGGTTTTCCCAGTTCAGTCCACGGAGGGCGAAGCGCAAAAAACGACGTTGAACGTCCTCGATCCTACGAATGTGAGACTGTTGATACGGGGACCAGACCTGACTGGCATATTCGAGTAGTGGCCGGACAAAAGTTGTGTAGAGGGATCGGGTGACGTAGGGGTTTAGGAATTCCTTCGACCAGCGTTTTACAAAGCCAAGGGCTGCGTTGGCTTTTAGGATTGTGTTATCGATATGTGCGGTAAATCTAAGTTCCTTGTCACATAGGACGCCCAGGTCGCAGATTGATTCAACCGATGTTATCGGTTGGCCTAGCAAGAGATAGGAACGTGGCTGAGAGGGGGAGCGTTTCCGAGAGAAGGTGATTGTGTGACATTTGGCGATATTCAAATCTAGGCAGTTATTTTGGCACCATGTCGAAAAGCTGTCAAGATCCGATTGGAGAAGTGAGGAGTCAAGGGGAGAGCGGATTGTCTTGAAGATTTTGGTATCATCCGCGTAAAGCGAGATGAGGGAGTGATTGATGCTCGAACCTATGTCGTTTATGGTAAGGATAAATAGTAGGGGGCCGAGATGACTGCCCTGGGGGACACCTGAGGTTGGAGAGAAAGGATCGGAGAGGGTGGATCTAAATCGCACCCGACAGGTCCGAGAGTTAAGGTAGGATGAGATCCACTTAATCAACAGCGGTTCAAAACCAAGGGAAGATAATTTAAAGAGAATGGGGTTATGGGAAATCTTGTCGAAGGCCTTGCTAAAGTCGGTAGTGGCTACATCAACCTCATCGCCGTTCTCTAGGGCAAGGAGTGTGTGAGATGTGAATTCTACAAGGTTGGTAGTAGTGGACCTGCCGGAGAGGAAGCCGTGCTGGTTAGGAGAGATGATGGGGGTGCAGCGAAAACGTAACGCTTCGTATAGAAGGCCTTCGAACAGTTTAGGAATGTGCGAAAGCTTAGCAATGGGACGATAATTGGATATATCGATTTTAGGCCCCTTTTTATGTATGGGGGTTATGTAGGAGGATTTCCAAAAGTCGGGAAATAGACCTTGTGCAGGGGATAGATTGAAGATTGACGCGAGCGGGAGAGAGAGAGAAGAGGAGCATTTTTTTAATAAGATAGCAGGGAGTCCGTCTGGGCCGGGACTGAAATCGTCTTTAAGTTGTTCAAGTTTTTCTTTAACTTGGTGTTGTTGTATGTGCAGAGGGATGAGCGGGCCAAGGGAGAACTGAAACATGCCAGTAAAGTAGGAGGGGTTAGGCTCGAACGAGTCGTCCGTGAAGGATAGTTTGAAGAAGGACGCGAAAAGATTGGCTATGGTTTGGGAGTCAGATGAAGTAGTTGAGTCGTAGAAAAGAGAGTTGGGATAGGCATCTGATTTCCGTTTATAGTTGATAAAGTGGTAGAAGGATTTGGGGTCATTGATCAGATTCAGTTGGGCTTTGGCAAGGTAATTGTGTTAAAGGGAGCTATAAAGCTCGGTGAATTGGTAAAAGTAACCGAGATAGTTGGAATAGTCCAGAGGAGAACGCGTATTTAAGAAAATGTTCCACAACTTATTTCTCTTGTTACGGAGTGTGCGGAGTCTGCGGTTATACCAAGGGGGCGATGAGAATAATAACCTGTTTCGGGAATAAGGGACAAATAGGGATATGGCGTTGAAGATTACTGTGTAGAGTGAGGCTGTAGCGACCTCAACACTAATATCATTTAAGCGGGGTAAGGTATTGCTGAAGTACTCATTTATGCGCCGGAAATTGGCTTTTCGGAAATTGAAAGAATATTGGTAGGGGAGGGGAGTGGGTGTGCTGTGGGCTGGGTGGTCGCGGAATACGGATAAGAGAAGTGGGGGGTGGTGGTTGTCAATGGTTGAGAGGATGTGGGGACTAGGGGTAACTGAAGAGTTGCAGGGGTCTGTCGTGAACACTAGGTCGAGTTGTCTGCCCAGATGATTTAGGATATTGCTGACTTGGTAAAGGCTAGAGTCAGTGAGGTTGTCTATTAAGAGACACTCCTTGGTAGTGGAGGGGCTAGAGATATAGTGGGACTCATCGTCAGACAACGACCATTGGAGATGGGGGAGATTGAAATCGCCCAGGACTACAATGTCGTCTTGGGTAGAACTCAGTTCCGTTAAGCAGTCGATTGCAGCAATAGCGAGTTCGTATGCCTCGGTAGCTTGCGAAGGTGGGATGTAGAAGCAAATGATATACAAGGACTTTGAGCGGTGTTCAACTTTTATATCGACATAGTCGAGGTAGGGTGAAGAGGAGAAGGTGATAAGAGAAGATGTTAGTCCGTTTTGGACGGCGAGCAACACGCCTCGGCACGGGGTGTCAGGCGTGGAATGATGGACATCGTCGTCCCGAAAAACTGTTAGGGAGGGGGGGAACAGTTCTAGGCTGTTGATACTGGGGATGAGGTTGGTTTCGGTCGGGGCGTACATATCAAAGGGAAAGGAATGGGTATTGTGTAAGATCGACTGTGTTTTGGAGCGAAGACCTCTGACATTCTGGTAGTAAATGGTTAGGTGACAAGAATTGGGAGACCCCATGGAGAGTGGGGTGGGCAGCCGATTAGGGCCGACAAAGTTTATTATTAGTGGGTTCGCTGCGTGGTGAGCCGGATGCCATTTTCGAGCAAATGTATTGTCGGAGAGCCGAGAGGTCTCTAGTTACTTTAAGAGGGGGAATATTAAAATTTTCGTGGAACTTTATGAACAGGTTACGAAGGCTAGGGAAATCGGTGGGTAGGCCTTCTTGTTGAATGGAGATCTTAACGCTCGTTTTCGTTTTGCCTTCATAGCAAACTGCATCAGATTTACCATGAAGATAAGCTAGATAAATGCGGACGTTGTCGTAGGTCCGATTATTTCGAAGCTTTGAGAGGGCATAGCGGCAATCAGATCTCTTAAGGGATTGTTGGGTAATCTTGACGGGAGGCGGCAGAAGGGGATCAAAAATGTGGCGGCGGGGGGGGGCTGAGGCGAGATGGGGAAGAGGGGCGAGAGGGTAAGAGATCCGAACTTATGCACGGTTCGGAGGACAAATGGGCTGAGCTTTCGTGGGCGGGGCATAAGGGATTGAGAGTGTGCGATCTGTGGAAATTGGTATATTTAGCGCCTGTTTTTAGGTCAAAGAGCGGAAAGGGGCTGGGGTTGGGGGCAGGATGAGACGCGGGGGGGGTGGTTTGGTTGGAGTTGGGCAGGATGACATGACGGGAATGTATGGGCGTGGGTTTGGGATAAGGAATGCGGTCACGGCGAGGTAAAGGGAGCGAAGATCGTTTGAACCTAGGCTTGGGAGAGGGTTTGGAGGGTCGACTTTGGGTAGGGTCGTGGACGCGAATGCGCGTGCTTCTGGGAATGGGGAACGGAGTGTGTATGGTATTTGGCTTGGGCAGGGAATTTTTAGGAGGAGTTGTACCGGGAACGTGGAGCCCTCTGGGGGATTTTGGAGGAAGAGCGCGTGTCGATTTGGGATGGACAGTACTATTGTTATATCCGTGAGTGGGTATAGATGAGGGCGGCAATGGTATTGGCAGTTTGTTGGGGTTATTTAGGGATAACGACATCCCGCCGATCCTACAATGCGCATTGTTAATCGGGTGGAAAATCCAGTCGTATCTAGAGGGAAGGACTAAGCGGAAACTAGGTTTCGTTATACTGCCGGGAAGCGGGTAACATTCTATTACTGGGATGCTGAATTTCGTCAGGAAGAATTCGGCAATCCAGACTGGGTTCGCAGTTCTTGGTGCGCCCTTTAACAGGTATGATGTAACAGCCAGATTTGAGTGCTCCAGCTTGTTAAGTCGAGCTTGCCATTCAGCAGGAGTCCAAGATGTGCCAAAGTGGACTATTAAAGGAGCCTCAGTTTGGGGAGTCGTGGAGGCAGGAGGGATGTCGATTGAAGTAGGGGATGGGGGAGGAGTGGGTGAAGTCGGAAGAGGCGGAGGTGGGGTTACATTCTGGAGTTCGTCGTAAAGAGATGAAATGCAACGAGGGGGTGGGTGGGGGTTAGTATTCTTTGAATGCATGGAGGCAAGCGCGGAATCGAGTTGGCCAAGTACAGAGCGGAAAGTCGAAAGTTCATCAGCGACCGAATCAAGTTTATGGAGAACCAGCTCCAGTAACGGGTTAGGTTCAGCCGAGATAAGGTGGCTATGAGTGGAGGATTGCGATAATGTGAGCTCCTCACTAAGGCTGTTAAGCTTGCCGAGAATGTCATCCAAAAGGGGACTGGAACAGTGAACAGGCGGACTTTTGGATGTCGATTGTTGGATTTTATCCAGATCAGAACGAAAGGTGTGGATTAATTCAAGAGTTGCAGTATTAAGGCATTCGTTGAACGTGTGGATCAGTTGGTTGACGATTGTTTTGTTGTTGTCTTTGATAAGGGAGGTGATCTCGGAGAGCGACTTATGGTGGAGAGAGGCAATGTCGTCAATACATGTAAGGCTACTCTCGAGGGGTGAAATTTTATCAGAGATCGTTTTGAGATTAGTGCCAAGGGAGCCGTCAATTGAGTCACCGAGGCACTTGATAGCCAAAAGGACATGGGAAAGCGAAACATCGGTGCATTCATCGCAAAAGAACAAGAGGTTGTCGGGAAATTCTTTTGCGAAGCGCGTGTTACGCTTGTTCAGGCCCACGCAGGTGGCGTGGAAATTTTTACCGCAGATGCCTTTGCAGCGAACGAAATCGGCATTGGAGTTGCTAATTCCACAAGTTGGGTTGCCACACGACATATTGGGATAGCGGTTCTAGGAGGAGAAAGAGTGGAGAGAGAAAAGAACGCGAGGCTTGGAAAGGGAAAAAAAGTGATGGGGGAGTAAGATGTTTACAGGTGTATTCCTGTTAGTGTGTGTTGAAATATTAACAAACACCAGTGGTTCAGAAACCAACAATGATCGGGAAGGTTGGGGGTGTGATTAGGGGTAACAAAGAGAGTAGAGGAAGTAATTATAAATTATAAAAGTACAAATTAAGAAATTAATGATTAAATAAAAAAACATTCAAGATCAAATATTCAAATTAAATTAAAAATTAAAAACAAGAAAATGTTCGGGTCTTAAAAACAAGGACAACTTAGAAATTAGGATTAAAAATAGACTAACAAATTAATGAAAAGCGAGTAAGAGTAAGTGAAAAGACTAAAAGAATATAGAAAAAGAAGAAAAATAAGAGTTACAAATAAGAAACCAAATAATAAAAAAAAAAAAAAAAAAAAAAAAAAAAAAAAAAAAAAAAAAAAATTAACAGTGAATTAATCGATAATACTCAGCCCGTGAGTTGAACGTAAGTCCTTCTGCGCCAAGGTCCGGCGTCTTGTACGGAGCAGCGTCAAGCAGCTGAATATTGCGTGGATTGTTGAGTCTTTTATGCGACAATCTCAAAATCGGATATAACAGAGGACTCAGTTCTCCAAAATGTTCCCCCGTAGACACTCTATTCAATCCGGTGCGCTGTTCAAAGTTCACTTAAGTTTGATTGAGGTGTTGTCTCTTATCTGGATGACACTCTTAAAAACGCATATATTTGAAGACTTAAGGTTCCATGTAGCAATATAAACTACGACCCTGTCAACATGCGTCTGCAGGCGAATTTCCTCGATTTTGCTTTTTTTCTTCTTATTTTTCTGCCTCTCTTTATTTCTTCTCTATTGGCTGATGTGCAATTTGTGATACGCTGTATCAGTATCCCGTTTTAGAAACGTTCCTCTCCAGTTGTAGTGAAATAAAAAAAACCGCTCCTCGAACACAGTGTAATTAATGTTATCACGAAGAAAAATTCTGAGACCCTTCTTTGTCGGATATGCCGATTTCCGTGTTACAGGTGTGCCCTACTGAGGTTAGTGATGACCTCCGGAAGAAGTTGCTTTTTTTTGGTTGGTTTGGCAGTTTGGGTTTGATGCCACTTCTCGTTTTTGTCGATATGTTTAATGAGGTTTCCGTGTTACGGTAAAATGCCCAGTTGGGAAAATTAACTTTCTGCTACCTTCAACAATTCCTTGAAGAAATGTGATTTATGTCGTTAAGCAGACCACCGACTGGCTGATAGCACTTGTAGATTTAAGAATAGTTCGCTCTATTTGATTGTTTGAGATAGAATTCAGTCAGGAGTTGTACAAAAAAGATGTTTATGTAATTATTAAAAGCAAACTTTGCAGAGACTAAAAAAAAACACGTCCGTTGGGTATGACAGTAGCTCTCTCATTACTGTAGCGCCCCGAGATGCTTGAGTATTTATATACTCGGGTATAGATTCTTAAGTGGACAATCCGCTTCATTGTGTTCACTAAATGTGAATCTTTGACTTTCAAGATCCCAATTGTTAAGTTAATGGCGTATCGAAATATGGTTTTGGAGAGGCCTGGTTTCAAGGTGTCGGTTAGAATGAACGGCTTCCTTCAGTCTTTACACTGGCTCGAAACAAGTTCCAATTGAATTCGCTGTCTTTTGCGGATGTTCGACTATTATTAACTCTTCCGTGGAGTTGACATGTTCCAGGATACGTCCTGCGTTTAGCATTGTTTGGCAATTTTCCGGAGCCCGCGGAACTCGCAGACATGGAACGCCATTATAATATTTCCTTCTAAATACTTTATTTATTTGCAGTAACATATTTGGTCCACTAGTTTTAATGGCTTGAATTTTGTTGTTCCAGTCTTCATTAATTACTGATCTATAACTGTCACGGATCAGTTATTGAAGGTTTTTGTTTAGTGACTTAATCGTTTTTATTTCCTGGCAATTTTGATCACCAAACTATCAATAAAGCAGTTTCAGCTTGGAGACCAGAATGCTCTTTTGCCTGTACAAAGCTTCAATCGTTGAGTTCTTGTATCAATTTGTACGGCCATCCGTGTGAGTTAATTTTGGGATAGTACGATTCATTGTATTGATAACAAGGTTGTCGATTATTAAAAGATTATGATCAATTTCACTATTATGAAGATCCCATTAGTCGGTAGATATACTCCATTGGAGTGTAACTCTTTTTTATTAGCCGATCAAAGCGCAACCAGTGTGTTTTTTGGAACTTAAAAAAATATGTCTGGTCATATTGCTCAAGTGGTGAGTGTTCGTTTGGAACATGAATTACGTTGCCAAGTCCGTAATGATCACTATTGTAGTCGATTGTCCATATCCGCCGTAGTAATTGTATTCGCTCGTCCTACATAAGTAAATCTACGAAAGAATTTCCTCTTGGATATGACAGCGTACTTGTAGCGTACCTGTCTAGTTTATGTTTGATGACATTTTATTGCCAGTCGAACAACGTATTGCCTCTTGTATTCGATATAAAGTTACCCCGGACACTGTCGTTGGAGTTGAAATCTCCCACCATAAACAAATAATTACTTTCCGGGTCTAACTTGAAAGTTCGGAAAAGGGTATCAAGTTCATTGATAGATTGTATACACTGGAGATTTTCAGTGGGATAAGAAGAGACAAGATATAAATGCCTTTGACTTTGCAAGGAATATCTATAATACAGACCTCTAGCATCTAGAACTTGTATACATCTGTGCTATAAACGACTTTGTGTTCTAGACCTTTTTTAACTAAGACAGCGATCCCATCTACCTAAATGAAGTTTGGACAATCTTGTCTAATTACTTTAGGATTTTTGTAGTCGTATTTGTGCCTTTGGTTTAGCTTAGTTTCGCTAGCCAAAAGCGCATCTGGACGTTCGGCTTCAAGCACATTGCTTACATTATCTCTGTTCTTCACGCGGATTAGTGAATTTACATTCACAGCAATAATTTTAAGGGCTAACTCAGCCGAAGTCAACATTGTGATTAGAGTGCGGAGTCATCTGGAAACAGCATCGAATGCATAATATCAGTTCCAGTCACTTGTTCCGTCAGTTTTCCTTCGATCTCTTCAATTATTTTGTCAAATGCAGAAAGCTGTCTTTGTATAGACAGTAAGACTGCTGTTATGTCCGTGTGTGCCTACGGAGCAAGCGATTTTATGTTATTGCGTGGTTGATCTATGATTGGTGCATTCTTTACACCACATGCGATTTGGACGTATGACACACTAGGTTCCACGAAGTTGTTGTAAGAACGACTTTTCAGTCGTTTCAGTTCTTAAACTTGTTTCTTTCAGGCTTCGAATTTTGGTTTTAGTTGGCTCTGGCGCAAAATTAATGACCTTGCCCAGAAAAAAAAATCATTGTGGAAAATTTAACAAGCCTCAGGACTTGCTAAATAAGGACAAGACCGGCTTTCGGTTGTAGTGCCGATGATGATGATGATGATTTAGATCAACCTCTAAACTTAGCAGGGTGTTGTAAAGGGCACAGAATAATTTATTTCTATCCGGTAAGTTTCTTGGTCCAATGAACATTCCACAACGATATCCTTCTTTAAGTATTTGACGTATCAAAATTGGATATTACGGTTCGATGCAACATGACCAAAGCGTTGACAGCGCACACATTGCAATACGCGTTCGGACTTCTTTATTTTCACTCAACTGATTGTTTGGTGACTATACTTTTTTTTTAAAATATACTTCTCTCAGGAGAGGCGAATCTATAGCGGGGAAAAAGTGTCTCCCACAAAATTACCGGCCGATAGCGTTACTGTTACTATGATCTAAGGTGATGGAAAAGTCATGATTGCCGAGTTAATTAAGTATTTGGAGTGCAACGGACTTGTGAATAATCGTCAAAACGGATTCCCTACCAGGCGGTTCACGGGATACCTTTTGACCCCTATAACGGATATATGGGCGTCTGCGATTAAGCATGGCGAGTCAGGAGCGCTCGCATTGGATATCTCCAAATATCTTTTAACCGCATTTGCCACGGTGCATTGCTGAAAAAACTCCGTTCCTACGGACTTTCCCAGCAGCTTTGCGACTGGTCTAAGAGCTTCCTCGAAAATCGATCGATCCGGGTTGTTGTACATGGCAAGTCTTCAGATCTGTAGCCTGCTAATTCCTAGGTGCTTCAATGTTCTATTTTGGGTCTAACCTTGTTTTCGCTTCACATAAATGATTTGTTGGGGTCAATGGGTAACAGAGTGTTCAGTTTTGCGGATGACAGAAAGCATCTTTCCTCTTTTTAGTCTAATCGGCCGGTTAGTGCATCAACGTCGCATCAACTGAGATGTAGCCAGATCGACTCTCTGAATCAAGATCTGGATAAGGTCCTGCAGTGCGGAATGGCCAATCTCGTGGACCTCAATCCAACGAAGACACAATACACCACATTCACAAAGAAAAGTAGATCATCGGTTCCACAGCTGATGATGAATGGCCAGGCTCTCGAGTCTGGAGAAAGCATAAAATTGGTCGGCGTCACGGTCTGTGGGAATGTATAGTAGCATAAAAATATTTGGACCGGGCCGGTTGCCCTCTTACAATCCAGTCCACGTAGAATCCGTTGAATAGTACGCGGGCGTAACCTCACATGCTGTGTCGACGACCGTAGCGGCGCGATCACAGGTGGTTCCAAAAGACTAACATCAAGGTTTGAATTCGCGGAAAAAAAATTCACGAACACATTAGCTTTATCTTCCGAATTTGTGACTAACGTCCTGCTGTCCATCACTAACGGAAAAAAAGAGGAGGAAGAGAAGTTACTGCTGACAGTCCTTGTTCTTGACCAGAAGGGATGCAAAACAATTGAGCACTCAATAAGTTTATTGGTCACTCTGTCATTGTAAACCTTCCTCGCGGTATCTCCCGCTCGGTTGCACGCGTTTCTGATTCTAACAAAATTCGTTCTGTTAACCTCGGTGGAGTTGGAGCTCAATTATTTAAAAGCTCTATTTTTTGCCGCTGTAATCTGCTTGCATTTTTTATCAAACCAAGGCCTATCAGATGAACTTCGTTTGATGGGATGCGGGATAGAGATCTCCATCCCGAGAAGAAGAACCTCTCTGAAGGACTCCGCACATGCGTTAACATCGGAGTCACCAAAGCACTCCTCCGACCACAAAAAGGATGTGAATAAATCTCGCAAACCGCCCCAGTTAGCAGCCCCATACCTTCATACATCCCGAAGCTGCTTAGGTCGCTTATTCGTTTGAAATGCAAATGGTTGTACAACTGATACCAAGCAGTGATCTGAGTTTTCGAGTGGCGCAGCAACCTCCACGGTATAAATGCTCGGCTCGGATGTCAAAAACAGATCCAGGGTGTTCACATAAACACCTCGGGTATCCGGCACTTCCGTACGTTCCTCCACGAGTTGAGTCAAATTGCGCCTAATAGCGCACATCTCCGCTAGCCACCCAGCTTTCCAACCACGTCGGTTCTATTATAATGTACTAACGAACCGGGGTTGTGCACATTAAAATCGCCAAGGACGACCATTTTAGAAGCCAGGTGGTCGATCTGTATCTATATCTGTATCTATGGTACGTGAAAGATGTTCGAAAAGTGTCGCTGGTCCATCGTCATTCAGGGAGCGGTGAAAACAACAAAGAAATTTATCAGAATTCCTCAGGTAGCCCCAGAACCAGATGATGTCCAAGTTATTGAGTTCCAAGGCATCCATCTTCTGGCAAGCCAGATCGGTCCGCGTGAAGACGTAGACTCCGCCCTTAAAACGGAATCTTGGATGTAAGTTGTATCCTGAGCAACGAAGATATGTCGAATCAGTTGACGAATCCACCTGGGTCTCAGGTCGGGCAAGGATCAGAGGTTTGGCTGTTTGCAAATATTGGAGGACGGCGTTTACATTCGTATTGACGACACCGATAACCCTAATGTTACAAAATGCCGTTATCGGTCGAACGTCGATACACCCTGAAGAACGCACCCGATTACGCGATAACGAACTTCTTAAAATTCAGTTATTAATCAGAATATTTGCATGATGTTTCCTCTGACGTAGAAGAAGATCCGAATGTGGAACTAGTTTACCTCGAATTCCTTATCTCAAAAGGTATTGTGGGGGTTCTTAAAGCTCACTTGAAGACCCCCCATATTCGCAACCCATTTTTGCATCTTAAGCGCCAGCATACCTGAAACATTTCCTTTCTCAAGGACATTTAATGCATTCGACGCATTATCTGAAAGTCCCTAAAAAGGATTCTCACAGCATTCACGCATTTAATGCGTTATTCAAATTCCCTGTAAAGAATTCTTCACATCATACGGCATCATAAATCCCAAACCACTCGGCACTCTTTGTCATCGTTAAAATGCTATGTCGGACAGCTTGTTTATACAGCTGCAATAAACCGACCCGCGAATCGTTTGTCCAATCGACAAACAATTACCCCATCGAAACCGAATCCTCTAGCATTTCCTAGTACAAACAAGAACTCGGTTCCTATAGCAGTCAGAGATGACATAAACATTTAAAACCCATTAGCACATCTTCCTAATGGCGATACATATATTAACGCATCTGCACCACTTATCCACGACTGTAATGATGCCCTTATTTGCTTTTATCACCATTTCTCCGATGAATTGCCGTCTATGATAGCCACCAGCACAGCGTAAACAATGATCTATACGATCCCTTTGTTCTTTTTCCCTCGTTTCAGGTTTCTTTTATCGTTTGCTGAAAAGCATCGATAAACACTGTGATGTGTACGATCACCCATACATGCATACACCATGATCTTCATTGCGAGATCTGGTTCTCTATTCCACAAAGAGAGACTTTACGTTTCTCTTGTGGTAAGTAAACATATCCTTAGCCGAGAGGATATTCACTGGGTGAATCAAGCGCCAGATTGCAACCCCCAATGGAGTTGAAATCCAACCACCGATCGCGACGGTCGATTCACCTCCCGCTCTCCGTAGCGCTGCGGAGACGCGTACGTCCCGGAGACGCGAAAGTAACACCCCCTCGAATGTATTTTTGAATCGTGCGAGTCGCCTGCGCGAATAAAAGTTACCTTACCTGGTCCCATTTTACATCCCTAAGTTTTATTCAGTGAATGTTCGTTCTGAGTGTTAAAGTAGATATAAATAGTTTTCCACGAAATAAAACATATTAACAAAGTCAACAACACCTGAAATCGCGAGAGAAATAACCTCGAACGAAGTTAAATTAAAAACTGCGGATCAATAAAATAAAAGTATTAATTAATAAACTAATTCGAGTGTTTTTCATTTAACTGTCTTGTGGTGGAGTTTTACTCCTTGTGTTGGTGAACAGTTTGCGGAAGGATCGATAGTGTCACATTGACTCGCGGATGAACTCGGTTTCTTTTGGTGCCCGGAGAACTCTAATTTATGATGGAGGAAAGAAGAGAATCAGCGCCGTACGCCGGTGCACAATGCTTTTTCCCCACAGTACTATCATGACTTATTTCCATGTCAGTCTGGGCCATCAGCCATACATCCGAAATATAGTCGAAGATTTCTCACGACGATATCGCAGAATGTGTAGCGTGACGGGGTGGTATCTCACCTTGGGACCGATCGCCGCCTAAACCAACTTTTTCTCGAACCGTCCATCAGCCAACCTCCGAAAAATAGCCACGGATTTCTCCCAACCATTTTACGTAGCCTATAGTTTGATGGGGTGGAATTATATCGGACCCCACCTAACACTCGGCTTTTAGTCGCCTCTTACAAGCGGCCTAGCTGTGTGTATATTCTAACGCCCTTTCACAATGCCATTTGGATTGTTTACCACCCTTTATACAAATCGTTCTGCACGGCCAAGAGTATGGACTTGTAGTGGAAGAACAAGGTGATATAGACGATACTCATAGCATGATTGAGGCAGATAGTTCGATGGCGGATCGATCAGTACTATTTTATGAATGAAGATGATGTTTAAGTCTTTTCATAGTTCTGGAAAAACTTCTTGGCCTAACTAAAACTGATAAAGGATCGCTAGGAACAAGGCTAAAAGTGTGAAATCCACTTTTGAAAAACAATTGTTGAGAGGCCATCAAGTCATCAAGTGATGAATTTCTTGAATTTGATGTTGTTTAAGAATCTCACCATAGGTGGAGACTGTACTACCATTTATGCACTTGTGGAAATTGCGTTGTTCACTTGGACCTCTACAGAGAATTTGAATCTATAAACAACTAGGTCTCTCACTGTGTTTACTTAAAATATCAAAGATGGGACTTTTGAAAGGAGAAATGCAGTAGTGTTGCTCCAACTTGTTCACAAATCGCTTGCTCAACTTTTATTTTGACGGGTGTAGTTAATTGGCCAATCGAAGAAACAATTTCTCATGGCCCACAGTTTTCAGTTTAGCTGTCTTAGGCCATTGGACATGCAGAAGCAGCATCCAAGTAGTGGACTGATTGGTGCTTGTTCACTCCCCCCTTTAAATGGGGCTATAAAGATCTTAACGCCTCATGTTTTTACAATAAAAACTATTTTTAGAATTTAGGAATCCGTAAAGAAGTAGGGAATTTTCTAAGTAGGTACAAGAGTATTTGATGACAAACATCACTTATTCTACTTCAAGTAAAACGACAACGTATCTCGAAGCACATAATTAATATCAAGTTTCTAATATCTTCGGCCGATCTAATGGAATTATTTTTCACACCAACTCCAAGGAGTAACATTACAGCAACATAAAACGTTTCTTCAACCCCGTTGGACGACACTCTTTATTATAATTTCGTTAATTCATTTCCTCTTCACTGCCATCCACATTGATCCATTGAGTGTATGCACACATTTTATGCTGCTACACATCCAAAAAGGATTATTCACATTCGTTAAATTCTGCACTCACGGTGCATGTTGTAAAACGAGGACTTAACGTGATTAGACACCTTCAATTGTTACAACCCTTGCGTGCGGTTAACATACAACTTTAGAACGATTAACAACTAAGCCCGTTTAAGCTCACTTAACGTGTTGTCAAAAGACATACTTAAAATGTTGCCTGCAATTTATTTGAAAGGACGAACTCAAGTAGAAAAATGCGAACCACAACTCTTTCACGATTGGCAATATAAATGTGTATTTGGAGCGAGGGAATAGCTTACAAGGGACAGAGTATCGCTGTGTAACAAGGAATTCAAAATGTAACCTTTTTTTGGGGAGTCCTGAGCGAAGTAACTCGTCATATGTAATAAGAAGAAAGTAGTAGGTTGAGTGTTGTTCTGTGTGAAATTTATGGGCTAGCGAATGCTTTTAAAATAGAAAGCACAATGACTTTACTCACGTGTGATAGTATATTTAGATCCAGGAATTAGATTATGGGTGAGAATTTGTCACTAAACGACGGCGAAGTGAACGCTTTTGAAGATAATTAAATTGATAATAGTATTTTAGTTTATCGGCGAGGCTGTTACTATTACATTCACTTTGCTCAAAAAGAAGACCTACGTTATTACCAATATCAAATGGTAATTTGGGCCCGAAGGCTGACATATGCCCATTTCCTGCTTCGAATGGTAACCAAGTTTTTGCAGTTTTCTGTTAGAATTTCTTCACTCTTCAACATGAAAATACCAAAACACAATGCCAGAAAGATAAACTTCGAACAACAATTCTCCACAATCACTCTCGTGAGATTGGCAGCCTGCCTGCACTATCTTGCGCCAAATTGTTTGAAGCCACTTTCCGACATGAAACCTTCGTCCATCTCAACGTTTCTCCGAAGACTTCTTCACAACTAAACTTTGCGAGTGAAAAATTAGAAAAACCAGCAAGTTAGACGGCTTACTACGACACCCTACGCAAGGTGTTTTCACAGTAGCTGAATCGTCACCTACTGTTTTGAAAATTATATTTTTTCCCCGTCGCGACTCGTTGAATTAGAGGGCCGATATATATATATATATATATATATATATATATATATATATATATATATATATATATATATATATATATATATATATTTTTTTTTTTTTTTTTTGTTTTTTGTTTTTTATTAGAATTTTTTTATTAGAAGCTTTTTTTTATTAGAGTTCTCTGGGTTGTAACGCTCCGGGAACACTCGCGTGGGAAGGGAGTTCCACGGCTTCTCCGCTCTGTAACGGAACGAGTTCTGGTGCAGGGATGTTCGCGCCGTCGGGAGATGAACCACAAACGGGTGCGATCCGTCGCATTGTCTTGTGGAGCGCGTATAAACCGAATTGCGTGGAACAATACCACGAATCTCCGAAGAACAGTACCTGTTGCGGATTCGCATTCGAAACAACCAGCGAATTCGCAATAACTAGATGTGGCATCACCTTTAGCAATGTCAGCGATCAGCTGACATTTATGAATTCAGTTGGTTGTCGCTTGACAACCATTTTTATGTTTTGTTTTCCCTTCTTTCGTTAGCTGTTGTTGACATCGGTCACAGACATTATAATCAGTGTACAGAATCATAATCAGTAGAAATAAATATTAATTATTAATTGCAAAGAAAGCACACCGTGTTGTTCGTGACTTTTGGAGAATTATTTCTGGGATTTCTGGCTTCAATCAACTTGAGGTATTCATTTCCCTTTCTAACATCATTACAATTGTTTCAGCCAACGGCACATCGCTACGAGCGCTGCTCATTGTTCCTGCCGCCAGCCCGCCCACGACAATATCCATTGTTAGCGGAATTTGCATACAACGCCTGTTGTTCGCATACAGTACCCGTGATAATATCTGTAAAACAGACAGAGGTCGGCTATGCGCCTTCGATGTAATAGCGACTGTAGTCCCGACGTCAGCGCCGAGCCCCCGATCAGGCGGATCGCTCGTCTCTGTATGCTCTCAAGTAGGTCGAGGTTATGTTTAAGAGCCGAGCTCCAAACATGAGTGCAATATTCGAGCGCGGGTCTGATTTGGGATTTAAATAGGAGAAGAAGTTGGGCCGGAGTAAAATATTTCTTGGCTCTAAAAAGATAACTCTGTTTTCCTGAGGCGGACCTGGCGATACTCGGCACGTGTTTATGCCCTGATACATTCCCACAGATCGTGACGCCGAGCAGTTTCAAACTTTCCCCAGCCACGACGGCCCGGCCATTCATCATCAGCTGTGAAACCGATGATCCACTTTTCATTGTGAATGTTGTATATTGTCTCATCGCTGCATTCAAGTCGACGAGACTGGCCCTTCCCCACTGTCTACATCTCAGCTGATGCGACGCAGATGCATCAATCGGCCGAACACTCGAAAAGGAGGAAACAAGCGTACTATCATCCGCAAACCTGAACACTTTATTACCCGTTGTCTCCAACAAATCATTTATGTGAAGCAAGAACAAGGTTGGAGCCAAAATAGAACCTTGGGGCACCCCCGAATTAACAAGATACAGATCCGACCACTCGCCGTCCACAACAACCTGGATCGTTCGATTCTCGAGGAAGTTCCTCGTCCAGTCGCAAAGCTGTTGGGAAAGTCCATATGAACAACGTTTTCTCAGCAATGCCCCGTGCCAGACGCAGTCAAAAGCCTTGTAGATATCCAATGCGACCGCCCTTGACTCACCATGCCGTTCAATTGCAGATGTCCATATATCGGTTATAAGTGTCAAAGAGTCTCCTGTGGACCGCCTGCCGCGGAATCCGTATTGACGATCATTCAGGAATCCATTGCACTCCAAATACTTAACCAACTCTGTATTGATGACTTTTTCCATTACCTTTTATCTAAGGGTATCTACGGTAATGCTATCGGACGGTAATTTTGTGGGAGACACTTTTTTCCTGTCTTTGGGATTGGCTGAACTCGAGCGATTTTCCAGCAGGCAGGAAAGGTCCTCCGTGCATAACATAAGCGGAAGAGTCTGCCAAGAACCGACGATAGTTCTGGAGCACAGTTCTTAAGGACTATTTCTGGTTGCCTTCTTACAATCCACTTCACGTAGAATGCGTTGAATGGTGCGCGGACGAAATCTCACATCCCGTTTGGAAGACTGTACCGGCAAGATCACAGGGGGCTCCAAAAGACCGGGATCGAGGTTTGAATTCACGGGAAATAAATTCGCGAACACATTAGCTTTATCGTTTGGATTCGTGACTAACGGCCCGCTGTCTGTCACCAACGGAGGGAAAGAGGAGAGTGCGAAGTTACCGCGGACAGCTTTTGCCATTGATCAGAAGGAGCGCGAACCAGTTGGGCACCGAAGGAGTTTATTGATCACCTTGTCGTTCTGAGCCTTCTTCGCGGTATCAATCGCCTGGTTGCACGCGTTTCTGATTCTAACAAAATTCGTTCTGTTAACATCGGTGGGATTGGAGCGCCATTGCTTAAAAGCTCTATTTTTTGCCGCTGTACTCAGCTCGCATTTTTTTGTCAAACCAAGGTTTATCAGATGAACTTCGTTTGATGGAATGTGGAATATACATCTCCATCCCCAGAAGAATAATCTCTGATACCGACTCCGCGCAAGCGTTAACATCGAAGTTTCCGAAGCACACTTCGGACCATGGAAAGGATGCGAAAAAATCTCGCATATCGTCCCAGTTAGCAGCCTCATACTTCCATACATGGCGAAGCTGCCTAGGCCGGTTATTCGCTTGATTCAAGTGCTTGCGCGACAGATACCAAGCAGTGATCTGAGTTTTCCAGTGGCGCAGAAACCTCTACGGTACGAGGGTTGCCTCTTATGTTTCGGGATTTGGCAACCCTAGTGTTGCAATCCGGCAATTGACAGTTCTGTCGTAAAGTTGGACATTTTTGAGGTCAAGAAATCAGGAAAACCAACCACCGAAGACGGATCACTCTTCACCACGACAATGCGAGCTCTCACACATCGGCTGCGACAACTGCATTTTTGAGCACCCAAAACATCGATTTGATGGGTCATCCGCCGTATAGTCCTGACTTGGCACCGAATGACTTCTTTTTATTGCCGTACGTAAAAAACAAACTGAGAGGTCAACGTTTTTCGACACCTAAAGAAGCGGTTGCTGCATTCAGAATGCATGTGTTGGAGATACCTCAATCAGAGTGGCAAAAGTGCTTCGACAATTGGTTCAAACGCATGCAAAAGTGTATAGATCTTCATGGGGAATATTTTGAAAAACAATAAAGTGATTTTCGATGATCAATATTTGTTTTTGTTCTCTAATCCCGAAATATAAAAGGCAACCCTCGTATAAATACTCGGTTCGGATGTCAAAAATAGATCCAGGGTGTTCGCATAACCGCCTCGGGCATCCGGCACTCGCGTTGGCTCTTCCACGAGTTGAGTCAAGTTGTGGCTTACAGCAAACATCTCCGGCAGCCTCCAAGCCTCGTCGGTTATGTTAGAATGTAACAACCAGTCGGAATTGTGCACATTAAAATCGCCAAGACAACAATTTCAGAAGCTGGGTGGTTGATCTGTATCCAGTCGACGGTATACGGGAGATGTTCGCAAAATGTCGCCGGTCCATCGTCATTCGGGGAGCGGTAAAGACAACAAAGAAATTTAACGGAATTCGTCAGCACGGCCCTCAACCATATGATGTCCATATTATTGGGTTCCAACACTTCCATCCTCTGGCAACCCAGATTGGGCCCCGCGAAGACGCAGGCTCCGCCCTTAAAACGGAAACTCGAATGTAAGTCGTATCCTGAGTAACGAAGATATGTCGAATCAGTTGACGAATCGACCTGGGTCTCAGTTAGGGTAAGGATATCAGGTTTCGTTGTTTGCAAATATTGGTGAACGGTGTTTACATTGGTATTGGTGAAACCGATGCCCCTGATGTTACAAAATGCCGTCGCCAGTCGAACGTGGGCAGAGCCTCGAGAGCGAGCCCGGTTATGTGATGGCCAACCTCTTAAAGTTCCATTATTTATCATGATATCTGCATGATGATCCCCCTGACATAGTCCCCCCGGAGATCCGAATGGGAGACTAGTTTACCTTCGGAATTCTTTATATCAGAAGGTACCATCATGACTTATCCCCATGTCAGTCCGGGCCATCAGCCACACATCCGAAACACCGTCGAAGATTCTCTCGGTGATATCGTGGAATGTACAGCGTGACGGGGTGGTATCTCACTTTGGGACCGACTACCACCTAACCAACCTTTTCTCGAACCGGTCCATCAGCCAAGCTCTGAAAGATGCCCAGGAATTTCTCCCGACCATTTCACGGAGCCTAAAGCTTGATGGGGTGGTATTTTACCGGGCGCACAGGGCGTTGGGACCCCGGCTATCACTCGGCCTTTAGTCGCCTCTTACGACAAGCTGGCCTAGTTGTGAGTATATTCTAACGCCCTACTCACAGGGTACATATGTATATATCTGTGTATATATACACTTTTACACCATTGAGGAGAACAGGGGGGTAGGTGTTTTATAGCAATACATAAGCACAAATAGCACTCCATTGATCAAATTGTTCTTCAAACTTATACTGTTGCTCGAACACTCATCATCATCATCATCATCAGCATTACAACCAGGATCCGGTCTTGGGCTTATTTAGCAAGCCTCCCCATCGGTTTCGATTTCGAGCAGATGACATCCAGCTCGGCACTCCCAGGCTCTGTCGCCTTCCATTCATCCTGCCACAAAACAATTTCCAGGCAGGCTCGTCTTCGCTCATTCGAACTAGGTGTCCCGCCCGCCGGAGTCTCTCGAACTTGATTTTTACAACGTTAGCTTCAAGGTAGATCGCGTTCAACTCATGGTTGTAGTGTCTCCGGAATCTTCCTCCCTCATATACGGTGCCAACAATTCTCCTTAAGACCTTCCTCTGGAACGCGGCTAAAAGTTAATCATCATCATCATCGGCACTACAATTTATTCTCGGGGAGCCTCTGGCGCAAGGCTAATAACCTTGCCCGGAAAAACAAATTATTATGGAAAATTTAACAAGCCTCGGGACTTGTTAAAAAAGGCCAAGACCGGATCCCGGTTGTAGTGCCGAATGATGATGATGATGATCATCGGCACTACAACCGGGATCCGGTCTTGGCCTTATTTATCAAGTATGAGGCTTGTTAAATTTTCCATTATATAATTTGCTTTTCTGGGCAAGGTTATTAGCCTTGCGCCATACGGGTCAACAATTCTCCTTAATACCTCCATCTCGAATGCGTCTAAGAGTTCAGAGTGCCTTTTATTGAGCACCCAGGTCTCGGATGCATACATGAGTACTGGTAAGACCATAGTCTTTTACAGTAGCAGCTTGGATGTTCTGGATAAATTTCGGGATGTAAAGAGCCTTGATAGACACCATAGTAGACTTTGTTGGATTTGATCAGCCATCCGCGTATTTCTTCTTCCATATTGTTATCGGCTGATACTATTGACCCAAGGTAGTTAAAAGATTACACTACTTCAAATCTGTAAAAGATTACAAACAAATCAAATAAGTTTCATCCCTCGCGGAGTAGAGTCTAAAATCATCCTTCGTCGTGTACACACACGTTACCAAAGTCGAGTTTTAACTTTCGAGTCAAAAGATAAAAGTCCCCGCGCAAGTACAAATTTCTCTCCTATTCGGTTTAATCAAGTAATTCAATTTCAATTCCGTGATTAAGTAGATAAATTATAAATGGTTAGTGAGACATTATCACAAAAGAAAAGAGACCTGGTGTAATAAATATTATTAAGAATCTCCAGTGTAATAAGTGTTTATGCGGACATCAAACATTCCAGCTTCATTGGTTGAACACGCCATGTGTATTTTAAATGTACAGGGATTTTCCCTAATATAGTGATCAACAAACCTAATAACATTTCCATCTTTCCTATTAAAGCCTAAGGCAATTCGAGAAACTAAAAATTATAGTAAAAAATTAAGAAACAATAAAACAAGAAAATTATTCAACAAAAACAACCCCCACACTGTTTGTTTGTCATTCTTCTCTTTCCTTGGTGCTTGGATTTTTGTGTATGTGTATTCCCCGGAGTAATTGTTGGGGATTTAAGTGAAACAGTGCCCGCGACCCGCACAACATACTTTAAAACCCCACACGCTACCCTGACAGTTTGACCAACGTTAGGTCTACTCTTCGCAGAAGTTGCCATCAAGTACTTTGCTTATCCCTCATTAATGTACAGTCCCAGTTTTTGTGCCGCCTGTTCGATATGGGTGAAGGAGTCCTCTACAGCCTAATTGGATCTACCGATGATGTCGATGTCATCTGCGTAGGCAAGTATCTGGCTTGATTTGGCGACAATAGTCCCTCTAGTTGTAACGCCAGAGTCACGTATTGTCTTCTCCAACACCAGATTGAAGAGGAGGCAGGCCAGACCGTCCTCTTGTCAGAGTCCATTAACGATGTTTATTGGTTTGGACAGCAATCCCGCTATTTTTCCTTTACTAGTTACGCTGGTCATGGTCAACCTAGAAAGTCGTATCAATTTGTTTGGAATCCCGAACTCTCTCATGGCATTATATAGTTCTATCCTGGCTATGCTGTCGTAAGCGGCCTTAAAGTCTATAAATAGATGATATAATGGAAGCTTAAATTCCTGGCATTTTTCCATCCCCTGCCTAAGGGTGAATATCTGATCAATTGCTGATTTGTCCGGGATGAAGCCACACTGATATTGACCAATGATGGCTTTAGCGTATGGGGCTATCCGATCTTGTAGGGTAGAGGAGAGTATCTTATAGGCGGTACTCAGCAATGTTCTACCCCTATAGTTGTTGCACACAGTGGTATCTACGTTCTTATGTATGGAGACAATTATTCCACGACGCCAATCATCAGGCATCTCCTCTTGCTCCAATATGTACACCACGATCTCATGAATTGCGTGATGTAACGCTGTTCCTCTTTGTTTGATCAGCTCTGCTGGTATGCCATCAGCTCCGGGGGCTTTATTTGATTTGAGCTGTCTTGTGGCTTTTATTGTTTCCTCAATGCTTGGTGGTCGCAGCATTTGGTTTTGATCTTGCTTTGGTGGGGCCTCCAATTCTTCTGTGAGGTGGCAATTTAGCAATTCATTGAAGTGCACTTCCCATCACACCGGAATGTCTTCAGGATCGGTGATCAGATTACCCTCTTTATTCTTGCAGTAAGAGTAGCGTGGTGTGTACCGCGTCATACTGCGTATTATTTGGTAGAACTTCCGCGCCTGGTGCGGACCTCGCTCTCTTCTTTTCTCTATTTCACAGACTAGATTTTTTTCCCAGGCACTTTTCCTTTCTGTTTTTTCAGAACTAATGATATTTTTGTAATTCTCTTCGCGTGCCCGCGAACTATGAGACTACTGCATTGCCCGGTATGCAGCATACTTAGGTTCAGTCATCAAACAAGTCGCTCCGATCTCTACGAGTACTGCCTAAGATGGAGTTGACAGTACCAATGACAGTATTGTTAAGGCGTGTCCATTTCTCTTCTACGCCCGGCACTCTGGCCGCAGTACGTACTCTCCATTCATTGAGTTCGAGGGCGAGTCTTAGCGCATAACCAAAGGTGTTTTGGCGCAAAGCTAATTATTGTGTGAAATTTAACAAATTTGACTTGCTAAATAAGGCCAAGACCGGATCCCGGTTGTAGTGCCGATGATGATGATGATAAAGGTGTTGCTGGTGTACTCATTGCGTAAGACAGCCGTGTTGATCCGAACCTGATCAGCGGATGCAATACGTCTCTGTAAAGCAATCCGCGCTCGAAAAACTATACCAACAAGATAGTGATCCGAGTCGACGTTGGCACCTCGTTACGTTCGTACCGTCATCAGGCTCGAGAAATGGCGGCGATCTATTAACATGTGGTCAATTTGGTTGCGAGTGGCTCCATCAGGTGATGCCTAAGTAACTTTGTGAATGTATTTGCGCGGAAACCTGGTACTTGCAACGACCAAATTCTTTGATGTTGCCAGTTCAATGACTCGTAGTCCATTGTCATTAGTGTTCTCACGAAAACTATCGGAACCTGTGTAGTGCCTGAACACCGGCTCCCTAACTTTTTTGGCACTTAAATCACCAAGAACGATTTTCAGATCGTATCTTGGGGAGGTATTGAGTGCCCGTACGACGTTCTCCTAGAATTGTTCTTTTTCGTTGTCAGGGGACTCTTTTGTAGGTCCATGAACGTTTTTGAGGTTTATGTTCTTAAACTTGCCTCGCCCACTAAGAATGCATAGCCTTTCGTTTATTGCATTAAAACCGATAATGACAGGCTTCAGTTTTTCAGTTTTTGGCTTACTGGAAAGCCAACCCCGAGCATATCGTGTGCTGTAATAAATGTCATACTCGCTTCTTTGAATAACACCACTCCCGTCCTTCTTATTTCTTGTAATGCTGTAGTAGTTTCTAATAATTAATTTCATGGTCACACCACAGCATTTTAGTATAATATCTCATTATTTTCAAAAATCTCATTTTTGATTAAAATTTTAAAACCTCTAAACTAAACTTTTGATTCCAGTCAATTAATATAGCCTGTAACGGAGCTACGCTCATTTCTCTACTTGGCTCTAACATACTGCATCATCTCTAATCGCTTTCGTAGTTTGGAAAAATTGTTCCTGTTTAATTTTTAAATTCCAATATCCGCACTAACTACAGAAACTTGCCAAAATTTCAATAATTAAAAGCTGTAATTGTGTCTCGTATGTATTGTATTTAGTAGCTCCAATCTCCTCGGCGATGTGCCACCCACAAGTCACACTGAACGCATATTACCACAAACTATAACAATAAGTAATGCTATCCAAGACAAAAACTTGTAGGTTAAAGATTCGATAGAAAACTTTCGCCTTTATCCGGTCATATTTTACCCGTGGTTTACAGTTCACTGTTGCTTGGTACACAGTGTAATACATACCGGTGGGAATTATTGTTTAGCTTCACATTTGATGCATCTCGTGACATGTGCACAAATTTCGAAATAATATCCGGGCATAGACGAGATACAAAATATATATTACTTTCTTGCCCGGAGGAAATTTCCTGACCTCCGGCCGCAGCAAAGTGCTTTGCCACCCCCGGAGAAAATTATTATTATATATATATAGATATATATATATATTTATATATATATATTTATATATATATATATATATATATATATATATATATATATATTATATGAAGTAGTAGGTATATTATACCGAGTAAGTTCTGTGGGTTTTAACTATAGTTCTAGACGGTAATAAAATTAGAAACCCGTAGAGTAATTCGTTATTGTGCTCCAAATTCATAGAATTACAGGTGAATTACTAAATTCCTACCTACAAACGAATTATCTAGAGCATCTTCTGAATTCACCTTTGCAATCTGCTTTTTTTAGTTCAAGTAAATGATTTTGCATTTCATCTGCTTACAAAAGAGAATCATTTTGTATAAGCCACAAACTTATACGCAACCCAAATAAAAGACAAAATACATATCATCATTTAGATTTTATATAATAATTTCATTTAAGCTTACGGCGAATTATACAGATAAATCCCAAAGGTTTAGAACTGTTTAATTTTTGCTTTTTCAGATTTATTATTATTTTAATTAGTAATTTGTGTTACTTCGAGCAACTTACAGAAAATTTATCTGTTTTATTTGTCCAGAAAATGAATATCACTGTATATACATTTTGAAGATTATATTCAAGTGCTGTATTGGCAAAAATTGTCTGCAAGTTTCAAACTAGTAAATACACAACACACGAACAGTGTTTATTTGATTTTATTTTTATCCGTAATATTATACGATATAAGATAAAATATATTTTTTTTTATAATCAATATGTTTAAGAAGTTATTTATTAAATCCTCTTAATTGTTTAATCGATTAGCTTATTCTGCATGAAATTTAAAACAAAGGCAAAAGAGATGATGAACATTTAAAAATATTGAAAATCAAAAACCAATAAAAACTTCCAAATCACTTGTATCTCTCGTTTCCTTTAGTGTTCAAGTTACTGAAAATGTTAAAGTTTCAAGCTTATTATCTTAGGGTTTAGCGATTATTTTCTTTTAAACAAAACAACAAACAAATTATCAATGACTTCCTTCTCACATCTTATCTCTGACCTATGTTTTCTTTACATTTTTCTTTTTCTTCTTTTTCTTCTTTTTTTCTGTACGATACGCCAAACACCTACACAAAATTAAATAATAATACTGACATAATTAAAATATGGGAAACGAAAACATAAACTTTCTGAATTGTGACAAATCCCCGGACAAAAAGCTGGTGAAAAGAACGTTCTCATTGATACGCCCCCACCACCATCATTTGGGACACCAAGACGGCGAGCACTATCCGCCCGAATCCAAGAGCTTAATCGAAGTCTTCTCGAGGAGCGTGACACACAAAACCAAAATAGTTCTAGTGACAACGAAGATAGTAGATAATCGAGAATTTATTTTCACCAATATCTAGTTTGGTTTTGTTATAGAAATAATTACAATAAAATACTCTTAATTATATTTATTGAATGTACAAGGTATAGTTAAATATATAGATACGTAAATGTAAATTCACTATAATGCGAACACTCATTAAAATAAATGCACTCAGATAATAACTCACATTTTTAAAAGAGCACTAGACATTAAATGTGTATAAACAACAGCCCTAACTTATTATTAGTCCTTGGCAAGACAATTACGTAAAGTATTATAGCTATAGTGTTTGTGAAAACGCAATCAAGTTATAGATGTATGTTTACAAAAAAAAGAAAACGAAAAATAAAACTCTTATGAGACATAATTTCATTCCAATTGATTTGCATTAAGCCAAAGAATCAAATCAGGTTTATTCCAGTAGGTATAGATAAATTTAATAAAATTCAATGTTGTGTAAAAATGTGTAAGAAAAAAAAAACCGCGAAATATTAAATAAACCCTTAGGTAATGCAATTAGAATAAAAACTGTAAATAGCATTAGGAAATTTGCGGTGTAACAAACACCTAGTTCACGTCTATGGAGCTCTTCGCAGATCCAATATATTCTGCACCGCGAACGACTTTAGGGTACAATGAATATCAGCAGTTGAATAACGAAGGAAATTATTTTTGTGTTGGTATTTGAAAGTTTTGCAACTTGACTCCTTGCAATTTATTCCAAGCACAAAACAGCACTTGAAACCATTAACTTTTTTATTTTATTTTTCTATTTTATTTTTAAAAAATAAATTATATTAGTCGTCAATATTGTGTTTATATTTTATAAAAAAAGGGACCTTTTTCTAAGTTTTACTTTTAATCTTTGTAAGGTTATTTTATAGAACATAATTTACATACTATTTTTATTAGAGCAAATTTAATTTTAATTTTTAATGAATTAATTTTTTTTCTACATTTCATTTTGTCTAAAAAACAAAATCCATATTAGTTATTAACGATATTACTTTTAAACTCATAGCTTATTTAAAGTATTGTTTTTTTACCTATATTACTTTGCAATATAATTTACTGATATGAAATCCTTTTACAGCTATAGGCATATCACTGCCCCTCTCATTTAGTTTTCTTCATTACTATTTTTATTTAATTTATTTTTTAATCGCTTAATTTCAATTCATTAGTTTATAGTTAATGATTTTTTCTTTAATGATATTTTTCTTAATAGACTCGATTAGAGTACTTACTTTTGAAGCTGCAGAACTTTCAACTATCCGCTCACTTGAGTGAAACCTAAAAGAAATGTAAAAGAGTTGATCTATTAAAATCATGGAATTCATGAAACACTACGCAGATTGCTATTGGTTTGATAAACTCAAAAAGATTTCCTCTGCAATCAATTTCATTTCATCGTTGTTGTTTTTTTTTATTAACATTCAGTTTTGAACCTCGTGCAAAATTCTTATTTATCCCAAATTGACTACTCATGCGATTTCATAAAAGTTCGGATATCAGGGACCCTTGCTATGATTGTCAAACTGATATTCTGATTAAACTCATAGGCATAAATGTATTCCAATCATTTCATGTTCATACAAACATATGCTAAATGAAACACTTCAACCCCTGTGTTTGATTTGCGTTCTACAAATCGTCCACCAACCAAATGGGTTGCGTTGATGGGGTAAAGAACTGGCGGCGGTCTGCACTGATGTTATGCCGCGAACTGGTTGGTTGATTATGTTCACTTTCACTACACTTTTCACTTTCAATTTCCTGTTGGTCGTGGGTCTTAGCGTCTAGACTCTGGTGTGTCCCGCGACCTTTTGATATACTGCGAGCTGGCAGCAGTGAATTGGATCCACAGACTGGATCCGGCTCGAAGGACCAAAAAATGCTTGATTTGCTTTCTGCAAATCGTCCGAAATGGCGTTAAGAACAATGATTCGTTCTCTTGCCATGTAGTGAAGATGGTTCCGTGGGAATGACGTCCGGAACAATTTATATCTGCTGGAATCAATTCTAAATAAATTGGTCAAAATGAAAAAGATTACCTTTACTTCCAAATTTGAACTTCCCGGTAATTGAAATGATGGAATCAGTGATAAATATAGTCTTTATTTTGTCTGATGATTTAGATTTTTAAAAATTACAAAAGACGAACTGGAGTCGTCAAGCGATTTACAAAGAAGAGAATTATAAAAGTAAAAATGGTTATCAAGTGACAATCAACAGAAAATTCACAAATGTCAGCTGATTGCTGATATTGTTGAAGGTGATGCCACATATCTTATTCACGTGGTGCCACAGATGTTTAATTGCGAATTTGCCGGTTGTTTCAAGGGCGAATCCGCAACAACCCCTATGTCGAAATATGTGCACCAGCTGCTATAATGCCAGCTAGGGTTCCCCTAGTAGATTCGATCGATCCACGGCCCGCATACTTGTGGACACACACGATGAGCAGCAGAAGCGATCATCGTGTGTGTGTCTCGCGCCCTTGGGCTGGGACCGATACAAGGAGAATCATCCCCTTGTGTCGACAAACGAAAGATGAAATTATCTTTCGATATCTTTAATCGCCCAAGAGATTCCGTGGAGGCAAGTCGGCCCTCCACGTAAAACGAAAAAAACGTGAGTCGAGGGTGGAGTGAAGACGCTAGTGTTGTTGCGCGTCCGATAACGTCTACTCAGTGTATTATTTTCTTTGGATCGTTGGTCTCGCGCAAACGAAAGGGTTGTGTTTAAGAACTTCCCAAGACAGTTCTAAAATTTTGTATGCAGTAAACGAAAAGACGATCCGAACAAAGTACTATTGGGGGGGGGGGGGGGGGGGGGGGGGTTGGTGCGCGAGAACGGAAATTAAAGACGATAGGTAATGTGCATCATCAACAGTTTAAATCAACCAAACCTGACCCCAGACTTGAGTTATCCGATTTGTGTTTTAGTAATAATACCGAATGAAATAAATAAATTAGTTTAAAACTCATTCGACTGGTTTTAGAATTGACCTAATCGGGAAGTGCATTGCTCCCCGTTGAAATCCCTTGGCGTTTATCCTTTTGCTGCTTCTTCGCTAATGGATCCGCCTTTATTAATGATGTGTCGTTTCATTGCATTCCGATAGTCGCGATTATAGTGATATAGAAAGGACCATCGACAAGATGCCCAATAAAATC
The DNA here is from genome assembly GCA_963931805.1 of Microdon myrmicae. Classification (NCBI taxonomy): domain Eukaryota; kingdom Metazoa; phylum Arthropoda; class Insecta; order Diptera; family Syrphidae; genus Microdon; species Microdon myrmicae. Next base: position 160,742,186 of record OZ007498.1, on the reverse strand, counting down.
AGTGTGTCTCGAAGCAGCGATCGTTTACAGAAGTAAAATGTTTCTAACTTTAGAATGGCATCCACGGCGAGTGCATTCCACAAGGTGATCGTCAGCTCCAGCGATAACAAAGCCGAAAGCGGAACTTTTACCCCGCATTGATGACAACCCATAGGGTAACTTATTGGGATAGAAGTAGAACCGGTGCCAACGACGGCACATATACATTTCCACCCATAGCCCCAACTGTTATTTCCAAAATGAATTCTAATACCCTCTGTTATGCTTTCTCTTTACGTGGAGGCCCAAAAATGTCTGTTTAATTTGTGTATTGAAAGATACACAATGAACATCCTTTTGCTTCACAAATCTATTACAAGACTCTACTTAATCTCCTATGTTTTCTGAGTTCAAAAGCGAACGTATTTCGCTATTAATCTAGGTCCACTTTATATATGCCTGTGGTATCACCTTCGTCCTGGTGTTAGTCATGCACGTGTTTGGATTATAATTGCAGCAACGTGATGCTGGCAGTCTTCCCCACAAGACAACTCGGCCATCCTTCGATGTCTTCTGAGTTCACTTCCTATTTTGTTTGCTTTTCAATGTCTTTTTATCTTCGAAAGACCCTTTTTCCGCATGGTTATTTAACTAGAGTGGGTGCATTTTGATGGCGCGAGACATCTGCTTGATGAATTACTTTGGAACACTGTTTCCCACATTGCCCCTTACTTAAGGAGCCAACCAAAAATACCAAAGATACTTTACATTTAAGTAAAGTCCTCTTGTGATTTTAAATCTCTATGAGTAGTTACAGCTCTTTATTGTCAAACATTAGCTGACCTTAAACTTTCTGTAGGTGCCCCCATCTTCTAATTGGACCTTCAAGATGTCGACTGTGTGACTTCGATTGAACCTTTGCTTGTTTTTTGGGTTCCATTTGTCGATACTTGTGGGTCACTCTTACACCGACTACTTTGGTGAATAACGCCTCCGACCTACCCTGTACATCAATCATCTGGTCGGCGATTGAAACCGAAAGTGAAACGGTGATTCCGTCATCCACCAGAGTTAATATTCGGATTAGTCCCTTTGATCTACATACATCAACTAAAAATGTTTCCAATACTTACCGCCGGACAAGAATTAAAAGTCAATAAACAATTAAATTCATTTTGTTTTTATATTTATAAAATGACGGAATGCTTGGGACAACGCCTACATTTTATACAAATAAAATGTTTATCTCACGACACACGAGACAAAAACAACCAAACGCTATAGGTGGCCCAAACCAACGAACTCGAATATCACAAACAACAATAAAAACTGACGCCACCGAAATTGATAGGTAGTTCTAAATGACTGACGTTACTTTGTTGCTGTTTTTTTCTCCCTCTCGTAGTTTACACATAAGTTATCGCAAACTTTCGAATAACTACAAGTGCCTGCATTTAAAGAACGAACTCTGGAATTTTACAGTGAAATAAAATTCTGGTATTGCAGAATATTTAGAGTCGTCACTACACACTCAGGCTAGAGACGATCTGTCTAGACGCGGCGGCTTCTTCTCTCGGCTCAGGTTCTTCGCCTAAACGAAGCCTGCTGCAAAAAAGCGTGCTGTCTTCACCTTGCTTCAGATTGACAGGGATTTCTCAGATTCAGGATTGGCGCTATGCCATACTGATAATCAAGCCATTTGAAGTAGATCAAATCTTTTCTATTTCCCATCTATGTCAATGATCCAGTGTACTCCGCGCCATACTGAACACACCTTCTGTTTTGAGGTACGGCGGTTTCTTGTACTGTAGTACAATATACCTCTTTTTATTCTAGATGGCTTATCTTGTTGGTGGTTGAACTTCTACACCCAGGATGCTTCTTCCAATCACCTTAAAGCATCTTGGTTGACATTTTCCTCGCGGTTCTAGATAAACACATAAATTAAAAATTAAAAGTCATTAAACAACTAATTAATTTTGTTTTTATGTTTGTAAAATGACGGAATGCTTGGGACAACACCTAAAATGTATACAAATAAAAACGGTTTATCATACGGACTGAAATCTCTCATGTGTATATCGAACGTTCAGGTTCTTGACGGTGTCAAACTTGTCTCCCATCAAATTATTGCAGGAGTTCCTCGGGGTTCGGAACTCTCACTCACTCTGTTCCTCATCTTTATAAATGATCTCTTGTCAATTACTCAAAACCCAAGTCACTCGTTTGCTGATCACAGCACGTTAAGTTGCTCATACACATATGAACATGCCCGATCAAACCCTTCGAGTTTGTGGTTAATACATTGAATTCCGACCTCAACAAGATATTTCAATGAAGATTATCTAACCGAGGAGATTTCAATGCCTTAAAAATTCTGTACTGCTTCTTGTCGTCAAAGGCGAACCCCAAAGTAAATATGCTGTCTATAAACGGCACTTACATCGACGAAGCCAAGGAACTATCAATCCTCGGCAATCGAATTAATTCGACTCTTAATTGGAATGACCACATATTTGAAGCTGTGAAAAGTACAGCCAAGAATATGGGATTCCTTAAGAGATGCAATATACATCTATACCTCCTTTCCTTATCCATTTCCTCTCCATCCGCTCACACTAGAGCCATTGCACCCAATACTTCGGCGAAAGCAAGGTAGTCCCATTGGATATTTCAAAAGCCTTCGACAGAATTTAGCATCCAGCCCTTTTGTCAAAATTACATTCATATGGAGTGGACAATTTCCTGATCCAATGGATAAGAGACTATCTTACTGGCCATTCAATCCAAGTGGTTCGTGATGATGTCTAATCTGCCTCCAGTCAAATTTATGCAGGTTCTGTACTTTCACCCACTTACTTCTTTATCCTTATAAATGATCTCTTGTCCATTACCCTCACGTAGAGAGTCATTCTTTAGTCGAATCACACGAATATGGAATGGTCTACCTGGTCATGCGTTTCGTCGTCATTGTAATGTCCAGGTATTCAAGACCAATTTACATCGACACCTCCTTTCCTTATCCACTTCCTCTCCGTCCGCTCACACTGTGCTCTGACAGGGTACTTCAAAATCCCCATCTGGTATGCGCGTTAGTGTAAAACAAAAGACCGTAGTCGAGGACATAGCATCTAAAGATAATCGAAAAAACATTGAGCGCCGTACACTAGAGCATTAACCTAGCGCTTACAGCTTACGTAGCAAGTTAAGACATCCGTTTATGTGGCCGCGGCCTGATGTGTCAGTGCTTTGGATCTAATTTTACAAGTATGGATTCGCACCACATTCGTCATTACCATCGCAAGATCATATATATTACTTCTGCTGTATCGTTTGCGTAAACTCGAAGATACCGCGTTTGCTTTGATCTCTCTTGGCACCCTGTGTTCTCCTTTGCCCTCCTTCTACGGTCCGGAACATTCTACGACACACGGTGGGATCGCGATGGTCCTTCGGTAGGACGTTACAAGATCTTCTTCGGGTTGCATGATCTGACGACAGTCATCATCCTCGTTCGTAAGTGTTATCTGAAAGATCAACTGTTCAGGACGGACGGCATTTTGCAATGCTTCTGGTTCAGAGTGGTCCTCCTAAACTCGCAGTTGCAAAGAAAGGAATTATATAAACTACTTCAATTTTCTCTTTAAGCGCTCATCATCATCATCATCATCGGCACTACAACCGGGAACCGGTCTTGGCCTTATTTAGCAAGTCCTGAGGCTTGTTAAATTTCCATAATGATTTGTTTTTTCCGAGCAAGGTCATTAGTCTTACGCCAGCGGCTCCCCGGCGGGGAATCGAACCCCGGTCTCCTGCGTGACAGGCGGGTATACTAACCACTATACTATCGAGGAGCCTCTAGGCGCTCACTAATCCGAAAATGCCTTGCGCTTATGTTTGAAAAATACAAAACGATTGTTCTTTTATTTCTAAAATCGAGTAGATCTTTATTTTGTATATTAAGTTCGCGCGAGAAACTGGCTTGCCATACAATTAAACCCAGTTTTTAAAGGTTCATCACATCATATCCGGCCTACTGTTTTCTGTGTGTATGTTACATTTGTGCAATGACGACTGGCTAACACTCATCTTACTACTCCCACGCTAGGCCTCCAAGCCATACATAAATTACATATGTTAACATTTTGTGGCAGCGATACAACTTTTGTTACAATAGGATGGCGCAAGGCTAATGGCCTTGCTCGGAAAAACAAATTATTATGGACAGTTTAACAAATCCCGGTATGGACCGGATACCGATGGAGAGGCTTGGTAAATAAGGCTAAGACAGGATCCCGGTTGTAGTGCCGCTGATGATGATGATGATGATGCGGTGATCTAAGTACTGGAAAAACGCCTTACATAGATATTAGTAATACGCCCCGAAGCCCAATAGCTTTTCTAATTTCCACAGTAAAAGTATACTTAGCGAGAGAAAATATTTGTTAAGTCATTCTAGTTGTGACTATTACATAACATCATCATAATCATCGGCACTATAACCGGAATCCAGTCTTGGCCTTATTAAACAAATGTCTCCACTGGTTCCGATTTCGAGCCGATGTCATCCAGTTTGGCACTCCCAGGCTCTGGTCGTCCTGGTCTACGCCATCCCTCCATCGCAGACAAGGTCGGTCGTGCTGTCTCCTTCCATACATCCTGTCACAACGGTTTTTCCGGACCGGCTCCTCTTCACTCATTCGAGCTAGGTGTCCCGCCCACCGGAGTCTACCGAGGTTGATGTTTGTTACAGCATAAGCTTCAAAGTAGATGGCGTACAACTCGTGGTTATAGCGTCTCCGGAATCGTCCTCCCTCACACACGGGGCCAACAATTCTCCTTAAGACCTTCCTCCCGAACGCGGCTAAGAGTTCATCATCATCATCATTATCGGCACTACAACCAGGAGCCGGTCTTGGGCTTATTTAGCAAGTCCTGGGGCTTGTTAAATTTTCCATAATGATTTGTTTTTTCCGGGCAAGGTCATTAAGTCTTCCGCCAGAGGCTCCCCCAGGGGAATCGAACCCCGGTCTCCGGCGAGACAGGCGGCTATACTAACCACTATACTATCGAGGAACAATCGGCTAAGAGTTCAGAGTGCCTTTTATTGATCACCTAGGTCTCGGATCCACACATGAGTACTGGTAAAACCATAGTCTTGTACAGTAGCAGCTTGGATGTTCTGGACAAATGACGGCATTTCAAGAGCCTTGATAGACCATAGTAGGCTTTGGTGGATTTGATCAGCCAGTCGCGTTTTTCTTCTTCCATATTGTTAGCGGCTGATACTATTGACCCAAGGTAGTTAACAGATTGCACTACTTCAAATTCGTGCCCCGCTACCGTGATAGTTTGACCAACGTTAGGTCCTCTCTTTTTAGAAGCTGCAACCATGGATTTGGGCTTTCTACCCCAGTTCTCCGGCATATCCTCTTGCTCCCATACGTGCACCACGATCTCATAAATTGCGTGATGTAACGCTGCCCCTCCTTGTTTGATCAGCTCAGCTGGTATGCCATCAGCTCCGGGGACTTTATTTAATTTGAACTGTGTTATGCCTTTTACTGTTTCCTCAATGCTTGCTGGCGGCAACATTTGGTCTTGATCTTGCATTGGTGGAGTCTGCAATTTTCCTGCGACCTGTCGATTTAGCAAATCATTGAAGTGCCTTCAGGATAATTGATCAGATTACACTATTTTTCCTTACAGTAAGTGCAGCGTAGTATGTACCGCATCAGACTGCGAATTATTTGACAGAACCTCCGCTGCTGATGGGGACCTCGCTCTCTACATTTCTGTATTTCACAGACTAGATTTTTTTTTCCAGGCACTTTTCTTTTATCCGTGGAGTCTTTTCAGATCTTCTGAGCTGTTTGTATTTCTCATCGTGCACCCGCGTCCTATGAGACTGCTGTATTGCCCGGTATACAGCATTCTTACGTTCAGTCATCATCAAACCAGTCGCTCCGAACTCTACGACTACTGCCTAGGATGGAGTTGACAGTACTAATGACAGTATTCATAAGTCGTGTCCATTTCTCTTCTACGCCCGGCAGTCTGGCCCTGGGACTTACTCCCCCTCCATTGAGCTCTTCGAGGGCGAGTCTTAACGCATAACCGAAGGTGTTACTGGTGTTCTCATTGCGTAATATCCGAGGCTTGTTAAATTTTCCATAATATTTTGTGTTTCCGAACAAAGGTATTAGCCTTCGCCGACCTTTCTCAGGATGTCGCTCCATGCCTTGGTTTACTACTTGGCGGTTGCCAAAGTAGCTATCCAGGGGTGTCACGTGGAAATTGCATGTCAACTTGGATTGAACAGGGCCAAGGATCGTCCCGGCCTTAGCTGGGGTGAAAGCAATCAGTGACTTTGCCATGTACGTTATTATATTATCATGGTCGTTGCTCAAATGAACTTGCCGAATGTGTTCCGCATCTCCAGACATCTTCTCGCGATACCCGCCAATCAGAGAATGCGCATCAGTTCACTTGAAAATCAACTCCAGGCGCAAAAATACATTGAGGATCACTCCTTTTTTTTTTTTTTTTGTATTAGACTTCTCTCGGGAGAGACGAACCTATAGCGCCGAGTGGGCGCCCCGGATGCCTTCAAATAACTGTTGCAGTTTTTCTTGAACAGTTGCAGGTTATAACACTCAGGAAACACTCGCGTGGGAAGGGAGTTCCACAGCTTTCCCTTTCTGATGCAGGGATGTTCGCGCGGTCGAATGTGGAGGAATGCTCTACCTGGTCATGTGTTTCTTCATCATTTTAATGTCTAGACATTAAGCACCAATGTACATTGACACGTCCTTTCAATATCCAATATATCTTCTTGAGTTCGCGCTGTGGTCTGAGATTTAAGAATGCTTCAAAACCCCTTTTATACGCGCGTTAGTTTAAAAAAGAATACTGCATTTGTTTTCATTGCTTTCAATTTTCGCAATTGGTTCCGGTTTGAAGCGACAATTAATTTTAAAATTCGAACCCTCGCACCAACTGCATAAATGTCATTAATTATAAGTAAAGCGCTCCCATTAAGGAAGATATCTTTTTAAAATTAAATAATAGATTTGGTATGTTTTGAAAACGTCATGGCAACCGTATTTAAAGTAGTACAATGTCTTTTCCCTTTAGTATAGTTTGACATTAAAATAGTTGTTCCTTGAAATAAAAGAAGTTTGCCTTAACTCAAATATTTTGTATTTTACGTTATTCGAAAAACATGTCGTCCCTTTCGAGAAGCCTTATATTAACAACCTCCCCTACATATTTAGGTGCTTGTCATTACAGTCACCTTTAAACCATAACGATGCCCATGATTACTGTAAGGATTCACGTTTTAAATAGGTAATGCTTTCCAAAACAAACATCAATGAATGAAAATGTTACGAGTAATGCTCCGTAAACGACCGCCTCAAGCATATATTTTGGTTGTTTTATAATTCACAATTAGTTGATACAACATGTGTTGTATACAAGTGGGAATTCTCTATCAGTTTCATATTTGATGAATTCAATCAGGATCTAGACATGTCAAAATTCGACAAGTATTTTGTCACTATCGTTCGCCAACTCCCCCGAATTTTCGTTTTCAAGTAACTCATTCCCATTTTAATTCTAAAAATCCTAACTCAAATTTTATAATTGCTAAACTAAAATGCGCGTATTCGATAATAAAGTTTTAAGGAGTATCTTTGTCGGTAAATATGATGAAGAGAATGGAGGAAACTCCACAATCGCGCATTGGACAAGCTCTACCCGAAACCTACAATAGCAAGAATAATCCGGTCCCGAAGAGTAAGAGGGGCAGTACATGTAGCGTACGTAGAATTCTTGACGGGACATCAGTGGGAAGCCCCTCATGGAGATGCGAGGAAAATCTAAGGCGCGACCTTGAGGAGATCGGATCAGATGACCAAGCCTGTAAGGAAAGCGCACGGGACAAGTAATGATGGCCCAGCCGAGTCAGTGAGGCCATGAACTTCCGGGTAACTATAGGCCAATAAATAGTAAATAGTAACAGTAATAAACTAAAACCCAGTTAATTAACAAAGGTTGCTACGGGCAGTCGTTTATGTCGTTGCTACATAAGGTGTTTAGAAACAATCTCGCTAACCTGACTTAATCTGAAGTGGACTGTATGTTACTGAACAATTGATTGCTTGGCTCCATTGCCACTAGTACAGCAACTCGATATGAATGATCCAAGGGGTGTAGTTGGGATTTGCGAAGGCTCGGGCGTATGATGACCTGAAAATGTAGTAGGATTAATGGAGTACCTGTGGAGAGGGTCACCGAAAGTCATCACCGAATGTTCTCCACTAGCAGGACTCTAGTATGATGCTCGGGTAGCTAACGAAGTTGAAGTCGGTGATAGGATTAATCGTGAACTCGCATCACACCTGGTCGGTTGATTACCTAGTCATCGTTAACTCCGTTGGTGTTATGTTGATGCCGTACGGTTGACACTTTTCGTTACGCGAGAAGCTGTTACCGATAAAAAACCACACTGCATCCAAGTGCAAGGGCTTCACCATACAACTGAGGTACGTGGTGCTCGTTGCGTATAAAGACACATCTGCCTGGCTCTAGTCCATCCACGGTGGCATCTGATACGACGATCCATTGCTGATAACCTCCAGATCCCACTAGCTGGTAAGATGTACGCCATATATACAGTGTGATCACTAATATGCGGGGGTTGGGTTCATGTTACCAAATTCCACCTTTCCGCAGAACACTGGATTGACACGTTTGTTTACTTGGCTGCTGGCTGTCGCTAATGTCACTAATGTGTCTGAGTTCCGAGATCGAAGAGGTAGTCCCGTCAAAACTAAATACTGTGTTTGATTCGATATCCATGTACCCGAAAGATATCTGCATCGCCATGAAACGTGCCTGCCTTAGGTAAGTTTATTAGTGCTTGCAACTCATCAGAATTCTACCACGGTACAATCGGATATTCCAATTTCACGGCACTTTCTTTCACAAGATAAAGGTCGGGATTTAATTAAACAACAACTAAGAAAAGTATGTGGCGGTGCCGCCAAACCCAACGGTACACTTACCTTAAAAACCCCCATAACCACAACTCATCGGCATAAGCTTTCGCTTATGCAATTCGCATTAGCATCTTAAATGCTTCACGCATTATACAGATCAAATCTACAATCTAAAAAGTCCCTGCGAAAGAAAACTTAACTTTCAAGCATTCTCTTTACATACCAATCCCCTGTAAGATTTCTTTATTGGCTTATCAGGAATTCCAAACCAATTTCGGCATCTACGTTGGCAGACAAATTCCCGTATCCGAATTCCTGTAAACAAATGATTTGAATTACGTACTTTGTAACCTTCACCAGGGCTAATAAATATTGCGCCGTCTATTTTCCAACTTAGCCATGTGCACGATAAATTTCTTTACGTACACATTGGCCGGCGACCTTTTTCTCCCAGCAATAAAATTCTCTGACTCGCACAATGTACAAACCAAAGCAAATACGCATTCCGGCTTGAATTCAAAGCATAAACAATGCAAATATAGAATCCGTTTCCCACAAACGGATTTCCTTGCATATACAAATGCTAGCAAGGGATTTGTTTCGTCCAGCAACCCATTAGCACCCTTTTTTTCCCAACGTCGATAATAGCGACGACGCATCGCGTAAACAATGACCCGCATTACCAACGGGGCATTTGGTCATTTCTACCTTATATCTTTACCGCGTATCTGGTTCGTTTGCCCATTGCTCTCGTGTAAACCACACAGATCTGAACGATCGCACACATGCCACCAAGAGAGACTTTACGTTTCTCTGTTGGTAGGTAAAAACGATATCCTTATTGGAGAGGATATCTACCACGACACCATAAACCCACCCCAATAAGCGAATCATCTCCGCACGAGATGATTATCACTGAGTCCTTTTACATCCACCGACAGAGAAGGTCGTGGTCATGTCACTCCCGCTCTCCGTCGCCGGTGGAGAAGCGTCCCAATAGCGAAGTCATTTCGAGGAAAGTGTTTTGCCAGTTAATGCATTTATAAAAGTTTTAAAAAATCAATTTAATATCAATTTCACTTGGATACATCCAAACCAAATGACAGTGTTATAACCAATAAATTAATAATAAACTTAATCAGTGTGTTATTCTTTCCTGTGTTGATGTCGCAGAGTTTCGCTTTGTGTTTCCCTTTCGGTGCGCCTGTTTTCCCCTCGGTGACATTTTTGCTTGCCCGGTGTTTGTGCTTTTTCCTCGATGTTGAACTTGTCAGATGCACTAGTGCGATCTCGTCCCCCACAAGTATACTATTGATGGGTGAAACAATTTGTTTAATGGGTGGTCATCGCCGAAAGCATCAAAATAGCCCTATACGTCAAGGAATCAACAACGTTGGACCTTTATAACGCAATCTTCACCACTCGATACACGCACTTTCTTTCGCGTCCTTGTAAGATACTTGCGAGTTGCCAGCCGATCCACCATCAAATTCTTTTATCTATATACATTGACTTCGTATTGAGGAATGAAATTACTGGGCAACCGAACCCGAATCAAATTGATCTTGTTATGCTGTCTGTATCTGCTCCACTTTCCTATCAGAGCAAACTCAGTATCTTTCCAACAGTTTCTTACCTCGTATAGGTTTCTCACTTAAGCTGCGATCGAAGATATTTACTTTATGAGTGCGGGGCCAAGATCACAGCGTCTGCAGATGGAATTGACGAGATCATGAGACCAGTTGATGGGGGTCGCATCCGACTGTCAATTTTGTGCAGTAACCTTCAGAATCGGACCGTATTCTTTGATAAGATTGTATATGGTCGATGAACACGAGGATTATGCGGAACAGCCCCAATGATTGGGAATGAGCGTGTTTATTGGTTTGTAGATCGTACAACGGTTGAACGCTTGTTGGATCGCGTATTTGTAATTAAAGGAGGAGATGAACGGCGATTCGTTTGGGTTCTTAACATTAGCAACGGGGTTGACGGCTGTGCGTATGTATGACTCTGGTGACAGAGGGTATGCGTGGCTTGGAATAGATTTTCAACATACGGCATCAGTTTTGAATGCTCTCTTACTTTCACAATATGTTTTATAATTCACAGTCAGTTGATACAAAGCGTGTGACAAATGTCTCAATGATGCCTTACTCCAACTGTGTCTTAGAATATAGATTTTTTGTTGTCAATCGGGAGAAAATATTTCTATTGAATAGATAAATACATTTATGTATTTATTTGGTCGTTTTTTTTTTTTTTGTTTATATCTATTACACTACAACGAATTCTACTTCCTTTATGACGGATTAAGATCCGAAGTGAATATGCGGTGTGAAAGAATTGGTAGTAATACATTTTTTGAGTAATAGACGTTTATTGAATCGTTCCGCCCGGATCATTGTGACCTTAATATTTACAGTCTCGTTCATTGTAGAAAAAAAAAGAAATTATCTCGAGAGTTAAGAATAAGAAAAGTAGCTTAGAGTAGTGTACAGCAGTCAACGTTACCCCTCACTATTTGATAGTGGATCATATTATATCTTCCTAAGCAACTCATCAACAACCTCGAAAAGGTCTAAAAAGCAACCGTTAAATATCCTACCTACATGATAAGCACATTGGACTTGTTTGCTCTAAAATTAAAACGAATACCACGTAAAATAACTTACAGATTTCGGAATGAGAAGTTGTTAAACCACGCATTGATGCATCGCTATGGTTTCCCTTTTCTTCTACACACGGTGTGCTTTAATATTTAGGGATACCTGAAAATCTCCTCTAAAGGATGCGTCATAATTCACCTAAGAAGTAATCTTCATAGAAAACACAAGTTTTTAGTCATAAATTGTAAATTTCATTATTTGTTGGTTTATAAAAAGATGGTATAAAGTTATATGTCGGATGTCTTATTGGGTAGATGACCTTCAAATCTTTTATCAAAGTTGTCCATGATCGTTTTATAATGCATATGTACTGTGGCGTTCTCAACAGACACACACGAACAAGCAAACCATCGTAAAGAACACTGCAGAAAAAGGCATCGAAAAAAGTAAATCATTAGAGTCGTATATCAGAATAATAAACCTAGCAGACCACAGCTTAAGCTGTGAAAATCTACATCTTCATATACACACAGCCATTGTTCTGTGGTGTTTTTAAATGGTTGGTTCTAATCTTTCACTGTCTTTGTAGCTTGCGTTCAAATCACATTCTTCACTCCCTTTTCTAAATGCTATTATACAACACTCTGTTTGTTCTTTCAAAGAGTGCTTGGTTGTGCGCATGTTGGTATAAGCCTTAAACTAACAACAACAAAAACCGTTAAACCAACACGGCAAATAGTAAGACCAGGAGATAACCCATGAAGTAAACGCATTTAACGCCCTGAAATGCAAGTTTTTTAAATCAGTAAATAAAAGAACTGCGGAAATGGGGGGTCGCCAGTGTCAACATATTAACTTTCTAGTTTTAATTATAGTTGACTTAAGCACTTAATTCTTATCTTTCCAGGTCGAATACAAATTTTTGTCTGCAAATTCTAACATTTCCAAATTCTCTAAGCTCTAATACTCGTATTGTACAAACTACGAGGGTGAATCATATATAAACGGTAATTTTACTTTTTCTGTTTAAGAACAAATTCCGAGCTGGATAATCTTGTGCGTGGCTGTCTTTTTGGTTTATGGGGAGTTGGGGAACCGGTTTGGCTAGCGGTCGCGCTTGACCCTGTAGTCAGTACAGCCATGAGCGAGCAAGAAGTACATACGTCTGTTGCGCAAGGTATTATTATGAAATGTGTAACAAATGAAGGCGTTAAACCCTCGGGAATTTTTTTTTCGATTGAAGGCACAGTTTGATGATGATACACTGTCTCAGAATCGTGTGTATAAGTGGGCCACAGAATTTAAAAGTGGGCGAGAACGTATTGAAAACGAGTCATGAGCGACGCCCAAGGACAAGTCGTACAGATGACAACATCCGTGGCATTCGAGAGCTTATTGTTGGAGAAATCTCATCAAAAGTGGGTATCTGTTATGGAAGTCGAAATAAAAGATGAGGTATGCCCCTTCGAGGTGTCATCCTTCTTCAACGCCAGGCCTCACACCGCGTCCTTGACAATGGATATATTGGAAGAAATGGGCTGGAAAACTCTCGAACACCCTCCTTGGGGCCCAGGCTTGTCTCCAGGTGATGAAGAAGTCGAACACCACGTGCACAATTGGCTAACAACTCGCCCTAAATCTTTCTACGAACGAGGGATATTAAAACTTACAAATCGGTGGCAAAAGTGTTTAGATCACACAGGAGACTATGTTAAAAAATGTTGGTAGCATAGTTAGTGTATAACATTATTCAATAAATGTATACAAAGAAATTACCGTTTATAAGTGATTATCTGTCCGTCTTTATCGAACTTTGATTGCCACAGTTACGGCAAGGTTATTATATTAAGATAAGATTGGACAAAGTATTTTATATTCGAAACGACGAAAATGGTTTTTATCGAACTTTGATTATCACAGGGCCACCAAGGTTATTATATTAAGATAGCTTAGGGTCTTTTAAAAAGATCATACCGCACAGCGCTGAACATGCAATTTTGCTGGGTAATAGATCCTTGACGGACACTTAAACCTAAACTTAATATAACTAATTTTTTACGCCACTGACAATTTATTCTCGGGGAGCCTCAGGCGTAAGCCTAATGACCTTGCCCGGAAAAAACAAATCATTCTGGAAAATTTAACAAGCCTCAGGACTTCCTAAATAAGGCCAAGACCGGCTCCCGGTTGTAGTACCGATGAGGATGATGACGATGACAATTTATTCTAAATATATTAAATGTCATACATTAAACGACTATTAATAATTCAAACTGAGATGCTTTAGAAAATATCCTTCTCTTAACTTAAATCTGACCCTTAAGACTTAGCCTTATATTTAACCTCTAGCTAAAATTAATCCAACCAATAATAACTTATTTTTCTTGCTAGTAAAATTTAGTTCTATCCCATTTCTGGAACGGCTAAGCTTACATACATTGATAGGACCAAATAAGCCGATTCTACGTTTTATAAGCTAACAGGAACGGTGGGATCATTAAATTACCATAAATTCGTTTCAAATAGAGTAAGGTTCGTAACCTAAATTGCATACAAGGGTAATTAGGACCTACGAATGCTGCAGTGTCACAGAAATATGCGACATTGTAAGATTCCTCCATATCAAGTAGGTGCTGAACTAAGCCATACAATTTACCTTATATACCTGCGTTTCGGAGCAGGGTTTAGCTTTGTGTTGGTTTATATAGGTCTGAAATTGTTTACTCGAAAATGTTTATTAATTCAGCACAACAAGAAATTTTACCAAATGAATTGGAGTCTTAGTCAAAACACACTGCATACTATAGGTTAATATATAGAGTTTTCCATTAAAGAAAATGTTTTCAAAATTAAATATTGGACTTGCCAATAGGACTGTTATGTTTTTCAAACGCCGGGGTGGCTGTTGAGTAAAAACCTTGGGTTAAATCCGTTTTAAGGAGCAAATGAATTGAAAAGAGCTTACCTGTGGTAGTAAGCCATGCGGGTGTTTCAATGGTCCGATGTGGTCCCAGAAGAAGGACCTCTTTTCCGGGCAATGCTGGAGTCGCTGTGGCAAGAAAACTGAAGGTTTTCGATGTAATCCCGGAAGAGAACCCTCGAACAATAAAACTCGATTCAATTTTCACTATTCCTTATAATTATTAATTTTGTTCGATATGAATCCAACTGCCAATTTAAAACAATTTTAAAACATAAAAGAATGGCCTCTCCACGAGTCCTCTTTCGGGTGTTTTGGGTCCTTCTGCCGTCTGAAATTATTCTTTTCTTCTGTCAAGAGTCCTCTCTCGGGAGTCTTCCCCAAGGCGTCTTCTGTCGCCCCTTATTTTGGTTTATTGACAACAATTGTCTGGTCCACAGCTGGTAAAACATGATGGTAGTAGAATTATAAGGCAATTCTATTGGTATAATAACGGATTCTCGATAGATATAACTGCGAATCTACAACGGCAGCCATTTTTAGAATTTTAGAAATGTCACCTGCCTTTACTATAGTCATTTGTCTTTAGTATAGTTTGAGTCTAAAATCGTCATCATCATCATCGGCATTACAACCAGGATCCGGTCTTGCCCTTATTTAATAAATCTCTCCACCGGTCCCGATTTCGTGCCGATGTGTTCCAGTTTGACCCCCCAGGCTCTGCGCGTCCTGGTCTACGCAATCCCTCCATCGCAGTCAAGGTCTGCCGCACTGTCGTCTTCCATATATCCTGCCACAAAGGACTTTCCGGGCAGACTCCTCTTCGCTCATTCGAGGCAGATGGCCCGCCCACCGGAGTCTACCGAGCTTGATTTTTCTTACAACATTAGCTTCAAGGTAGATTGAGTACAACTCCTGGTTGTAGCGTCTCCGGAATCGTCATCACTCACATACGAGGCCAACAATTCTCCTTAAGACCTTCCTCCCGAACGCGGTTAAGAGTTCAGAGTGCCTTTTATTGAGCACCCAGGTCTCGGATCCATACATGAGTACTGGTAAGACCATAGTCTTGTACAGTAGTAGCTTGGATGTTCTGGATACATTTCGGGATTTAAAGATCCTTGATAGACCATAGTATGCTTTGTTGGATTTGATCAGTCGTTCGCGTATTTCTTCTTCCATATTGTTATCAGCTGATACTATTGACCCAAAGTAATTTAAAGATTGCACCACTTCAAATTCGTCCTACACTACCCTGATAGTTTGACCAACGTTAGGTCTTCTCTTCGCAGAATTTGCCACCATGTACTTCGTTTTCCTCTCTTTAATGTGCAGTCCCAGTTTTTGTGCCGCCTGTTGGATCTGGATGAAGGTGTCCTGTACAGCCGATTCCATTCTACCGATGATGTCGATGTCATCTGCGTAGGCAAGTATCTGGCTGGACTTGGCGATAATAGCTCCTCTTGTTGTGGAGCCAGAATCACGGATTGATTTCTCCAATGTCTGGTTGAGAGGTCCGTTCCCTTGTCGGAGTCCATTTAAGATGTTTATTGGTTTGGACAGCAATCCCACTAGTTTTACTTGACTAGTTACGTTGGTCATGGTCAACCTACAAAGTTGTATCAATTTGTTTGGAATGCTGAACTCTCTGATGGCATTATATAGTTCTACCCTGATTATGCTGTCGTAAGCGGCCTTAAAGTCTATAAATATATGATATAAAGGAATCTTAAATTGGTGACATTTTTCCATCGCCTGCCTAAGGGTGAATATCTGATCAATCGCTGATTTGCCTGGGATGAAGCCACACTGATATTGACCAATGATGACTTTAGTGTGTGGGGCTATCCGATCTTGTAGGATAGTGGAGAGTATCTTATAGGCGGTACTCAGCAATATTATACCCCTATAGCTGTTGCACAGTGTGATACCTCCTTTCTTATGTATGGGGCAAATTATACCACGATGCCAATCTTCGGCATTTCTTCCAGCTCCCATACGATCTCATAAATTGCGTGATGTAACGCTGTCCCTCCTTGTTTGATCAGCTCAGCTGGTATGCCATCAGCTCCGGGAGCTTTATTTAATTTGAACTGTGTCATGCCTTTTACTGTTTCCTCAATGCTTGGTGGCGGCAGCATTTGGTCTTGATTTTGCATTGGTGGAGCCTCCAATTCTTCTGTGAGCTGACCATTTAGCAATTCATTAAAGTGCTCTTCCCATCGTTCCAGAATGCCGTCAGGATCGGTGAACAGATTACCCTCTTTATCCTTGCAGTAAGTGCCGCGTGTGGTGTACCGCGCCATACTGCCGATTATTTGGTAGAACTTCCGTCCCTGGCGCGGACATCGCTCTCTAATTTTCTCTATTTCACAGACAAGGTTTTTTCCCAGGCACTTTTCTTTTGTCTGTGAATTCTTTTTTTTCAGATCTCCTGAGCTCTTTGTATTTCTCCTCCCATATCCGCCTGCTTTGGGACTGCTGCATTGCCCCGTATGAAGCATTCTTACGTTCAGTCGCTAGTTTGCACTCATCATCAAACCAGTCGCTCCGATCTCTGCGACTACTGGCTAAGATGGAGTTGGCAATACTAATGACAATTTTCTTAAGGCGTGTCCATTTCTCTTCTACGCGGGGCATTCTGCCCCAGGACTTACTCTCCCCCCGTCGAGCTCTTCGAGGGCCAGTCTTAGCGCATGACCAAATGTATTACTGGTATTCTCATTGCGTAAGGCAGCCGTGTTGATTCGAACCTGATCCTCGAATGCAATAGGTATCCGTAAGGCAACCCGCGCTCAAAAAACTATACCAACAAGATAGTGATCCGAGTCGACGTTGGCACCTCGGTACGTTCGTACCGTCATCAGGCTCGAGGAGTAGCGGCGATCTATCAACATGTGGTCAATTTGGTTACGAGTGGTTCCACCCAGGCGGCTTTGTGGATGTCTTTATGCGGAAACCTGGTACTCGCAACGACCAAGTTCTTTGATGCTGCCAGTTCGATGACTCGTAGTCCATTGTCATTAGTGTTCTCATGCAAACTATGGGAACCTTCGTAGTGCCTGAAAACCGGCCCCCGACCTATTTTCACATTCAAATCATCAAGAACGATTTTCACACCGTATCTTGAGCAGGCACTGAAAGCCCGTTCGACGTTCTCGTACTATTCTTCTTTTTCGCCGTCAGGGGAATCCTCTGTAGGTCCGTGAACGTCTATGAGGCTTATGTTCTTAAACTTGCCTCGCACGCGAAGAGTGCATAGCCTCTCGTTTATTGTATTAAAGCCGATGATGGCATGCTTCAGATGTTAGTTGACTAGAAAGCCGACACCGAGCACATGGTGTTTTGCATGACAGCTGTAATAAATGTCATACTCGTTTCTTTAAATACGAGGGTTGCCTTTCATATTTCGGGATTAGAGAACAAAAACAAATATTGATCATCGAAAATCACTTTATTGTTTTTCAAAATATTCCCCATGAAGATCTATACACTTTTGCATGCGTTTGAACCAATTGTCGAAGCACTTTTGCCACTCTGATTGAGATATCTCCAACACATGCATTCTGAATGCAGCAACCGCTTCTTCAGGTGTCGAAAAACGTTGACCTCTCAGTTTGTTTTTTACGTACGGGAATAAAAAGGAGTCATTCGGTGCCAAGTCAGGACTATACGGCGGATGACCCATCAAATCGATGTTTTGGGTGCTCAAAAATGCAGTTGTCGCAGCCGATGTGTGAGAGCTCGCATTGTCGTGGTGAAGAGTGATCCGTCTTCGGCGGTTGGTTTTCCTGATTTCTTGGAAGACAACTGGCAAACAAATGGTTGTGTACCACTCAGAATTGACTGTTCTGCGTTGTTCTAGTGGTACGGTTGCGACATGTCCAGTTTTTCCGAAAAAAGAGGCGACCATTTGCTTGGAAGTGCTTCGTGCGCGAACAACTTTTGTTTTATTTGGCTCATCTTGAAACACCCAGACAGTCGACTGCTGTTTACTTTCGAGCTCATACGCGTAAATCCACGATTCATCACCTGTCACGATGTCATAGACGTGTTTCGAAGCACCGCGACCGTATTTTTTGAGCATTTCTTTCGACCAATTGACACGACGTGTCAAATGATAATGGAATTCGAATTATCACGTTCGCAGCGTCAAAAGATCTGTTAGTAAAAAGCACGATGTTCAAGCACAAGGAAATTCATAAAGCCACATGGATATCACCCGACGGCGTAACGCGTAACCAAATAGACCACTTCCTCATAGACAAAAGACACCACTCGAATATCCTTGACGTAAGAGCATATAGAGGAGCAGATTGCGACTCCGATCATCTTCTAGTGATTGGCAAAATCAGGAGTCGCCTCGCAGCAATCCCACATGGGCAGTCACGGGAGACAAGCAAAAAGTTCGACACTGATAAACTGAAAGACCTACGCAAAAGGGCTGAATATCAAGACGAGCTAACGAATAGATTTAGCATTCTAGAGAATGTGAGCAGTGAGGAAGAGGAAGCTAATAGTGTGAACACTAAATGGACATCGATCAGAGACACAATCAAACTAACAGCCCAAAAGGTATTAGGATTTAAGAAAACAATTAAGTCCAAACCTTGGTTTGACGATGAGTGCAGGGCGAGGATCGAAGAACGTAAACGCCTCAGAGTGATCCACTTAGAAAGATATGATGAAGTCAACGCAGAAAGATGCGCGACGATTCGGAGAGAGACAATGAGGCTCTTCAAACGCAAAAAACGCGAATGGGAGAGGACTAGGATCGAAAAAATCCTAGAAAATTCTAGGACAAAGAACATCAGGGGTATGTATGTCGGCATAAATTCAATTAGAAATGGCTACCGAGGAAGAGCCAAAATAATTCGAGACGCAAACGGCTGTCTGGTCACAGAAACAAACAATGTCGTGACAAGATGGAAGCAGTACTTTGAAAACCTGCTCAATGTACGCACCCATCAACCACAAATAAACGCACCAGACGAATACAGCCGAGCCTCAGATCCCAGAGCCCTCTTTCGACGAAGTTGTAGACGCAATAAATCGATTGAAAATCAACAAGGCTCCCGGAGTCGACTGCATACCGGCAGAGCTTGTGAAGCATGGAGGAGAGGCAACCGCTCGAAAGATCCACCAGCTCATCCAAACAATATGGGATAAGGAAGTCACTCCGGAAGAATGGAAAACCTCAATAGTCATCCCCATTTTCAAAAAAGGCGACAGATCTGACTGTGAAAACTACAGAGGAATGTCATTGCTCCCAACCGCATACAAAATATTAACAAATGTCATTCTGGCGAGAATCACACCTTACGCAGAAGAGATACTGGGAGACTACCAATGTGGATTCCGTAGGAACCGGTCAACAAGCGACCAAATGTTCACAATAAGACAACTGCTGGAAAAGAAGTGGGAATACGGAGAGACGGTTCACCAACTGTTCGTTGACTTCAAAAAAGCCTACGACTCAGTCGCAAGGCAGAGACTCTACCATATTCTAGTTGAGCTGGGAGTCCCAAAAAAATATGCCGCGCTCATTCAAATTTGCATGAACGAAAACAAAGGGCGAGTTAGAATAGAAAACCACCTCTCAGAACCATTTGAAATCCGGGACGGACTAAAGCAGGGAGATGGTCTATCACCGTGTCTCTTTAACCTTGTGCTCGAGTATGTCATCAGAAAGGTACAAGACGACAACATGGCCGGATCATCCCTGAACGGGGTCACACAAGTGCTCGCATATGCGGATGACATCGCCGTTCTGGGCGATAATCTAGAGACTGTTAGTAAAAACTGTGAAATCATCATGCAAGCGGCAGAAGAGGTGGGCCTGGAAATAAATGAAGACAAAACAAAATACATGATCACGGCGAGAGCAGGTGGGTCTCAGAGAACACATATAAACGTCAGAGGTAAGATCTTTGAAAAAGTTAAAGAATTTAAATATCTGGGAACGATACTGACGGCCAGTAACGAAATGTCGAAGGAAATTAACAAGAGACTGCATTCCGGCAACGCGAGTTGGCACGCAGTCAGTAAACTGCTGAAATCCAGACTGCTATCACGTAACATAAAGCTCCGTGTCTATAGAACCATAATCATGCCGCTTGTTCGATAGGGATGCGAAACATGGGCTCTCACAAAACGGGAAGAAAACAAATTCGTCTATTCGAGAATAAAGTTTTGAGAGGCATCTTTGGAGGTAAATATGACGAGGAGGCAGGACAATGGAGGAGACTCCATAACCACGAATTGGAAGAACTATATCGCAAACCTACAATAGGGAGAGTAATCAAGTCGCGAAGATTAAGATGGGCCGGACACGTGGCGCGAATGGGGAACGATAGGACCGTGCATAGAATTCTTGACGGTAGACCAACGGGAAAGAGACCGGTTGGACGGCCGCGACGGAGATGGGAGGACAATGTTAGGTTTGACCTTGAGGAGATCGGATCGAATGGGGAAGCGTGGAAGGAGAGTGCCCAGGACAGGGAAGGATGACGAAGCCGAGTCGGTGAGGTCATGAACTTCCGGGTTCCTACAGGCCAATAAATAATAATAATAATAAATAATAATAACTTTTTTGGGCAATTGACAAATTGTGTGGGATCCAACGCGAACAAATTTTTTTGACAGTCAAATGTTTATGCAATATTGAATGTATGCTGGTCCCACTAACGCCTAAGGTTGTCTCAATCTCACGATAGGTCACATGACGATCTTCCAATATCAGTTCGCGCACAGCATCAATGGTTTTCGGAACAACAACTGATTTTGGACGACCTTCACGAAATTCATCTTGGAGTGAACTACGACCACGATTGAATTCACCATACCATCGATAAACACTGGTCCTTGATGGATTGCTGAGTTAATCCACGCCGAAAGTTGTAAAAAATATTCGCACGAAAATGTTGACGATTTAATTCCATTTTTGGGCCGAGATGAATCTTTTAAGTTACTGTAAACAACACAAATAGCGCTCGTATGTCAAAACGTTCTGAGTGCGTATAACCTCAAAAATGTCCAATTTTACGACAGAGCTGTCAATTGCCGGATTGCAACACTAGGGTTGCCAAATCCCGAAACATAAGAGGCAACCCTCGTAACACCACTCCCCGTCAATCTCATTTCTTGTAATGCTGTTATGTCAGTCTTATATTCGGACAGAGTATCGGCTAACTGCTGTGCAGCTCGAGCTCTGTATAGTGAACCGACGTTCCATGAGAAAATTCTTAAATCATATTGCCATTTTCGTTTCCGTGGTCGTCGTCGTGTATCCGCTCCATATCCGACACTTGTTAAATTTGCCATAATAATTTTTTTTCCGGGCAAGGTTATTAACTTTGCGCCAACCTCTCTCAGGATGTCGCAGCGTGCATTGTTTCACTACTTGGTGGGTGCCAAAGTAGGTATCAAGGGGCGTCACGTGGAGACTGCATGTCGACTTGGATTGAACAGGGACAAGGGTCGTCCTGGCCTTCACCGGGTTGAAAGCAATCAGTGACTTTGCTCCTCTGTATGTTTGCCCCCCCCCCCCCCCCTGCGGCGCCAATTATTTTTCCTTTCCTCTGTCCGGAGTCTTCTATCGGGAGTCCTCCCCCAGGTGTCTTCTGTCGCCCTTTGTTTTGGGTTGTTGACTGCGTTTTTCTGGTTCACAGCTGGCAAAATATGAATGTAGTAGAATTATAAGGCAATTTTATTGGTATAATTACGGATTCTCGATAGATATAACTGAGAATTTGCAACAGCAGCCATATTTAGGATTTTAGAAATGTCACTTGCCTTTAGTAAAGTCATTTGTCTTTAGTATAGTTTGAGTCTAAAATAGCTGTACTTTAACATAAGAAAAAAAGAGGTTTGCTTTTTTTTCAAATATTTTCTGATTTATTTAATTTTAAAAGCATGTCCTCCTTATTGGGAAACCCAACATGTCGCCTCTAAGGGGAAATCCAATCTATTTCCTTTATCGATTGTATTTTCTCGCTTTTCGGCTATTATATCTGGTTGAGGAAAAAGTATTCGGCGTGTTTAATGAGATTTTATTTATTTATTTTTTTCATTGAAAATTATGTTTTGTCAACCTAATTAACTTAACCAGACCTCACATTTGTGTGTGATTGTTTCCTTTTGAAGTCACTAAAATCATCCCCATAAAAAAAAAAAGTTTAAATCTTCGATGCAACCGACCAAGACAAATCCGTCCACAGAAAAGAGCACACTAAACAATAACCTACACATTTCATAGCGGCGAGTAGAAATATCTTCGCACCTTTTCCGATTGGCGGTTCGTCTTTTACCACTTTTTTTTTCAAATGCTCGGAAATTACTCAGCAAACCAATAGTAATCACTACAAATCAAATGCGCCAACCATTTAATATTATATAACACTCAACTGAGTAGATGATAATTGCATTTATGTAGTAACGAGTAAACATCTCTATACATTCCTGACAAGGATAAAGCCTTATAAATATACAATCCGTGATATATAGCTGTATTTTAGTATACAAAATTTTTCCCTTAATGCATAACAAGAATTTATGCCAGGCTAAAGAAAACAAATTTAAAAGTGCTTGTACTATGAGTAACAGTTTGCTACAATCAAGTTAGTAGAGGCAATTTTTATTTTATTAAAAAAAAACGAAGTAGTGTTTTATACAAAATTAGCAAGTTACTGTAGAAAATTACAACGTACAGTATAAAGTTCTACATAATGTGCATTAATGTTGTTACCTTAAATTTTATAAGTCATCTTGCTTTCTGAAATGTGTTTGTACACTCATTTGCTATAACAGTTTTTAAGGGCAGATGTGTAAAGGTGAAGCTTACACCAGTATTTGTGCTTCCAAATTGTTTAACTAGTGATATTGTGTTTAATATTTACAATGCGAATGTATATACAATACATATATATATATATATATATATATATATATATATATATATATATATATTCATACATAAGTTGAATTTACTTATTACAATTAATTTTATTTATAGGCAAATATATTCTGTTATGCAAATACATTTAGCTCAAGCATTTTACTGTAGAAAATTGTTATTAGTAATAATAAGAAAAATATACATCAAATATAAATGAAGACAGAATCAATACTACTTACGTCCGTTTAACTTTTTCTAATTGCTTAAAAATCAATTTACTTTTGATTTCATTTCTTTAATTGCTACAAGATGTAAAATTCCAAGTTCTTAATTCACTATCCACTTCGATCCCTCACACTGTACTTCCATTACTTTGTAATTGTTCTATACTTACGTGTACAATAAACTTGCGTTTTTTTCCATGTTCATATATATAACAAGAACTATTTGCATCTCGTACAACTACCAGTTCTTTTAAATGTGCATGACGCCAGACTATCAGAATATATGAACTTAATATAAAGTGTATTTACCACCCGTATAAGAAAACCAATTTTATTTATATCGTTAACATTTTGGCTATTCTTAAATTAAATAAAGTACTATTGTGCCAGTAACATTTAATTATTTTAAACTATCTCCATGTGCTGCCAGTTTATGTACATATATACTCGTTCATATGTCGTTTATTCGCTAATAAGCTTGACTATGGCTATGTTAAAGGCGTTTATAAGTTTGACGTGTATACAATAATAAATAACAGTAACAAATCTAAAAAGAAATATTACTAAAAGTCTGTCATTTCATTACACCTCTCATTTATTACACAATTACTCGGTGAAACATTCATTTTAAATTTAAAATTGAACGGCACCAGCTTTAATTTTTGTCATGCCCAGACGTAAATTATTGTTTTAGTTTTCATAAGTTATTTATTTAATACAATGAATTTTTGATTTTACAATTCTTAAATTAAACTTAACTTCATGATCAAATCACGGCAAACATTGTAGGCAATCAAAACATTCCTGTATAGTCCATTTCAACTAGATATCAATGCTCGATGTTTTGTAATAAAACTTGACGGCATATTTTTTATTAAAAAAAAACACTATTTGATTTATCTAAATATATTCTGTACCCTTTCGACCCCCTTCTACCATATTTCAGTTAGAAACACTTTTACTTTATTGTAAAGTTTCTGGCTTTTGTCTCTGTAAAACGGACTCAGATGTTTTTCACAGGGTTGTTTGTAGGTCAATTTTATTCCAGCGAAGGAGTTTTGCAGAAATCGAAATCTGGTGAATGCAGCGAAACTTCTTAACAATGGTCTCCCAATATTTTCCGGATCATCGAGGATGTGTTTAGAACTGTGTTGTCGAGATGAAACATGATATTGTGGCTTTTCATCAATGACTGTCTCTTTTTCTCACTTTCCTGCACCAACCACATTCAAATCAGGCAGATGAGTTTCGGATCTTGTCGGTGGACTCAGCTCATAATGGACGATGACTCCGTGGAATCTCACCACACCCACAATAGCGCCTTTTCGACCAAACCTCATCATCATCATCATCGGCACTACAACCGGGATCCAGTCTTGGCCTTATTTAACAAATCTCTCCACCGGTCCCGATTTCGAGCCGATGTCATCCAGTTTAGCACTCCCAGGCTCTGGGAGTCGTGGCCTACGCCATCCCTCCATCGCAGACAAGGTCTGCCGTGCTGTCTCCTTCCATACATCCTGCCACAAAGGACATTCCGGGCAGGCTCCTCTTCGCTCATTCGAGCTAGCTTCCTAGTAATATCGTATGCGCTTCATTCCCACCACTTGTTACTACACACTTCAAAAAAAAACTTCATTTCGTTTCGTTTCAACAGATATTCTCAGATTGAAATTCTTTTTTTTTTATATACTTCTCTTAGGAGAGGCGAACCTATAGCGCCGACAAGGCACCCCGAGATGCCGCCAAATAACCGTTGCAGTTTTTGTTGAACAGTTGGTGGTTGTGACGCTGCGGAAACACTCGCGCGGGGAGGAAATTCCACAGCTTTTTCATTCTGAATCAGAACGAGTTCTGATGCCGGAATAATGGCGACGTCGAGAAAAACCGCAAATTAGTGCGATCCGTCAGATTGTTTGTGGAGCGCATATAAACCGAATTTCGCGGAACAATACCACGAATCTCCGACAGTACCCGTGATAATATCTGTACCCGTGATAGTATCTGTAAAACAGACACAGTTCAGCTACGCGCCTTCGATGTGATAGTCACTGTAGTCGCGACGTCAGCGCCGTGTCCTCAAACAAGCGGATCGCTCGTCTCTGTATGCTCTCAAGTAGATCGATGATATGCTTACGAGCAGAGCTCCAAATATGAGAGCACTATTCGGGATTTATACAGGAGAACAAGTTGAGCCGGAGTAAAATATTTTTTGGCTCTAAAAACATAACTCAGTTTTCCTGAGGCGGACCTAGCGATGTTCGACACGTATTTATACCACGTTACATTCCCACGGACCGTGACCCCAAGCAGTTTCAAGCTTTCCCCAGATTCGAGGAATTGGCTATTCATCATCATCTGTTGGACTGATGATCCATTTTTCTTTGCGAACGTTGTATACTGTGTCTTCGTGACATTGAAGTCGACGAGATTGGCTTCTTCCCACTGCAGGACCTTATCCAGTTCACGATTCACAGAGTCGATCTGGCTACAACTCAGCTAGTGTGACGTTGATACACCAATTGGCCAGTCACTCGAAAAAGAGGAAACAAGCGTGCTATCATCCGCAAAAGTAAACACTTTGTTATCTGTTGTCTCAAACAAATGTTAAGCAAAAACAAGGTTGGAGCCAAAATAAAACCTTGAGGCACCCTGGAATTAATAGGATACACACCCGAAGACTCGCCAACCACAACAACCCGGATCGATCGATTTTCGAGGAAGCTGCTGGGAAAGTCCATGCGAACGAAGTTTACTCAGCAATGCCCCGCGTCGGATGCTGGTAAAAGTTTTGGAGATATCCAATACGACCGCACTTGACTTACCATGCCGCTCAATTACAGATGTCCATACATCAGGCTAATAACCTTGCCCAGAAAAACAAATTATTATGGAAAAGTTAACAAGCCTCATACTTGTTAAATAAGCCCAAGACCGGATCCCGGTTGTAGTGCCGATGATGATGATGATGATACATCAGTTATAAGGATAAAAAGGTCTCCCGTGGTTTGTTTACTAAGGAATCCGTATTGCCGATCATTAAGAAGTCCGTTACACTCCAAACACTAAAATTAATTCGGCATTGATGACATTTTCCATCACCTTAGATAACATAGATAGTGATGCTATCGGCCGGTAATTTTGTGGGACTCATTTTTTTCCCCTCTTTAGGATTGGTAGAACTCGAGAGATTTTCCAGCAGGTAGGAAATGTCCTCCGTTCATAAGATAAGTGGAAGACTCTTCCGAGAATCGGAGACAGTTCTGGAGTACAGTTTTTAAGGACTATTGCCGGTATTTCGCCCGAGCCGGTTGCCTTCTTGCAGTCCAGTCCACGTAGAATCCGTTGAATAGTACGTGGACGGAACCCCACATCCCCCATCGAAGACCACACCGTCGCGATAACAGGGGACTCCAAAAGACCGGCATCGAGATTTGAATTCGCAGAAAATGGACATTAGTTTTATCTTTTGAATTTATGACTAACGTCCTGCTGCCAGTCATCAATAGAGGAAAATAGGAACAAGCGAAGTTACCGCTGACAGCCCTTGCCATTGACCAAAAAGGACAGGAACCAGTTGGGAAAGGATGCGAAGAAATCTCGCAATTCATCCCAGTTGGCGGCCCCATATACCCATACTTGGCGAAACTGCTTAGGTCGAGTATTCGTTTGAAATGGAAATGGTTGCGCGACCGATACCAGGGAGTGATCGGAGTTTCCCAGTGGCGCAGAAACTTCGACAGTAAAATTGCTCGGCTCGGATGTTAACAAGCAAATCCTGGGTGTGTCCATAATCACCTCGGGTATCCGGCCGCCGCGTAGGTTTCTTCACGAGTTGAGTCAAATTGTGGCTAAGAACGAACATCTCCGCCAACCTCCCACCCTGCCAACCTCGTCGGTTCCAAGCAACCGCGGGTATATATGTTAAAATCCCCATCGGAGGTCCTATAAAGTGATCTTGGTTTGCTCTTTTGAGGTCGTGTAACTTATTCTGCACTAAACTTACTAGAGTGGAGATTTTCTACGGCGTTGTTGCTTGCATACTTTATGTGTGGCTTAAATCTTAGTATGCTGTCGAGCATAACACCCTAGTACTAGAAGGCTTTCTTCAACTATCTGGTCGTAGGACAGCTTTCTATTAAAGTAAATTGTATCAATTTTTGGGAGGTAACTCGAAGTACCTGTTGAATTGACAATATTTCTTTCTTCCTTATCTCATTTTTTCCTGCTCTTTTCTCTATTTCAACCACTGTTTTAATTGCGTCGGTGGTCAACCGCAACTTCCTGAAGCCATATTGTTGACCCAATAGCGTTTCGTTGGTTTCCTCTACCACGAGCAACCATCATTGATAATTTTCTCCACGACTTCTCCCGTTGTGCCCTGAAGGCATATGGGAGGATGATGGTTAATACTAGACACTACACTTTCCATGCATTGGGAAATACTTCTTCTTCTAAGCATTTCTGCTTCACGGCTTATAGTACGTCTAGTCGCGACCTATGCGCAGCTTTGATAGCTTTGTTTGGGATTCTATTAGGCCCAACCACTTTTTTTGTCGCGTATTCTTTTGGCATATAATACCTCTGGTCTCGACTTAAGCGCAGCTTTGATAGATTTGTTTGAGATACTGTCTGACCCAGGAGCTTCTTTATCGCGTATTATTTTGCATGCACACTGGATCTCTTCCAGCAATAGCGCTGATATGGCCTTGGTGCCAGAGGTGATGATAACGTTCCAGTCCGTGTTGGGTTTCTTAGGAAAGAGATGCTCTTTAGTCTTCCTGTGATCAGTTAGTTAGATGGTACCTTTACCGTTATTGTCCGCCCCTGCGCAAATGTTTTCGAAGCATCGTACTATTTTAGCGATCACCTTTAGGTGTTTCCTTTGCTTCTCTAGGTTATCAAAGTGCTTTTAGAAGTTAGCTCTTCCTCTAGATTTTTGCATCCTACAACGGGATTGTAAGCACTGTATTGTTTCTGCTTTAATTTCGCCCGTCCGCCAGTAGATCGTTTTCTGGTATCCATGGGTGTTCGCCTTGACATTGCTGCGTCTCACCCTATATTCACCATCTGTATTAACAGTCCACAACTTACGCCGCGGTTCATTCGATTGTTGTGTTGCAGCCCATCATTATGACTTCGAATAAACATACTGTTCTTCCATTTATGACCTGACATTCACCTCGAAATCCCTTTTCGTACGTTCGTTGGTGTAAAATAAAATAGGGAATGCGTTTAATCCCATTGTGTGTGAAACTTCAAATCTGTCATTGAAAATTATACTGGTACGATCGCAGGCTTCTCTGAAGGACGAGAACCTAAGACCGAAATCACGGAACACAAATACCCGAAAACTTTAACCTTTTCTCCCGAGTTTGCACTTGCGCTACCTTGTCCGTCACTGAAAAAGGAAAGGAAGAAAAATTGAAGATGTGACAAGAAGATTTGTCCATTGATCAAAAAGACTTGAAGCAGTTGTATCCCCCAGTAGTTCGTTGGCCCTTTGTCTTTGTGAAGCTTTTTCTCAGCCTCAGTGGTTTTAGTTGCCAGGGTTTCTAGTTTTGACGAAATTCCTTCTGTTGGCGTCCGTTAGAATGGAGTACCGCAGTTTAAATTCTCCCATTTTAGCTACTGTGAATATTTTAAATTGTTTGTTTCAAACCCATCATCATCATCATCAGCACTACAACCGGGGACCGGTCTTGATCTTATTTAGCAAGTCCTGAGGTTAAATTTTCCATAATGATTTGTTTTTTCCGGGCAATGTCATTAGTGGGGGAATCGAACCCCGGCCTCCCGCGTGACAGGCGGGTATACTAACCACTATACTATCGACGATAGTTATGGGATAATTTCAATGAGGAATGAGAATTTCCGTGCCGAGAAAAACAGTTTCCATGGTGGCTCTGGTATAGTGTTAACAAGGGAGTTTTTAAAACAAATATCTAACCCTGCAGCAAGTACAAGAGGATCTGGCAAATTGTCGCAGTTCTTTGCTCCAAGTCTGCTTTGGTTTGAGATACATGCGATTGCACAACAGAAGCGAGACAATGGTTTGAAATTCCCAGTGGCACTGTCGTTTTTACGGATTAGGAACTTCCCTCACATGACAAGAATAGATCCAGATACTTGCAAAATCGACCTAGCTACCGGTTACTCTCCTAGGCTTATTGCTTTTGAAATAATAGTGAAGAAGATCGTGTGATTCGAACTGACGCTATGACAGCTCGAATCACGAAAAAAAAATTTTTCCTAAGCGTTACACACCAGGCCACTGACCGTGTTTAGAATTTGATTTCCAAACTCGACTATATTCCACTAGTGTGAATTATTTTTTTGTTATTTATCGCTTGGTATACGGTTCTGATGTATTTTTCTTATTCGATTTTTCGTTCGTGTTCTTCATTATTTCGCTTGTGAATCGTGTGTCTCTGTTAGAATCGCTAAAGGCTGTTCAACCAGATGAGTCAAATCACGACTGATAGTGAACTCTTCAGCTAGTTTCTCAGTCTAATCTGTTCTGTTGAAATGTACCTGTGACGGTTTCGCCAAACCCCACTGTCAACTTACCCGAAGAACCCCCATAACTACGACCCAACCTTCATTAAGTTTTCACTAATGCAATCGCACCTGTAAATGCTTCACGCAGCAAAATAACCAAATGTATTTAGCTAAAACCTTCTGGAAGAGTATTCTTGCCTGCATCTATTTATCCAAATTCAAAATTCCTTTTAAGAGTTCTGATCCAAACAGCATATCCCTGAAAAGAAAACTTATCGATTCACATATAATGTAACCGCATAATCAGGGAATCGTTACCTTGAGTTGACTATTCCCAGCCTCACATGTGTACAACAATGCCTTGCATACACATTAGCTGGCGATTCATTATCCAACTGCCAAAGCAGCATCGGGCAGCTTGTTTGTTCAGCTGGCATTTACTCGACCATGTTCCCTCGTATAAACGAATAAATGATCACAAATTTCGTTCTTTGCCACAAACGAATTTCCCTGCATACACAAATGCAAGCAAGGGATTCGTTTCGGCCACCGGCCCTACATACGATATACAATTCTCATTGTATAAAGTATTGTAATCCATTAGCACCTCCTTCTAATGGCTAGTCGGCTATTTACACAAGGGCATCACTCAGCTACACTTTTATGATGCCCTCGTCCCATCTTTTCTCTTAACACCATTTCTTCGATACATCGTCGTCTATTTATTTACCTGCGGTGGACATCATAGACGACGATCTATACGGTCCCTTTGTCTTTTAATTTCCCGAGATCCGTCCCTCGCGACCTCGCGGCATGAGCCCACAAAGACAATTAGCATCCAATAAGATTCGGCTTGTTTGCATAGCCGAACTCACATCGCATGGATGCTTATTTTGCCCTTTCTTTGTTTTAGATTCGTTCTCATGGTTTCGTTCCATGAATGGACCAATGTTCACACATACATGTGTACCTTAATTTGAGAGAGCCGGTTTCACTGGCCGAATTTCTATTGATAGCGATTTAACATCGCTGAGTCTTACTTCAACATCCAACCGAGCCGGTCGGTTAACCTCCCGCTCCCCGGTGCGCACGGGGACGCGAATACACCGTCGAATATAGTCGAGTAATCGCCGTCGTGAGCCTTAAGTTTTCGTGTGCCTTCAAATTAACCGGACTAACCACCATTAAATTAAGACTATATAAACCATATAGGAACGTTGCAGAAAATATATTTTAAATTATGTATTGTTGTCTCCTCTGCAATCAGTGTTTAAATAAATAAAAATAAAAGGACCATTTACCTCTACAAATGTGCGTTTTAATCACTTCCTCCCTGTGTTGGTGTTTCGGAGTTTCGTTTGTGTTTCCCTCTCAGTGCGCCTATTTTGCCCTTGGTGTGATTGCTTTTCTGGGGGACACAATTGCTGCGGCTGAACTTTCGATGAACTTATAGGGACGTCGGTGAGGGCGAAGTAGAACCTAGTGCCCGTGTTTGGTACAATACTTCGTTCCCCACATATCAACGAGTTGGGATTGTATACATTAAACTTGCCAAAAACAATAATCTCTGATGCTGATTCGATGGTGTGTGAAGGATGTTAAAAAAATGTCGCTCAACTGTCATTATTTGGGGGTGATAAAGAAATTTAGTGAAGCCGTGTAAAACAATTTTCATTCAAATAACGTCCAAGTGGGCCCAACAGCAACAATGCCTTTTCTCTTTGGCAACCTAGATCATACCGGCCTAGATCATACCGGGCTAGCTCAAACCGGGCTTGATCAAACCGGGCTAGATCATACCGGGCACCCCCTTCAAACCGAAGTTTTGTTTACGTCTTGTTCCAAGCAACGAGGATATACCAAGTCCATTAATTTATAATGCCTTTGGCTATTTCATTTTATTAGCGAACACTCAGTAGGTTTCAGTTAGTTCATACATCCACATCGCAAACAATAATAACCAAATTAGCTTGCGCCCAAACATACATATGCAGAATTTGCCAAAGCTCAGATCGCTGCTTCTTTAAAAATTTATTTCTAATACATGGGTTTACTTAATTTTATTATTTTTCAATCATACCATTAATTTAAATACCATATTGAATAAATAAACTCATTTAAAGATTCAGAAAAGTTTATTCTCTTCGGTGTAGATATCTAAGACAAGCTAGACGTCTGGGCTTCGACTACATTTACCGAAATTAACTGCTTTGCCAACTCCAACAGTAGAGTAAATCAATGAACGTAAAGTCAATAAAACAAAAACCAAAATAAAATCCCTTAAACACATTTTATCAATGTTGTAATCGCTGTTGAGCGTCTTAAGACAGATGTGTAAAAACAAAGTCTAACCTTTTTATCACCGCCAAAGCAGCTCTACATCCTCTGTAAACTTTGTTTTTGTGAACTTTTGTATCGGTGTTGTACAGTACCTATGATTAGCGATCGAACCCGACAAAGTTTATCTAATTTCATTATATTCTCTTTCTTTTTTTCCATTTTTCTTACGTTATTAAAAATCTAACAAAATTAACACTAATGTGCAACAATTGGCAATACCATAATCTCCATGGACCATGCTATTTGTAACCATCAAAAAAAAAAAAAAAATCAAAACAAAAAACGATGAAATATCTCTCATGAACTGGTTATACATTATCAACAAACTGAAATGAAATCTGGATTCGCATAACACGACAATTTCATCGCATGGCAAATTAAACACCATTAACACCGACACTTGCACCCATACACGATTCATGTCACATTCAAATCAAACCAAACAATTTTCTTATACAAAAATAAAAAACTTGAATAAATAACAAAAAGAAAAACGAGAAAGTCATAGCAAATCCATAACGAATTGGCAACGGTTAACTCAAGCGATACGGCGCTCACCCACAGGGCATAACCTTTCACAAACGGACGGGAATAGTACGGAGGGCGAGTCGACCAGCGGCAGGAATCCGGCGACTACCGGAATAGGATGCTACAAGGGATACGACCACGTTTCATCTTTGAAGCATTCAAATATGTCACAAGTATGTTGTACAGAAATTTTCAAACGTTCGCGAAAGATACCAAACACCCCTTATGAACCGAATAATTAACACACCTCTATATATAACCCATTTCAGCATCATCGCACCACAGTACCTGATTCAGAAGCAGTTCCGCCCTATTCTGTTGAAAATCAGAACCAAAAGACATCAATGAACGCAATGGAGTCATATCAACTCCAACAGCAGGCACGACAGCAACACCCGTTGCAATTGCAAGCACTGCAACAGCAGCAACAACAGCAACAGTTACAGCTTCAATCCAGCGAAGACCGAGCCAAAGCTGAAACCGCTGTAACCATGATGGTCACTCCAGGGGTAAGTTGGTAATTCACTCTCACCTAACGCTTATGTCTATTGTTATTAAAGTATCTAAAGCTGTGTTTTACAGTAACCAAGTAATTCATAGATATTCTAAACTACTTAATTCACCATAGTTGAATTCAACTTTCGTGTTGTTGTATAAATACATTAATTTACCTTAGTTGTGATTTATAATTTGTTCTTAAGTAAACTGCAAATGTGTGAGTATATATTGAGTGTTATGCTGGATACCGAGTTCGTTAATTCCGTATTACTAATATTGTATTCGTTTTCGGATTTTGGCCGAAAAGAAAAAGCAAGTTTACCAATTATTAGTTTATTGTATTGAACTATTACCTTCTTACAAAGGAAATTTTAGAATAATTAATTCAGTGTGTTAAACTATCACCTTGTTACAAAGGAATTTTTAAGAAGCGCCTTTTCAAATTTTAACAGCACTCAATTATATAATATTTTAGATCACTATTTGAAAAACAAAAACAACAGTATCTTCCATTTTAACCAGTTGAAAAGCCGCCGAGGTCAATGGCCAGGGCCCCGTTTTCCCTCCAACGCATTGAAGAAAGGACTATTCAGTTGGCAACGGTTCCAACTGAAACATCACTTCACTGCCATCTCCGTTGTCTGAGAGCGCACCTCGATTTTCATGCAGCGGCATATAAACCTGAGGTCCGACTGTAATCTTGCTACTGCATACTCTTAGTCATTAAAGAATGCGTCTTCGCCGAGTCATTTGAATAATTTTGCTCATTTAAGTCGTTTCACTCTGTTTGTTGTGCTGTTGCTCTGCAACATCTTCCCGGGCCGGAGGCGATACATCAGTAGGCAGTTCTTCCTTCCTGCTGTCAACGTGAGGTACATCAGCGTTGTGGTGATCTTGGCCGCGATTATTACAGGAATACTTGTGATTGAGAAACTAATAATCTTCAATGCTTGTGTCGCTCATGGACAGAGATACGGTACAAAGGTAGGGTGGCAATAACTAATTATATAGCTTATACCTGATTCTATTAATTGGGTTTAACTTATGAAATATAATTGGTTATGTTACAGTGGCATAATTGATGTTATCAGTGTGTGTTTTTTTTTTTTTTTTTTGGTATCGGTGGGAAGGTGGAAATCTTCAAAAGATACCTCTGGACCGATCCAGAGACATGCCGGGTTTTTACCGACTTCAACTACCTCCCACGAGGCTCATATTCCCGTTGATCACCGCGGAGGTTTCTTTTAGATATCCCATCGCGGGGCGGGGCGGAGTTTACCTATTGCTCCGCTGTCGCGTCGCAACTGCTGCATCAATTCACAGAGAATACCCTTTGTTACGGACCATGTCTGTTTTGAACTCAGCATGCATTCTATTAGTCCTCCCGGAGTAACTGTCCGTCTCATATGTCTCTCCAAAATCGTTCGTGCGGTCTCGAATCTCACGCACTCTGGGAGTACGTGTTCCGCATTTTCTATTTTGCCTTCGCAATACAAGCAGTATGGGTGATTCACATGCTTATACTTGTGGAACTATTGCCGAAAGCATCCATGTAATTCAGCTCGCCATGTTTTATTTTCACCCATGTTTCTATATCAGGTATGATGGTGTGGGTCTGTGGCGTTTTTAACAGATACACACACAATACACAAGCGAATAGTGAAGAACGCCGAATGAAAATCGAATAAGAAAATGCCTCAGAGCCGTATACCATAGCGATAATATAACAAATCCACATCACTCGAATGAACTTGAGTTTAGAAATCGAATTCGTACACATGGCGGTGGCCTGATTGCGCTTTCGTTCAATTTTTGGTGATTCTAACTGTCAACCTCAGTTCGAATCACACGTTCTTCACTATCACCCCAAACGCTATAATTGGTGACTACGACGTGATCTGTGTACACACGGCGCAAACTTTCCCGTAGCAAAACAGTTCTTCACGACACGATCACGACTTCCGCATAGAGCACCGGCACACTCGCCTGCTCCGACGATCTCTCACTCGCTCGTTCCTTGCTCCGCCGTTCGCACATGAAGCTGATCATAACAAAGTTACTGAGGAGGGAGTAGTGTGGCGTTTCTAACAGATACACACGCTATACATAAGCAAATAGTGCAGAACACCGAACGAAAATCGAATAGGAATTTTGCCTTCGCAAAACAAGCAGTATGGGTGATTCACGTGCTTATACTTGTGGAACTATTGCCGAAAGCATCCATTTAATTCAGCTCGCCATGTTTTATTTTCACCCATGTTTCTATATCAGGTATCATGGTGTGGGTCTGTGGCTTTTCTAACAGATACACACACAATACACAAGCAAATGGTGAACAACACCGAATGAAAATCGAATAAGAAAATTCCTCAGAGCCGTATGCCATAGCAATAACATAAGAAATCCACATCAGTCGAATGTACTTGAGCTTAGATATCGAAGTGATAAACAAGGCCAGTAGCCTGGTGTGTTGCGCATTGGTTCAATTGTTGGTGATTCTAACTGTCATAGCATCAGTTCGAATCACACGTTCTTCACTATCATCCCAAACGCTATAGATCCATCTTCCTTTGGGAGAAGAATCCCACCTTCATTGCCATTCTGTTAGGCCTGAGAGCTCTAATTGGGGCCGCATTCTCGGACGGTTCTCTTGGGAGACCATATGCAATGCAGTGTTTTCTTTAGCTGAAATGTCAGGTGGCGTACTCCCGACCAAAATATTTATAGCATCTTCGGATACCGTTCGGAATGCACAGCATACTCTTAGTGATGCCAGCCTATGTGCTGAGTTTACTCCTCTTATGTACGACTTATACTGTGCGGATCCTGCCCATATGTGAGCTGCATACATTATAATGGAGGTGTTGACACTGGTTATGAGCTTCCTTATGTGGGGTCGGGGACCTCCAACATTAGCAGTCTCGCCAAAACTTTTCATACTCTTGCCGTTTTTTCACTCGTTTTCCTCAGGTGTTCCTTGAAGCTCAACGTGTTGTCGAGTATAACACCAAGATATTTAATATAGAGACTGGATCTGATTGTTTATCCTTCTATTTCCAAATCAAGCTGTCCAACTTTCTTGTGGCTGCTTATTAAAACTGCCTCCGTCTTATGTCCAGCTAGTTTCAGTCCGGCCATATCTACCCAGCATTTAATGCTGGATTGGGAGCAAATATTCTCCAGGTCATCTAGATGTTTAGCTACGGCCACTATTGCCAAATCATCTGCGTACCCAATGATTCTAACCCTTTCTCATACATTGACCGTGAGCGCACAATCATACATTATATTCCATAACAGCGGACCTAATACAGATCCCTACGGCACACACGCCGTTATTTTATATTCCTGTGGCCCCTCATCTGTATCATAGAGCAATCTTCTATCCGAGAGATAGTTTGCTAGTATACGCACCAAGTAGGGTGAGACTTGTAGATCGCGCAACGCTTCCAGAATCCGGTTCCAATTCACCGACTTAAACGGATTTTTAACATCTAGCGTCACCACCGCGCTATATTTTTTTGTACCACCTAACCATGGTGCTCCAGCTATCGCATTGCGAGCGATGTCGCACACCACAGATAGTGCCTTACGGGTTGATCCACCTTTCTGGAACCCGTACTGCCATTCAGAGAGCCCCGATGTCCCCTCAGTGAATTGTTCCAGGCGAGTGGCAATTATTCGCTCAAGCAGTTTTCCTGTTGTCTCCAACATGCACAACGGGCGATAATACGACGACGTTTCTGGATTCTTGACTCCTTCTGGTATAAGTACAAGCCGCTGTTTTTTCCATCCTGTGGGAAATTGTCCTGTTTGAAGGCAAGTTGTGAAGAGACTGCTGAAGACTTCCGGCTTTTTTGTTAAAGCAGTCTTCACTACAGCGTTAGGGATGCCAACCAGTTCCGGGGTCTTTTTTTTTTTGACAACCCTGGCAGCCAAGAGCACCTCTTGGGTGGTCACGGGGGGTATCTCTCCTTCAGTGATACTCCACTCCTCTTGGACTCTCAACACCTCATCACACTGCGGGAAGAGGACAGCAGCGATTCTGGCCATGTCAGTTTTACTTTTTTGCATTTGACTACTGTCGTTCTGTAGTATTTTCATAACTATCCTATGCGCTGCCCCATGGGTTGTTATTTAATTCATCCCTTAGGGAGCAGAAGGCGTCATATTTACTTTTGCGGATTACATTCCTCAATTCTTTCCGTTTGTTGACGAATTCCGCATGTAAATGTGGGTAGGTGTTACGGTTTCTTGCTCTTCGTTGCAAGCGTCGTAACCTGTTGCACTCCGACCGCACATGGGAGATTTCTGAGTTCCACCAACACACTGGTTTGATAGCCCCTGCTGGTTGTCTTTTTCGTGGCATAGAAGCATCACATGCGGTAGTTAGCCACTTCATGACTTTTCCAGCCTTCTTGTTCGCATCGGCCTCTCCGTCAAACTGTGCGATTTGGTCTTCCAGTATATAATCGAGCAATTCCGCATCGAGGTCCTTCTCTTTCCACCCATTTTTCTGGGCTTTCTTCGCCAATTTTTCAGTGATGAATCCCCCGTGCGGTAATATTTCGTACATCACGGCTTAGTGGTCACTATGGGTGTAGGTGTCCAAAACTCGCCACTCCATACTTCTTGCCAACTTGGAGCTGGCAAGTGTGATCTCGACTTTGGACCGGCCTCTCTCGTTTTTGAAGCTGTCATCAATACCATCATTAAGTAACACCACATCTAGGACTGCGAAGGCTTCAAGTAGTGCCTGGCCTCTACAGTTGGTCCTTGTGCTTCCCCATTCTACTGCCCAAGCGTTGAAATCTCCAGCAACTATAAGAGGGCTCTTATCTCTAGCTTCTTGTGTTATTCTGTCCAAAAACCATTTGAAATATTCTATTTCCCACCTTGGCGAAGCGTAACAACAGTAGAAATGAATTCCTCTGATCTTAACATATGCAATTCCTTCCAGCCGCTGGACACTTCTGCATTCCATGGGGGAATTTCCAGTTGTCCAGATGGCCGCTGTTCCGCTGCTGTCTGCCTCCCATATAGTAGTACCAGCGCCGGGCATCCTATACTGATCATTGATGAGTACCACGTCGGCACCATATTCCTTAACCGTTTTGGGAAAGGAGATCTTGTGCGGCTCCAAAGGATTTAATTCAATCAATTCTGTGTTCTATGGGGGAATTTCCAGTTGTTCAGATGGCCGCTGTTTTGCTGCTGTCTTCTTCCCATGCAATTGTACCAGTGCCAGCCATCCTGTACTACTCGTTGATGAGTGACCGTTTGGGAAAGGAGATTTTGTCCGCCTCCACAATCGTTTAGGTTAATTTAAATACACTTAAACCTGTCCATTTTTATTCAGAAGATTGGTCATCGCGTTTTGTAACTCCCAGTTGAGTGTGCGTTACCGCCTTCGCACCCTAATTTGCAGAACATTCATTTGGGATGTGTTCGATAGCCCATCGCTTTGTGGCTTTTTCCTCCGCATTTCAAAGAGAACTCCGAGCGATCTTCTTCGGATTTGCAAGATTTCCACAATGCCCGTATTGCCAGCATCTGAAGCATCGTGTGGGTGTGATATGATCTCATGTTCTGGATCTCATCCACCCGACCCGCAGGAAACCGGTGGCTAGCACTATCCTAACCTTTTCTCTTGGTAGGTAGATCGTGGCAGCCTGCGTGCCATCTGGTTTCCTTGTTAAGCGTTTTACCGCTTCCTTTTGGATCGCGTTCAGTGCAGGAAATTGGCGATCGCTGTCCGGATTTCCGCAACACTGGTGACCTCATCTAGGT
The DNA here is from genome assembly GCA_963931805.1 of Microdon myrmicae. Lineage (NCBI taxonomy): Eukaryota > Metazoa > Arthropoda > Insecta > Diptera > Syrphidae > Microdon > Microdon myrmicae. Next base: position 160,702,896 of record OZ007498.1, on the reverse strand, counting down.
CTCGTCACTCGACCTTTATTTCCGGCGTCACTATTTTTACACTGGCATCCTTCTGTACTACTTATTGTACTTTTGATTTCAGTGTCTCAGTGGTGGCCTCTGGTCGGCGTTTCAGCTCTAGCAGCAAATCCCCTGTGCTGTCTCTCGAACTTTATTCACGCTATTTCCGAGTTCACTTAATTCTGGCTGGGCCTTCATGAAAATATACACGCATATGTTTTTCCTTGGTTTTGGAGATTATTGTAGCGTCCGGGCATGACACTTTCTATATGTGGGCTTTCTCGGCTTCTTTTTTGAGAGGTTCTTCGCCCTTGGATTTATTGTCTCTTTTATTTCCTTTTTGGGCAATTGTGGACCATGAGTGGCCCCCAATTTGGACCGGATTTTTTCTTCTATCTAGGCACGTTTTTCTTCTTTTTTTTTCTGGTTGGATTTGCAAGTTTTTAGGGCTTGCATCAGCCCGCTTAGATCTATTCTTTAGACGGTTTTGCCTTTCCTTGTCAACTTAAATTTTCGCTTTAATATTGGTAGGCGCTCGCAACTTTTACGATTCGGTTGAGGAGAAGTTAACTGGGGTTAATTATGGGGTTGTTTCATACTTCTAGCAGTCACGCCAAAACACGTACGAAACAAGTCGTAAAAAAAAGTTGTGGCGTTTCTAACAGATACACACACAATATGCAAGCAAATAGCGAAGAACACCGAAACGAAATTCGAATAAGCAAAAAGTGCCAGAGCCGTATACCATAGCGGTAACATAACAATTCCACATCAGTTGAGTGTATTTGAGTTTACAAATCGAATTCATACACGCTGCAGTGGCCTGATGTATTGAGCATTGGTTCAATTTTTAGTGATTCTAGCCGTCATAGCGTCAGTTCGAACCACAAGTTCTTCACTATCGTCGCAAACGCGATAAAGTCGCTCTACTTGAAGCACACGAACCGATTTGTCTTTATTTCGAGAAGCTGCGGAAAAAATTCCTCTGATAACGACGGATTCTAATGGGAGACCTGGTATCATGTAGCCTAACCCAACTAATCTTCAAACGTAGTTCTTGAAGTTCCGCTTGCATCCTGTGAATTTCCGCGCTCGGGGATCGGGATGGTATTTGTTGCAGCGAAGTTGTCTTAAATGTGGCAATCTAGAGTGAATAAGTATCTGACCAGCTCCAAAGATCTCATCCGCGCTCTGAGACATCTGATACACATTCAAGTCCGTTCGAGACACGAGAATACCTCGGTAGTTCTATTGACAATTCTCGAACAACAAGGTTTTAAGGAGATTTTCATCTGCTGCGTGTCAGCTAACGACCGTAAATATGCTAGGGAATGCGACGACTTTATTCCAGGAACTTGAGTTTCCTTAATAAATCGTCGTAAGCGACTATGCGTAATGAGTTATCTCTGAGAATGCCTTCAAGATTATATTCTTACTCGCGGAGTACGGATTCAACTGAGGAGGTGAAATAATAAGGTGTGTTACATGAGGCCGTAGATTTGTCTCAACAGTCCGAATGATCAAGGGCAATTTGATCCGTTCTTCCTCTAACTCAAAAATATTTTCGATTTGAACAAATCAAAGCTTTGGATCAAAGGTTGGCGGACTGATAAATCTATGGGAAAAACAACCGCCAGAATAAACGCATCCACAGAATGGGACAAAAAAGATGACGCCTCATCCTCTAACTGTGGAGGTATCTGTAGCATTTCCAAAATTTAAATACTTGCGCGAAAATGAAATTTGAGTAGAGCTTTACATAGACGCTGCAGATTCAATAATGTTCAGAAACTATTGACATGGAATTCATCATCATCATCATCATCACCATCATCATTGGCACTTCAACCGGGAGCCGGTCTTGGCCTTATTTAACAAATCTCTCCACCGTTCCCGATTTCGAGCCGATGTTATCCAGTTTGGCACTCCCAGGCTCTGAGCGTCCTGGTCTACGCAATCCTTCCATCGCAGACAAGGTCTGCGGCGCTGTCTCCTTCCATACATCCTGCCACAAAGGACTTTCCGGACAGGCTTCTCCTCGCCCATTCGAGCTAGGTGTCCCGCCCACCGGAGTCTATCCACCTTGATTTTTCTTACAACACTAGCTTCAAGGTAGATTGCGTACAACTCATGGCTGTAGCGTCTCCGGAATCATCGTTCCTCACAGACGGGGCCAACATTCTCCTTAAGACCTTCCTCCCGAACGCGGCCAAGAGTTCAGAGTGCCTTTTATTGAGCACCCAAGTCTCCGATCCATACATGAGTACCGGTAAGACCATGGTCTTGTATAGTAGTAGCTTGGATGTTCTAAATTTCGGGATTTAAAGAGCCTTGATAGACCATAGTAGGCTTTGTTGGATTTAATCAGCCGTTCGCGTATTTCTTATTCCATATTGTTATCGGCTGATACTACTGACCCAAGGTAGTTAAAGGATTGCACCTCTTCAAATTCGTGCTCCTGAAAGTTTGACCATCGTTAAATCTTATTTTCGCAGACGTTGCCACCATGTACTTAGTTTTTCCCTCATTAATGTGCAATCCCAGTTTTTGTGCCGCCTGCTCGATCTGGGTGAAGGATTCCTGTTCAGCCGATTCGGTTCTACCGATGGTGTCGATCTCATCTGCGTCGGCAAGTATCTGGCTGGACCTGGTGACAATAGTTCCTCTTGTTGTGACGCCAGATTCACGGATTGCTTTCTCCAACGCCAGGTTGAAGAGGAGGCAGGCCAGACCGTCCCCTTGTCGGAGACCATTAACGATGTTTTTTGGTGTGGACAGCAATCCCGCTCTTTTTACTTGACTAGTTACGTTGGTCATGGTCAACCTACAAAGTCATATCAATTTGTTTGGAATGCCGAACTCTCTCATGGCATTATATATTTCTACCCTGGCTATGCTGTCGTAGGCGGCCTTAAAGTCTATTAACAGACGATATAATGGAATCTACATCGCCTGCCTAAGGTGAATATCTGATCAATCGGTGATTTGCCTGGGATGAAGCCACACTGATATTGACCAATGATGGCTTGATCGTATGGGGCTATCCGATCTTTTAGGATAGTGGAGAGTATCTTATAAGCGGTACTCAGTAATGTTATACCCCTATAGTTGCTGCACAGTGTGATATCTCCTTTCTTATGTATGGGGCAAATTATACCGCGCCGCCAATCTTCCGGCATCTCCTCTTGCTCCCATACGTGCACCACGATCTCATGAATTGCGTGATTTAACGCTGTCCCTCTTTGTTTGATCAGCTCAGCTGGTATGCCATCAGCTCCAGGGGCTTTATTTGATTTTAACTGTCTAATGGCTTTTAGTGTTTCCTCAATGCTTGGTGGCGGCAGCATTTGGTCTTGATCTTGCATTGGTGGAGCCTCCAATTCTTCTGTGAGCTGGCAATTTAGCAATTCATTGAAGTCCACTTCCCATTCTTACAGTAAGTGCCGCGTGGTGTGTACCGCGTCATACTGTGGATTATTTGGTAGAATTTCCGCGCCTGATGCGCACCTCGCTCTCTACTTTTCTCTATTTCACAGACAAGGTTTTTTTTCAGGCACTTTTCTTTTGTCTGTCAAGTCTTTTTCCAGATCTTCCGAGCTCTTTGTACTTCTCCTCCCATACCCGCGTCCTATGAGACGGCTGCATTGCCCGGTATCACTCATCATCAAACCAGTCGCTCCAATCTCTACGATTACTGCCTAAGATGGAGTTGGCGGTACTAATGACAGTATTCTTAAGGCGTGTCCATTTCTCTTCTATGCCCAGGAATCTTGTGGGGCTTTTCAGGGCCCGAAGAGCCATGCATCGCTCGATCCCCACTATTCCAGGCGAACGACTTACCTCTCGGTCGAACTTCAGCAAGGTTGCGTAACCTTGCTACGGCATTTACCCCCAGCCAAATCGCTGGAGTTAGTACAGTTACCCAATCGGATAACTGTTTTGAATATCCGTTAGGCAGCTTACCTATTCTGTGGGGGGTTTTCCTTCCAAACCCCTTTTTTCTCCAACACCACCCCTGAAAAACATTAAGTCCACGGCAAAGCTTATCACCTTGCCGTGGCATCGAAAATTCACCCTCGGGCAGGCTTTAATTCCTAAAAAAACATTAAGTCCACGGCAAAGCTTATCACCTTGCCGTGGCATCGAAAATTCACCCTCGGGCAGGCATTGATTCCTAAAAAAACATAAGTCCACGGCAAAGATTATCACATTGCCGTGGCATTTGAAATCCTATCCTTAGGCATACATTCTACCCAGGGCATCTCGTTTCCTTAGCCTTATGCTATGGAAACAACATCAACAAAGAGTTCCTTGTTGACTCGTTTTATTTGTTTGCCCATGGCACTTCTTGCATGCGGCTATTTGGTCCCATTGGTTTGCCACCGCCGACAAGGTTTCGGCTGAGGCAAACCAAACATTTCCCTAATTACCAGCAATCGCTGGTTTCCTATTATCGGTCTCCACCGATCAGGGACCGCAAACAAGCAACGAATTGGATGCAGCCAGCAAGTGTTTACTTTCAACATCTGGCAATGGCTGCACCCTATATTCGTTGCAATACCCTAAACATCGCATTGGCACCACAGAATGATATGCATACAAAAATCCCTAATAACGGCCGCCACACGTCGGCGGACCAAAGGGAATTCACATCGTCAACCGAAATGTTGATTTATGGCCTCCCATAGGATGACCAGATGTTATTGTTTGCATTCGTGTAAGATGCTGCAGCGATGTTGGCATCCGTCCAGGGTCGCCGGACGATCGTATGCGAGGCGTACACACATACGCATCATGTATGCCTATTTTCCCCCCGGTCCAATCACGATTAACTACCTCGAGTTAATCGTGTAGCTCCTCCTCTTTTTGCAGTTCCTTGAGGTTTCCCTTTTCTTTGGTGAGCACCAATTAGTCAGTCAGCCTTTTTCCTCGGAGTCAACTTGTGTGTGGCGAGTCTTGATATTTTATTCCCGTCGGCAGTTTATTTATTAGTTTTCTATTATTACTAATCACGCCGTATCGCTTAAGTTATTTTTAATGGGAACATTCAGTTAAAACCGTTTTCAGTGGCCTTTCGTCATTTAGTGCGTTTATTATATTTTGCTTTTATATTAACAAATTCACAAGACCGTCGGGATTTTGGTGTTGTTGATGGTGCCTTTGAGCGTTTAAAAACAAACAACTTTTGGCTGCAGGAAGCGGGATATTATTTTGGATTAAACACTCACCTTAAAACAAAACAAACTGATATAGCCATAGTTTAAATAAATGTTACCTATCAAAAGAAACAGTTGTATGCGAATCACCAGTGTAAATAAAAACAAAAAAAATAAAAGAACGTTTTTTGCAATTAACAACCCGGAGTTTAATTTCCTTTTTGGTGAACATTTAGCTGCGGTGTCTAGTTAGTAACCATTGGATACTAGTGAACGAATATCAGGAGAAGTTAGTGGGAGTTAACTGAATCCGCGCCCGTGCTTGGTGCATAAGTAAACGTACTCCACAATCTGGCCCCAGGACTAACTCTCCCTCCGTCGAGCTCTTCGAGGGCAAGTCTTAACGCATGACCAAAGGTGTTACTGGTATTCTCATTGCGTAAGGCAGCCGTGTTGATTCGAACCTGATCCGCAGATGCAATACGTCTCCGTAAGGCAATCCGCGCTCGGAAAACTGTACCAACAAGATAGTGATCCGAGTCGACGTTGGCACCTCGGCACATTCGTACCATCATCAGGCTCGAGGAGTGGCGGCGATCTATCAACACGTGGTCAATTTGGTTGCGAGTGGCTCCATCAGGTGATACCCAGGTGGCTTTGTGGATATCTTTACGCGGAAATCTGGTACTTCCAACGACCAAGTTCTTTGATGCTGTCAGTTCGATGACTCGTAGGCTATTGTCATTAGTGTTCTCAATCAAACTATGGGAACCTGTGTAGTGCCTGAAAACCGGCTCTCGACCTATTTTTGAATTCAAATCACCAAGAACGATTTTCACATCGTATCTTGGGCAGGCATTGAGGGCCCGTTCGACGTTCTCGTAGTATTCTTCTTTTTCGTTGTCAGGGGACTCTTCTGTAGGTCCGTGAACGTTTATGAGGCTTATGTTCTTAAACTTGCCTCGCACGCGAAGAGTGCATAGCGTTCCGTTTATTGCATTAAAGCCGATGATGGCAAACTTTAGTTTTTGGCTGACTAGAAAGCCTACACCGTGCACATGGTGTTTTGCATGACAGCTGTAATAAATGTCATACTCGTTTCTTTGAATAACACCACTCCCCGCCCATCTTATTTCTTGTAATGCTGTTATGTCAGCCTTATATTCGGACAGGGCATCGGCTAGCTGCTGTGCAGCTTGAGCTCTGTATAGTGAGCGGATGTTCCATGTAAAAATTCTTAAATCGTTTAGCCATTTTCGTTTCCATGGTCGTCGTCGTGTAGCCGGTCCATATCCGAGGCTTGTTAAATTTGCCATAATAATTCATTTTTAGCGACCTGGTTATTAGCCTTGCGCCATCCTGTCCCAGGATGTCGCTGCATGCATTGGTTCACTACTTGGCGGGTGCCGAAGTAGCTATCCAGGGGTGTCACGTGGAGACTGCATGTCAACTTGGATTGAAGAGGGACAAGGATCGTCCTGGCCTTCGCCGGGTTGAAAGCAAACAATAACTTTGCCCTGTATGTTCGCACCCACCCCCCGGACATGGAATTCACTCGCCCCATATTCACGTTGCAATCGCGCATGCCCTAGCTTTCATGAGGCTCACATTTTCTTTATTGTGGAAAACAACTATTCCAACTGGGTTTTCTTATTAATTGTTTATCAGATATTAATTATGTCCATCTAGAAAAAACGTTTCCCATGTTCCTTTGTTGCCGCCCCTCACTAAGAAAACTATTTTTCTTGGAAGAGGAATAATACGCGCCAGGCTTGAGAAAGTGCGTATCAGAAGTTTTCAATTTTTGACACTTTGTAGTATGAATTGGGACTCGTTCAATTTCTTCGTTATACGTTTTTTTGTTTATTGGTGACATCTACTAGGACTATAGTATTACTCAATTCCCAAAACAATACGCATTAAATAACTTAAAATGCTCGGCTGACACATTGACGCAATTCCACACCCCTTACTGTACTTTCACTTATCTAACACACTTGTAAAACAGAATTACAAATAAGTGATATTTCCTATAAATACAAAGACAATGGATGTTATACAAGCAAGAAAATTTATTAAAGAAAAGACTTCAGACCGAAGTTGTATTTATGTACTATGTGCGTATTACGTGAATTTTGTACTCAACTATCTAGCATAACATTTAACTTGCTATTGTTTTTAATTGAAGCTTAGTCTTGCTATTTGATTTGATTTGTTACATAAGTTTAATTGTGATCAAGCATTTAGTGTGTAATTCGGATTAAAAAACAAAAACTAATATACATATTAGGCGATTTTGTTATTGTGTTCCTGTATTGTGTTGTCAAATCACTTTAGAAAATTAAACATTTTCTTTTTGATATTTTCTTGAGATTGTCAAATATTTCTCGTTGATTTCCCAATTTATTTATTTATTGATTTATATACTTTTAATTTTTTTAAAATCAAATATTTTATCTTATCTGCAAAACTTTAAGAGTATTGAAAATGTGAAGAATTCAAATCACAAAACGAATTTAATTTCAAACAACGACAATATACTGTTTATTTATTTTCTCCCTTCGAATAAACATTTAGAAATTAAAGGGAAGGAGTAAGGAGGTATTTTACAAAAAACCAAAACAACAAACCTATTTATTTCCTTTTTGAATAAAATTACATTTCGCATTCATATATTTCAATGCAAAAGAAATGAGACTTAAAAAGCTAGATTTGTTCGAAGCTGTGGCATTAGATTGCTGTAAATATTTTATTTAAACTATTTTCCTAACATACATAACATACATAAAAATACAATTACAACAGAATTGGAGTTTGAGTACTAAAAATTGTTCGAATAATGTCTCACAATTTATTACCTGAACACGTCGATAAGTGCAACGAAAGTAGTTATGAAACTTTTGATTTAATGTTGCTAATCATTTCTTACTTATTTGACTGCTCTAGTGATGGTATAGTTGCAAAAACCTGGGATAGCGTTAAAAGTTTTAGTTCTTAATATTATATATTATATACTTGTTATTAATTTATTCTTGAGAAACCTATTTTGTCCTACTTTTGATCTGTTACATTGTGTTTAGCTTTATTTTGCAATGTATCGTAATATATTTAAAGACTTTTTTTAAGAGTGGAAGATTGTGATTTTGCGATATAGGTATTAATTGTTGTCTTAATGTTATACATGCATCTTTTTAAATCATCACAATGTGTTAAAAGACAATTATGGACACTAATCCAAGTATTTACTTATATACGCAGATGCTTATTTAATGTATTTAGCTGTGTTCTTCTATTAAAAATCAATTTAAAACCTGGTATCCATGGTTGTAAACACATAACATATAACTCGTCTTAATCACGAAGTAGTGATTTTGTTGTAACAGGATATGAAATGAACTGGCCACCCCTCTTACGAAAGATATTATTTATTCAACGAAGCACTCGTGAACTTGGTTTTAACAAATATGTATTAGTCTGACGCGGTAATATGAAAGAGACGCATGTAGCATAGGTGCGCTCGGTCTGGTGCAACTGTCAGAAGTAAAGCGAGCGCATTAAGGCGTGAATTCATTTGCCTTTTACTCGTGACGCCCGGTCCGGTGCTGCAATCGCATAGAGCACGCAGCTTAGGGCGGATCCACAACACTCTCCCCCGATTGTAGTGCTAGGTCGATCCTCTGAAGAACCCCCGACGCCGATCAAATCCTGCACTTCCGATGTTTTTCTTTTGTCAATCCCTTCGTGAGAAAATCCGCGGACATCTTATCCGAAGGAAGAAAAAAAAATAAAGCCTGATGTCGATGTGTTTCGATCTCGCGTGAAACGCGTGATTCTGGGTCAGTAGTTGTACCCCTCGGTTGTCGTCCATCACCAGAACTCTTTAACACTCAAACTGCTTGAGCTCCGACAAGAATCCCTGTATGTATAGGGCTTCTCTCGGGGCTTCAGTTAATGCCATGTACTCCGGCTCAGTGGACGAAAGCGCGACGGGGCGCTGTTTCCTCGACTCCCAGCTGATGGCGGCACCGCTCAGGCTAAAGACGTATCCGGTATACGACCTTTGACCCACCGGGCACCCAGCCCAATCGGCGTCAACAAACCCTACCAAGGTTTTCATGCTCTTCGTGTACGTGATTCCGAAGTCGGTCCCCTTCAGATATCTCAGGACGCGTTTCGCCGCCTTCCAGTATGCCTCGCCGTGACAAGTGTTGAATTGACTGAGACAACTGACAATATGCGAAATGTCCGGTATTGTGGCAATCGCCAAGTAATTCAGAGCTCCGACAAGCTCACGATAGGGCCGATTTCCTCCTGGTGATCCTTCTTCTTCAACGTCCTTTTCGAGCCTCGAACCCGATTCAATGGGAGTACTGGCGGTGTTACAGTCCTCCATCTGAAATCGAGACAGTAGTTCCCGCACGTAATTTGGTTGAGAAATGGTAATCTGATTTCTGCTCCTGGCGATTTCGATCCCCAAACAATAGCGAGCTGTTACCATATCTCTCGCCTCGAATTCCTGGGACAAACCTTTTCGGACGAAATCAAGATCCTTCTGGTCTCGATAGAATATCAAAATGTCGTCAAGGTAGACCAGTATTATCAACGGTTCTCCCCCTCGTTTAAGGCAATAAACGCACGGATCCGCGCTCGTCGGTGTCATATTTAATTCTTCGAGTTTCCCATTCAAATTCTTATGCCATTGCCGACCGGCCTGTATAAGGCCGTACAAGGCCCTTTTCAAACGACAAACCTATTCGCCACCCTGAAGCTGTTTCAGCATTTCCTTGGTACGGCTCTCGATATCGGATTTGCCGACGATCTTCTTCAAACATCCTGCGAGTAAATCGGGTAAGATAGGCGGTCGTGATGTCCATCTGATGCACCTTAAGGTCGTGCTTAACTGCCAGTGCAAGTAGCATACGCAGTGATCCCAGGCGAGCGACCGGAGCGTAGGTATCGTGAAAATCGATCCCGGGTCGCTGTGCGAACCACGAGTCGTGCTTTTCTTCTCTCGACCTTGCCGCCCGAGTCGTACATGTTCCTGAAAACCATTCGATATGCGACCACGTTGCGATTCTTGGGTCGATTCGCGATCAGCCATGTATCGTTCCTGATTAAGCATTTGACTTCTTCGACGATGGCGTCCAACCATTCTTCTTTGTCGGGTCCGTTCAATGCTTGGCGATACGGGACCTCCGAGTGAAGACTGGCTAAATTTGCCTCCAGGTCGTCCGAGATGTACGACTCCTCGTCGTCGAGAGTTCAGTCGATCTCATCCCCGCTCGATCGATCTGGATCCCCGGGGATCTTCGTCTTCTTGCGTGATTCGATACAATTTTCGCGGGCGACCGGGTCGTCCGGTGAGGCGTGAATTCATTTGCCTTTTATTCGTAACACCCGGTCCGGCACTGCAATCGCATAGAGCACGCAGCTTAGGGCGATCCACAACAGATTTAGCTAAAATTTACGAGGCGGATAGTCGTCGAAATATCATCTTCATCATAGGCACTACAACCGGGAACCGGTCTTGGCCTTATTTAGCAAGTCCTGAGGCTTGTTAAATTTTCCATAATGATTTATTTTTTCTGGGCAAGGTCATTAGTCTTGCGCCAGTCGTCGAAATATACACCCTGTGAATTTTGCGCAAATTGGATGAGGTGGAGTTTTTCTTGCATCCTATAAGAAACACCATATATTGTCGTTGCAATTAATAGTCGAATTAATTTGAGTAACAAGCACTGAAGAAGCAAGACTTGTTCATCAATAACGATTGGCATTGGGATCCGTCTTACGAGAGCATCTTTTCACCTCGGAGACTATCTTATGGCATGAGAATTGAGATTTATGCTCGCTCGTAAAAACAAAAACAAAATGACATAATTCACATGTCTGGAAAACATTGAGCACATAGAAGAGCGCTGATGATCCCTCCATCAACCGTTATCTACCGTAATAAAAAAGTATTCATTAGCTGCCTTTTTCACCCACTGCAACTCACCTCCTTATATCAGAAGATCTGTTTCCCAAGACTTGATTACACATTGTGGTTTCGCACGCATTTGTGTCAATTCTGTCCACATCAGGTACCTTCGAGGCATCGAAGTATGCGTAAGTGCATTTCACAATATCCTTGCCTTTTGTCCTTTTGGAGGAAAAGCATTATCCAACGTGCGAATGTCCTTTATTGATACATCTACTTGTACGTCTTTTGTGATATATCTACATCTTTGATGACGAAGAACAAGTGAAGTAGATGAGATCTGAACTGAATTTGCGCAACATGTTACGAGTATCATTGAAAGGCACATCCTTCCACCATGAAAAAGTTTCAAGTATAACAAAGGATTCCACCCCACCAAAAAACAATTACTAAAACAACTTGAAGTAAGAAAAAATAAAAACAAAATAACATGAAAAGCTTCTCAATGGGGCAACCTGTGGAACATATTCATGTAAGGACAATGATACCACCATCAAAGTGAAACAGGCACAATGGACAATAAAAGCCAGAAACAAAACAGGACGAACTATCTTTAAGAATTCTTGGCAAAATGACAGAACCGACGATGGCGTCATATCCAAAATGCGAGAGGTGAGAGGCACAATTGGATTCACCACATGTCCTACCATTTACCTGCCTGTTGTGTGATTTGATTACCCTTTGGGGTATAAGTGTTTTTTAGCACGAACAAGGCACCCCATGCTTTACTTGCACATCAAGCGTTTTATTTCGTTTTTTGTTTTTCCGTTTAGAATAGCCAACTGGGCTCGAGTACTCAATGAGTTCAGTAATCAAATTCAATTTTGAAAAACAGACCAAAGAAAGTTTTGAAGGATTGTTTTACTTGGTTCGGTTTAATGACTTAATGTCAACTGTAGGATTGAGATGTGGAGGTAAGACCGTCAATGGACATCCGTCAGAATTATCGAAAATTCATCCTTTTTAAAGTAATCGTTTTTCTAATATGCATTGTCGACTTCAATACTGTTCACTCGGAGAATATTGTGGATTATTTTTCAAAAGTACCATACAAAAAGGCAACTGACTATGAAGTGGTTGCGCGGAGTCCAGACCCTGCAGAATGTAGTATGTACACGTGAAACCTATAGGCAAAACGTTTAGTTTCTGATAAAAATTATTTTTCAGCAACCCCTTTCCCAGTGGTAACAGTAAGCAAAATAGGTGCTCAGGGGGGACCCCCGGGACCCCAGGGACCCCCGGGACCCGCGCCAAATATATCACCTCCGGCAATGCCTCCTGCACCAATCCCACCGGGGAGCCCTCCTCCTGGAATCGATCAGTGTATTGTTCCAAATACGTCAGCAATGCCAACCCCAGATGACAGTTGTGCACCATTAGGACAAAATCAATTAAATAGTGCTCAACCTAGCCCGGCCGCCACAAAATTACATGCACTCGTACAACATATTTATGCAGCTCAAGCAAGAGTTCAGCTCGAAGCAAGTGAAATCAAGAGGGCTCAAGGTATTGCCGCAGGAGCACAGAAGTCTCTAGAGGAAGCCGCAAATAATGTCCGCGTCTTGACCACCGCGTTGCAGGCTGCTCAACAGGAAGTCGCTGCTGCCGCGGTAAGAGCCCAAACTGCGCAAATGCAACTAGCTGCACACGATCAGCTACTATTTGCTGCAAGGCAAAAGGTTGACGCACTTTCCGCTCAAATGGTTGGCCTTCAGGCCGAAGATGGTATCGTTCAACCAAAACCCGCCATAAATATTCAATCTTTGTTGGCGCAACTAAAAGAGCCACTCCGGTTACATCAAGTACCAACACAGATTCCTCCTGTGGACGATTCAAGTAAAATTGAAGAAAGCAAGAAACCTGTCCGGTTTTACAGTTACGACTACTTCTAAATTGAAGCTAATGACACTGTTCTTATATATTTATATATATGTATATTAATTGATTTTATCAATGTTAATTTATTGTATTACAGAATCTTTTTGTGATAAAGTAATTCAGTATATTTGAGGTGATATATTTAACATATCTTGTTATGATGATTTTATTCGGTCTGGTTAAAAACGGCTGCGCCATGTATATCTTAGCACGATAAGATGATATATAAGTGGCCATATCTTCATTATTTTTTTTTACAAGCATTTACCTAAATGGAATGCTGCGACTGACAGTTATCCAACTAAATTCGAGCACACTACTTCGAAAATTCATTTCATAAAATTGAATTTAATTAAGGGCTTTAAAACAAATTCGAAAGCTTGATAAAAGAATTCTGAAGCAAGTTTTCCAAAATTAAGGGACAATTCCAGTTTTCAAATTTTTAAACATTATAATTTTTTGGATTTTCGTAAAAGCGATCCACCTTTGAGTCGTACCAACTCGTTATTTTGATATTAATTCCATCATGTTCACTTCCTTACTTGCTTGTCCGTTTTCTCTAACGAGATCCAGTTCCGATTTTTTGTAGTCGAGATCTTCCACAACTCCCGAACAAGGTACCGGCTGATATGAATTCTGCATGACGGCCTGTTTATATTTTGAGCCTTGTTAATCAATGAGTATTCAGATTCGCGAGCGGGATTCGTAGACCCCAGTTCACTACTCGTTCTGCCGTAGGATAACCCCAAGCATTTCAGACCAATGTACATCGACATTTCCCTACCTTATCCACTACCTCTTCTTCCGCCGTGCTCTGACACTTAGAGGTACTTCAAAATCCCCCTTTTTGTGCGCGTTCGGGTAAAAAAAAGCAGAATAGATAAATTGTTTTCACAAATGGTCCGAACGCATGAAATAGTGTATACATCATATAGAAGAGTATTTTGAAAAACAATAAAGTCATTAGCATGACAGAAGATTAGCTCCAAAAAGAACAGTATGGTTCTAGGAGAAAGCCAACTGGGATGGTCTTGTTACGTACGTCGGCCACCACCATCATTTGATAATTTGCATTTGATACAATTTTGTTTTAAAATAGTACGATGGTAAGGTGGTGGAGGAATTGCACGATCCAGAAGTGAGTTTTCGAACACGCCCCGATTCGGGTGTGGATCGTGCAGTTCTTCGAGTTCGAATTTGTTTTTCGAAGTGGACGTGAATGGGGAGCGAGAGAGAGACGGAGGGTTAACCTTTTTTCTAGAATACGGTCTTGAATTCCGTTGCTGACGGTTTGTTTTGAGTTGAACAAAGAAAAGGAAAAAGGAAAGCTGACGGTGGTAAAAAGAAGAGAGAAGAAGAGAGGAAGAAGGAAAAAAGGGAGGAGTAAGAAGGAAAAGATTCGGTCACGGCACCAAAAGAAAAGTTGAAACTTCTTAAAATTGAAATTGTACAAAAAGAATAAGTTTAAAGTTGTTAAAATTAAAATCAGAATAAATAGAGTCGAAATAAAAGTGATAAAATTGCCCATATCAAATCCCTCACACAGAAGCACATAACCAATTGACCGGGAATGGGAATCTCACCAGGCTGCGGATAGGAAAGCAATCACAGGTAAAATTAAACGATAATTGATTTTCTGTGGCAAGACATACAAGGGAGAACTGCCGTCTGAATGACTTTTCTGGGAGGTTAAATTGGTCGTTATTTTTCCTCAATAACGATGTTGAGTCTATAGCGGGCACATTGACAGACACGATTCTACTTGGCATGCGGACCTTTATTCCACACAGAGTAAAGAGTATCAAACCCAAAAGAAATATGTGGTTCGATTCCGGGTGCAGAGAAGCTAAAGAGTTGAGCTTCCGGTTGTATAAATCAAACAATACTGAGGAAAACCGGAAAAAATTTAAGAGAGCTAGAAATTACTGCAATGCGTATATTCAACGCGCCAGGTTCTTGCGTGACCAGAGAGTGAGACAAAAACGACTATACTCTCCCACAGGTAGTAGAAACTTCTGGGCATCCGTAAAAAACATTCAAAACTCAGTCTTTTCATCCATTCCATCGCTTATAGTCGATGACAAACCAGTCACCACTGCAATAGAGAAGGCGAATGTACTTGCTGCACATTTTGCAGCCAACTCAACGCTGCCTGATACCACATCAGTTCTGTGGTGGTTCCGCCAAACCCCACGGTTCACTTACCTAAAAAACCCCAATAACACATCCAATTACATAATTTCGCTAATGCAATCGCATTAGCGCCTTAAATGCTTTACGCATTTAGGATTATCTAAGGTATAATCTAAAAAGCTTCAGTAAAATAGTTCTTACCTTTTCTTGCGTCTCTTCGCATACAATTCCTGTAAGAGTTCTTTCTTACCTTATCATAATGTAATAAAATTCATCGGTTCGCATGTCATACGACCGCATGTCAGGGAATCTTACCCTTGAGTTGACTAATCCCAGCCTCAATATGTGTACATAAGAACTATCTGTGCACACATCGGCTGTCGACCCTTTTAGCCAGCGATAAATAGTCCAACACCAGAAGCATGTAATTAGCCCCATCCACGTTGAGACTATTTCACTAACTCGCACCATGAGTAAACAAAATACCGCTGTCCTTTATCAGCCATTCTGGCGATACGCAAACAATTCAATCATTCTAGTAGCCCAAATGCACCTACCATCTAATGAGTTGCAACTTGTTTACTCAGTTGCACTCTGAGGCCATAAATTCCTTTTATCCTACATAGTTCTGTATTCGTTTCCCAGTAACCTCCTCACATAAGCAAAGATCTCGCGATCCCTTTTTGCTTTCTTTGTTTCAGGTTCATTCCCATGGCCTTGTGTATAACAAAAACCAATGTGATCTTCACTCACACATACACATACATTGCCAAGTCTTTCTTCCTTGTTTTCACCACGAGAAAAACACTTTCTCTGTCGGGAAAACTCACCCGAAACGATTGAATATCGTTGAGTCGAATTTCGTCCACTCACCGAGACGGTCGCTCCACCATCCACCGTACCGGCGCCGGTTTGACTTTCTTTTCGGGTACATGTCTTGTGGCGGAGTTTTACTCCTTGTGGCGGAGTTTTACTCCTTGTGTTGGTAACATTTTTTTTTGGCTGAAGGATCGATGGCGTCACATTGTTCCTCATTCGTGCGGCTCGCGGATGAAAACACTTTTGCAGTTTTACACAATGAATGACGGATGGCGATGGAAGGGAATTAGCGCCGTGCGTCGGCGCACCATACTTCCTCCCCACAGTTCCACCTCAACTTGAGCGTAAGCAGCACACCATGAGCCAGATTCGCTTCCGAACGCGTACTGTTTCCCGTGCACTCAAAGAGCTAAACGCACACAAATCCGCT
This sequence comes from Microdon myrmicae, assembly GCA_963931805.1. Classification (NCBI taxonomy): domain Eukaryota; kingdom Metazoa; phylum Arthropoda; class Insecta; order Diptera; family Syrphidae; genus Microdon; species Microdon myrmicae. Next base: position 160,686,500 of record OZ007498.1, on the reverse strand, counting down.
GGTCCGGGTGGCATTCCCACAATCCTCTTGAAGAGATGTTCGTCTTCGCTCGCTAAACCACTGCGGAAACTCTTCCATTAGTCTTATTCTACTATCCCGAGGTCGCGTATCGAGGGTACAGATGATATCTGCTGGTTTAGCACGAAGTAGGAGCGTGGTGGGCAAGGGAACGTTTGCGGGAGAAGGTAATGGAGTGACATTTGACAACGTTGAGTTCAAGGCAGTTATTACGGCACCAAGTTGAGAAGCTGTCGAGGTCCGTTTAGAGAAGTGAGGAGTCGAGAGGTGAGACGATCATTTTGTAGAGTTTGGCGTCGTCCGCATAGAGGGAGATGGATAAGTTTTTAATAATGGAGTCAACATCATTGATGGTAAGGATAAATAGGAGGGGACCTAGATGGCTGCCTTGTGGAACCCCTGACGTGGAAAGAAAAGGATTGGACAGCGAGGATCTGAATTTGACACGGTAGGATCGATCTTTCAGATAAGAAGATAACCACTTGATCAATAGGGATTCGAAACCTAGGGAGGACAGCTTAAAAAGGATGAAATTATGGGAGATTTTGTCAAAGACCTCGCTGAAAGCCGTGGTGATTACATCGACTTCGTTGCCATTCTCTAAGGCACGGAGAGTATAGGATGAGAACTCGATCAGATTCGTTGTGGTCGACCTACCCGAAAAGAACCCATGCTGGTTGGATGAGATGATGGATTTACAACGAAAAGATAACGCCTTGTAAAGAATTCCTTCGAACAGTTTAGAGATATGAGACAGTTTGGCGATGGGACGGTAGTTGCTTATATCGTTTTTAGGTCCCTTTTTATGTATGGGGGTGACATAGGAGGATTTCCAAATACTAGGGAAGATCCCATGTGAAAGGGATAGATTGAATATCTTTGATATCGGGAGGGAAAGAGAAGTGGAACATTTCTTCAAAAATACAGCCGGGAGTCCATCCGGCCCAGGGCTAAACTCGTCTTTGAGTAAGTTTAATTTCTCCTCAACTACGTGACGCTGAATAATTTGACCGGTGAAAGAGCCGAGGGAGAATTCGGGCAAGTCTTTGAAGTGAAACGGATTCGAAGGGGATGTCTGTGAAGGATTTATTGAAAAACGAAGCGAATAGATTGGGAATAGTTAGGGCGTCGGTTGAAGTAGTCGCGCCATAAGAAAGGTAGTTAGGATAGGTGTTGGATTTACATTTGTAATTTATGAAGTGGAAAAAAGATTTGGGGTCATTGATCAAATTAGATTGTATTTTTGTGAGGTAGTGTAGTGCTCCAAGAAGCCCTACCATTTTCCTCTCACATACATTTCTACCCACCTACTATGTCATGCATCCATATCCCCAAACTATAACAATCAAATGTTTAAATATCAAATCCTTTCTAAATACTAAACACCACAATGCATATTTGCATATTCAAACAAACCCATATTAAAACATATCCATTTCATTCCATACACACAATCCTAAAATCCTTATCTCCATCTGGATTGCAGCCAGATGTGTATATTCTAAAAATAGATATTCCATTCCTTTTCTCCAATTTTTCACATACAAATCTCAATGAAGATTTGTATAAAAGGGCGATGAAATTCGTATTCGAGTATCAGTCTCAATTGGCGTCCGAAGCAGTTGGGCGCCAGTAAATTAAAGCAAATAAATTAAAGCTCAAAAGACTGCCTTTTTAATTAAACCTGGCCGATTTTTAGGACCCATATTCAACGATCGGTGGCTGCTCTTCCCTCAAGGTTTGAGGAAGCACGGCGGCAACCGCAACGGGTCCCCTCAGGAACTGTCTTAAAGAGATCCCTCATCCTTTTCAAGACAAGGAGACACGCTCCCTGAGAGAAGGACCACAACAGTAGTTGGTGTGGAAAATAGTGGAAAATAGCACAATAGCAAGAGTCATCAATTGAACCTAGGTTTGCACAACCAAACGCAAAACACAACCTCCTTACCAACTCAGCCATTTAGGTCGTTTCCCATATCAATCAGTTTGTCGTCCAGTGTGGATGGTACGGATAGTACGGGTTCCCTTCGACATGGGTGCAACGGGAAGGTTTGTAGGTAGAGCATTGAAGAGAGAGAGATAAATATTTTTGATAAGGCATTTATGCTTCCTATTATGTCTTTTCATTGAACGGAGGCCCCGATTTGCGTTCCAAGGTCTGCCCTAATGTAACGAATCGCGTTATGGCCTGCAACGCTCGAATATTCTGCTGCACCTGAACTAAAAATTCCCTAGTATGGAAATCGCCTAATGTACAACGTAAATCCGTCAGGTTCTGTGCGTATGTCATCGTCATCATCGGCACTACAACCGGGAACCGGTCTTGGCCTTATTTAGCAAGTCCTGAGGCTTGTTAAATTTTCCATAATGATTTATTTTGTCTGGGCAAGGTCATTAGTCTTGCGCCAGGGGCTCCCCGACGGGGAATCGAACCCCGGTCTCCCGGGTGACAGCCGGGTGTACTGTGTGCGTATGTGTCATGAGTGAATTTCCTGTTGCCATATGGCTCCCTTAATAAAGACCATGCAACCTTATAAATCCTCTCAGAAGAGTCTAAAGATCCTATGACTGAGGCTGCCTTACTAGATAGACCAGAGGGTTTCAATTCAAACAATTTCTATATAGCAGCAGTATTAGGGTCCTCATGAATTAATGGATTAATAGCTCGTGAAATTCCAACCAAGTTCTAGGACAGCCATCAAAAGTAGGCAGGGTAATCTCCAGCAATCCAGACCTGTGGGGAAGAAGTATGTTAGTCAGCGTATGACTCGGATTCACTTTATCCCCAACGATGTTATTCCGCCGAAAATTGTTCACCAGAAGGAATAGAAAACACGGTGTTTAATTTGTTACTTTATTTGTTCTTTTATTTTAAAACAAGGCTTTGATGCAAGTCTTTTTTTTTGGTTACAGGAAACTTATTTTTGTAATGCACAATTTGAATAAATAACTTTAATAATCATTAAAGTACTTTTTGGCGAAATGTTGATTTCATATTATAAATTGCTCTATTTTCGCGCACAAATTTTTAATTACAATGATTAATGACTCTTAACAGACAAGGCGAGGAAAACGAACTGATTTCACGATACACTCGACGTGTGGTTGGATAGTGACTTTGCACGTGGGTGCGGTTTGATAGATGGTTATCGACTGACTCAATAAGGGATGAAGATGGGATTTTGCTTTTGCACAACGATCAGCCAATGGTAATCGTGCTCTCTTGTGCATCCCTCAATTCTCCACGCTCATCGAGGTGGATAAAATACTTGCGTATTCATTCGACGTCGAAGGGCGTAGAAAGGATGAAGAAATCAACAGGAAAGCACAATAACACAGGGTTGATCTGGCTTAGTGTGTGTGTATTAATTCAGCCTCTGAGAATGATCCACTGACCTAGTGCGGTGACTGTGGTGATCTCAGAGTGCATTGAACTATGGAAAGACAGAATTGTCAAGTAGAGGAAAATGTCGTTTGCGCTATTCACCTGTAAGAAGAGATCATTGATTCCCAGCGGATAGAGTGTCTGGGGAAAGTCGAAGTGACGCTACATCGGCTAGGGAAATATTAACGTGGGGAGAACGCTAAGGAATGCGGTAATTGCCCAAGCCATTGGATGATGATGCAACCGCGTCGTTTGATTCGACTTGGTTGTTGCTAACCAACATGAATTGGAATTTCGGGTGGAAATCTCATGGGTTAGAGGAATGGAGTTGCCGTATGGCAAAAAGGTAGCTGAATTCAATTATGCATTACCTGCATAGGATAATGAATTCAGCTATGCGTCCATTTGGAAAACATGATTTACAGGTGAATAGGTTGGTAGGAGGAATTGGAGTTGATATTACACGCCATTAGCGGTCGAAATAAGGCGGAAATTGTGGGTTGGTTCTCTATGTAGGATAGAGAACCCCCACAGACCTACAGCAGGTCGACTGCTGTGAACTGGTTAGTAACGCTATGGGTGGAGTACCTGCTGCTCAGGACGTGTAACCTGTATTGAAACCTCATTTGATACGATGCTGTTGGTAACATAACCTGATGGCGAAGGAAACTTATCAATACCCGGAATATTCACATCAAGCGCAGTAAATCAGAGTGAGTTCTGCGATTTACTAATAGCGAATGTGATGAATAAAATATTACGAAATAGGTTAAATTTGTTAAATATGATTATAAAAATGTGTCAACAATTTAGGCAGTATTAACAATTCGTTGTGGTTTTTGTTTTTATTCTCTTATCGTGATAATTAAAAAAAAAAAGAAAGAAAAACAAAAACAAGAAAAAGTTCTTTCGCTCATTCCCCCGAAAACCACTTGCCAAATCAAAAACATTTGCCTTGTGTCCGAGAGAGTCGAAAACACTTACTACTTGTGTCATATAGGATCAAGTGGTGTAGTGCCTCCGTAGTTGAACACTTATTTTCCTTCTTCGTTTAATAATTATTCCGAATTTAAACATAATCGTTGTCCTAAAATATATACAACAAATCACAAACTTTCACTCAATTACTCGCCAAATTTTCTTTGCCACCTTCTACTGGAATGCCTGACCAAATGGATCTTCTTTTTATTTACCACTAGCGAAGGACCTGTTGAGTTTATTTAAATTTGCTTTTAGATGCGCTTAATATTCTTTCTTGAATCCTATTTTATATTTACTTCTGCACCGCTGCACAGTTCTTTAGATTTATTAAAAATAAATTATAAACCAAAAAAAAAAAACCATTTTAGTCCTTAACTCTTGATGTCCGTATTTTAAACAAACTCATTTTATAGGAGGTGGCAGAACTCCGGCGGCAGGTAGCACTTGAAAATTTACAAAACCAAAGGATGGATAATCTCGAACAGGAAGTCCCTACGGAGTTCGAATGTTGTTTTTGCACAACTAAGGTATTACAAAACCGTTGATTATACTCCCACATCTAATAGATAATTTTAATGAAACTTTGTGTCCTTATCAATTATATGTTTGAGTCCATTAAGTGTACAGCATTGTGTACAAGCACTACACGAAAACACCCGCTAGCACGATGGGTAGATATTGTTTATTTAATAAAACGTATAATTACTAAGTTATTTGGTCATTGTGTTCCTGTTACAGTCGCCTTTATAGGATGTAATTATTTCAGGTGTCCAACATGGCAGACGTCTGCCTTTTAGAGTTCAGTAAATAGAGTAGCATGCGTTGTTATTCAGGGGCGTAAGTGATGTCACAGGATGGGGCGATGTGTCACGCTTGTAGAAAAAGTAGTTAATTGGCTAATTGCATGTGCTGTTTTTTTTTTTTTTTTTGTATTCCCATTTTTCTTTTGTTTGTATAGCATAAATGTTATATGTTCTCATGCAAGCGCTATTTGCGTCCCACGTAGGAAATATATGTTGTTTTTAAAGCTCTGAGTTTTGCCTGCGTTAAAGTGCTTATCGATAATAGTTTGCCCTACGACCTAATTTGCCTTCAATTTCTAGTGACCCTAAGTCCAACAGATTATTATTATTCAATTGTAACTTTCCTTCCAATAGTGTTTTTCAAAATAATATATTTAGATATAAAAGTAAAATATTGTAAACAATTCACACATCATCTGTTCTTGGTATAGTGATGGTCAAATATATATGGGTATATACTTACACGCTTGATATATGGGTATATACTTACACACTTGATTTTCTTACATGAAAATCAAATTTATTTAAAAAATTATCAATTCATAAAATAATGTACGTCGTCAGTAAGAGTGATTTATGGAGACAGCTTAGAGAAACCAAAGACTAATGGTCCAGATGTCAGGCAGATGTCTAGAGATATGTAAGCAGGGGTGCCACGCTTGGGTTACGTAACGAAAAATTTGCATTAATATTTTTCATCCGCAAACAACGAGGCCGATAGATCACTTTATGCATATATCCATATGTGATACTCCAACTGTGTTACGATTGTGGGGGTTCTTTAAGGCATTCCCAAAGAACCACCCATGCCCTTTAAAATTAACCTGTCTTTCACTTACCATGCAAAGTCATTCCACCACCCTGCATCACCTTCCACCTGAAAACATAAGCCCACGGTAAGATTACCATCTTACGGTGCATCAAACTTTCACCCCGGAGCATGCTTGCATCATGTTCCTGAAACCTAAATCGGTTACCCCATCATGTAACCGACATTAATCCCCGAACATGTCAATGCGCATTGCTGAGAAGCACTTTCTCATACACGTGCATGACATGTTCACCCTTTCCTTATCTGCTGAACCATCGGTCGATCGTTCAAACAGCAATCCGTTGGTTCATGAAGACACGCCGACCAGCGTATTTGTTGACACACTACAGCCGATAGTTTCCCTACCATTTGATAATTAAATATTGCCCCCATATCCTCAGGTTCGCAACAGTCGCAAACAATTCCCTTTTATCGGCCAGCAACTGGGGGTGGGATTTGGGCATGAACATGATTGTTACTTACGCAATCATACCCATGAACATGTCTTGTGATGCTCCTGCCTGTAAACTAAAATAAACACCCAGTAGCCTCACTGTGTTGATTCTACTTACCAACCACTGATCCATGGCCACCGTAAGACGTATGCTTGCACATCTGCAAGGGAAATTTCTCGCCATCGTACCCATGTACCAGCACATTTATGTAAACAAATCTCGAATCTTCAGTTGATCTATCGTCACCGAAGAATTTATAGCCTACACCGGAATGATCGCGAACGCCTAATTAAACGCGATAATGTTTCTATGTAACATCGGCTAAACCACGAACAATGTGCATCTCATCGCACGACCCTTGAAATAGCGTTTCTCTTTACTTAGGCCACAGAGACCTATTTCGTTCTCGGGCGATCATTACGATGAATTGCGACAACAATGCCTGCAGGCCCTTATGCTCGTTCCTTTGTTTGAACAAGTTCAGGGCCGTTCGTTGTCTGTATTGCAGGCGAAAGGCCATCGTACTTGTCCTATACAGGCATATGGGAAATCCGTCCATTTAAATTCAATCCGATCGCACATTGGCTATCACCAAGGAGAAGGTCGGATTGGCTACCCTTGAATCGAAGAATCCATCTTTGTGGCGGCTGGTGGAAGTCGAGACGACGATCACCAGCGAGTCAAGTTTTATCACCAGAGAAGAGAGGTCGTCCCTTTTAATCACGGGTTGTAGTAGGTCGCTGTGAGTGGAAAAGTTTCCCCATCGCGGTTTAATCATTTAAAAAAAACAGTTTAAGTTTCAGTTTTTTTTTCGTACAAAGGAAATTCGTGAATACTTATGACTCGGTCGTGCTGTCATCAGTACTATTGCTTATCAGTGAGATGCTTCTAACAAAATGTAAAAAACTACGTGAGCATACTTAGAACATTTTAAATATCAAGTAAGATACATTAAAACAAAAAGGTCGAAGTGTTCATAACAAATTTATAAAGTTATTGTGAATTATTAGCGTGGAGTTTGGAATTAAAATTGAATGTACTTAAACATACTAGGCGCTCCAGTGCAATTAAGCAGTTTTTTGTTAAGTAGTCACGAAATTAACTAAAATGAAAGGAATGTTAAATCGCAACTACAACCTGTGTGTTTTCATTCATGTTGTTGTCTCTTGGAGATTAACTCGCTCGTTATTCACTCATCAACCGTTTGTGCAGCAGAGAGCGGAAGGCTTAGTGAACCTTACGTCCTTGCCGACGCCCTGACTAAACCAATAACCCCACATGATCACCTTGCATACGGCACAATGGAGCAGAGGAACTGAGTCGGTACTCAGTGAGGAAGTTAGCCCAGTTGACTATGTGTCCCGGCATACCGCATAGATGATTTCTTGTTTCATTTTCTTTTGGTGCCATGTTCTTCACAAGGATAATGGGCCCAAGGGAAAAAGTTGGTGAGTAGAGAATGAAGAATGGCGGGTCTGGAATAAAAGAACCATTAGTGAATAACTCAAATGAGTAGCAAAGAGATTAGCAGTAATAAGAGGATCAGCTGAGGTTTGAGGTATCCATCGGATTAGGTTTATGATTGACGAACAGAAAAAAGAGTTTGGGGTCATTTTTCAGATTGGTTTGAGGTTTTATTAGATAGTTACGATAAAGCGTGTTATATAGTTTAGTAGACTGGAGGTGGCAGCCAAGGAACTTGAGATAAGTCTACGGAGGTTACGGAGTCTGATGAAGATGTGGTCAATCTTCTTTGTTTGGAGTAAAGAGCATATAGGGACGTAAAATAAAGGATTTCGGTATAAAAGAGAGTGGTGGAGAGTGATGTTTTTTCTTCCTTTTTTGTTTTTTATATTACTTCTCCCAGGAAAGGGTGTAATAATGGCCTTGCTCTCGGGTAGCATGTCTCCTTGTCCTGAAAAGGATGCGGGATCTTTTTAGACCGCTCCTGGGGGGACCCGTTGCTGTCGCCACCGTGCTTCCTCAGACCTGAGGGGAGAGTGACGACCGATTGTTGGACAGGAAGAATCGGCCAGGCCCAATAAAATGCTTTTCAAATACTTTAAATTTATTTTCTCGCGTCCCTACACCTCGAACGCCAATCGATACTGATCCTCGAATCTGTTTTTTTTTTTTTTTTTTTTAAACTGTATTTATTAACCATAATTAAAATGTGTACATTTAAGTAATACAGTGACTTAAAATTAAATTCGTGACAATTGCTTACATGTAATTATTATTATAATACATTTTCCAAACAATGTATTAAGAGTTACAGGCTAGATGTGTGTTTATACATTTGGTAGGGTTTTGTCTTCCTGGAAAAGGTCAGAAAACCAGGAATTTCTTATTTTTACTTTACTTAATCTAAACTTAACCCTAAATATAAATATAAATATAACTTAACCTAACTTAGTCTGATTATTATAAAATGAGCTATAAACAAAACAAACTTTTATAATTAATGGGATTTATGAATTAAAGGATGTGGAATGAGGCCAGTTATGGGGTTTGAGGAAGAGTATTTCTTTCCGGTTGTTCGTTGGAAAAACGTAGGATGTTGGAAAATGGTTGGACGTTACAGTATTTGAACTGGTTAGGGGTAACTTCGGTGTTGTGGTATATGATCTCGTTTGAATCATTTACCAGTCTGCCTGAGGCGAAGATAGCTCTGGTGTGGAGACAGTTGGGGTAGTTAGTTCTGATATCTAGAGCGTTCTCTAAGAGCGAGGTTATTATGGGATTGGGATTATTTTGTAGGTTTTCGATAAATTTGATAGATAGCTCGAGGAATCGTCTATCGAGGCGCTCAATACCAGCGGTATTGTAGAGTTCGTCGTTACTATAGTACTTATAGGAGTTAGGACGACGATGTAACCCAGAGACATACCTAAAGCATTTTCTTTCGAATACTCGTAATTTCTCCAATTGGGAGGGAGTAATATGGTACCACAATGGGCACGCGTACGTGAGTGTGGGCCTGATAATTTGTTTGTAAATGAGCAGTTTGACTTTGTGAGAGAGACTATTAGGTTTCCACATTACTCTTCTACAGAGATTAAGCTGAATTGTGGCTTTTTGAAGGGAATTTTTAATGTGGGAGGAAAAAGACCAGTTATTAGAAAAAGTGATTCCCAATATTTTAGGGTTTTGGAGGGTTTTATTAGAGTGTTGTTTAGGTTAAGTTTAATTTTGTTGTGGCAGCGTCTAGTGTTGTTTGTACAGTGCTCGTGTTTGCCCTTGAACACTATGAGCTGCGTTTTATTTGGATTAAGGTGAATTTTCCACTTATTGAAGTATGATGATAGGTTAGGGAGAAAGTTGTTAATGCGATTTCTTGCAGCCTTAACAAATTTGCTGCTAGAGTAAATTAATGTATCATCAGCATAATTCAGCATCACAACATTAGGAGATACGGGTTGAGGAATATCCGCGGTATATAACAGATATAAAATTGGCCCTAAAATAGAGCCTTGGGGAACACCCGCGGTTATGTTGTGGGTTTCTGAGACGGAAGAATTTATTCTCACAACGAATTTTCTGTCAGAAAGATAAGAGGCTAAGAGCTTTGTTGTGTGAGAGTTTAGATTAAATATGGAGTGCAGTTTGTACAGAAGCCCTGAGATCCAGACGTAATCAAACGCCTTAGAAATATCGAGAGATATACACACAGTAGGGCTTTGGATTTGGAGACCAGTTGTAACATCGTGTGTAAGTTTTAGTAGAGCATGACATGTGGATTGTCGCTTACGAAATCCGATCTGACAGTTAGGGATGAGGGCATTCTCATTGGCAAATGAGAGAAGATTTTGGTAGATCTTGCGTTCCAGTATCTTACTTAATGTACTTAATAGGGATATTGGACGATAATTGCAAGGGCTATTACTACTATCGGTCTTCTTAATAGGAATTACTACCGCAGTTTTCCAGTTCTCTGGGAAGTGCGATGCATTAATTATATGATTAAGAAGAATGATGATGGGAAGTAGATTCTGTGGGCGTAGCCTTTTAAATAGAAGGCGTGGGATTCCATCTAATCCAGTTGACTTTTTGTTATTTCCTGATCTTACGATCTCAGATAATTCGTCTGCAGTTAGGAAATGTTTAGTGTCTAAGGGGTGTCAAGCTATGTTCGTGTTGTTAAATTCACCGATGAAAGGAGTAAAAGATGTGAATAATCTGTTTGAGATGTATTCGTTTACTGTGTTCTCGAAGCCGGGAGTTGATAGAGAATTATTTTGCTCATGAATCTTTGCAAAGTGTTCTGCGAGGCAATTTGCTATGTCCGTATCGGACTGGGCAATATTATTGCTGATTGGGTTGATGAGATGATCAATTCGGGGTTTATATTTACGACCAGTTAATTGGTTGATGTTTTTGAAAAGATCCCGATTTGGTTTGATATGTTTAAGTGTGGAGATGTAGTTTTCATCTGCGAACTTTTTCAACTGCTCATTTATCAGAGTGGATAGGAGTTGGATTTGGCTTTTAATAAAGGGGCAGTATCTTGTATGGAGTTTACGGCGGAGCTGCTTTTTAAGGCGCAATAATTTGATTAGGATGCTGGGCAAAGGCTTTCCAAAATAGTTAGGAGGAATGGTTGTCGGGGTGTTGTTGCTGAGAGCCTCCTTAAGAATTTGCTCTATTCTTAAAGATGCGTGATCGATTTCAATAGGGAGTAAGTTAGATGCTTCAGGGATATACAAGTCAGAGAAACTTATCGCTATGTCCCTATTGACTTTTCTCCAATTTGTTTTCTTGAAGTTTGGGACAGGGTTTGACGAGTAGAGTGGGTCGAAAGAGGGGATTTGGATCGTGGTATGAACGGAACCATGATCAGAAGGAAATATAAAGGAGGCTGTAGGTGGACCCGCTGAGTGAACATCATCGGACTTGAGGAAGAAGTCGATTGTTGACTTGGCTGTGCTAGTGACACGAGTTGGCTGTAATGGGGGGTTCGAATCTGAAATTCATCGCCCTTTTATACAAAACTTATCGTAATTCTGTATCGCGGATGCATCAAAATGCAAGCAGGATTTCGAAATATATTTCGACTGGAGTCGAGTACTGGAGAAAAGGAATGGGATATCTATTTTTCGAATATACACATCTGGCTGCAATCCAGATGGAGATAATAACTTTATAATTGTGTGTATGGGAACGAAATGGATATCTTTTAATGTGTATTTGTTTGCTTATGAAGATATGCATTGTGGTGTTTAGTTTTTAGGAAGGATTTGATATTTGAACATGGGATTGTTAGTTTGGGGATATGGATGCATGATATAGCAGGTTGGTAGAAATGTATGTGGAGGGAAAATGGTAGGGCTTCTTGGAGCACTACGCTTTCTTCAGTTTTGTGCTGAAGAAGAAATTGTGGTGGTCGGATCCGAAGAGATCGAAAAACAGAAGTGCCAAGAACGAAGGACAAGTAGGCTCTCGCTGTTCTGAATGCTTTCGAAGTACTTCGATGCTAATTGTAGCAAGTACTCTTAGATAGGGGTAATGGAGGCGCCTTTGCATAGGTGAGAGTTGCGGTAATGGTGGCCGTCAGACCTTCTACAGTGGCTGGTGCATGTTCTGAGGAGTTTCCTTTCGAAAACTTTAAGTCTTTTCATTTGAGCCGAAGGTATACAGGACCATATGAAAAAGGCGTACAATATTCCACATTGGATTAACTGCTTATAGCAGAGAAGCTTAACTTTGGTTTCAACTTTGTTGCTCCGCTTCAAAATGTTGTGCAGTTGCTTAGACCCACCGAGGAATTAATTGTTATGAAATACCTGGAAGACAACTTGTTGATGAAGGCCTGGAAGCGACTTTGTCCGTACTCCTGCTGCTCTCCCGATGTGCCCACATAATATATGTCCGTAGCCGTCGTCTTGGTCACTCGTTTCCTGGATGCTGTTTTCCTTAGTGGCTTCGTGGAATCGATGCGCCGCTGATCGTTGTTTGACAGGAACTTCTGTGCTGGCGCTAGCCTTGACCTTCCTGGGAATTCGCGTCGACGTGATGCACCGCCAACAGAACTCGTCTATTTTGCACCATTGTAACACACAATACGAGGGTTGCCTTTTATATTTCGGGATTAGAGAACAAAAACAAATATTGATCATCGAAAATCACTTTATTGTTTTTCAAAATATTCCCCATGAAGATCTATACACTTTTGCATGCGTTTGAACCAATTGTCGAAGCACTTTTGCCACTCTGAATGAGGTATCTCCAACACATGCATTCTGCATGTAGCAACCGCTTCTTCAAGTGTCGAAAAACGTTGACCTCTCAGGTTGTTTTTTACGTACGGGAATAAAAAGAAGTCATTCGGTGCCTAGTCAGGACTATACGGCGGATGACCCATCAAATCGATGTTTTGGGTGCTCAAAAATGCAGTTGTCGCAGCCGATGTGTGAGAGCTCGCATTCTCGTGGTGAAGAGTGATCCGTCTTCGGTGGTTGGTTTTCCTGATTTCTTGGAAGACAACTGGCAAACAAATGGTTGTGTACCACTCAGAATTGACTGTTCTGCGTTGTTCTAGTGGTACGGTTGCGACATGTCCAGTTTTTCCGAAAAAAACAGGCGACCATTTGCTTGGAAGTGCTTCGCGCGTGAACAACTTTTGTTGGATTTGGCTCATCTTGAAACACCCAGACAGTCGACTGCTGTTTACTTTCGGGCTCATACGCGTAAATCCACGATTCATCACCTGTCACGATGTCATAGACGTGTTTCGAAGCACCGCGACCGTATTTTTTGAGCATTTCTTTCGACCAATTGACACGAGCCTTTTTTTGGGCGATTGACAAATTGTGTGGGATCCAACGCGAACAAATTTTTCTGACACTCAAATGTTTATCAATATTGAATGTATGCTGATCCCACTAAAGCCTAAGGTTGTCTCAATCTCACGATAGGTCACATGACGATCTTCCAATATCAGTTCGCGCACAGCATCAATGGTTTTCGGAACAACAACTGATTTTGGACGACCTTCACGAAATTCATCTTGGAGTGAACTACGACCACGATTGAATTCACCATACCATCGATAAACACTGGTCCTTGATCGAGCTTCATCGCCAAAAATTGAATTAAGTTCATCCATGCACTGTTGCTGAGTTAATCCACGCCGAAAGTTGTAAAAAATAATCGCACGAAAATGTTGACGATTTAATTCCATTTTTGGGCCGAGATGAATCTTTTAAGTTACTGTAAACAACACAAATAGCGCTCGTATGTCAAAACGTTCTGAGTGCGTATAACCTCAAAAATGTCCAACTTTACGACAGAGCTGTCAATTGCCGGATTGAAACACTAGGGTTGCCAAATCCCGAAACATAAGAGGCAACCCTCGTACAATCATTATTCGCCACTTTTTGACCATGAAGGCAACAATTACTACCCAACAATCACCAAATTCACTTGATTTGGGTCCCTGTGACTTGTTTCTGATCAACCCAGTCCACACTACGAAGAACGGGTTTCGCAGCCAAGAGAACATATGTAAGTCAAAGACGGCTCAAATGGCCATACCGAATATCGAGTGTAAAAAATGTCTCAAGGACTGGATCAAATATATGGAACGGGCCAACATACCTTTCCATTGGTAAACTAGTATTTTAAATTTTCTAAATAAATTGCGGGAACTTTTTCAAGGCTAAATTCATCAAATGTATTAATGCTCCAGATCAAGAGTTCTGTAAACAAGGATAATATCATAATCTTAAACATCATCGTTTAACATCAAAATCACTTCATAATATTTAACTGTCCGTTTGATTCATACTGTTTTAGATTGTCGTTTTTGTATCGCATAAAACGTATATTTGCATATCGTTATTAAGTTCTGGATCCATAAGTGGCTCGTATTTGTAACAAATCTTTACTGAAAAAATAAGGAAGAATAGTGATACTAAGTACTTTTATTTTTTGTTGATTTACTGTCAATTTCGCTAACTATATTTAATCATATAGGAGTGTACATTATGTAACATCAGTCAGAACGACCCCTAGTAACAATTTGAATCCAGTATATAGTAGTACAAGTTAACTTGTAAGTCCACCCTTCATCAAATCTTAGAATAGATTTTCCCAAGTTCTTATATATTGAATTGAAATTTACAAGCACAATTACATTTCAGGATGTGGATGTTGAAGTTGCGGGCCGTAGTTACAAGATGACGAGTCTAGTACGGCCACCTCCATCACCACAAAATTATTTGAAGTTAAAGAAAATGATTGACTCCGGTGTTGTTAAGGTCGATTATATATACCTCTAATTAAAAGTCGTAGCCTAAATAATATTTACACAAAACACTGGTATGTGATATAGACGATTTTTAAAACAGAATAAAAGTAGACATTTCGTAGATATAAACCCAGCAAACCGATATATAATGTGGCGCAAATATATCCTGATTGACTTTCAAAATGTTCCTACTAGAGTACTTAGTAGGAGTTATTAAATTTGAACTTAAAAATTTTAATAAGCATTTGGATACGTTGCACATTCTTTTATAAGAAATACGTCCCCAAATATTATCGTATTAAGAGATCGCTAATAGCTAGTTACATCAAGATCAACATTTTTAACGAAACGCAAACCATGTACAGATTTGTAGAAAAACATGTTGACTTAAATTAGAAGTTATCCTCGGTAACCTCTTAATGTATTTGTGGTTATTTATAATTTTTCCTTTTATGTTTATTTAGTATTTATCTCAATTATCTACTTTAACGTACAAAAATTCTTAGTATGAGTTTAGTTTTTCAATAAACTATGGTGCGCCCATATATATTGCAGTTTGGCAAGAAAATAATTGCCAATTTTCTCATACAAATAAAACACTTTTTTTCTTATTCAATGAGTGAACTTTTTTTTTTTTATTTATTGGTCTGTAGGAACCCGAAAGTTCATGACCTCACCGACTCGACTCCGCCATTGTTCCCTGTCCCGTGAGCTCTCCACGTTCTTCCACGTTCGAACATCCGATCCGATCTCCTCGAGGTCCAACCTAACATTGTCCTCCCATCTCCGTCACGGCCGCCCTGTCGGTCTCTTTCGCGTTGGCTTACCGTCAAGAATTCTATGCACGGTCCTATCGTTGCATATTCGCGCCACGTGCCCGACCTATCTTAACCTTCGCGACTTGATTACTCTCACTATTGAAGGTTTCCTTTGTGGTTGTGGAGTTTCCTTCATTGTCTTGCGTCCTCGTCATATTTGCCGCCAAAGATACCCCTTACAACCTTATTCTCAAATACGCGGAATTTGAATTCTTCCCGTTTTGTGAGAGCCTATGTTTCGCACCCGTATAGAACAATCGGCATGATTATGGTTCTATAGACACGAAGCTTTATATTCTATGGTAGCAGTTTGGATTTCAGCAGTTTACTGACTAGTGTTGCCGGACTGTAGTCTTTTGTTAACTTCCTTCGACATTTCATTACTGGCCGTCAGTATTGTTCCCAGGTATTTAAATTCTTTGACATTTTCAAATATCTTGCCTCTGACGTTTATGTGTGTTCTCTGAGGTGCTGCTCTCGCCATAATCATGTATTTTGTTTTATCTTCATTTATTCTAGGCACACCTCTTCTGCCGCTTGAATGATGATTTCACTGTTTTTACTTACAGTTTCTAGATTATCGCCCAGAACGGCGATGTCATCCGCATATGCGAGCACTTGTGTGACCCCGTTCAAGGATAATCCGGCCATGTTGTCGCCTGGTACCTTTCTGATGACAAACTCAAGCACAAGGTTAAAAAGACATGGTGATAGGCCATCCCCCTGTTTTAGTCCGTCCCGGATTTCAAATGACTCTGGGAGGTGGTTTTCTATTCTAACTCGCCCTTTGTTTTCGTTCATGCAAATTTGAATGAGGGCGGCATATTTTTTCGGGATTCCCAGCTCAACTATAATATGGTCGAGTCTTTGCCTTGCGACTGAGTCGTAGATTTTTTGAAGTCAACGAACAGTTGGTGAACCGTCTCTCCGTATTCCCACTTCTTTTCCAGTAGTTGCTTTATTCTGAACATTTGGTCGCTTGTTGGCCGGTTCCTACGGAATCCGCATTGGTAGTCTCCCTATATTTCTTCTGCGTGCGATGTGATTCTCGCCAGTATGAGATTTGTTAATATTTTGTATGTGGTTGGGAGCAATGATATTCCTCTGTAGTTTTCGCAGTCAGATCTGTCGCCTTTTTTGAAAATGGGGATGACTATTGAGGTTTTCCATTCTTCCGGAGTGCCTTCCTTATCCCATATTTTTTTGACGAGTTGGTGGATCTTTCGAGCGGTTGCCTCTCCTCCATGGTTCACAAGCTCTACCGGTATGCAATCGATTCAGGGAGCCTTGTTGTTTTTCAGTCGATTTATCGCGTCTACAACTTCGTCGAAAGAGGGCTCTGGGATCTGGGGCTCGGCTGTATGTACGTCTGGTGCGTTTATTTGTGGTTGATGGGTGCGCACATTGAGCAGGTTTTCAAAGTACGATATTTTTTGTTTCTGTCACCAGACAGCTTTTTGTGTCTCGCCTTATGTTAGCACTTCCTCGGTAGCCAGTTCTAATTGAATTTATGCCGGAATACATACCTCTGATGTTCTTTGCTCTGGCATTTTCGGCGTTTTTTGCGTTTAAAGGGTCTCACTGTCTCTTTTCGAATTGTCGGGTATCTTCCTGCGTTGACTTCATCATATCTTTCTAACGTTCTTCGATCTTCCCCCTGCACTCATCGTCAAACCAAGTTTTGGACTTAATTGTTTTCTTAAATCCTAATACCTTTTGGGCTGTTTGTTTGATTGTGTTTCTGATCGATGTCCTTTTATTGTCCACGCTATTAGCTTGCTCTTCCTCACTGCTCCCATTCTCTTGGATGCTAAATTTATTCGTTAGTTGGTCTTGATATTCAGCCCTTTTGCGCAGGTCTTTTAATGTATCAATGTCGAACCTTTTGCTTGTCTCTCGTGACTGCCGATGTGGGTTTGCTGCGAGCCGAGTCCTAATTTTGCCTATCACTAGAAGATGATCAGAGTCGCAATCTGCTTCTCTATATGATCTTATGTCAAGGATATAAGGGGGGTCATTTGTCTATGAGGAAGTGGTCTATTTGGTTACGCGTTACGCCGTCGGGTGATATCCATGTGCCTTTATGGATTTGCTTGTGCTTGAACCTCGTGCTTTTCGCTACCAGATCTTTCGACGATGCGAACGTGATAATTCGAATTCGTTTGAAATATCGTGTAGACTTTCTATATCTATAGTTGGTTGGAAGATATCTTCCTTTCCAATTTTCGTGGTCGGCGAGGAGGATTTTAACATCGAATTATGAGATCCCATCAAATACTCCCTCTAGGGTGTCGTAGAAAGTGTCCTTCGTTTCTTCGTCCGTAGATTCTGTTGGGGCGTGTACGTTTATAAATACATAATTGTACCATGGGCCCTGTATTTTTAGTACCGATATTCGGTCGTTAATAAATCTCACGTCCTTAACATGGGGCGTAATCTTCTTGCTTATGATGAATCCGGTACCGAAGTTATGTGTATCGATACCTCCATACGCCAGTGTAAGCCCGTTGGTTTAGATTACTTGATGTGGGAGTCGGACTTCGAGCGCGACGATGTCCATTTTATATTGTTTCGCGTTTTCTACGACCGTCTGTAAGGCGCCTGGTTTATATAACGTTCGAAAATTTCACGTGCCGACGCGTATATCCCGCTTTTTCGTTTTTTCCCTATGTCTTCTTTTTGCAGAGTCGGTGTTTTCTTGATGATTTGTTCCCTTATAGTAGTGTCGGATCACCACACCTACGCCTACCGGGTTTTTGGTGAGATTGTTTTTTGTGTATTGATCATTCATTTCATTGGATCACTCTGGGGTTCCAAATGGTCCGCCATATCAGAACCCCTCTTTGATATGGTAACGTCTGCTTACTGCTCTGATTCGTACCGGTGTCAGAGAGGCGCCGTTATAATACCGCCGGTATACCCCTGGCTGCAAATCATCCAATGGGCACGATGACGCGTAACACCCTGGATTCGGGGTGGTAGATCTTTGTGTGTTACTCCTCGCTAGCCTGTCTGACATGGGTGGCCCTACTGGAAGCGTATGCTTTCGTCAGCATAGCCTGAGTGATTCATTGTAGTTTAAGCCTCCGCACAAGGTCAAGGTTTCTACCAATCGTAGGCCTTTAATAATCGTAAACTTAAATATGGGTGACTTTTTTAAGAAATCGTTCTCCCCGCAATTATTCCAACTAGATTGGTCTTTATGTTCATTTCACCGCATTTTATATCTCTCTCTACCGTATCGATCCAATTAAAACGTAAGCCAACTTTTGCCAATTACAAACGGAAATCCGACGGTTATCCCATCGCCGTTTCCTATAACTCGAATACTTCAACTGATCCATAAACTATTCTTAATTTTGTTGCCATGTTTTTCGAACAACCTTTTACCAACGACTCTTTTATATCTAACTCTTCTTACTTTAAACATTAGCAACACTTTTCTTTCCGTCCATCATCTTTTTAAAGATGAATTCGGGACCGGCCCACACGTTCTTTACAAAATGTCTCACCAGTCTCCCTCTTACCCTTCTATATTTTTCTCCCTAACATTTGGAAAACCTCTTGACCTTGTTCTCGCAAGGTCGTATTGTACCATTAGGTAAAATGAGTTCAAATACATTGATAATATACACAAAACTAACTTTGAAATTGGAAGCTCCACAAAACAGTCGGTTGTTAAAAATCATGACCGGATAAATGATCAAGTATAGACGAGTATATGTATAAGGCAACCGTTTTTCATTGCCTACCTATTATTATTGGTTTATAAAAATGATTATGATGCTTAAATTATAACTTAATTATCTTATATTATAACTTACTGGTCCTACGCAGACACTCTAAGCTAAACATTACATACTATTGTGTAGTTTTCCTTTCAGCGAAGCTAAGTGACTTCCAAGAGGGGCATATGAGATGGAGATTTGGCGGACGTTTTTAGATTGTCCTAGTGTTCCGCCAAACACTGTTTGCAGGTAAACACTAACAAGCGAAGAGACACTGTCAAAAATAAATCCAACACGGAGAAATTTGTTTTCAGCTACTGTTTATTGTTTTACGTATTTTTAGGTTTAATTTTTTTTTGTTCTTAAGTTACAGCCTTTAACTTAAGATTACCACCGTTAAATATCGACACACGCGCGGACCGACTTCCTCTGCAGGATCCTGTAATTATCCTCACGTGACGGATGCTCGAAGTCTGCCTCCTCTTCGTTCGAAAGTTCTATATCCACTGTGTACCCTCGCTCAAGAGTCTAACTTCTCTCCTGCTGTTCGATAAAGAGCTCTAACTATCCGCCCACACAGATATCCAGATTAAAAACTGGTATCTGTATCTACACGGAAAAATTTCCCTAATTGCTCTGCTAACAGAACTTCAGAATTTCTGTTAGCAGGATGTTATCACGTCCCAGGGGTGATTTTTCATTCCTGAAAGAAGAAACTCGCTCATCATCGAACATCATTATCACCATCCGTGGTGGTGGTCGAAATTCAGTTCGACGGTTGTCGATTGTATGCCGCCTTATTTACATAACACATCTGGCGCGAAGGCCGAAAGATATCCTGCAATTTGAATGGACGTATGGTTCATGGGTTTTGTTTGACTTTTGTCAATACACCCGCAATCCATTAGATCTTTCTAATGGGTGTGAAATACACAAAAAAGCACCGTGGGATAGGAGTAGTTCCTTTTGTTATTTTTACCTTCGCACAAATTCACGTCGTATCTCGTTGAGATGTTTATGTTTTCCACGAATCTGGTAGCGGATGAACAACATACATTATTGTATCGACGGATTTGGGTGGTCTTTGTGGTAGACTACCCGCACGTGCACCGTTGATCGGCTCATTTTCATTGCATAGACGTTTGAAATTGCCGATTCAATGGAATGTTCCTGGGCGCAGGCAGATTGAATGTTTCTTTTTTGTTTCAGGTATGATGACTTACGAATGTTGAGCTTGGCATTAAAAGCTTTGGGGACGTTCAGTTCCTTGCTTTTTGGTGTCGGTCTCAACGTTGGCTGCGAGTTGCAGGCCCTATGGTGGGACTTTGGGGCACGCGTCTGTGGGTGCGTGCAACGCTCTCAGGTAAGTAAGTTCTTTGAGGGTAGGAACCTTACCTGCGCGGAATTGTGCGTTCGTAGAACGCTACAGAGAGAAAAGGATTCGATAAAGAGACTCAAAAGGCATATTGCGAATTGTCGTTTTATTGCCTAAGTTTCCCACATTTCAACATTTTTTGAGGGCGTTCGGCCAACGTATATTTCGCCAAGACAACACGGCTTCCTTGCTGGAAGGTAATTTACAAACCCACAACCAGAAAAGCGCAAAGAAGTGGAAGTTTGTGACAACCGATTTCAACAGAGCTTTTGATGAAATTTCGAAGCCACACTTTTTAAATTATCCCTCCTTGGTGTCAAGGCCGTTTTTACTACCAGGTGTACCCGTATGAAGTGAGCGTTTTGTTTTTTTAAGTAAAACACATTTTATTCGAAGTATTGGCCATTGCTTTCTACACATTTCGACCACCTTTCTGGCAATTTGTGGATACCACGCCAATAAAACCGGTCGTCTTTTGAGGCAAACTATTCGGAGACCCAATTTTCGTAGGAATTGAAATGCTGCTCAATGACAATGACAATTGACAATGCGAGTCCCATCGATGAAAACAAATGGTAGTCGGAAGGAACCAAGTCTGGTGAATATGGCGGATGGGGTAACACTTCGCAGCCGAGAGCTTTTATTGTTTCTTTGACGGGTTTTTCTGTATGGTTCGGAGTATTATCATGCAACAAAATTACCTTTCCGTTTCTTCTGGCCCATTCCGGTCGTTTTTCGATCAATACATGGTTCAAATTGATCATTTGTTGTCGGTAGTGTTGTGCATCAACAGTTTCGCCAGGTTTTAGAATCTCATGATACACCACCCCCTTCTGTTCTCACCAAACACAGAGCAATGTCTTTTTTCCGAAGCGATCAATCAGATTTGCAGTCGATGTTGACGCTTCTCCTGGATGTACCCATTATATTTTGCGTTTAGGATTTTTAAAATAAATCCATTTTTCATCACCAGTCACAATTCGATGCAATACTGACTTCCTTTCGTGCCGTAGAAGCAACGTTTCACATGTGGTGTTTCGCTTTTCCATCTGCTTGTCATTCAATTCATGTGGCACCCAGTTTCCATACTTTTGTATCTTTCCCATAGCTTTTAAACGGTCAGAAATTTTGCAGCATTTAACATTTGTGCCATTTGTTTTTGAGTTAATGTGTCATCTTGATCCAATATTGCTCGAAATTCGGCGTCTTCAAACTTTTTTGGTGGTCTTCCACGTTCTTCATTTCGCACATCAAAATCTCTCTATCTCTGAACCACTTAAAACATCTTTTGCATGTTGCTTCCGATAGGGCATGATCACCATAAGCCCCGACAAGCATTCGATGCGACTCTGCAGCACTTTTCTTCATATGAAAACAAAAAATGAATGCTTTCCGCAAATCATTATTTTCTGGTACAAAATTCGACATTTTTAACAGGGTTAAAAAAATGATGTTGTTTGTACAATGACTTGATGCATACTAAATATGTTTGACAGATGTCATGGCAACTAAATAAAAAAGATATAAGGGCTCGTTCACAGCAAACCCTATCAATACAGTATCTTGGCGCTCACTTCACACCGATACACCTGGTAAGTGCATTTATTTATACCTCTGTACTCGACTCTGCAGGTTACGCTTCAGATTCGTGTTATCGAATCGTTTTCTCTCCAGTCTCTCTGGAAAGTCACTTAGGTCTCATTCTTTTTATACAAAATGACATTGATTATCAAGCTTTCTTGTACGTAGCTTTTTAAAACCTTTACATAGTCGTTTTTATAAACCAATAGTGATAAGTAAGCAATGAGAAGTTGTTGTCTTATACATATACTCATAGTATACTTGATCATTTATACGGTCATGATTTTTAACAACAGACTGTTTTATGGAGCTTCCAGCTTCAAAATTAATTTTGTGTATATTATAAATGTATTTGAACTCATTTTACCTAATGGTACAATACGACCTTGCGAGGACACAAATAGGCCTTCTAAATTGGATTAAATTTGTTTTACATACTTCTAAGAAATAATGAATTAAGATACAGAATATTTGATAAACTTACATAGAATATTGTGTTTTAAATTACATCAAGATATCGGATTGACCTTTCGAGAACAAAAATAGGTCCTCTAAATTCCATTCATTTTGTATACACTTTTAAGAAATAATTAATTGAGGCATGAAATATTTGACAAACTTAGTTATTGTTGAATATTCTGCTTCTAATCACGTCGAAAAACATTAGGAGCTTTGTATTTAGTGTGCAGCCTACGAAATAAAACATCCCTCATTCGATGAAATGCTTCAATTTTTCTGTACAGCATGATATTTTTATGTTGCTTTTCTTGCATAGTTCGATGGTATATGATAGAGAATTTTCTTACACATTAGAAAAAAAATCTGGATGTGCAAAATACACGTATCATCGTAACAGCTTGTGATACATAAGTTAAAAACAAAAATGTTTCGAAGTGTTCTGCGCTATTTTTATTATTTAATATTATTTCTTTTTTTATTTTAAAGGATATTGACGGATGTCACGGCGAATGTATTCCTTTACGAGCAAATAGTGTCTAAATATTTTGAGTTGTAGACAAAAGAGAAGCCAAGAATTAAAAATCATATATCAATTTTCATATAAACATCAACAAGAACAAAAACGAAAAATCAAAACTTAGATGCATCACATGTAGTTGAAAGCAAAAACCCAACGACTTTTAATGAACCTATGTGCATGTAACGAATTTATTTAAAATCACAAAAGACATTAAGCACGTTAAGATGTAGTTATGTAATTTAATTTAATTATATGAAAATTATTTATTACTTTGAATGAAACGAACATGAAAGAGAAATCTAGAAACTACAAAACCGTAGTGAATAATATTTGATATACTTAAAGAAATAATTTAAGATTATATAATTTTCATTTTGGAATGAATTTTATGCACGATGGTTATATATTTGACACTATTCCACAAAGCCAATTGATAGAAAAATGAAAAGTTCAAGCAATGTAAAGCAGTCTTGAACCACAAACTTAGTTTACTGAGTGCCTTAGCTTAATCACAGGTGAGTACACTGATTGTTGTAGAATGTCTAGATAAAAGTGTGATTTAATTATTTTTAACATTTAATTTTTGCTTATTCGATGTGAATATTATATCTTTGCACAAAGAGCTCGTGATTTCTTTTCAATTGTTTGCAACCAAAATCAAATCGAAAACAGTTCAAATTCATTTAAATGTTCAAGAGTTGTTTTCACTTCTGATCCGAAGGTTTACTAGGTAAGACTCTAAGTAATCCGAACAAATGATGAGACGATGTACTTTTTTTTAATAAGTTTATTGTGACTACAGATAATAAGCCTTGGGTAAATTAATACTTACTTCTTCAATTCAAAACGTATATGAGTAGATAAGTAATACTCATATAAGCCTAATGTGGCTGAAAATTCCAGACAATATTCGCAAGATTTCTGCAGACACATTCGGAAGAACAAACGTAGAGAAAACCCTGTTTTGATGTTCATGTCATAAAAGAATGTTTTTATTCTTCACAATTATGAAACAAATTAAAGACACTGGAGGATTTTTGTTTATTGGTTCTTTATTTAAAATTTCCGGAGGTAATATCAATAACAACACTCTATAATGCAACTTGAAAACAGTTTCCGAATGTGGTTCGTAATATAGTTTCTCTTATTAATACGAGGGTTGCCTTTTATATTTCGGGATTAGAGAACAAAAACAAATATTGATCATCGAAAATCACTTTATTGTTTTTCAAAATATTCTCCATGAAGATCTATACACTTTTGCATGCGTTTGAACCAATTGTCGAAGCACTTTTGCCACTCTGATTGAGGTATCTCCAACACATGCATTCTGAATGCAGCAACCGCTTCTTCAGGTGTCGAAAAACGTTGACCTCTCAGTTTGTTTTTTACGTACGGGAATAAAAAGAAGTCATTCGGTGCCAAGTCAGGACTATACGGCGGATGACCCATCAAATCGATGTTTTGGGTGCTCAAAAATGCAGTTGTCGCAGCCTATGTGTGAGAGCTCGCATTGTCGTGGTGAAGAGTGATCCGTCTTCGGCGGTTGGTTTTCCTGATTTCTTGGAAGACAACTGGCAAACAAATGGTCGTGTACCACTCAGAATTGACTGTTCTGCGTTGTTCTAGTGGTACGGTTGCGACATGTCCAGTTTTTCCGAAAAAAGAGGCGACGATTTGCTTGGAAGTGCTTCGCGCGCGAACAACTTTTGTTGGATTTGGCTCATCTTGAAACACCCAGACAGTCGACTGCTGTTTACTTTCGGGCTCATACGCGTAAATCCACGATTCATCACCTGTCACGATGTCATAGACGTGTTTCGGAGCACCGCGACCGTATTTTTTGACCATTTCTTTCGACCAATTGACACGAGCCTTTTTTTGGGCGATTGACAAATTGTGTGGGATCCAACGCGAACAAATTTTTTTGACAGTCAAATGTTTATGCAATATTGAATGTATGCTGGTCCCACTAACGCCTAAGGTTGTCTCAATCTCACGATAGGTCACATGACGATCTTCCAATATCAGTTCGCGCACAGCATCAATGGTTTTCGGAACAACAACTGATTTTGGACGACCTTCACGAAATTCATCTTGGAGTGAACTACGACCACGATTGAATTCACCATACCATCGATAAACACTGGTCCTTGATGGAGCTTCATCGCCAAAAATTGAATTAAGTTCATCCATGCACTGTTGCTGAGTTAATCCACGCCGAAAGTTGTAAAAAATAATCGCACGAAAATGTTGACGATTTAATTCCATTTTTGGGCCGAGATGAATCTTTTAAGTTACTGTAAACAACACAAATAGCGCTCGTATGTCAAAACGTTCTGAGTGCATATAACCTCAAAAATGTCCAACTTTACGACAGAGCTGTCAATTGCCGGATTGCAACACTAGGGTTGCCAAATCCCGAAACATAAGAGGCAACCCTCGTAATTACCGAAGGTAATGTCCATAACAACACTCTATGATACAACTTGTAAACAGTTTCCGAATGTGACTCGTAATGTAGTTTTTTTTTTAACACCACTTCAATGAGATATTTTAATTCTAAACGCACAAGAACTCTGAAATAACTTCAAGGACGCGACCGCACTCCGATATGTGTATCCGCCGGGGGATGAAATCTGACTCTTCGAGAGCTGCTCGATGCAGGACCTACCCCGTGAGTGAGGTGGGTTTCCACTAGAGTGGTAACAATGGAATGCGATCTTTCTTTCGCCACTGTGACCAATGAGAAACCGATTCGCGTCTCATTGGAAAGGTTCCCATGGATATCGTTCAGATAGGTTGGATGTCCGTACCTTGGAAGTGAGGACAACGAAAAAATGCGTTGGTTGGGAAGAAGAGAAACCAACCAGCGGCTGTTCAAACAAATGTTCATGCACAAAGGCTAAGGCCTTGCCATTGTAAACAATATAGGATATTGCCGGAGGCAGAAATAGATTTTTCTGTTGATGTTAAGTCAACAGAAAATTCGCTCACAATGGCAAGGGCTAGGATGGATGAGTGCATGTTTGGTTTAGAAAACGAATCATAGGACGTGATCACTGCTATGATTGTTTGGATAAACAATTATAGGTCGTGTCCAATTCGATGATCGTTTATCGGCAGCGATCATGGATAATTAGGCTGCAGCTGTATAAGGAAGCAATTTGCCATGGCTTGCTCGGTGGACCAACAATTGTTTGAGAAAAGTAAACACAGGGAGGTTACTGTGTATATGGTGGACATGGACGTCGGCAAGAGGACCCGGGTAGCTTCCCAAATGATTTGTGAAGGTCATGGGTGCCTGCGAGAGGAACCGATTAGATCCCAAAATGACTCGTGAAGGTCATGGGTGCCGGCGAGAGGAACCGAAATGCTTTGGGAAAAAAGCAATGCTGCCTGATGCCGTGGCAAGGTGATGATCTGGCCGTGGGTTTATATTTCAGGTTAGAAATGGTTGAAAGAGAGCTTTGTACTTCTCGTATGCAGGTAAAAGATAATGATTGGTAATGTATTCAAAAAAGCCTACGACTCAGTCGCAAGGCAAAGACTAGACTACCATATTGTAGTTGAGCTGGGAATCCCGAAAAAAGATGCCGCCCTCATTCGAATTTGCATGACCGAAAACAAAGGGCGAGTTAGAATAGAAAACCATCTCTCAGAACAATTTGAAATCCGGGACGGACTAAAGCAGGGAGATGGTCTATCACCGTGTCTTTTTAATCTTGTCCTCGAGTACATCATCAGAAAGGTACAAGACGACAACATGGCCGGATCACCCCTGAACGGGGTCACACAAGTGCTCGCATATGCGGATGACATCGCCGTTTTGGGCGATAATCTAGAAACTGTAAGTAAAAGCAGTGAAATCAGGATGCAGGCAGCAGAAGAGTTTGGCCTAGAAATAAATGACGACAAAACAAAATACATGATTATGGCCAGAGCAGGTGGACCTCAGAGAACACACATAAACATCAAGGGCAAGATATTCGAAAATCTCAAAGAATTTAAATATCTGGGAACGATACTGATGGCCGGTAACGAAATGTCGAAAGAAATCAACAATAGACTAGACACCCGCAACGCTAGTTGGCATGCAGTCAGTAAACTGCTGAAATCCAAACTGCTACCACGCAATATAAAGCTCCGTGACTATAGAACCATAATCATGCCGATTGTTCTATATGGATGCGAAACATGGGCTCTCACAAAACGGGAAGAAAGCGAATTCCGCGTATTCGAGAACACAGTCCTGAGGGGTATCTTTGGCGGCAAATATGACGAGGAGGCAGGATAATGGAGGAAACTCCACAACCACGAATTGGAGGAGCTATACCGCAAACCTGCTCCTCGATAGTATAGTGGTTAGTATACCCGCCTGTCACGCGGGAGACCGGGGTTCGTTTCCCCGTCGGGGAGCCTCTGGCGCAAGATTAATAACCTTGCCCGGAAAAAACAAATCATTATGGGAAATTTGACAAGCCTCAGGACTTGCTAAATAAGGCCAAGACCGGTCCCCGGTTGTAGTGCCGATGATGATGATGATGATGATACCGCAGGCCTACAATAGTGAGAGTAATCAAGTCGCGGAGTTTAAGATGGGCCGGACATGTGGCGCGTATGGGCAACGATAGGACCGTGCTTAGAATTCCTGACGGTAAGCCAACGGGAAAGAGACCGACAGGGCGGCCGCGACGGAGATGGGGGGACAATGTTAGGTTAGACCTCGAGGAGATCGGATCAGATGGTCGAACGTGGAAGGAGATCGCACGGGAGAGGGAACAATGGCGGAGCCGAGTCGGTGAGGTCATGAACTTTCGGGTTCTAACAGGTCAATAAATAGTAAAAATAAAATGTATTGCAGGTTGGGAATGGGGAGTTGGGTTAAGAATATAGGTGGTTCCTCTGGCGAACCTTAAAGAACTTCCAGAGATCCATTTCCCATGGTCACCATTCGATTCAAAGAGGACTCTACTTGCAAACCTTCAAACAAGGAAACATTTACAGTAAAGCAATCAAATTTGATTTTTCTGACAATCGTTGTGGCACCCATGTTTCCAGCTTCAAAATGTAACCCATCGTTTTTAGGTGACGAAATGCGGTTAATCTGTCAGCGTTACGATTTCTCGCAATTTGTTCCTTCGATTTCAGCCAAACCTTATAAATTATCCGCGTAAGCGTCATTTAGCCTTTCATCTTCGAGGTAAAATTCATCTTATTGGAATTTGGGCGGATCCTTCACGGCCAATCCAAAAATAAACCTCCTAAATACGTTTTGTCCTTACCAGAGCTATACCACTAATCTTTGCCAAAAGTGAAACCTGGTATCCTGGGTACCTGATCAAGGTCGACTCGGAAACCGACTCGACACATTTTCATTGGTCAGAATAAGATTTACTTTCGAGATTTCGTTTTAAGGGTGGAGTCTGCGTTTTCACCCGATCCGATTAAGCTTACCAATTGGAAGAAGCATTCGAACCCAAAAATTTCGACATCAGTAATCTTGCTCCATGCTCGGCCGAAATGCATCTTGTAGTCTTCCTGCTTTATGCTGAACATGCAACAACTTACAAGCAACTCGCTAAACAATTCAACTTAAGCATAGGAGCAGTGCGTTGCCTGATCGATACATCACTGTATATTCTCAGCAATCTCTATAGATCAACTATAAAAAGGAATGAAAAGCAGATAACGTCAAATCTCGTCCATGAAGTTACTAGCATTGAAGGTGCAACGGGATTCCTGGATGCTACACGTTTCAAAATAAAAGCTACTGCATTTCGGGATAACCCCATTCTCATCACACGTGGAAAACCCGAAACTATATTCCTACAACCCGTTTGTAATGAGAAGAAAAACTTTGTGGGTATATGTATAGGGTATCCTGACCCGGAAAATGACAACTTCACTTTTCGAGATTCAGGTTTATACGCTCTATTACCTTCGATGTGTGAAGATACATTCCTACTCGGTTCTGCGTCAGTGGGCTGTATTGATCACCTAGTAACTCCGTACAGAACAACTAAAAATAGAGAGGGAAATATTGTTAAAGAATTTTGTCAAATATGTTTTGGTTGGTACATGCTAACGAAACTGATGAACAAAGGAGGTTGACTGCCACGTCCTTTTCATAGTCGGGGGTGTGGTTTGGAGACTCCGATGTTAACGCGGATTCGATCTCGCGGATTATTCTTTTCGGGATGGAGCTTTACACTCTGCATTGCTTCAAACAAAGTTCATCTGATAATCCTTGGTTTGATAAAAAATACGTGCGGATAACAGCGGAAAAAAATAGAGCTTATAAACAATAGTGCTCCAATCCCACGGAGGTCAACAAAACGAATTTTGTCAGAACCAGAAACGAGTGCAACCAGGCGATTGAAACCGCGATGAAGGTTCACAATGACAA
This sequence comes from Microdon myrmicae, assembly GCA_963931805.1. NCBI lineage: Eukaryota > Metazoa > Arthropoda > Insecta > Diptera > Syrphidae > Microdon > Microdon myrmicae. Next base: position 160,656,909 of record OZ007498.1, on the reverse strand, counting down.
AGTGACCAACAAACTGCTTGAGTACTCAATTGGTTTCCGTCCCTTCTGGTCAATGGCAAAGTCTATCAACAATAACTTTGCTTCCTCCTCTCTTCCTCCGTTGGTATCGGGCAGTGGGTCATTAGTAACAAATTTAAAGTATAGAGCCAATGTGTTCGCGAATTTATTTTCCACGAATTCAAACCCCGATGCCGGTCTTTTGGGGCCACCTGTGATCGTGCTGGTGCAGTCTTCAATGCCGGATGTGAACTTTCGTCCACGGGCTATTCAACCCATTCTTCGTGACTGTAAGAAAGTAAGCGATCCGAATGGAATTCCAGCGTTAGTCCTTAAAAACTGTGCTCCCAAACTCTCGCCGCTGTTTTTAGTAAATTCTTTTGCCTATTTATTCACAGAGCACCGTTCCTAACTACTGGAAACCTATTCGAGTTCAACCAATCCCAAAGAAGGGGAAAAGGTGTCTTCCACACAATTCCTGGCCAATAGCATTACTGTCTATGTTATCCAAGGTGTTGGAAATGGACATCAATGCCGAGTTGATTAATATTTGGAAAGCAACGGACTTCTAAATGATCGTCAATACGGATTTCGTAGCAGGCGGTCCATTGGTGGCCTTTTGACCCTTGTAATTGACATCTGGGCATCTGTAATCGAAAAATATGGTGAATCAAAGGCGGTTGCATTGGATATCTCCAAGGCCTTTGGCCGCGTCTGACACGGAGCGCTGCAAACTGAGCTTCGTTCGTACGGACTTTACCACCAACTTTGCCAGTGGACGAAGAGCTTCCTCGAAAATCGATCGTTCCGGGTTATTGTAGACAGCGTGTCTTCGGATGTATATTCTATTGATTCCAGGGTGCCTAAGGATTCTATTTTGGGTCTAAACTTGCTTTTGCTTCGCATTAATGATTTGCTACAATCAATGGGTAACAAAATATTCTGTTTTGCGGATAGTACACATGTATCCTCATTTTCGAGTGATCGGCCGATTAATGCGTCAACGTCGCACCAGCAAAAATGTAGCCAACCTACTACTAAAGTATACATAAGTTCCAAACTAGAAAGCTTAAGAACTATTTTAACTAGGCTTAACCTGAGGAAACCACAACAAATTAAGAAAGCAAGAAAGGCGAGTGGTGGGGGCAGGTTATAGTAAAGTGTAGAAGCTCCGCTTAAGATTGGATGTGAAATTGGGTTAGGGCGCCGTGCTTGAGAGTATGTGTAGAGAGGTCGAAGTCGAACAAGGTAAAATTGGAATTCACATTCCTCAGCATTCGCGAAAGTGGTTCGTTGAGACCATAAGAGGTCCGGTGAGGCGGAATGTAGATAAGGCGGAGATTGTGCGTATTTCGGGGGTTTGTGTACAGAGGAATCACGTTAAGGAGGTAAGCGCAGGCGACCGAGCCCGAGAGGACTCGATGAGTGAACATTATTTCACCCACGACCCTGTGCTCCTCACGGGTTCTGAGGTTGATTAAGTCGAGGCGGCCAATGTACGCGGGAAGGACTAAGGGGTTTTGGCATCCTAGCCCTCGGAAAGCGAACCGAAGGAAGCGCCGTTGGATATTTTCGATTCTACAGATATGGATCTTGTGATAAGGAGACCACACCTGCCTAGCATATCCAAGTAGTGGACTGACGAGGGTAAGGTAAAGGGATCGAGTAACGTATGGGTCGGAAAATTCCTTGGACCATCGTTTCACGATTCCGAGGGCAGAATTCACTTTCCGGATCGTCTCATCAATGTGAGAGAGGAAGTTAAGCTCCCTGCCGCAAAGGATCCCAAGATCTCGAATACATTGAACAGTGGTCAGTGGTTGGTTATAAAGGGTATTGGAACGTAAGGATGAGTGAATGCGCTTTCGGGAAAGGGTTATAGATTGGCATTGGCGACGTTAAGTACAAAGTTGTTTTTGTCACAACAAGTCGAGAAGCTGTCAAGGTCTGATTGCAGCAGTGCAAAATCAAGTGGTGACTCGATGATCTTGTATAACTCGGTATCATCAGTGTAGAGACAAGGTGGTATTCCTAATAAACTCATCGATGTTATTAGTGGCAATTATAAATAGAAGAGGACCCAGGTGGCTACCTTAAGGGGCCCCAGAGGCGACAAGAAAGGGGTTGGATATCGTGGACCTTAATCGAACGGAATAAAGTCTATCCTTTAGATAGGCAAAAATCCAGTTCAGCAATACAGGTTTCGAAGCCGAGGGTGGATAATTTGAAGAGGATCGGATTGTGGGAAACTTTGTCAAATACTTTACTAAGCTCGGTTGAGACCATGTCGACCTTGTTACTGTGCTCTAGTGCTGAGAGTGTAAAGGAAGTGAACTCAACAGATGTAGTTGATCAGCCATTGAGAAAGCCATGTTGCCTTGGCGAAATAAAAGATTTGCAACGAAAACTAAGAAATTCGTATAGAATACTTTCGAGAATCTTGTGGAAAGTGGGACAGTTTGGCGTTGGGGTGGTGGTTCGCGACATCGTTTTTGGGATCCTTCTTGTGGGTGGGGAGGATGGAGGGGGGTTTTCCAAATGTTGGGGAATACGCCTTGAGAGAGTGAGAGATTGAAAATTAGTGAAAGGGGAGCTAAGAGAATGGATGAGCATTTCTTGTGAAGGATTGCAGATATACCACCAGTGGAGGGGGGGGGGCGATTTCCAAGGAGGGGTAACGCGATGAGTGGCTAGAATTATATGGGAAGTTAGATAAATGGGTAGAGCCAGGCTATTAAAAGGACCTGGAAAATGACTGGTGTGATGGGTTAATAGACTAGGCTTTTATGAAATTGGGGTATTTGTTTGGTGTTATTGTGGCGAGAGGTGGTATGGGGGAGAGTGGGGCTTAGGGGTTCGAGGAGCTGGAAAGGGTAGGATTTGGGTTAAAAGTGACTCTATTGGGGGGAAGTTTGAAGGAAAAATTCTTTTTACGAGAGAGGTTGTCGTTATCGGTTTTCCGTTTATTGGAGGAATCAAAATTGTGTTGATTAGGTCGGGGGGGGGGCGTATTGCGGGTTTGGGGCGGGCAATACGAATAGTGCCGTCGAGATTTGAGATATGGGTTAGCCGGTTAATAGATTTAAGGGTAGGAATGGTTTCGGGGTGATAGCAGGTTTGGAGGATCGTCTGGGTCGTGGTAAAAATCTCTGTTTGTGGGAGGTGTTGGGTGGAGTTCTTGTTAAATTGACGTGGGGGTGGGGACGTTTACGAGTGGGGCTATTTTTATGATTAGGGGAAGAGTTGATGTTAGTATCGTTTTTGAAAACGGAAAATGTACCCAGTTTAAGAACATTACCAGCCGGGTGATGGAATAGCCATTCATAGGGAGAGGGGATGTAAAAACAGAAAGAGTTGGAGGCCTGGTTTGGAATCTTGTTGCCGTTAATTATGCTGATTATCTAATTCTTTAGAAAGAAGTTGGATACCCAGGAAGCATCAGCGTTAGTGGGGATGCCGGTGATACTAAAAGCAGAGAAGTTGCCTTTACTTAATTTGGTGATCCTCTTATTCCACTCTTCAAGGGACCAAGTTCATCCAAGGCGGTAAATATAGGGGGGGATTCAGTGTTCGCAGGCCTAGGTTCCCAAGGCGGGAAATCTGTAGCGGTTCCGCCAAACCCTACAGTCTACTTACCTGAAAAACCCCCATAACTACTACCCAACTCCCTTAAGTTTGCTAATGCAACAGTATTAGTACCTGTAAATGCTGCACGCATTTAAGAGATCAAATCTATGATCTTTAAGTCCCTGTAAAGAAAACTTACCTTCATGCATTCTCTTCGCATACCATTGCTCCTTAAGATTTCTTTATTAACTTACCAGGAATTTCCAATCAATTTCGTCATCTACGTCGCCAGTCAAATTTCCTTAGAGGAATTCCGGTAAACAAATAATTAGATTTACATACATCTGTAACCTTCATGACAGGGACCATAAATACTGCGCCGTCTATTTTCCCAGCCGCGTCATATACCTTTTCATACACATTTCCTGGCAACCTTTTTTTGTTTTTCTTATCAACAAACAACCTAAGCAGCTGCATATAATTAGCGCAATAGACGCTGAAACCAAATTCTCCAGCATTTCCTAATGCAAATATGAACCCGGTTTCTATTGCAGACAGAGACGCCATAAACATCCAATTTGCTTTTAGCACCTTTTTCTCCTAACGTCGAAAATAGCGACGAGGCATCGTGTAAACAATGACCCGCATTACCAACGGCGCATTTGGTCATTTTTCCCTATTGTCCTTGCCGCCTGCCTGTTTCGTCGTTCCACTGCTTTCGAGTATACCACTGCACCAAAAAGATCGCATTTTCTTAGTGGTTACACCGTTAAGAGAAAAGTTTTTCTCTCTCTTCCTTTTTTTTTTCCTTAGCGAAATCATCTCTGCATGAGATGACGACGCTGAGTCAAATTCCATCCTTCGACCCGAGCGGGTCGCGGCTCCATCGCTACCCTGGTGCGCACAGGGAAGCGATAATGGAGAATAATCGTTTGTGTCGTGTCCTAATAAATTGAATTAACAGTGCGGATTAAGCATGAGGAAATTAAATTGGTTTAAAAGTTGAAGTCGGTTAAAATTTACTATATTAAATAATTTACAAGGTACATGGCTTATTACTTGTGCTATATTTTCTGTCAAGTTCTCCGTTCATAAATAAAACTAGAATTAAATAAAATAAAACCAGTTCAACTAAATATTAATCCGGGGTGTTTCATTATTTTTGTGCCGCAGCTTCCGAGTGTTTTATCTCCTTTCCCTGGTGATCGTACTTTTCATCCTTCTCGGTTGTGGACGAACGTGGCGGCGTTTCGTTCATTTATTGCTGATGACTTTCGGTTCGGTGTTTTGCGCGGCTAACAATTGATGATGGAGGAGGAAGATAATCAGCGCCGTACGCCGGTGTACTACTTCCTCCCCACATATCCATCACCCGTGAGAGGAAAATTGAGGACGGTGTGTCGGTATAAAACAACGAGTAGATTGTATCTCGGCTTGTAATGAGATGTTGTTTGACGCGGCTGATACCCGTTCCTGAACTTCAACTGTACGGACTGACATGGGTTTAATCTCATCAGTTTGGTCGCTGATCAAGACCAGCATAAGAGTGAGGTCGTTTTCCATGTCAATCATTTTGTCAACCAGTGCCGACAGTACGGATTGTAAAGGTACCTCTTCACAACGGTGGGAGTGGGTGTTTGGTGAAGAGCTTTGTAGGGAGAGATCGGTATTTGTTGATAAGGCATTTATGCTTCCTGTTATGTCTTTTGAATGCTCTGAGGCCCTAATTTGCATTATTAGGTCTGCCCTAAGGTCATGAATCGCATTATGACACATTGTTCTACGTTGGCTTTTATTAATTTGGCGCTCGAGGCAATTCGGCTCTCTACCCAATTGTGATGGATTTTTAACGAACTAGCATAACGAACGTTCAGAAGCGAAGGCCACGTCCTCGCCTGATTTAAATACTTAATCAAGTCTAGTGAACTCTAGTAGACCTTTTTCTATATAGTTTGAGATCATCGGAAGTTTAGCTGAGAGACTCGCTTAAGCGTTTGATCGCAAGCAACACATGCTACGATGAGATGCTATAGCGTTTGGGATTGATAGTGAAGAACGTGTGATTCGAACTGACGCTATGACAGTTAGAATCACCAAAAATTGAACCAATGCGTTACACATCAGGCTACTGGTCGTGCTTTGAATTCGATTTTTAAACAACTATATTCTACTGATGTGAATTGTTATATTATCGCTATGGTATACGGCTCTGATGTATTTTCTTATTCGATTTTCATTCGGTGTTCCTCACACTGCTTGTGTTTGTGTGTGTATCTGTTAGAGACGCTACAATGCAGTCACATTTGTCACAGAAGAAACTGAAGTTACGGCAGTATTCATTAATATAGGCAGCGACATAAGCATTAACGAAACCCAAGCGACCGCAGTCTGATGGGTCGGTGGTTAAGTTCTAACCTTTTCCATTGTGGATTCGAATCATATTCCTCAATACATTCGCAAAATGTTATAGTTCGATAGAAAAATCCTTGACCAAATTAATGCAATTAGGTATATATATACGAACGTAAATTGTGCAACAATCATTTGGGTTCCGTGCCATTAGAATTACCCTTCCTCGGAAACACACAGATAGGCATCGCACTAAATACCACTAGGGTAATTAAATAGCGACGTAAAGTCACACTTTATCTTTCACTGAATGTGTGGAGGGAGGATTTTTTTTGTGAGCTTGAGAAGAAAACGAAAGAAAAGTCACCTCTTGCTTGAAACAGGTTTTAATTATATTTTCTAAAATATGTTTGACATTGCAATGAATATGTTATCTGGCGATGATATTGCCAGATAGTGGGCAATAGTGAGAACTACTTTTTAGTATTTTTCAACACTGAAAGATAAGGAGAGAATTCGTTCCCAAAAGCGCTGTCTGTTTTATAGACATTATCACCGGGTCTCTTCTTTGGAGATTCGTGGTTTGATTCACCTAAATTCGGTTTATTTGGGTTCCACAAGATAATCCGACGGATCCCACCAATTTTTGCTTCATCTGTAGACGATGTGTTTTTCAATAATTTTTTACAAAAACCGAAAGCATTTATTGCAATTTCTGAAGTTACATATTACAATAGACGTTGTACGGAACAAAATGTTTATGGATAAAAAAAAAACAAAATGGCGACGCTACAGCTGACCAAACTTGACTCTTTGGATTTGCGCCGTGCAACGCCCAGGTCCTTGTAGCTACCTGAAATCAACGAACAATTTTTTTTTCCACTAAAATAAGGAATTATTCTGTTCTTGCTGTTTTTTTTTTTTTTTTTTTTTTCTTTCTCTTTTTGAGCAGCTCTGGCGTCTTTGGACGAACCTAATGAGAGTCGATCCTGTATATTCACTCGATTGGTGTCGAACATTTTACATTCCAGGCCGATTGGCAGCTCCAGATCGTTCATGACTCTAAGGACAAGTGAATATCCATCTTTGAATATTCCTAAAGCTAAATATGCCGCAATTTCTATTCTTTTTGAGCCACAATCCAAATGCTTAGGAACTAAACGCCACACAGCCGTATTAAAAGATTCGTTAGCATTTTGAGTGAAATTGCCAATGCAACGCTCTAGTAGGTCGTCTCGTGATAAATCTTCCTATATCGGAAGAATATTCTCTTGTATTTCTGGGTATAGACGAGCTGGATGTTCACCAACTTTTCAAAAAAGAAACTGGCAAACCTGTTTGGCTTAGAAATTAAAGAGTAGAAGCCGTAAAGAAAAGACCAAAACATCTCGGAAAAATGTGTCAATATTCTGGATTCTTTGGATATGGATAGGCGTTGTGACTTCTTCCCTCAACCCAGAAAAAACAGAAGGAATTTCGTCAAATGTTCAGTAAACGCTTCAAATGGGAAGTTTTAACAAAGTGCCTTAATTTGTGTTTACACTACATGCCCACAGTTTTGCTGTTATTCGTTTATTCTGTCTTTTTTAAACTTAAACGAAACATTTGCGACCCCTTATAACTACTGTTTAGACACGGCACTCCCAACTCCAGATTCAGGAGTCTAACCTGTTAAAGCGAGCTTGTCCGCGAAGGGCTGATTTCCAATTACGAACTCGACTCCTTCACCTCTATCTGCTCGAGTCAGTATCTTAAACGTTATTGGGGAAGAAGTATGTTGCGCCGGTGTACGGCGCTGATTCCCTTTCTTCATCCATCATCACTATAAGAAGATTGGCCGATGTTCCAAAAGAAAACTGTTTTCATCCGAGGGTAAAGTAAAACTTCACCACAAGACAGTTAAATGAAACGCTCGAGTTAGTTAATTTTTTATTGAATTTGGTGATTACAAAAGACAGATTCTAAGGACACTCAATTACAGGTAACAGACTTGAATTACACTAATCGATTATAATTAAAAATTACTGTATTCGACTCAACACTATCCACGACTTCTGTATATCAACGCTCTCCGCCGCGCGACGGAGAGTGGGAGCGGCATGACCGTGGCGGTCAGCGGGTGGAAAACGACTCCACGGTATTCAATCGTTTAGGGTGAGTTTGGTGGTGTGGTGAAAAGGAAATGAAATTTCCTTTGACCGGTGGCCGATGGAAGGCGATCTCTGGGACGCGATGGTGTATGTGTGTGTTAGTACACATCACCGTGTTTATCGATGCGTTGAGCCAAGGATAAACGGAACCTACAACGAAGAAAAATAACAAAGGGGAAACGATCTAAGGCATCTTTCGGTAATGATGGTCAGCTGTCTAAATAGCAGCCACTCATTAGATTCTAAAAGGGATTGCGATAATTTATACAATAGAGATCGTATATCGTCTCTCTGCCGACTAGGAGCTTCGGATTTTTTTGTTTGCATATTATGTTTATGCTATTGAATCCAATCCGACGGCAAAGCATGACGTCGGTGATTGTTTGAAGATTCAAACAAAGAAATATTTCCGCGAGAAGTGCATCCGACTGAATCAATAGTTGCAAGTCTTCGTAAAGTAATTTAGATGGATACACAATGACGGTTGTGTATACCATATGTGTCAATTATGCATGGCATCTATGGCGACGGCAGGATCGAACTATAGTGTGAATATCTACACTAATTGGAAATTCAGTTTTTGGGTCGCTAACGCGGAGATGCTTTGATAATGTGTGAATGCCCATGTAGGAAAAATTCTTTTTAGGATTTTTAGGTAATGCTTGTATGCACTAATTGTCCTTGGAAAAGGAAATATTCTCAGGTGCCCATGCGATTGCATTGGCGGGGGACAATGGGAGTTGGGTTGCGGATGTGGGGGTTTTAGGTAAGCGGGCCGTGGGGTTCGGCGAAACCGCCACCCATATATTTTTTTTTTTTTTTTCTTTAAAAACCTTTAACGCATGGATTCGAAAAACATGTAAACAACATCAAAGCAGCTGAAATACCGTCTTAGTTTGCGTTATTTCACATCGTGTGTGATCTCTTTTATGGGTAACACAATACTCCGTGAAGAGTATTTAGCCCTGCACTGGGATTGTGCAGGAAACGGTGCCCGCCAGAATTCTCAGTCAGATTGTATACCTCTCGTCAATCGAATCTCTCCAGGTATGAGATAATCTGATAATTTTGAGTTTTATTGCATGGCTAATTAGGCAAGTGTGAACAATGTATGTGACATTGATTAGTACATCCTAATGTACCTTAAGTTATTCCGAGTATGACGGGGCAGCCCAAGTAGGTAATAAAGGGGATGGGGGGTTTAATGAGTAACATTTATTTACTTATTTGCGTACGTACGTACGTACACATCTCATTGCGTACTTACTTCCCCGCATACTTATTTACTTACTTTGTTACTTTCTTATTTACTTTCTTAATTCTTTCTTAATTCTCTCGCTTGCTTATTGATTTATTTACTTCCTTACATCCTTACTTCCTTACTTCCTTACTTCCTTACTTCCTTACTTCCTTACTTCCTTAAGTAAGGAATTAATTATTTACGTTTAAATACCAATTACTGCAGGTTCACACACAACTTTGATTCCCTCCCTCCACAATGGCGAACAAATGTTCGAGCACTTTTACTAACTACATCATTGAGATGGAATATTTTACATCAATTTCTCTGATAACTTGAGCTCATTGAACTTCCTAGATTGCTTTCTTACCCATTTACTTATTTGCTTACTTCTTTAGACACTGTGGCGGTTCTGACAAAGCCCACGGTTCGCTTTCCTAAAAAACCCCCATAACTTTCACCCAATCACCAAATTTCACTAATGGAATGGCATTAGCATCTTAAATGCTTCACGCATTAAAGGAATCAAATCTGTAATCTAAAAAAGCCCCTGGAAAAGAAACCTTACCTTTCATGAATCTCTTCGCATACAATTCTCCGTAAAATTTCTTTCTTAACTTATCAGGGAGAACCCCCATTATTACAACCCAACTCCCATTGTTTCCCGCCAATGCATTGGCACCTGAAGGCATTTTCCTTTTTCAAGCACATTTAATACATAGAACGCATTATCGGGAAATTCCTGTAAAGAATTTTTCCTTCAAGGGCATTCATACATGTATCGATGCATCTCTGCATTAGCGGCCAGGAACCGAGTTTCCAATTAGTGTAGATATTCACACTAGAGTTCGAACCTGGCGTCGCCATAGATGCCTTGTTCAATTGACACAGATGGTATATACAAGCCGTCATTGTGTAATCATCTGAAATGCTTCGCAATGACTTGCAACTATCGATACAGCTGCAAGTACTTCTCGCTGAAATATTTCTTTGTTTGAATCTTCAAACAATCACCGACGTCGCGCTTAGCCGTCGGATTGGATTCAATAGCATAAACATATGCAAACAAAAGAATCCGATTCTTCCAGTCGGCAGAGATACGATATACGATATCTATTATTTCAATCCCTTTTAGCATCTAATGGGTGCCTGATATTTACCCAGCTGGCCCCCATTACCGAACGATGCATTAGGTCGCTTCTTTCTTTGTCTGTATCACTTGTCTAGGTTTCGTTTCGCTTTTGACCTGGAAGCGTTATGTAAACAATCTGATCTCAACGAACGACTTCACGCACACCACTACAGGACCTCACCAGTGAGATCCTTTTTTCTCGTTTTCACCACGAGAGGAACACCTTCTCTCTCGAGAAAACTCGCCCCCGATTGCGAAGTGGCTCTGCATCGAGCAGAGCAACGCTGAGTCCTTTTCCATCCGCTGACCACGCTGGTCGCACGATCTCCCGCTCTCCGGTGCGCACGGAGACGCGATTATCCCCCGAGTCGCAAACTCGTCGACTCGAGAATGCGCGTTTTTAATCAAAATAAGTTCATTTGTTGTTTCTGTGCGTCCTTTTACCTTCAGTGTAATTCTTTTGTTTGTTTGACCCAATTAAGTACAATAAAATTAAACTACACCCATAAAATAAAAAATAAAACGTAAAATAAAACCAATCACAATAGACAATCAGTGCGTTTTACTTCCTTTTCCTGTTGTGGGCGCTGCGTTGTCTAGTTGTATTTGTGATTTTCCTTTTTGTGTCCGGCGGAACATTCACAATTGGTGGATTACGATAGTGGAAGTAGTGGGTGGATGGTAGAATCCGCGTCCATGCCGATGCACAGACCATCCATCCCCACAACACCACTTGATTTTTCGGTCGAATCGGACCTCAACGAAACAACCAAGAACCATTTTCATTTAGGTTGTAATTAATCTAAATGTCGAAGTCATTTTCTACCTTCTTATGTTTCGGTGTACCACATTTTTCTAGCTAAACTCTCGTCCTGGAGCATTCTAATATTCCTCGAAGTACACCGCTGATACCCAGCGACTAAAAGTGGCTGACGCACTTTTTGTATTCGTTTGTCCGTTTGTATTGTTCAGATGATGATATTTTTAGCTCACTTCCATAAACTAAATGATGCTAATTGATCGATGCACTTGGAATCGATCATATCTGAATGGCATCCGACAAATTACAATTCCAAAAACACAAATTGACGCATTGCATCAAATAGAGGGGATACTTTGTTCAATCTGTAGACTACGTTATTCAGGGAATTGTTGATCTCCAGATCATGGATGTATAGATGAACTTCAATAATATATCCTCAATCGCAAGAACTTGAAAGTTCTTTTCTCCGCTCTCGCTCTCTGTTTCCGCCCACACATAGTACCAATGGTACTATGACGACTCCAACACACACAACATATCAAACGACAAACAATCGCCAAAAAATTTATCATAGAAATAAGCATAAAAAATCTTATACCTTAAATAATAGTTGAGAAAAATACATTGACATCTACACGCGGCCGTGGTCTGATATGTTGAGGCTTTGAATTTTGCGATTGATTCTACTCGTCATAGCTTTGGTTCAAGTGGTTTTTTTAAGACCTTCGCAAAACGTTACAGTATAAGAAAATTCTATTTGTTATCCATTTGTCAGATTATACAAAGACAAACAATTGTGTAAACCATATCCTGTTTTCCTTTATTTTCGTATGTAGTTCATCCAGGAGCATCTTAAACCTATATTCTTTATGCAATTTGCAAGTAACGGGGACTAAGGTCACCAGATGTGAGATACAGCCAATATTTATCTTTTTCTAAAAACTCTTTAAGGAACATTATCATCCACAACAACATATAAGAATATTAAAAACCGTCGAACAGTTTGGTAATTGTAAATAGTTCTTCCTGTCGTCGTTGACATTAACAGCAGTAACAATCTTCAGTGCCACAACCTCACTGCACGGTACTACTCCCCTGCACGTACATAAAATTAAATTAAAAAAAAATTGAAATCAATAATCTTCAGCTCTTCGAAACTGATGTTATGTCTTCAATTCTGATTAATTTTAGGATTTCAAGGAATTCACCGATGCCGAAGGTGTTATTGCACTTCCAACGTCAGACTTCCATAAACCGATATGTTTGGAAATGCGGTCAATCCATACAAACCAAATGAATCAACTGAAACTCCTTGGGCCGCCACCTCCACTTCTATCGCATCCTTCGGCAGCTCTGCTTATGGGTAATGTGGATAATCAAGTTGCAACATCTTGTCCACATTCCGGGTCGGCACCAACAAGCGCTCATTCTTCATCATCCTCATCATCATACGCCACAACGACAACAACAATCACTCTACCAATGGATACATTTCGTTATCCTCCATTTATTAGCAACAACATAAATTATAACAACAACTTCAACAACAATTACAATAATAATTTTAACAGTATATCAACTGGATTAGCCTTCACCGCCAATAATAATATAAATAATAATAATAATGCTGATCTAGCCAGTGTTGACAGTTCCGATACGTACGCTAGCTGTCAAACGCATCCATTTTTATCGCAAGGAGATCTAACGGCCGATCTGATGGATGAGGCGTGCGCTCTAGATATCGACATGGACAACTTGTACATAAACCCCTTGGAAAAGGATGCACAACAGCAAAGTTTCCCTACGTTATCATCTAGCCGGATAAGATCGCAAGTGAAGAAAAGCGCATCAGGTGATACAGCGCTACGTAGCTTAGGTGACGGCACCAGTCCAATGGATGACATATTTCAAAACTTCGACGTTCAGGACCGAGGTAGTCGAGTCAGCCTGAATGAAACACCAGTGCCAAAACATCGTAAAACACGATTCCAACAGATTTCAAAACCACGTGCCAGATTCGAAGACACTAAAAAGCTTTCACACGAAAGCTTAGCAACCCAAGATGGTAGTGTAAAGAAAAAGCGTTCCTCCTTTATGCCAGCTAAGAGTCTAGCAACGGCCACAAAATTGATCAACCAGCACCTGTTTGGCATACAAAATATTGGATCGAGAGGTAACAGTCGAACCCATTAAACCGCACAAAAAACGTACGATACACTCACTATTGAACCATTGCAGCGAAATTCGAAAGCAAACATTCCTCGTCGATTGACTCAATTGACGCTTCACCAAACATGGAGCATCACCGGCGCTCCAAGTCGATTTTGAAAAATAAAACCGATGTTTCGAGAGTTCTGACAGATCCAGAGAGTGAACGTTTACTAGCTGACAACATGTCCGGATCAGGAATGTCCGATAACGGAACTGTAATGGTGAGTCATAACAATAAGACATATGGTAGAAAAGATATTGTTCCTAAAGGTGACTTAACTATTCTCTAATCATTTTTAGGGTGAATCTGGCAGTGATTACTCGCCAAACAAATTACCTCACTCAGTTTTAGCAAAATCAATATCCCCACCTCCTCTTAGGCACCGAACCTTGATACAGCAACGCTCAGGACCAGCATCTCTGCAGTCGCGACCAACCAAATTTCAAACGCCACGATATCCCGAAGAACAACAACTTAGGCAGGTCAAGCCCGTACTATCGCGATCGTTAGCCACTTCGCAGTTGGCTGACTCGCGGTATGATTCCACCAACAGAGATAGCAGCCTCGGTGAGTTTGAGAATTCTTGTTACGTTGATGATGTTGATCCCAAGACAACTAAATAAATCACATATAATTAACACTCACTATTCATCTAGGTACTAAATGCTATTTGTAAGATAAATTGATTAAGATCGGACATCGAAATTCAAGCCAGTCAGGTATTAGCCGCCATCAATTAGGCTTTTTTGCACAGAAATTCGGGTTAATGCACTGCTTTGATTTTGCTTTATTTTCCAAATAATTGCACGAGGTCTTAACGTGCTTCTTCTACAACCCATTAACTATTGCTTATTGAGCATACAGTAGGTGATCAAATTATAATTTCTAAAAATGGACTATATAATCCAGCGAGTTCCCGACGATCATGAGCATGTAGAAGGAGATAAATTGTAATAGACGTCTATGCATTTACGAAATCGATCGCTTTACAACCACATAATGAACATTTTGAAATTCATACATAAAAATATCAATTCTTGTCTAATTATACATTGAAATTAATGGCCTCACAACCAAGTTAATATGTTCAAGCAGATTCTAAAGACTAAGGAATAAAAATCATCGAACCGCCGGTGCTCTTAGTTGTAGTGAATGGGAGTATTGTTGAAGATCCTAACAGGTCGAACAACTCTGCAAATGCTTGTTGATGCATGCCTTGTGATTAAGCTGTTAGAATATACTCACAGTTAGTCTGGCTTGTCGTAAGAGGCGACTAAAGGCCGATTGTATGTGGGGTCCCAACGCCCTGTCACCCGGTGAATTACCACCCCATCAATCTATGGACTTCTTCCACATCTCGAGGCCCTGTCGACGTTCAACTGCTAACGACGTTTTATAACATCAGGGGCATCGGTTTTACCAGATTCCGTTTTAAGGGCGGAGTCTGCGTCTTCGCGCGGTCCAATCTGGCTTGCCAGAGGATGGAGCCATTGGAACCCAATAATATGGACATCATATGGTTGAGGGTTTCTTTGTTGTCTTTACCGCTCCCCGAATGCCGATCGACCGGCGACATTTTTCGAACATCTTTCATATACCGTCGACTGGATACAGATCAACCACCCAGCTTCTGAAATTGTTGTCCTTGGCGATTTTAATGTGCACAATTCCGGCTGGTTGGTGCATTCTAACAGAACCGACAACTCGTGGAAGAATCGACGCGAGTGCCGGATGCCCGAGGCGATTATGCGAACACCCTGGATCTGTTTTTGACATCCGAACCGAGTATTTATACCGTCGAGATTTCTGCGCCACTGGGCAGCTCAGATCACTGCTTGGTATCTGTCGCGCAAGCACGTGCATATCAAGCGAATAACCGGCCTAGGCAGCTTCGCCATGTATGGAAGTATGGAGCCGCTAACTGGGACGATTTGCGAGATTTCTTCGCATCCTTACCATGGTCCGAGGTGTGCTTCGGAAACTCCGATGTTAACGCATGCGCGGAGTCGCTATCAGAGATTATTCTTCTGGGGATGGAGATGTATATTCCACATTCCATCAAACGAAGTTCGTCTGATAAACCTTGGTTTGACAAAAAATGCGAGCAGATTACAGCGGCAAAAAATGGAGCTTTTAAGCAATGGCGCTCCAATCCCACCGATGTTAACAGAACGAATTTTGTTAGAATCAGAAACGCGTGCAACCAGGCGATGGATACCGCGAAGAAGGCTCACAACGACAGGGTGATCAACAAGCTCCTTCGGTGCCCAACTGGATCGCGCTCCTTCTGGTCAATGGCAAAAGCTGTCCGCGGTAACTTCGCATCCTCCTCTTTCCCTCCGTTGGTGACAGACAGCGGGACGTTAGTCACGAATCCAAAGGATAAAGCTAATGTGTTCGCGAATTTATTTTCGGCGAATTCAAACCTCGATCCGGGTCTTTTGGAGCCACCTGTGATCTCGCCGGTACAGTCTTCCATGCGGGATGTGAGATTCCGTCCGCGCACTATTCAACGCATTCTAGGTGAAATGAATTGTAGGAAGGCAACCGGCCCGGACGGAATACCAGCAATAGTCCTTAAGAACTGTGCTCCAGAACTATCGCCGGTTCTTGGCAGACTTTTCCGCTTATCTTATGCACGGAGGACCTTTCCTGTCTGCTGGAAAGTCGCTCGAGTTCAGCCAATCCCAAAGACGGGAAAAAAGAGTCTCCCACAAAATTACCGTCCGATAGCAATACCGTCTATTTTATCTAAGGTAATGAAAAAGGTCATCAATACAGAGTTGGTTAAGTATTTGGAGTGCAACGGACTTCTGAATGATCGTCAATGCGGATTCCGTGGCAGGGGGTCCACGGGAGACCTTTTGACACTTACAACCGAATATGGACATCTGCGATTGAACGGCATGGTGAGTCAAGGGGGGTCGCATTGGATATCTCCAAGGCTTTTGACCGCGTCTGGCACGGGGCATTGCTGAGCAAACTTCGTTCATATGGACTTTTCCAACAGCTTTGCGACTGTACGAGGAGCTTCCTCGAGAATCGATCGATCCGGGTTGTTGTGGACAGCGAGTGTTCGGATCTGTATCCTGTTAATTCGGGGGTGCCCCAAGGTTCTATTTTGGCTCCAACCTTGTTCTTGCTTCACATAAATGATTTGTTGGAGACAACGGATAACAAAGCGTTCAGTTTTGCGGATGATAGTACGCTTCATCATCATCATTAGCACTACAACCGGGAACCGGTCTTGGCCTTATTTAGCAAGTCCTGAGGCTTGTTAAATTTTCCATAATGATTTGTTTTTTTCCGGGCAAGGTCATTAGTCTTGCGCCAGAGGCTCCCCGACGGGGAATCGAACCCCGGTCTCCCCCGTGACAAGCGGGTATACTAACCACTATACTATCGAGGAGCGATAGTACGCTTGTTTCCTCCTTTTCGAGTGATCGGCCGACTGGTGCATTAACATCACACTAGCTGAGATGTAGACAGATTGACTCTCTGAATCGGGATCTGGATAAAGTCCTGCAGTGGGGAAAGGCCAATCTTGTCGACTTCAATGCAACGAGGACCCAGTATACAACATTCGTAAAGAAAACTGGATCATCGGTTCCACAGCTGATAATGAATGGCCGGGCCCTCGAGGCTGGGGAAAGTTTGAAATTGCTCGGCGTCACGGTCTGTGGGAATGTATCATGGCATAAACACGTGTCGAGTATCTCCAGGTCAGCCTCAGGAAAACTGAGTTATCTTTTTAGAGCCAAGAAATATTTTACTCCGGCCCAACTTTGTTTCCTATATAAATCCCAAATTAGACCCGCACTCGAATATTCCCCTCATGTTTGGTGCTGTGCTCTTTAACATACCCTCGACCTACTTGAGAGCATACAGAGACGAGCGATCCGCCTGATCGAGGATTCGGCGCTGACGTCGGGACTACAGTCGCTATCACATCGAAGGCGCGTAGCCGACCCCTGTCTGTTTTACAGATTTATCACGTGTGCTGTTCATCGGAGATTCTTGGTATTGTTCCACGCCATTCGGTTTATATGCGCTCCACAAGACAATCCGACGGATCGCACCCGTTTGTGGTTCATCTCCCGACGACGCGAACATCCCTGCATCAGAACTCGTTCCGTTACAGAGCGGGGAAGCTGTGGAACTCCCTTCCCACGCGAGTTTTCCCGGAGCGTTACAACCTGCAACTGTTCAAAAAGAACTGCAACAGTTATTCGATGGCATCTCGGGGCGCCCACTCGGCGCTATAGGTTCGCCTCTCCCGAGAGAAGTCTAATAAAAAAAAAATAAATAAATAAAAGTATACAATAGTTTACGTTATCTTTTGTTCGTGCTTTATGACTAACATTAGTTTGAACAGATTTTGAAGTATCTGTGTTTTATGTTTTGATTGTTAGCTATCTTATTCTTTTAGGAGTGTTAACTATGTTATATTTTAGGGGTGTTTACTCGTGCGCGGAGTTGGTCACAGAGATTATTCCTCTCGGGATGGAGATCTACATTCAACATTTTTCCAACATTTTTCATTTCTGTTTTTTTTTTCCTTAGATTGTAAATAATAGGATAGACAAAAAATGCTTAAATTCTAGGTTAATTATCATATATTATAACCTACTGATCCTACTTTACATGTCTGTTGTACAATTTGCTTTCGACGAGAGAACTACATTCTGCATTCCATCAAACAAAATTCATCTGATATACCTTGGTTTGAAAAAAATTGCGAGGAGATCACAGCGGCAAAAAATAGACCAGTATTCTAACATAACGAATTTTGTTAGAATCAGAAACGCGTGCAACCAGGCGATTGATTCTGCGAAGAAGGCATACAACGCCAGAGTGACCAATAAACTCCTTGAGTGCCCAACTGGTTCAGGTCCCTTTTGCTCGATGGCGGGGGCTGTCAGCAGTAGCTTCGCTTCCTCCTCTTTTCCTCCGTTGGTAACGGGCGATGGGACAGTAGTTACAAATTCAAAGGATAAATCAGATGTGTTCGCGAATTTGATTTCCGCGAATTCATCAAAGATCGATGCCGCTTATTTTATCCACTGAGGACATTTCCTAGCTGGTGGAAATTCGCTCAGGTGTAACCAATCCCAAAGAGGAGGAAAAAGTGTCTCTCACAAAATGACCGGCGATAACATTACTGTATATGTTAACTAAGGTGATGTAAAAGATGATCAGTGTTGAGTTTATTAAGTATTTGGAGTGCAATGGACTTCTGAATGATCGTCAATACGGATTCCGTTGCAGGCGGCCCACGGAAGACAATTTGACCCTTATAACCGATATATGGACATCTGCGATTGAGCGGAATGGTGAGTCGCATTGGATATGTCCAAATATCTTTTGACCGCGCCTGGCACGAGTCATTGCTAAGCAAACTTCGTTCATATGGGCTTTCCCAGCAGCTTTGCGACTCGACGAAGAGCTTCCTCGAAAATTGAACGACGGTCGGGTTGTTGTGGACGGCGAGTCTTCGGATCTGGATCTTGTTAATTCCAGGTGCATCAAGGTTCTATTTTGGCTCCAACCACGCTTTTGCTTCACATTAATGATTTTTTAGAGTCAATGGATAACAAAGTATTCAGTTTTTCGGATGATAGTACATTTAATTCCTTTTCCTCGAGTGACCAGCCAATTAGTGCATCAACGGAGGTGGATGGAGGAAGTGAAGGTTGACGCACAGATCGTGGTAGTGGAGGAAAATTATCAATGGATAATCGGTCGGGGAATGGCTGCTGTTTGTCACTCGGAGGCTGTAGGAACGTTGTATTTGCTGTACCACGTCCACGTGGGGATAATTTGCGCCGAATGTCTATGTATTGCTTTCGGCTAATGCATTCTGGATCGGTGGATTTATGTGGCCCACTGCAATTTGCACACTTGATGACCTCATTCGTTTTGCAGTTGGATGTTTTGTGGTTTCCGTACAGATTGCACAGAAGCTATTTATGTGACAATGCATCGAGCCGTGGCCGTAAAGCTGGCAATTGTTACATTGTGTGACCTTACCTCGATGTTGTTTTTTGAAGTCCCAGCGAACGATGGTTTTAAACAATGTGGAGAAGTTACGTTTAAGTTCATTTAGTTTTATAGTGCCACGATGGATGTAAACAATGTACAAGTAGTGTTTGTACAAGGCTTTTGTTGTTGAATTTATGGTGATGGTTTTAACATCTAAGCACTTTATCCCGAGTGCAATTAGTTCATTTTTCACTATATCGTTGCTAATCAAGTCTTATCCGGATAGCACTACCTTTAATGGACGATTTTCCTTAAGCGAGTGGGTAAAAAACTCACATTTGAACCGTAAGAGTTCAGTTCTAATTTTGTTATATATGTCCATTGTTCAGGCACTTATTTTTTGTCCAAGCGATATGTTTTTAATTAAGTAGTTGTCTATTTTAATGTTACTCAAAATATTACGCACTTTAGCACTAGTTGATTTTAACACCACAGTTGGCGGAACGGTTTCTTTAGTAACTTCTGCGCACTGATCGACGTTGGTCGAATCCATTTCAGGTGAGTCCTTCATCAGACTTTGAAGTGGTTGGAAAAAGTTACTGTTTGAACACATTTTGGATTTCTCTAGCACTTTATTATTCACTTTTGTAAGTTTATCGGGTGGAGTTTGGCCTCCAATACCGGGGTCGTAACGCAACCGTTTACGCTTAATTTTGTTTAACGCACGTGGCCCAGGGGCCATAACTTAACGGTTTTAACACTTGTTCAAATTTTATGTATGCGGAAAACGAGGCAAAGAAAACAAGAAAACCAGATAATGGGTGTGACAATTGTTGTTAATATAACAGTGGAAGTAATTACTGCGCATAGCATGAGCAAGACTGTAAGATAAGTTGTCGGCTTGAAAGTCAGTCAGGTATCTACTGGGCAGTGAGCTTACTTCGCTATGACTCAACTGCCACGAAACCCTGAATGGATTCTCGCCTTCATCATTACTAGTCTCTTCGCAACCGCCGCGCGCGCACCCGCGCTAGGGGCAGTCGCCCTTCGGCAACCGCGGCGCGTGCACTCAAGTAATCTCGCAGGAGTTAATCTCCCATCCCCCTGCGTCCGTATTCAGCCAGTCGTTCTACAACCACCACCGGCGTCGCGCCACGCTAAGTCGCTAATCATCCACCATACGGTGCACGGCTAACCAAGTCCCCCTCGCGACCGCCGCCCGAACAACAGTTAAAGCGCGAGTTAAACGTGCGTTACCTCCCTCGACCGTCCCCGTCCTACCTACGTAGTTACGCCCCAGGCAAATTTGTGTACCGAGTGTTAGCGTAATACCAAGGCTTATACTTACAATAGAACGATCAACCTGTCTCACCACCAACAATTTATTGTTACCTCATATTATAAACAATGTCATATACAAGAGTGACCCTGTGTAAAACCTATATTAAGAGCCGTCGGCGGAGAGGGATTTGTCGGGTAATAATTACGAATAAAAACGATTTGCTCGTACCCCATATTATAAACGACATTAAATACAAAAGTGACCCCGTATAAAACCTGTGATAAGAACGTCCTGTCGGCGGAATGACTTGATGGGGATCCAAGTGAAAACGGCGTCATGCGTTGGCACATTTACTTCAAACCCCCACACAAGCTAATAGACGGAAAGGGTTCACACTCATCATGTGGCACAGTGGTGTCAGTCCACTAGCAAAAAGAGATTTGACAATAGGCTCAGGCGGGAATTTTAAATGAGAAGTTCTGGGTGGACATTTAACAGAATACGAGGATTGCCTCTTATGTTTCGTGATTTGGCAACCCTAGTGTTGCAATCCGGCAATTGACAGCTCTGTCGAAAAGTTTGACATTTTTGAGGTTATACGCACTCAGAACGTTTTGACATACGAGCGCTGTTTGTGTTGTTTACAGTAACTTAAAAGATTCATCTCGACCCAAAAATGGAATTAAATCGTCAACATTTTCGTGCGATTATTTTTTACAACTTTCGGCGTGGATTAACTCAGCAACAGTGCATGGATGAACTTAATTCAATTTTTGGCGATGAAGCTCCATCAAGGCCCAGTGTTTATCGATGGTATGGTGAATTCAATCGTGGTCGTAGTTCACTCCAAGATGAATTTCGTGAAGGTCGTCCAAAATCAGTTGTTGTTCCGAAAACCATTGATGCTGTGCGCGAACTGATATTGGAAGATCGTCATGTGACCTATCGTGGGATTGAGACAACCTTAGGCGTTAGTAGGACCAGCATACATTCAATATTGCATAAACATTTGACTGTCAAAAAAATTTGTTCGCGTCGGATCCCACACAATTTGTCAATCGCCCAAAAAAAGGCTTGTGTCAATTGGTCGAAAGAAATGCTCAAAAAATACGGTCGCGGTGCTTCGAAACACCTCTATGACATCGTGACAGGTGATGAATCGTGGATTTACGCGTATGAGCCCGAAAGTAAACAGCAGTCGACTGTCTGGGTGTTTCAAGATGAGCCAAATCCAACAAAAGTTGTTCGCGCACGAAGCACTTCCAAGCAAATGGTCGCCTGTTTTTCCGGAAAAACTGGACATGTCGCAACCGTACCACTAGAACAACGCAGAACAGTCAATTCTGAGTGGTACACAACCATTTGTTTGCCAGTTGTCTTCCAAGAAATCAGGAAAACCAACCGCCGAACACGGATCACTCTTCACCACGACAATGCGAGCTCTCACACATCGGCTGCGACAACTGCATTTTTGAGCACCCAAAACATCGATTTGATGGGTCATCCGCCGTATAGTCCTGACTTGGCACCGAATGACTTCTTTTTATTCCCGTACGTAAAAAACAAACTGAGAGGTCAACGTTTTTCGACACCTGAAGAAGCGGTTGCTGCATTCAGAATGCATGTGTTGGAGATACCTCAATCAGAGTGGCAAAAGTGCTTCGACAATTGGTTCAAACGCATGCAAAAGTGTATAGATCTTCATGGGGAATATTTTGAAAAACAATAAAGTGATTTTCGATGATCAATATTTGTTTTTGTTCTCTAATCCCGAAATATAAAAGGCAACCCTCGTACATATGAATCCGAAATATACGACAAATAAATAACGTATCAAGCTTAAAATCAATTATTGTGAATAACAGTAGCAACGGTTATTTGATGGCATCTCGTGGTGCTGTGTCAAGGCTATGGACTCGCCTCTCCTGAGAGAAAAACTTAAGAAAAATAAAAGTAATAAAAAAGCCTCTTATGCTCACAGGCCGTGAAATCTTAGATACCCAAATTCAGTATATTGTTGAGGTTATAGTAAAATTAGGAAAATTTAGAAATTAGCTTTTGTATCACCAAATACTGCTTCATTCCTCACATAGAAAAAATTAATAGAAAGATATTTATATTTATAAATTATCAAGATCGCCAAAATTACATCTTGACAGAAGGTAACGAAATTCCATTTTGAACAAATGCACTACTACTACAACGTAATCTGGATACTATCCCTGGTTACGACTAACTGCAGTATAATAAATTATTAGATATATATATATATGTTTTCTCAACAGCATTGTAATCGTTTTAAATAGCAAAATAATTTTCACACCGAAAGGCAATAATCTTAATCAATAAGTGCAATCTTTATTATAGATTCCGAAACAACATTTACATCCAATATTAACATTCGAGAAGAAAGCGGAGAATGCGGAGGTTCGAGCGACGAAAATCGTTCACTTATCCAGCGAGGTAGCTCATGTGAGAAATCTGAATCTGGCGGAGGTACTTCGTAGCATTAATTTCAAAATATTTTACATTACTTGCAACAATTTCATTGAATTTGTATCTAAAAGCAATTTATTATATTATCGAAAATGAAAACCAAAATATACAATAAAAAAATCTAATAAAGATAAATCCATTAAAGGTGAATTACGAAAAAAAAAATTAAAAAGGGGAAAAACGGATCAGAGTATTTAAATTTATATTTATGCATCAATATATTATAATTACAGTTCAGCGTAGTAATGTCATGCATAAGGATTCACTTCACAAATTCACACACAATGATATAACAATATATATATATATATATATATATATATATATATATATATATATATATATATATATATATATATATATATATATATATATATATATGTATATATATGTATATATATATATATATATATATATATACAAATTATATTCTCATTCACCTATTAGAAAAGCATCCAATTTTTATAAATTCAAATAGAAATGATATAATAATAACAACAAAAAAACATTTTTATATATGTAACAAAATTATATATTATGTACACAGACTAATGTAAGTTTAAATTTAACAAAAAAAAATCTTATTTATATAAATAAAAACTTATTTATATAAGTAAAGAATTTAAGTGTTCATTTACATGATACGAACATATAAAAACGATAATCAGAGTCAATCAATTTCTACCATTCGGATGTGCTAGCCAAATGTCCAACACGAAACACCCCCCAAATTAATTAAACATCATTGAATTATATATATAAAAAGCCAACCACAATATGTTCATAACTTAATACACTTATTAAGAGAAACTATGTATAACTTTTTGTACATATAGTAATAACATATTATAAACGTACAATTAAATTTCCGTACTCAGGAGTACGAGGTATGTCAAGAAATGAAAATAAGGCATCTCTGCCAAATGAATGAAGCCGTCTTAGTGTGGACCCCATCGCCAAACATATAACTCTTTAAAATATTTTAGAATTCTGAGCGACGGTATAAACAGAAACTTATCGTTTAAAGTCATCTTAATTGAAATAATAAAACTCAGTTCATTCGGGTTCTTGTTAGATGAAGTGAAAGAACCTGAAATAAATTATACGAACATTTTCACCGCTTCTCTTATATATTTACTTGCAGTTTATGTGCCGCCCATAAGTCACCCTGAGTCCCCATTATAGCAAAATTTAAGCTGCAATGACGTCCATGATTACTGTAACGATTCTCATCTTCAATTAGAATGCTATCCGAGTCAAACACCAGTGCATGAAAATATTATTCATGCTTTCAAAACCTTGAATATTTTCATACTTATTTTATAATTCACAGTGAGTTAAAACAACTGACAGTGAATTAAACTGGTGGAAATTCTTGATCAGTTTCATATTTATGGCACCCCATCGTGATTAAATCTTCTCCGGGACGAGTGAAAAAGTATTTTATCGCTCGAGAAATGTTTTTATAGATCAGGTAGGTGCACAATATGACACATTTGAGGTGGCAAGATTTCAAAACTTTTTTCATTTCTCAACAAATTTCATTGAAGTAAATCAAAAAAATACAAGAAATACACAGAATTTATTTAAAATCTTCGATATGGTCATTTTTGAGATGGATTATGGTTCCCAATGTATCGAAGAATGCATCGCACATTGCCCAGATGTGACCCTGCAGTATCTTGCCCCTTTCACGAAGAAGGGCTTGAGGGCATCCACACGGTAGTATTTTTAAGTGCTGCCTTTGGCCTGCGATATGACCCATACCGAATAATCCAGTGGGTTTACATCAGGTGGCTGTTAAATCCATTGTGCAACCAAAATTAAGTGTGAAACGTTGCTTTGCACCCATTCTTGGTTGATGCTTGCTTTGTGTAGCCTTCACGCCTTTAAAGATACTACTACTTCTGATTTCTCACGGCTTCAAAGATACTGTGGCGGTTCCGCCAAACCCCAAGGTTCGCTTACCTAAAAATAACCCCCATCCCTACATGCCAGTCTGTATCAACTGTAGCGATCCTAAATCGCTACCCCTATCCAAATCCCCAATGGTATCAATCCCTAAATTCCCTAATTTCATATTGAATCATATGAGCGATAAATTAACCCAAAGTTAATTTGTCGCTCATTGATTCAATTCCACATAAAAAACCCAAATCCCAAACTTTCCATTACCCCATTTCAAATCCCATATTGAGTCACACGTGCAACGAATTTAACCAAAAGTTAATTCATCGTACATTGACTCAATTCCTAAAAAACCATGAAATGCTAAATTCAAAACGCATTTCATGATTCCCCTTCCTAGAACCCATCCAACTAAAGCCTCTAACAAATTCCCAGAACACAACTCAAATTGAAACACAAACTCTTATGTGTGTTTCTGGGAATTTTGACCCTAAAATAGTTGACAATTCTCAACTAAAAATTCTATAAAAGGGGAGTGAATTTCAATTTCGTGATCAGTTAAAGTTCCGAGGCCGAATCTATGACAAACAAAAATATAAATCAATTTAGTAATTCTCCAGAGGCCAAACCCCTGGTCACGCGCGATGTAACCAAACTTCAGAGAAATAAAATAAATACTAATTAATAAAAGGATTGTCCTGTCGTCTTTTGCGTGGTTTGACTTTCGGCCCGGCCTCCCCTCCCGCTTGAAACTGCATTGCCCTCGATATCCGACTGCAGCCTCTTGGGCTAGTTTGGCTTCGCGACGCGCCAGCCCTTGCAGTGACGTGCTTGTGTAACTGATCCACCCAGTGCTAGTGACGCCAACCGACGAAAACTGATCCGACGCACCAACCCTTGCAGTGACGTGTTGGTACAATTGATCCACCCAGTGCCAGTGATGTCAACGGATGAGAGTCGATCCGACGCACCAACTATATCGAAACGTCCCGCAGCCGAGTATTGGGGAATTTCCTAAAAGGAGGCAAGGCACAGTTACCACGCTGCCTCCCAAAATATCACACACAACAACTGGCGCAGCCGGTAGGATTTAGGTAAAGCCATAGAACGGACGGTTCTAATAAGAGCTACTAAACCCTAAATCCTACAAACCTACAGAAAACACCACAAGGAAAACCACGGATAAATAAGCATAACCAATCTACTGTCATACAAGGATTTTCACCTGACATCAGCAGCACAGATATTGCGGCAAAGAATATTTTCTCAGCACTTAAGGACATCAGCCCAACCATCGTCAAAAGCATCCATCCAACGATTAAATGTGAGGTTAACAAACCACCGACACTATTACACGGGACTGGACCTAGACTAACCTTGGAGTTAATAAAAAATCGAGAAGGACTTATTGACAAGAGGACTAAAGGAGAGATTGCGAAGCTAAGAAAAACAACCGAGAAGAAACACTAGCAGAAGCAGTACAAAAAGTGAATCCAAAAAACATAAGTGAAGAAAAGAAGAGCAAGGAATCAAATGCCAAGTCACAGGGACAAAAACCAGACGAGAAGTACGACTAAGCAGCCAATGAACAACAGAGAGCAGCTAAAATAAAAGACACCTAAAACAAAACAACAATTCCAACAAGAATAGCCGTTACAACAAGAATTGCAGTTCAAACAACACCAACAAAACAACAGTTCCAACAAGAATAGCCGTTCCAACAAGAGTAGCAGTTCCAACAACAACAGCAGTTCCAACAGCACCGGACGAACAACAGCAGCAGAACAACAGAAAACAGCTAAGTGGTCATTCATTTTCCTTTTTAATTTACTCTTATTAAGTATAGCTTACATTTTTCATTTATTACAATACACATTTTTATGCCTATTGACCCCAACCTACCCAAAATCTGCTCTACTCTAAGTTAAACACAAAAATAACCCTTACATACAGAAAACAACAAATTGCTACAAAATCAATTATAATCTTGCTGCTATTTCAAAAACATCCCGTCTCAATCTTGTCTGTATTGTGTAGCAATTAAGCCCTAGGGAAGGATTTAAATTTTTATATACAAAAAACCAAAAACACGTTTGGGATAGCAAACCACTGAAATCCAAATACACCCAACCTCCCCCTTCTTCCTTACACGATTATACTACTATTATTCCCACCATTTCTAGTTTTTACAGCACCCTTTACCATCGACATACCTGACCCTTACACACACTACCGTTTTACCCCCCCCCTGATCTATGGAATTAGGAACCACCCCAAACACTACTACGCCCCATGACATTTTGAATCCTTCACCCAAAAAACTCCGTAGCGGAACTATCATCGAAACAACCCCTCCGATAAAAACTCGCGACCTTAGCCCAAACCTACCAGAAATTTCAGCTCCTCAGCACCAAACGGATCTCGTAACCTTTGAAACAATGGCTATTGATTATACAAAGGTTGCGAAGCTGTCAGCACAGCTAATCCCCATCTTCTCCGGGGAATTAAATCCGCATATAGGTACAGAGCTGGAAACATTCTTGGATTGTTGCAAGAGGGTCTTAAACTGCCTCAGGACCGAAGAACACGAGGCTTTTCTACAGATATTCCCCACTAGACTGAGGGGAGAAGCTTCTGCCCTCTTCGCGTCCACTCCGTTCGCAACCTTTCAGGAAGCCGAGGATGTGTTGAGAAAAGTTTATTTACCGGTAGAAAATTACCAAGACCTGGTAAATAAACTTTTAGCCATTCGACAAAACCCAGCAGAAGCTATTATTCTCTTCCAACTACGACTGAAAAAATTATTAATGGAATGCAAAAAAGCCGCGGAGCTAAAATACGGTCCCATACTGTCTGAGGCAGTAAAGACACAATTAGATGATTTCGCTAAAAGCATCTACAAGAAGGGGTTAACAAACCCTTACCACCAACAATTCTTACTATTAATGGGAGATGTAACAATAGATTCACTGATGGAAAAAACATTAGAATTGGAACAGGTACAGCAAACTCAGTCACCAACATTATTCCCCGTTCAACCCGATGGCCCCATGGCCCAACAACCTCACCCCTTTGTCTCAACCTTAAACCCACAGGCCCCTAATTTTAACAAAACATTCAAAGCTAGCCCACATACAACACAAGAAACTAAAATGGTACCATACACCCAAACAACCTTACAAGAACCCCCCTATAACCAAGAGGTGGTGAGATATCCCCAACAAATAACGTATGGGGCAACCACAGCACACACCCCAGGCTCCCCGGCCAGATGGACAAAACAGGATACCCGTGTAACCTGTAGTTATTGCAGAAAATTAGGACACACCTATGCAGAATGCAACAAAAGAAAGAATACCCCCTTCTGCACACACTGCCGCCAGGCAAACCACGACATCCGCGACTGCCGACGGCTAAAAAGCCAAAACGAGACAACAAACAGAAACAGCCCCACACGGCACCGTACGGAACCCACACATGGACCCAGAATATTACATATAAGCCAGGTCTGTGAATTTTGTGGTCAACCGGGCCACAGTCTAAATGAATGTCAACAAAAAAGGAAATGGGAGTCTCGGGACCAAGCGCACTATTCGGGAAACGGCCCCCGGTCGGGCCAAAATCCCCAGACCCGACCGAATCAATAAAAAAATCAAGGGTGCCACCTCAGACGCCGACATTAGCCTGCCCAATTGTCCACCTCCCCCTGGACATAAGTAAAGACGGTAAGGTACGCCTAGTAGTGGACACAGGCGCTGAGGTAAGCTTGATCAAGAAATCGCAAATCAAGGAACACGTCCCAATAGTTACCGAAGAAACCTGCACATTGGAAACACCGTTTGGTAAGGGAAAAACCCTAGGAAGTTGCCAGGGAAATTTCAATCTGAAATCTAAAATTCCCTGCACGTTCCAAGTAGTGAGCAATATGCCCGATCTTCCAGAAGACGGTCTACTAGGAAACGACTTCCTCTCGAAACACTGCAACGTGGAAGGCCCAAACCAACAATTGGTGTTCCCATCAACCACCTACAACGAGGAGGAAAATATAATCCCGTTCGAGAAAGCAGGCCCACCTATACCCAAGGTAACAAAATTCAAAGAGGTTACTAAGACTATCAATAGCGTCACCAAGACAAAACCCACACAAGCCCAGCCACAAACCAAAACGGACACAGAGCCAATAGAAGTAGAACTCGTTAAAAAGACCTATATTCCGGCACGAACTACTAAAATCATACGAATACCTGTAACAATAAAAGAAGCCATGATCAGTTCAAAACGGGAAATAAAGAAAGGAGTATTCTTGGCTGAAACCATTTTACCGGCAGGAAATAATGTGGCAATAGGCATACTAAACACGGGAACCAAGCCAGTCAAAATCACCTCCTGCAAACTATTCTTAACTCCGCTGAAAAATTACAAAATAATGTCTCTAAAACAGGCATTTAATAAAAATCTGGATGTTAATAAAACTCCAAAGGCACCCTCTCCCAAAAAAGGAGCAGAGGGAGGTATAATTAAAAAATGTTGTAATATACACCACTTAAAGCAACTACTCCCAGAGGAAGAACCCTCAAAATATCGTAAAAAACAGCTGGAGAACGAGCTCAGACTAAGCGACACCCTGAGCCAGGAGGAGCATGACTGTATTTTAAAACTATGCCAAGATCACGCAGATATATTCTACTTAAAGGGAGATAAACTGCCACATACCCAAGCAATATCGCACAAAATACCACTCATTAGGGACCAACCCCCAATAAATCAAAAAATGTATAGGTTACCACAAACACAAAAACAAGTAATAAACGACCAACTGGAGGAAATGCTAGCAAATGAAATAATTCAAACCAGCAAAAGCCCATGGAATTCACCTCTCCTGGTGGTACCCAAAAAACCAGGACCGGATGGGGAAAAAAGATGGCGAGTCGTAGTAGACTTCCGAAAACTGAACGAAAAAACTATAGGAGATGCATTCCCATTACCTAGGATCGAAGATATCCTAGACCAATTGGGGCACTCCCGATATTTCTCTACCCTGGATTTGGCCAGCGGATACCACCAAGTCCCAGTACATCCAAAGGATAGGGAAAAAACCGCGTTCAGCACAAACTTCGGACATTACGAATTTAAGCGCATGCCATTCGGGTTGAAAGGGGCACCGGCGACCTTCCAACGATTAATGAACTATATCCTCACAGGTCTCCAGGGATTAGAATGTTTCGTATACCTGGACGACATAGTGATATACGGAAAAAACCTCGATGACCACAATAACAAACTAAAACGCGTCTTCAACAGATTAAGACAATACAACCTCCGACTCCAACCGGAGAAATGTTGCTTTCTACAAAAGGAGGTGGTATACCTGGGCCATATATGCTCGGAAAAAGGAGCACTACCCAACCCGAATACTACAGCTAGCGTGCGCAATTTCCCCGCCCCCAAAACAGTGCGACAAGTGCAATCATTCTTGGGAATGGCAAATTATTATAGAAAATTCATTCCCCAATTTTCAAAGATTGTCCGACCACTTACGAACTTAATCCGAAAGAATATAAAATTCACGTGGAGCGAAAATTGCCAACGGGCATTTGAAGACATTAAGAATCTGCTGGTAACACCACCCCTATTAATATACCCAGATTTCTCCAGGGATTTTAACTTAACCACCGACGCTAGTTCCGAAGCATTAGGAGCAGTCCTCTCACAAGGCCCGGTGGGAAAAGACCAACCAATAGCATACGCCAGCCGCACGCTCAACAAAGCGGAGCGAAATTATTCCACAATTGAAAGGGAATTGCTGGCCGTCGTATGGGCGGTAAAGAATTTCAGGTGTTACCTACAGGGCAGAAAATTTACAATATATACCGACCACAAGCCCCTGAAAGGAGAATTCAACCTCAACGACCCCACCAGTCGACTAACACGCTTCCACCGTAAGCTAGCCGGATATGATTATAAAATCGAATATAAACCTGGAAAATACAACACAAACGCAGACGCCCTCAGCCGTATACCATATGAAAACATCGAACCACAAACAGACCCGAAACAATCTAAGGAACCCACCTCCCCAAACCCAAACAACCCCCCAGCTATTAAATGTAACGTGGTAACCCGAGCACAAAAACGGGTGGAAAAAGATCAAAACAAGAAAGAGGAGACCTCGAAGGATACAGATAGTACGGCGCAAAGTAATCCAAAGGGTGATTCGAAGAAGGACAAACTCCGGGTTAAGACCAAAATCAACCCCGAATTCATCACCAAGCCCGAGGAATGTTTAACCATCCTACGAGACTACCACGACTCCCCTTTTGGAGGACACCAGGGAGTTAGAAAAACATACAACCGCATTCGTAAAAAATATCGGTGGCGCTACATGTTAAGAGACATCCGAACCTATATCAAAAAATGTAAGAAATGCCAGACGATGAAAACAACACCCCAACTCCGAATGCCAATGGTTATAACGGATGTAGCCGAGAAACCTTTTGATAAAGTATACTTGGACATCGTCGGGCCATTAGAAAAATCTAACTCCGGAAACCAATATATACTGACTTTCCAAGACAACCTGACTAAAATAATGGACTGCTATGCCCTACCAAACGCAGAAGCACAAACAGTGGCTGAAACATTATTTGACCAAATTATCTCACGATATGGCATCCCCAAACAAATAGTGACAGACCAGGGAACAAATTTCCTCAGCGAACTGTTCAAAAAACTATGCAAACTCCTTCGAATAAAGAAACTGCAAACAACAGCTTACCATCCGCAATCTAACGGAGCACTGGAAAGGGCCCACAGGCCATTGGTGGAATACCTACGTACAGTAATTGACGAGAGCCCAAATACTTGGGATCAATACTTACGAACCGCCACCTTCGTGTATAACACCAGTACACATGATAGCACCAAGTTAACACCAATGGATTGTCTATATGGTTTCTGCCCAGAAGTCCCCTCTAACTTAAAACGTGAACCCGAACCCATCTACAACCACGAAAGCTATTACCAACTCCTTAGGTACAAATTGCAAAAAACCTACACGATAGCAAAACGTAACCAATTGGAAAACAAGCACAAATCAAAAGCCTACTACGACCACCAAACCAGATCACACACATTCCACGTGGGGGACCAAGTCTTGATAAAAAACGAAAACCGCAAGGGCAAACTGGCATCCATTTGGAAGGGACCCTTCCTAGTTACTGCCATAAAAGGACCAGTCAATACGGTCATCAAAATGGGCCGAAGAGCGGTGGTAACCCACAACAATCGACTAAAACCTTATTTCTAAATCCTAACCCTTCCAAACACCCGTGCCCCACTATTAACCCTAGACGTATGCTATCCCCAAGGTGTACCACAGTCCAATAACCTACCAGCCAAAGATATCTATAAATACACAATATGGACAGAAATAAAAGACGACACAAAAATTATCAGAAAATATAAAAACTAATAAATAATATACAAAAGAATATTAAAACAAATGTAAAATATAAACAAAACAAAACAGACATTAACCCTCAATAAGGAAGGCAATTTATAAATAACAAACAAAATTGTAACCGTTTCAAGAATACATGTATTACTAGAATAAGACCCTTTCTAAACATAATTACATTTAACGGTTAAATATATATATTTGAAAAAAAAAAAAAAAAAAAAACAACTTCACTATTAATAAAAAACCAAATTAAAATAAGAATATTTACTTTGACCTTTTATAGTTTAATTTAAAACTTATTTACTGTAAAATTTACTTTCATTTCAAACAAGACCTGTAAATAACATAACCAAATTAATTAATACTATATCTAAAAACAAATGAATAAGAAAGATACCCCTATGTTAACTACCAAATAAATTTAACACTACATATAGCACATAAAGAAAACCAATATAGATATACGAAAACAGTTAAGTACAAAAAAATTCACATACGAACCAACAAACTTTAACCCTCGATGAGGAAGACAGTTTATAAACTAAATTATAAAAAGAAAAAAGTAGCTAAACAAAATTATTGGCAAACCCAAAATAACATAGCCCAATTATTGGCATTAACTTCTGTATTAATATTAATCATTAATTTTAACTAATTAGCATTAACAAATCTTACTACTATATGAACCATAATAACAAAAAATGTACATGTCAGATAAATAATATCTCTATCATTAACAGACACAGTTACAACAAAATTTAAACAATTAATGTCCAAATACCGACCCAATTATAAATGTAAACTACCGCGAAATTGAAATGCCACCACCCTTTGCTTTCCACCCATTCTAGAAAATTAATCTCTTCTAGATTAATTTTCTTTTCTAAAGGAGGGAGGGATGTAGCGATCCTAAATCGCTACCCCTATCCAAATCCCCAATGGTATCAATCCCTAAATTCCCTAATTTCATATTGAATCATATGAGCGATAAATTAACCCAAAGTTAATTTGTCGCTCATTGATTCAATTCCACATAAAAAACCCAAATCCCAAACTTTCCATTACCCCATTTCAAATCCCATATTGAGTCACACGTGCAACGAATTTAACCAAAAGTTAATTCATCGTACATTGACTCAATTCCTAAAAAACCATGAAATGCTAAATTCAAAACGCATTTCATGATTCCCCTTCCTAGAACCCATCCAACTAAAGCCTCTAACAAATTCCCAGAACACAACTCAAATTGAAACACAAACTCTTATGTGTGTTTCTGGGAATTTTGACCCTAAAATAGTTGACAATTCTCAACTAAAAATTCTATAAAAGGGGAGTGAATTTCAATTTCGTGATCAGTTAAAGTTCCGAGGCCGAATCTATGACAAACAAAAATATAAATCAATTTAGTAATTCTCCAGAGGCCAAACCCCTGGTCACGCGCGATGTAACCAAACTTCAGAGAAATAAAATAAATACTAATTAATAAAAGGATTGTCCTGTCGTCTTTTGCGTGGTTTGACTTTCGGCCCGGCCTCCCCTCCCGCTTGAAACTGCATTGCCCTCGATATCCGACTGCAGCCTCTTGGGCTAGTTTGGCTTCGCGACGCGCCAGCCCTTGCAGTGACGTGCTTGTGTAACTGATCCACCCAGTGCTAGTGACGCCAACCGACGAAAACTGATCCGACGCACCAACCCTTGCAGTGACGTGTTGGTACAATTGATCCACCCAGTGCCAGTGATGTCAACGGATGAGAGTCGATCCGACGCACCAACTATATCGAAACGTCCCGCAGCCGAGTATTGGGGAATTTCCTAAAAGGAGGCAAGGCACAGTTACCACGCTGCCTCCCAAAATATCACACACAACACAACGTTCTGCTAATACAATGCCATTAAGCACTTGTAAATGCTTCACACAACAAAATTCACCAAAAGTATTTACCTAAAAGCACCTGGAAAAGAATTCTCACCTGCATTCATTTATTCGAATTCTAAATTCCTCTTAAGAATTCTGTTCCAAACAGCATATCCGTGAAAAGAAATATTATCGGTTCACATATCATGTAACCATCCCAACCAGGGATAATTATCATTGCGTCGCCTATTTCCCGTCCTCACCAAGTGTATCATAAACTACCATGCATACACGTTGGCTGGCGACCTACACCCAAGAAACCAAAACAAATATACGCACCTCGCGTCTCTTGGCACCAATCAATCCTACAGCGTAAGCAAATGCAAATAGGAATTCAATACCCTACCCTTACCAGCGATGCCTTAAACACCATTTCCCGGTAATCTAGCTAAAACCCATTAGCACATTTCCACATTGCATTGCCGCCTATTTATTTAGCCGCAATGCACATCTCAGACAAAGACCCAAACGTTCCCTTTGTCTTTTCATATTTCGGGATCTGCTTCTCATCAGCAGCGGCAAGAGCAAACAGAAAACCAATTATCATCCAAGGAGATTCAGTTTGTTTGCTTTACCGAACTCGCATCACCATGAATGCACATTTTCCCTCTCTTTGTCTCAGATTCATTCCCATGGCCTTGTGTATGAAAAAACCAATGTGATCTTCACTCACACATACACGTATATTGCCAAGTCTTTCTTCCCTGTTTTCACCACGAGGGAAACACTTTCTCTCTCGAGAAAACTCACCCCCGGTTGTGAAGTGGCTCTGCATCGAGCAGAGCAACGCTGAGTCCTTTACCATCCACCGACCGAACAGGTCGCGTCACCCTGCTGTCCGTGGCGCTGCGGACACGCGTGTTGTACCCCGAGTCGTGGCTAATGTTGAGTCGAATACGGTAGTATTAATTATAATCGAATAGTGTAATTCAAGTCCGTTGCCTGTAATTGAGTGTAATTAGAATCGGTCTTCTGTAACCCAATAAAATAATTATGTAATAAACAATCAACAGTGTGCTTTAATTTCTATCGGATGGACAGTGTTTTTCTTTACACTCGGTTGTGGACAAACGTGGCGGCGTTTCGTTCTTCTGTTCGGCGGAACAGTTAATCTTTGTGTTTGTGATGAGGTGGGTTGGTAGTAGAACTCTCGCCCAAGCAGACGTCGCGACTATCTACCCCACAATACTACTACTATTTATTGGCCGGTAGGAATCTGAGCGTTCATGACTTCACTGACTCGTCCACTTCTTTTTTTACCGAGTCGTTGTTTTCTTGATATCATCTTCTCGGTTTTTTTTTCTCAGTTTATTGTGTATCATCATCATCATCGGCACTACAACCGGTAACCAGTCTTGACCTTATTTAGAAAGTCCTGAGGCTTGTAAAATTTTCTATAATTTGTTTTTTTCCGGGCAAGGTCATTAGTCTTACGCCAGTGGCTCCCCGGCGGGGAATCGAACCCCGGTCACCCGCGTCACAGGCGGGTATACTAACCACTATACTATCGAGGAGCCTCGATGTGTATATTCAGTTTCAAATAGTTCGCCATATCAGTGCGCCGTTTTGATATGGTAAAGTCTGCTTAGTGCTCTGATCCGGTCCGGAGTCAGAAAGACCCCGTTATATGTAAGTTACTCTTGGCTAGCCTGTCTGACAAAGGTAACCCTGCTGGAAGCGTAGGCTTCCATGACCTCCCCTAAGTGATTCATTGCCAGTCCTACAATAGCGAAACACTTTTTTCAGCCCCCGTTTTATTATCGTTTTATAACCAAGATGATTTTAAGGTTGCAGGTCGTTAGATGCATGTTCGGCAACGAATCAAAGAGGCTTTTTCATACATTTCTTCATTTCTTGTATCTATGGTTCTCTAAACTACAAATTAATTAGTGCCTGAATTATCTTCTCGTTGGTCGAATAGCCCACTCTCCTCAATTTTATCTTACAAATGAATCACCGATTATTTCAGGAGTTAATGCTAGGAGAATTTCCTAATCAATGTCAGTTACGATTATCTTCGAAATGTTTTTACTACTTTCGACGTGTGGGAAGAAACGAGGTCCTACTTGAATCCCCACGCCTTCGGCATAAATCCTGCCCAACCTTCGATTTTTTACTTCAATATAAATATGAGCAATTCGTGAACATACAAAATGAACGTGTCTATCTAACAGACGAAGATCCAGGACAATGGAAGAAACTTCACAACCACGAATTCGAAAAGTTACACCGCAAACCTACAATAGTGAGAGTAATCAGGTCACAAAGATTAAGATAGGCCAGACATGTGAAGAGAATGGACGACGATAGGACAGTGCGTAGAATTCTTGACGGTAGATCGACGGGAATGAGACTAGTAGGACGACCGCGACGGAGATGGGAGGACAATGTTAGGTCTGACCTTGAGGTAATCGGATCAGATGGTCTAGCGTTGAAAGAGAGTACACAGGGCTGGGAACGATGGCGGAGTCGAGTCGGTGAGGACATGAACTTCCGGGTTGCCACCTCCTTTCCACGCTTGACCAATCGATCCGATCTCCTCAAGGTCAAACCTAACATCGTGCTCCCATCTCCGTCGCGGCCGTTATGCCGGTTTCTTTCCCGTTGGTCTACCGTCAAGAATTCTACGCACGGTTCTATCGCTGCCCATTCACGCTACATGTCCGGCCCATCTTAATCTTCGCGACCTCATTACTCTCACTATTTTAGGTTTGCGGTATAGCTCTTCCAATTCGTGGTTGTGGAGTTTCCTCCATTGTCTTCCCTCCCCGTCATATTTACCGCCAAAGATACCCCTTAGAACTTTATTCTCGAATACGCGGAATTTGTTTTCTTCCCGTTTTGTGAAAACCCATGTTTCGCATCCGTATAGAACAATCGGCATGATTATGGTTCTATAGACACGGAGCTTTATGTTACGTGACAGCAGTTTGGATTTCATCAGTTCACTGACTGCGTGCCAACTAGCGTTGCCGGAATGCAGTCTTTTGCTCATTTCCTTCGACATTTCGTTCCTGGCCATCAGTATCGTTCCCAGATATTTAAATTCTTTAACTTTTTCAAATATCTTGCCTCTGACGTTTATATGTGTTCCCTGAGATCTACCTGCTCTCGCCGTAATCATGTATTTTGTTTTGTCTTCATTTATTTCTAGGCCCACCTCTTCTGCCGCTTGCATGAT
Source organism: Microdon myrmicae (assembly GCA_963931805.1). Classification (NCBI taxonomy): domain Eukaryota; kingdom Metazoa; phylum Arthropoda; class Insecta; order Diptera; family Syrphidae; genus Microdon; species Microdon myrmicae. Next base: position 160,619,276 of record OZ007498.1, on the reverse strand, counting down.
GATTTCGCAGTCGAGTCCAAATTGCACAAACGAGAACAGACTTTTTTTTTTATTTTTTTTTTTACTAGACTTCTCTCGGGAGAGGCGAACCTATAGCGTCGAGTGGGCGCCCCGAGATGCCATCAAATAACTGTTGCAGTTCTTTTTGAACAGTTGCAGGTTGTAACGCTCCGGGAACACTCGCGTGGGAAGGGAGTTCCACAGCTTCCCTGATCTGTAACGGAACGAGTTCTGATACAGGGATATTCGCCCTGTCGGGAGATGAACCACAAACGGGTGCGATCCGTCGGATTGTCTTGTGGAGCGCATATAGACCGAATTGCGTGGAAAAATGCCAAGAAGCTCCGAAGAACAGCACCCGTGATAATATCTGTAAAACAGACAGAGGTCTGTTTAATTAGGGTATTTGAAAGCCAGGTCGACCAAATTTAAAGTAGTTGCTATATAAAGTAGGTTTTTGCTCTTAACAGAATGATCTCAAAACGACGCAAATGTTCTTCTGCACTAGTTTTGTTTCCGTTTCGGAGAAATTGAGCTAGTTTCTGATTTGCTGTTTTGAATGCAGAACCTTTGGGAAATCTCAAGGTTTTTTGCGATCTCTCTCTATGATAAAGTGTGAGCGTTCTTCTAAAAACTCGCCTGAAGAACCCCCCATATTCGCAACCCATATTTGCACCTCAATCTCCCCGCAGCAAAAGCATTTCCATTCACAAGGGCATTTTCCATGCATCAGCGCAACGGCAAAATTGTCCTTGTGAAAGGAAATGCTTTTGCTGTGGGGAGATTGAGGTGCAAATATGGGTTGCGAATATGGGGGGTTCTTCAGGTGAGCTTTAAGAAGAAACCCCACAAAAGTACTGCCTTTGTCCAAGGTTGTAACTGGTTGTCTAGATGTAATCAAATATAGGGTGCGCCATTTAAACCTTCGGGATATTTTTTGGTAATGATTTAAAAATACACACACAAATTATTTATCGTGAAGTGATTTTTCAGTTTTTGAACCTTTCAAATTTGTTCTATCAACCTTTTAATAGATTGCATAAATGGCCGCCGCAAAAGTGAATGACGCAATGGACTCTTTTTTTTTTTGGATCTCTCATCGTCTTTCAATTTGTTTCTCACTGAAAAGCGGAAATTTGCTATCGGATATTATTCTTTTAGACTTCCAATGTTCATGACTTGTCGACATACATTTCGGACTTCATATAAACCCACAAGAAGAAGTCGGGAGGCATTAGGTCGGGCAATCGCATAGAAGGGTCGAAATCACAATGCTCTGTAATTAGCCGACCAAGGTACCGAACACGCAACAAAGCGATCGTTGTTCGAGTTATGTGAGCTGTGGTATCACTTTGTTGGAACCAAAAGTTGTCCATGTCCCTATCAGTGTAAATTGGCACAAAAATCCGATAACGCTCTCTATTCACGGTTATGACTACTCCAGCGTTGTCTTCGAACAAGGTCAATGACTCTTTCTACACAAATTACAGACAAACGCGTTGGTCCTAAAAATGTTCCTTGTGAATAAAGTGAGTTGACGTGGAATGATTTGTTTATTTAGAGTCCCATTCAGAAAACAAAAATTAGCTTCGTTGTTCATTGTAATTGACATTTACAGCCTTAATGCTCTCATCAGATCGCCTGGGGCGAAGTCGGGTTAGATGACAGTATCATCAAATGAAGAAACATTTTTGGACAAATACCTGACGGCGTTGTCTGAAGGGGCGTTATTGTATATTTTGCAGTGATACACACGTTGCCCTTTCCCAATTAAGAGCGAGCTCCCCGATAACATCATGTTATAGTAGCGTATACTGTTCAATACCACAAATTCGCTAAAACTAACACTTCGAGCAAGGGTTTTTTAAGACGACTTGAAAACAGATGTAACAACTACAGGTTTACTAGATGTCGAAGGTTTAAGCTAGTCCACCCTGTATACTCAATAAATGGGCACATCTAACATGACCCTTTTCGATCAGTCTTTTCTGCAAGAAAAGACCAAGAGTAAGTTTTCTTCGACGATCGAATAGGTGTAAATATATTTATTACGCGTACAAAAGATTATCGATGACACTCGTTCCTTATATGCAAAAAGACTAAATACCTTATAGGAGAAATCCATTCTATCGGTTCTATGAATCAATTAGAACAAAAATGTTAAAGTCAGTCAGCACCTAATGTCACTGGTAGACCTTTAGAGAAAGGAAAAGAAAACCTTTCCCCTTTTATTTAAAATTATATAACAAAAAAAGGTAAAATTTATTTATAATACGCAGTCGTCAAGGACGTTTTTAATACCCTTGCAATTTCGAAAACTGCAATACTGGCTATTGAACAGTATGAGTCATAAACTCAAAATTTATTCGTGCGAACTTTTGCAATTTTAATTGCAATTTACCAATCGTATATTTATGCGGTCAACCCTTGTAGGTTATAAAGTTATTATTTTCTCTATTCATATATTTTGTTATTTAGGTGGCTCTACAAACGTGTTCAAGCCATTGCCGATCGTATAAGTCCACCAAATTAAATTTAAATTCAACTATCCTGCAATAGAAACACACACACACAGTTGCTAGTCGGACGAAAGTGATTGATGAGTAAAAACTTTATAAACTTAACATAAAGTTAAAAATTACAACAACAAAATTAATAATACAATGAATTATGTAAAACTTTCACATTTTTTACTCAAATATATTTTAGACACGTTTTATAAAATATTCGCCTAAAATCTAACTAGTTAACTAATCAATTAGAATAAAAATTTAGTTAAAAAACAAACAAAAAAACAAATAAAAGAATGTTACAATTGTCTTTAAATGGATGGCTTTTATCTGTGATTAATATAGCTAAAAATTAATTAATAAGTAATGTAAAAACAGATATATTAAATCAGAAGATAGCACTTAATTTTGTAATTTATTTGTGAAATATCCGTCAGTGGCATTGAATACCGCCTTCGAAGCCAAGGTCCGATAATTACATTTGAGTTTGCTATATACATATAAGAATAGTTTGCGAAATTATTTACGAATATTTCTCTCAAATTAATGTGATACCTTAAAAAAAAATACAAAGGATTTAGGAAATTATATGTATAAGTTATGTTCTCTCCATTTGCCATAGTACAGTTATAAGTTAAAAATATAAATGGCCTAGAAGGATAAAGTTGTTATTTTGTTTTTCTTGATTTAAAAATTTTAAAGATTTTTAATTGTTTGTTAAGTTTGTTGATACAATTTGTTGTTTTTGTAGATATGTACATCATTTAATAAATCAAACACATTCAAATGTAACTTTCTTAAGTTTACATCACATTGTTTTACCTCTCCCACTTATTGTCCCTTCATGTAATACTATGTCAATTAAAGTTTTAAACTTCACATCGTTTTGACTTATGTTTCGCAGCTAAAGAATATATATATATATATATATATATATATATATATATATATATATATATATATATATATATATATATATATACACGTGCTATAGGACGGTGAGAAGAGCCTCAGAATAAATGTATGTTACTTCCATCATTGGCGCCATCTAAAAAAATACCAGAATTGTTATGTGGTTACAAATTGTATATAACACTACAGGTATTCCCCGACTTACAACCGAGATAGGTTCCTGGTCATCGGTCGTAAGTCGATTAAGTCGCAAGTTGAATTTCATATAAAAAAATTCGGACTTAGCTAATGTAATGTATTATTTGTACTGAAATATGTATGTAAATCGAATTTTTTTAGTTTGTTTTTTTTTTTTAATTTTTCTCATATATTTTAGGGATTCCCCGCAACTACATATTTGTCTTCTTTAAGTATTTTCTATGAAAAGAATTGGAAAAAAAATGGTCGTAGGTGCGAATAGTCGTAAGTCGAACGGTCGTAAGTCGGGGACTACCTGTATATATATATATATATATGCATATATACATATATATATGTTACTATGGTTTTGAAGTCAAAAGTTTGCCATTTATTAATATTTCGAATCAATCACACTAAATTTAAATAAGTAGTTGGTTTTAAATCAGCACATAATTAAAATGAAGCCATTTTATTGATTATGGACAGAGTGATTTAGTTGTTGTGTAGTTTACTACGAAAGCACGATATTCAATAATTGTTGATTATAAATAATATAATATATATTGAAATTGCATGAATAAAACCAAAATCAATATGAGCGCGGTTTAGAATTGTCCTAATTTGAGAGTTGCAAGCAAACAAACAAAAACCGAAAACAATATAAGCTAAATACAAAATCTTACCTGAAAAACCAAATAAATACGAATTGGAATTGAATAAATTATAAAATTTGTAACTACAACATTTTAATTTGGCAAAACTGTCCAGGAGCTGCCAAAGACGAGAGAAATGACACTTGCCGCCTCAATGGCTGAGCTGATAAGGTGGTTGTGTTCTGCGCTTGTTTTTGCAAACGTATTGCTGTTGTGCAGTCCGGCACAATTACTGAGTGGTAGGTAGGGGCCCAAGGACCAGCCGCCCGGTTAAATACCATCCCTTTAAGGGGGTATTCAGGTCTAGACGCACGAATTTAACGCAATTTTTGAAGTGATGTAAAAAAAAAGCAATCAATATTTTTTCATTTTTTTATAGAATGTTTATTAATATTTCAAGAATACAGTAAAAAAAACTGAAAGTAAAAAATTCAAAATTCAAAAAGTTACCAGCTGATGAAGTGGGGATCTCAAAAAGTTGGCACGCGACCATGCCCAAGATTCAACCCTCCTAGCAATCTGAAAAAAAAAAGATTATAAATTTACAGAAATGCCTCTATCGTTGGAACTAAAAAGTTGTTTAAACAAAATGGCGACTGCTTGAAAAAAAAATTATTTCTGTACTTTTTTTTAGTTTTTCGAATTTTTTAAAAATAGTTAACATTAAAATTTGAGGATGAGGATAGTTCATGCAATAGAAAGGCCTATAAAAAAGACATACTAAATTTGAAGTAAATCAGTTCAGTAGAACTTGAAAAATCGTGGGTATTGTTTTAAAAAAGACAGTTTCGGGAAAAACGCGTTTAAAGTTTCTCGCTGTCTAAGTCGTGAAATGATATTTTAGGCTTAGGTTTATTCAATCTGCCATTCCTGCTGCATACATTGGACCTTCCTCGACTTCGAAATAAGCATCTTTCGCGCTTCTCTCTTCCAACCGAGCAGTTCTGGCCTCCTTTGATGCGTTAGACGCTCGTATCCCGATTCGTTCCGGCCGAGCCGGTTTAGACGGCGCGTGAGCAAAACAGCCATACCTCCGAAGATAATTTGAATTTTCTAAAATCCTCTTAAAGACATATTCTTAGAAGGTTAAGCTTTGAAAATATGAAGAAAAAAATGCTTTTTTTTCAAATTTCTAGACCAGAATAACCCCTTAAGCAATGCGGTTCGTGAATCCTTAAGCATTTTTCAGAGTTTAGGTCGAGAAAAAAAGTAGCATCTTGGGGCGTTAACTCGGGCGCTAACTCAGCGCCTTTCTTGGGAGAAGTAAAATTAAAAAAAAAAACGTTTAAAGGATACGAGGGTTGCTTTTTATATTTCGGGATTAGAGAACAAAAACAAATATTGATCATCGAAAATCACTTTATTGTTTTTCAAAATATACCCCATGAAGATTTATACACTTTTGCATGCGTTTGAACCAATTGTCGATGCACTTTTGCCACTCTGATTGAGGTATCTCCAACACATGCATTCTGAATACAGCAACGGCTTCTTCAGGTGTCGAAAAACGTTGACCTCTCAGTTTGTTTTTTACGTACGGGAATAAAACGAAGTCATTCGGTGCCAAGTCAGGACTATACGGCGGATGACCCATCAAATCGATGTTTCGAGTGCTCAAAAATGCAGTTGTCGCAGCCGATGTGTGAGAGCTCGCATTGTCGTGGTGACGAGTGATCCGTCTTCGGCGGTTGGTTTTCCTGATTTCTTGGAAGACAACTGGCAAACAAACGGTTGTGTACCACTCAGAATTGACTGTTCTGCGTTGTTCTAGTGGTACGGTTGCGACATGTCCAGTTTTTCCGAAAAAACAGAAGACCATTTGCTTGGAAGTGCTTCGTGCGCGAACAACTTTTGTTGGATTTGGTTCATCTTGAAACACCCAGACAGTCGACTGCTGTTTACTTTCGGGCGCATACGCGTAAATCCACGATTCATCACCTGTCACGATGTCAAAGACGTGTTTCGAAACACCGCGACCGTATGTTTTGAGCATTTCTTTCGACCAATTGACACGAGCCTTTTTTTGGGCGATTGACAAATTGTGTGGGATCCAACACGAACAAATTTTTTTGACAGTCAAATGTTTATGCAATATTGAATGTATGCTGGTCCCACTAACGCCTAAGGTTGTCTCAATCTCACGATAGGTCACATGACGATCTTCCAATATCAGTTCGCGCACAGCATCAATGGTTTTCGGAACAACGATTGATTTTGGACGACCTTCACGAAATTCATCTTGGAGTGAACTACGACCACGATTGAATTCACCATACCATCGATAAACACTGGTCCTTGATGGAGCTTCATCGCCAAAAATTGAATTAAATTCATCCATGCACTGTTGCTGAGTTAATCCACGCCGAAAGTTGTAAAAAATAATCGCACGAAAATGTTGACGATTTAATTCCATTTTTGGGCCGAGATGAATCTTTTAAGTTGCTGTAAACAACACAAATAGCGCTCGTATGTCAAAACGTTCTGAGTGCGTATAACCTCAAAAATGTCCAATTTTACGACAGACCTGTCAATTGCCGGATTGCAACACTAGGGTTGCCAAATCCCGAAACATAAGAGGCAAACCTCGTACCAATAAATAACAAGCTTAGTTTTCAAACATAGCTGGTCATGTTATTATCATTTATTGCACTAAACCTTACTTTCCGTATATAAAAGTGTTTTTTCTATGTACTTGGCAATAGATGTGAAACTCCTATAAAGTCCATCATTTTCTTAAGTAAAAGCCATAAGGTTATATCGTGTTATCTTAACACTTTCATCGAATAAATGTTATGAAAAAATTGTTTGAGTGCAACGCGATATTTCGGAACTAAACTGACCAGTTCGATTCACCAAGCGAATTGTAGCACATGCGTTTATTACACTGAGATTTTCGTTTATCTATAGTGCTAGATCTAAAGTTGCGATAACTTCAGTGCGTTAAACGTTATTTTCTGTAAACTGCCTCATAATTACACCAAAACTAATTTGTGGCCGTTGCATTGTTGCGCCCTCTGTTCAAAAATCATTAAAATTGCACGCTCTAGCACTTCTACCAGTGTTCCTCTAATATTCAACGACCGCCAATATGGCTTTCGTAGCAACGGGTCCACAGGAGATTTGATGGCGTACTTCACCAAAAAGTGGAGCCATTCCATCCACTACGTCGGTGAAAGCAAGGTAGTCGCATTAGATATTTCAACAGCCTTCGACAGAGTTTGGCATCCAGCCCTCTTGCATTCATATGTAGTTGACAATTCCCTCATCCAATGGATAAGAGACTGTCTTTCTGGCCGTTCAATTCAAGTAGTTCTTGATGGTATCAAATCTGTCTCCCATCAAATTAATGCAAAAGTTTCCCAGGGTTCGGTACTCTCACCCACTCTCTTCCTGATCTTTATCAATGATTTCTTATCAGTTACTTACAACCCAATTCACTCGTTTGCTGATGAGAGCACATTGAGTTTTTCATACTCATACGAACACTCCCGTTCCCACTCTTCGAACATCACTACCAACCAACAACTTATGCTTAATACATTGAATTCAGACCTCAACAAGATATATCAGTGGGGATTATCTAACCGCGTAGAATTCAATGCCCTAAAAACTCAGTGCTGCCTCTTGTCGTCAAAGGCGAGCCCCAAAGTAAATATACTGTCTATGAACGGCACTTTTTTTTTTTTGCGCGGATTGCGCGGAACAATACCAAGAATCTCCGAAGAACAGCACCCGGGATAATATCTGTAAAACAGACAGAGGTCGGTTACGCGCCTTCGATGTGATAGCGACTGTAGTCCCGACATCAATTTCGAGTCCCCGATCCGGCGGATCGCTCGTCTCTGTATGCTCTCAAGTAGGTCGAAGGTATGTTTAGGAGCCGAGCTCCAAACATGAGAGCAATATTCGAGCGCGGGTCTAATTTGAAATTTATATAGGAGAAGAAGATGGGCCGGAGTAAAATATTTCTTGGCTCTAAAAAGATAGCTCAGTTTTCCTGAGGCTGACCTGGCGATACTTGACACGTGTTTATGCCATGACATATTCCCACAGACCGTGACGCCGAGCAATTTCAAACTTTCCCCAGCCGTGAGGGGCCGGCCATTCATTATCAGCTGTGGAACCGATGCTCCACTTTTCTTTGTGAATGTTGTATATTGTGTCTTCGCTGCATTGAAGTCGACGAGATTGGCCCTTCCCCACTGCAGGACCCTATCTAGATCCTGATTCAGAGAGTCAATCTGTCTACATCTCGGCTGATGCGACGCAGATGCACCAATCGGCCGAACACTCGAAAAGGAGGAAACAAGCGTACTATCATCCGCAAAACTGAACACTTTGTTATCCGTTGTCTCCAACAAATCATTTATATGGAGCAAGAACAAGGTTGGTGCCCTTGGGGCACCCCCGAATTAACAGGATACAGATCCGAACACTCGCCGTCCACAACAACCCGGATCGATCGATTCTCGAGGAAGCTCCTCGTCCAGTCGCAAAGCTGTTGGGAAAGTCCATATGAACGAAGTTTGCTCAGCAATGCCCCGTGCCAGACGCGGTCAAAAGCCTTGGAGATATCCAATGCGACTGCCCTTGACTCACAATGCCGTTCAATCGCAGATGTCCGTATATCAGTTTTAAGCGTCAAAAGGTCTCCCGTGGGCCGCTTGTCGCGGAATCCGTATTGACGATCATTCAAAAGTCCGTTGCACTCAAAAGACTTAACTAACTCTGTATTGATGACTTTTTCCATGATGACTTCCATCGAGGAACCCAAGGAAATATCAATCCTCGGATCTCGAATTAATACAACTCTTAATTGGAATAACCACATATTTGAAACTGCGAGAAGTGCAGCCAAATGTATAAGGTTCCTTAAGAGATGCAAAAGATACTTCACTCCATCCAACCTGGCCACCATTTACAAGGCGTATATTCGTCCAAAAATGAGTTCAATTCCCCTATTTGGTCAGGCGCATCCAAAACTGCACTACACTTGCTCGACACGATGCAAAAACGAGCAGTGTATCTTATTGGGGACCCAACCGTAAGTCGATCAATTCCGTCGTTAGAACACAGGCGCAATGTATCATGCCTATCTCTTTTCTATAGGTATTACCACAGTCGTTGCTCAACTGAACTTTCTGAATCTGTTCCGCCCCTTCAGATATTTTTCCGTGGGACCCGTCAATCTGTGAATGCGCATCAGTTCACGTTGAAAGTGGAATTCTGGCGCACAAATAAACATAGAGAGTCATTCTTTACCCGAACCACACGAATGTGGAATGTTCTCCCTGATCATGTGGTTCCTGATCGTTGTGGTGTCCAGACATTCAAGGCCAATATACATCGACACCTCTTTTCCTTATCCACTTCCTCCCATCCGCTCGCACTGTGCTCTGACATTTAAGGGTACTCCAAAAACCCTTTTGTGCGCGCGTTAGTGTAAAAATAAAATAAAATATAAGTTATTTGATTATTTCCAATGAACTCTAACCCATTTATTCTAAAGAGTAGGCACTTAGAAAATTGCACATTTCGTCTAACAATATATATACAACGCCCCTACTAAATGTTATTGCCCTCTGTTTTAATAAAGTTGGGTAAACAAATTTTTTTTCCATCCAATTTCAACTTTAAGAGATAAAGCAGAAAGAAAGAAGGCTTTGATGAATTTTTATTTCATTTTGTTTATATTGTAGTATAAAAATATTCTCTTTATTAATTCATGTTAGAACTAACTATTCCTTTGACCTGACAATTAATCAAAACTGGCTTTTTATTTTCACATGCACCCGCCTTTCAAGAGTACCCTGCTCTGATTGATTGTGAATTATAAGAAAAAATGTGGCCTGTCTCCATTGTCACGAATGTGACTGTGAACTATAAGACTAAACAAAATTCGGCTTGTCTCCATTGTCGCGATGTAATTGTGATCTATAAGTTTATCTCAAATTCACCTCCGCCATTTCCATACCACACTCAGCCATCCTGACTGGACATTCGACCCGATTGTTCAATGCATTTATCCTTTTCGTCACTCCTAAACAGATCCTCACTGTCGTCGCTTGCCCAGGGTTTCATATAGTCGGCGGCGGATGATGTCTGTTTGGACCCCTAAATCTCTCCCATCCGATGCACAGCGTAGAGATAGTTGCGCAGGGCCTTGATAACCTCACACGGTCCAAGGAACATGTGTGCGAGCTTTAAGCCTTGCTGTACTTCTCGAATAGCGACGATTCGCCTTTTTGATATTGGATCGCCACCACTCTGTTTTTATTCAAGCTCCGTTTGTTTTCGGACTGAATACGTTGGATATTCTCCTTTGCCTGTTTGTAGTGTGCTACTAGTTGGTCGTCGAATGAGGCAATCAATTTTTCTTCCAGAAGCTCCTTAATCTGCGGATCGTCCTTCAAACGAGCATCGATTCTGAACATTAATTGGAATGGTGCCACCGCTATGCTCCGATACGACGCGGCATTGTAGCATCTTTGTACAGTGTCCAGGTCCCGATATCACTGACTTGGTTTAGGAGCTGATCATTTTGTCAGCAGCCGTATTAGGGTGCGGTTCGGCCTTTCACTTGACCGTTGGCCCTTGGTATCACCGTGGTTGCCAGAACGTGCTCAATGCCCTCTTCGCGGCAATGGCTATCGAACTCCTTTGCAGTAAACACGGTACCCCTATCGGAAATGATCCTCCTAGGATTTGCACAGATAAATGACTGCCTTCGCAAATGGCAGATGACATCTGATTTTGTGCCATACAGCCAAACGTACTTGGAAAAGGCGTCCAAAATGACCAAGATATACGTGTAAGACTTCTTGGTTGACGCCAGCGAACCCAGGTGATCGATGGGGAAGGTGTCGAGGGACGCACTGCTCAGGATTCAAGCTTCCTTGCCGTTTTCCTCGGTTCGCTCGGCCAGTATACACGAAATACAGTTCCGAATTACCTTTTCAATCTTACCTCTTACATCAGGTATACAGCAATCATTCGGGACCAGCGCTTCTGTCTTATTGATCCCAAAGTGGCCTCGTTCACGGGCTTTTCGTATCACCTGTAGCTGCATTGACTTCGAAATCACAACACGCACCTCGTCACCAACATTTTTAGATAATAAACCACGTTGCAACGTATACCCATCGAGCTTTCCTTCCTCCAACCGCTTGACCTTCTCCCGCAGGTTGCCGTAGTGCTGCTGTGCTTTCTTGAGTCGCGCAGTAAGGCATTCGTGACTCTTATTAATTACCTAGCATGCGGGAATGCGTTTCGGCTTAATGCCTTGACGTGCTTCATGCCCCACTCCGGTCTATGAGCTATCGAACACTGGAATTCTTCTAACAGCAATGCCCATCGAGCTACTCGAACACAAAGATCCTTCTTGTTCATCGTCATTGTAAAGACTTTGCAATCGGTTAGAATCTTGAAATGTATACCCAACAGATATAGTCGAAGTGCCCTTTTTTTTACACAAACGCGCGCACAAAAGGGGATTTTGGCCTTGCCAACTGCCAAAACTTCAAGCTCATAGCTCATATACTTCTCCTCCACTGGCGTTGTTTTACCGCTAGCAAAGTATATTGGGTGCGATAGTTCATCGTTTTGGTCGCGTTGCAAGAGGATGGCTCCGTATCCATAGTTCGATGTGTCCGTATGGAGTTCTGTCTCAGCTCCTATTCGATACAAATTAAGCACAGATTTTTGGCTTAGGCACGTCTTCAAAAGGCTCCTCGATAGTATAGTGGTTAGTATCCCCGTTTGTCACGCGGGAAACCGGGGTTCGATTCCCCGTCGGGGAGCCTCTGGCGCAAGACTAATGACCTTGCCCGGAAAACCAATTATCATGGAAAATTTAACAAGCCTCAGGACTTGCTAAATAAGGCCAAGACTACTTCCCGGTTGTAGTGCCGATGATGATGACGACGTCTTCAATAGTTCGAAAGGTTCTTTTTTCGGCATGCCCAAAATTGAATTTGACATCTGCTCGCAAAAGTAGGATAAAGGTCGCGCAATCCTTGAGTAGTCAGGAATGAATTTCTTGAAGTAGCCCGTCAGTCCCAATAAGCCTGCACTTGTCGGTTATTCTTAGGCTCGGAAAAGCGTCTAACTGCTTCAGTTTTCCACTCCGTCTGCGGGGCGGTTCCATCTTCGATAATGTGGCCCAAGAATTCAACACATCCTGTCAGGAAGCAACATTTCTTCCAGTTGAAACTCAGCCCAGCCCTTCTTGCCGTCTCCAGTACGTCTTTCAATCTTTTCAGCCCGTCCTCGCGAAAGGAAAAAACAGTCAGATCATCCATGTACATTAAGACGTGCCCAGCCTGAATAGCGTCTCGAAATATGGCATTCATATATCGTTGGAAAACTGATGGTGAATTACACAGCCCAAAAGAGACACAAAGGGAACGATAAATGCGGTATATCTAATACTTTCGGCATCGACTGGCACGTGGAACTCGACCATTCTTCAAGTCGAGTGTACTGAAGATCTTCGCGTCTGACAGTTTATCCAGCTGCTCCTCGATTATCGCCAGGGAATATCTGTCTCGGATAATTTTCTTATTCAGAAGTCGTTAGTCAACGCACAATCGGTGTGTTCCGTCTTTCTTCAGGAGGAACACAATTGGGCTGGCATAGTCAGATGATGAGTGTCGAATGATACCCTGGTTCTGCCATTCCGCTACTTGGTTGTTGACTATGTGCCCTTCGTTGGGCGCAAGCCGCCTTGCCTTTTGACATCCTGATTCGTTGTCTTCTAATATGGGTCTCATACTCACTGCTGTTTCCAACGTCTTGTTGGGCCTGTAATTTTCTAGGCACGTCATTATTTGTTCCCTCGTATTATCGTCTTCGATGTGAGATAGATCAGTCTTAACACGATTCTCTTCTTCGAACACACTGATCTGCAAAATTTCCGTTAATTCTTCAGCATCGCCATCAGCATTAATGTAAATTGAACCGCTCTTTGCGTGGAAGTTTCATGGTCCCAAGAAGTCAGTCCCGATCAATAATTTTTGCTCAGAAATAGTTTTTGAAACAACACGTATGAGAATCAGAAAACAGTGCCAATCTATCGTGACTTCTATTTGGAGTTCTCCTAGCGTCTTATGAGCTGATTAAGGTGATGCTATTCCTGTGAACTGACTTCGATCAGATAAAGCGGTGGGGATCCAATTCTCTCGTACTCGTCGCTGCACACGAGACTCAGATCGCTCCCGCTGTCTACAAGTGTTACGGTATTCTTGCCATGAATCGTTACCATCTTCATATACTTCTCCCGTGGACTGCGTGTACAATGCAAACCTCTTTCTTCTGTCGACATTTTGTTGCGATGTGACCATATTCATTGCAATAGAAACATTTTGGGCTTAGCTCTTTCGAGGGGCATGTTGCGCTTACATGACTTGTAGCCTATGATGGAACAACGCCGCGACGCACCGTCTCAAAATTCAGAGTATTTGTGTAATAAGCTCCGAAAATTAGGTCATTGAACGAAATTATTGCTCTCGCTACATGTGTTCTGATTAATTTGTTCATAAAAGTATCCGCCCTGTTTAGGTAGGCTTGTGGCGGTTCCGCCAGATCCCACGGCTCGCCTTCCTGAAAAAACCACAACCCGGGTCTGCACCAGCTTTCGCTAATGCAATTCGCATTAGCATCTTAAATGCTTCACGCATCAAACAGACCCAATTATTATAACCCTAAAATCCCTATAAAGAAAACTTACCTTTTCATTGCATCCCTTTGCATACAATTTTCTGTAAGAATTCTTCTTGACCTTTTTAGGAATTCCAAAACTCCCATTGTTTCCCCCCAATGCATTTGCATTTGCCCCAGAAAACGTTTCCTTTTCCAAGGACATGTAATGCTTTCAAGCATTATCTGAAATTCCTAAAATTGATCCTTAATGTGCATATGCACCATAAATAGCAAACATTCGATACCCTTTGTCTGAGTTAAAATACTATGTCGTCAGCTTGTTTTTACAGCTGCAACACTAGCGATTCAATAGACAAACAATGATGCATTTCTTTCGTTGCCACCACTAATTGCTTGGCATACCTAAATGCAAGCAAGGGATGCGTATCGGCAATTAACCCAAGATACGATATACAATTTCCATGGTATAAAGTATCGTATCCCATTAACACCTTTTTTCCAACGTCCGTCATAGCGACGTTGCATAAACATGACCCTCATTAAAGAGCGAACCATTTGGTCGCCTTTTCCTTTGTCCTTGCCGCCTGCCTGTTTCGTTGTTCCACTGCACGTGTGAATAGCATTGATCTCAACGATCCCACACATACCACCATGACCTTTATTACAAGATCTGGTTTCCTATACCACCAAGAGAGACTTTACGTTTCCCTGGTGGTAGGTAAAAAAAAACGATATCCTTATTGGAGAGGATATCGTTGGAGTCTTATCCCAACCACTGGACGGAGCGGTCGAGCCGTTCAGTATCCCGTGTAGGGTGTGCTCGGAGTGCACACCCTGCAGTCGTAATTCAATCTTCAGAGCGGTCGGGTCGCTCGTCATCCACCGTACCTGCGCAGGTACGGTGGGTTAAAACGTTTGTGCCGCAGTTCGTGTGTGGAATGTCTATGAATCTATTGAAATCAGCCAACACCAGTATAAGTAAGGACCATTCATAATAAAAAGTTTAAGTATAAATAGCATCGCCGGAGTGTTTTTGTTTCTGTGTTGTGTCCGCTCGGTCGCGAAGGTCAACCATCGTTTTCTTCCCCCTTGCGTTCTGAGCTGTGTTCGCGTGAACAATTTATGATGGAGGAGGAAGTGAACCTAGTGTCCGTGTTAGGCACATTACTTCCTCCCCACAGGCTTCGTCATTTAAAGCCTCATTTCGATAGTACTTTTTATAGTCGGTTTCCGGTGTTCGATATAATCTAAGGCAGGTTTTCAGACATTTGCTTTCGAACACTCGAATCTTTTCGATCAAATTTGGACCAATTTTGAACATCTATACATATTCATTGGTCTGATTAGGGTCATGCAGCATTTGGCCTTTACCCTGCTATCAACTTGCCTACTACGAAGTAGCATTCTTGTCATAGCAATATTTTCCCTCAGCCGCGGCCAAAGCTGGCTCTACACATTTGTTAAAATATAGATACTGATCTAGCAAGATGCCAAGATATTTGACTACACTCTTGGATTCCGGTTTATTGTAATGCTATCGCACGATAATTAACTGTCGTCAATTTTTTCTTATTACGTTCAGGGAAGTGTGCCTAATAAGCTGCTATTAAATATATTGAAAAATAAGAACCACTCTTTGTCTTAAAAGATTAAGAAATCCTTATTAAGAAATAATCGTTTATCCTTACCCTTTCGAAAGCCGTGATAGAGAACGAGAACTACATTATCTTCGATTGGACCGTTTTTGTCCAATAAGAAAACTAGTTTTAGAGGAAACCCATTTTGCAGGGCAATCTTTAGGTATTTTAGGTTAAGAAGCCCCGAGATAAATCTGCTACTGCTACTCATCGCCATTGCAACATGACTACGAAGTTTTATAATTTTAAAATTCTCTATCCTATTCGAACCTGCCTTGTTGTACGTGTCTTTACTTGGATAGAGTTTTTTTGCATTATGACTCTAGAATTCTTAAAATTCGAAGACAGGAATGCAAACATTATCTCTTGAATGGAAACATTATCTATTGAATATATGAAATTTATTCATACTTTTAAATTATCTGCCCCACGTATACAAACGATTCTGAGAGAGTGTATCATCACCAAACAATGCCTTCATTTGTTGAAAATTTTATAGTAATTCGTTGCGCAACAGACCTATGTACCTCTTGTCCAATCATCGCTATACTGACTACAAAGTCGAGCGCGACCGCTAGCCAAGTCGGTTCGCCTACTCTTCATAAACCAAACAACAGCCACGCACAAGATTATCTAGCTCGCAACTTCTTGCTAAGCAAAAAAGTAAAATTACCGTTTATATTTGAATCACTCTCGTAGAAAAGTGCCACATTGTACCACATACACTGGTTATGCATACACATGGAAAGACGTATTGAAAACTGTGTATGGTGTTATTTTAACTCTCGAGTCTAAAAGGCTAATTCGATGTAACTTAGTTGTCATAGCATGAGTTTTAAGGCTTCTCAGTTTAAGTGACGGAATTTCCAGAGCTGCTTGATTGATTCGTAGTCGTAGCTTATTTTGGATGAATTAGGGGAGACTTTGTCTTTAAAATAGCCCCGACATCTACACCAAAATGGCCGTTTAATGCTTCTTGGGTTAAGTGGCAGAATTTCCAGAGCTGCTTGATTGATTCGTTGTCGTAGCTTGTCCTTATTTTGGATCATTTAGGGTAGATTCTGTCTTTAAAATAGCCCCACTAAAAACAACCCAATGTGTTGAGGTCAGGTGAACGAGGAGGCTACAAAATTGGCCCCAACCGTTCAATCCATCTATTGAGATATTTATTATAAATTCGCACCTCGGCACCATAGTGCGGACGCCATCCATCATTGTGTATCCTCATTGTTCGGGTCAATTCCAAGGGAACAGATCCTAGTAATAGGGGTGGGTAGCTGATTTTGCAAAAACTCCAAAAAAAAATTTTGCGAATTAAAAGTGGAAGGCAGCTTCATTGGGCTCACAATTCAGCCGCTAAAAATTCTCGATCTGAAATTTATTATAAATTGATATTAAATCTTCTCTGAATCCGTGAGGGTTCTCCAAACGCCAAATGTAAAGGTTATACAGATTTACCTATCCGTCTTTCGCACAGGCGGTCTCATCTAACCCCAAAACTTTGTTAGAGAAGGCAGGGTCTCCTTAATGTTTAAATGGCATTGCGTGACAAAAGCGTACTCTTTTTGAGTAATCCCTTGTTAGAAAATTAGACACGGTATCATTTGAGCACCGCATATACTCTTGTTTTAGATATTCCTGCACAATATTATATGACTCTCGGGGCCATCAGGAGGTCCTCATAAATTTCTTGTAATACGATGTCTTCATCAACAACTCCAGGCCGCTCCTCACATTCACCATGTCGGTCTGGCTGTCTGCCTTCCACGTGGACGATGTAAGTTCTTGTAAAAATTGCTCATGTCGGGTGTCTACGATTAGGAAACCTTTGCGCATAAAGTCTTACAGTCACTCTCGCATTGTGGCTAGCTTCTCCGTAAATAAGATGGATGTTTGTAAACTCGCGAACAGTAAAAATAGGGACCTCCGTTTTTCCCATCGAATCCATGTGACCTGTAGAACAAATACAAGGGTAATATGTAAGAAGACATTTTAAATCGAATTAGTGTCAGTTTAAGAAATACCGATCTTGAGGTGAATGAGGAGATGCATAACCAGGCTTTGCTCTTGATCGAAGACATGTGTTACCTCATGTGCGGCAGTTTGTTAGTCACGTTCGGAATGCCAGCGGCGGGTCGTAGAATGAATGACCTATTTAATCGAGAATTGGAACGTGAACGTGAATTAGAGCAATCAGTTCAAACGAATGTACCCTTGTTGAACCCCGCACAGAAGGAAGTGTATGATACATTAATGAAGGCAATTGATGATGGAAATGGTCGCTTATTTTTCCTGGATGGCCCCCGTGGAACTGGAAAGACATATCTCACGTCATCGATTTTGGCCACTATTCGTGCAAAATCCGACATTGCGGTAGCAGTGGCTTCTTCTGGAATAGCGGCCACATTGTTAGAAGGATGCCGTATTTAGCATTAAACTTGTCGTTAAAATTTCAAACTACTGACCAACCGAGACGTAATATTACGAAACATTCCACAATGACAAAAAAGTTAAAGTAGCACTAAAATTATCATCTGGGACAGATGCACTATGGTGCACAACCGCGCATTGGAAGCACTTAACCGAACATTGAAAGATCTGCACTTGACCGAACATTGAAAGAGGCGCTGTGATTTTACGGTCTGGCGATTTCCGCCAAACACTGCCCCAGTCACTCCAAGATCGACTGCTGCCAATGAAATAAACGCTTGTCTAAAATCATCAATTTTGTGGAGCTATGTGTAGAAACTTAAGCTAGCAGCAAACATGAGAGTTGCATTGCTGAACGATCCATCTGGTGAAGATTTCTCCAAGCAATTGCTGACTATCGGTAATGGCTGTGTTCCTGTCGACGAATTAATCGAAAGACCTTCTCACCAATAAAGCATTCCCAAGCATCATTGCTAACCAAGAAAATAGCAAGGTTGAGTGAGCGAAATTTTGGCGGCTAAGAACAAAGATGTGGTTGACTTCAACTTCCTAATTCAGAATCAAATGTTAGTCTCTGCATTAATTCAAATCTATTGAATGTGTAACAAACGAAGACGAAGCCACCAACTATCCAACTGAATTGTTAAGCTCCTAGGATATCCCTGGCTTACCACCTCACAATTTACCACTGAAGGTTGGCTCCGTAGCCATCATGCTTCGAAATCTAAACCAACCAAAACTATGCAATGGAACGCGTTTGGTGATTAGAAAACTTATGATCAATGTGATTCACGCGACGATACTCAAAGAAAAATTCAAAGGTAAGGAAGTTCCCATTCTGAGGATTCCTATGATACCAACCGAATCCTTTGAATTTAAACGAATTCAATTTCCGATTTGTCTTGCATTCGCCATGACGATGAATAAATCACAAGGCCAATCTTTGAGTGTTTGTGGTCTGAATCTAGAAACTGCATGTTTTTCTCATGGTCACTTATCGGCAAAGCATCCGCTATGTTTGTTCTTGAGCGTGATAAGAAAAGGAAAAATGTTATACCATATAAAAACGTGCGTCACTGAAGAAAATCAACCGGAGTGCGACCCATGCAGCAAAATTATTATTTATTTATTGGCCTGTAGGAACCCGGAAGTTCATGACCTCACCGACTCGACTCCGCCAAATGTTCCCTGTCCTGTGCACCCTCCTTCCACGCTTGACCATCTGATCCGATCTCCTCAAGGTCAAACCTAACATTGTCCTCCCATCCGGACAGACCAAGGGGTCGTCGCGTACCTTACCTAAATCGAGTCATTTTTATCTGTGGAGAGGTGTTACTTTAGTCCGCTGTAACAACTGGCTAATTACATTTGTCGTGTCTTTTTGCGTGTAATCCAAGTGTCAATCTCCGAAATACAGTGTGTGTTTATTAAGTAAATTAATATAAATTAATCAACTCGTGTGTACAATAATAAATCGTACGAACTTAAATGTACATTTATCTGTTTAGTGTATTTAGAACATCGTGCGTGTACCAAGTGGTACGAAACTTTAAATTTTAAAAAAACTCAAAACGCTAAATCGCTGAACGCCAGTAGAGCGTTATGTATGTGTGCGCTAACCATCATCAACGGCACTACAACCGGGATCCGGTCTTGGGCTTATTTAACAAGTCTCTCCATCGGTATCCGGTCCTTATCCGAGATTTGTTAAATTGTCCATAATAATTTGTTTTTCCGGGCAAGGTTATTAGCCTGTGTGCGCTAATACTCTTGTGAAATAAAAATAAGGAGTTTAAAACTTTAATCAACAAGGAATCCTCCAGTGTGTTTTATTTTCTCCTTCCTTGGCGAAGCAGAGACATTTTTATCCGTGGTGTGTTGTGACTTTTCTCATCGTTGGAACGTTAGTAAACCAGGTGCCCGTGTCTAGGCAGAATACTAACCTACCACAGCTCTTCCAATTCGTGGTAGCAGAGTTTCCTCCATTGTCTTGCCTCCTCGTCATTTTTAAAGATACCCTTTAAAACTTTATTCTCGAATACGCGGAATTTGTTTTCTTCCCATTTTGTGAGAGCCCATGTTTCGCATCCGTATAGAACAATCGGCATGATTATGGTTCTATAGACACGGAGCTTTATGTTACGTGATAGCAGTTTGGATTTTAGCAGTTTACTGACTGCGTGCCAACTAGCGTTGCCGGAGTGTAGTCTTTTGTTAATTTCCTTCGACATTTCGTTACTGGTCGTCGGTATCGTTTCCAGATATTTAAATTCTTTAACTTTTTTAAATATCTTGCTTCTGATGTTTATATGTGTTCCTTGAGGCCCACCTGCTCTCGCCGTAATCATGTATTTTGTTTTGTCTTCATTTATTTTTAGGCCCATCTCTTCTGCCGCTTGCCTGATAATTTCACAGTTTTTACTTACAATTTCTAGATTATCGCCCAAAACGACGATGTCAACCGCATATGCGAGCACTTGTGTGCCCCTTTTAAGGAATGATCCGGCCATGTAGTCGTCTTGTACCGTTCTGATGACATACTCGAGCACAAGGTTAAAAAGACACGGTGATAGGGCTCCTCGATAGTATAGTGGTTAGTATACCCGCCTGTCACCCGGGAGACCTGGGTTCGATTCCCCGTCGGGGAGCCTCTGGCGCAAGACTAATGACCTTACCCAAAAAAAATAAATCATTATGGAAAATTTAACAAGCCTTAGGACTTGCTAAATAAGGCCAAGACCGGTCCCCGGTTGTAGTGCCGATGATGATGATGATAGGCAATCCCATTGTTTTAGTCCATTTCAAATGGTTCTGAGAGGTGGTTTTCTATTCTATCTCGCCCTTTGTGTTCGTTCATGCAAATTTTAATGAGTGCGGCATATATTTTTGGGATTCCCAGCTTAACTGCAATATGGTAGAGTTTTTGCCTTGCGGCTCAGTCGTACGCTGTTTTGAAGTCAACGAACAGTTGGTGAACCATCTCTCCGTATTCTCACTTCATTTCCAACAGGTGCCTTATTGTGAACATTTGGTCGATCGTTGACCACATTGGTAATCTCCCAGTATTTCTTCTGCGTACGGTGTGATTCTCGGCAGTATGACATTTGTTAATATTTTCTATACGGTTGGGAGCAATGATATTCCTCTATAGTTTTCACAGTCAGATCTGTCGCCTTTTTTGAAAATGGGGACGGCTATTGATGTTTTCCATTCTTCCGGAGTGACTTCCTTATCCCATATTGATATGATGAGCTGGCGGATAAATAAATATATAAATATTCTTTATATAATACGTGGGTCGCAGGGCATTCATGTCTCGCAGGGCATTCTTTGTTTACCCGAAATAGGGTGAATATTTATATTGCGATCCCTGATTGATTTCCAACACGTGTTTACTACTTGGGAAGTCTGTATCGCGTCCCTAAACAAATTATGTTTATAATGTATCATTTCATGGCCAACGGTACCAAGGATTTTTTTTTATATTCGTGGAGGTTTACCCACACATACATGGGTGCCCTGAAAAATTTCCAACCTAACAATGATATAAGACATTTTGTCTTAAAATATATTTTTATTTTTCTACATAGTCTCCTTGTAACTCTAAACACTTTTCCGAGCGATGCTCCCATCTCTCTAACTCGTCCAAATAGTACTCCACATTTTTCTTTGCAAAATAACTGTTCACGGAGGGGATTCCCTTCTCATTTGACGAAAATCTCTGTCTTTTGAGCGCAATTTTTAGATTAGGGAACAAACAAAAATGGCTTGGGGCTAGATCTGGTGAGTAAGGTAGATGGTCAAGCAGTTCAAACCGTAATTGGTGGATTTTCGCCATGGCAAACGCTGAGGTGTGCGACGGCGCGTTGTCTTGGTGAAACAGGATTTTCTTTTCCTGTAGATGTGGACGTTTTTCCGCAATTTCCGCCTTCAGTTGGTGAAGTAATGTATGCTCCTGTAATGGTTTTTCCTTATTGAAGATAATCGATTAAGATAACTCTATGACTATCCCTAACAACAGTCGCCATCACGTTCCCAGCCGAAAAACCCGTTTTTGCTTCAGCTTTGGGGACGATTCCCTCTTTGCAGTCCACTGTTTTGACTGTATTTTTCTTTCGGGCATATAATGGTGTATCCAAGTTTCATCGACAGTAATTAATCGGCGCCAAAACTCGGATTTATTGCGCCTAAACAGCGCCAACAGAGGGTTGGAAATGTTTATTCGAACACGTTTTTGGTCTAACGTGAGCAAATGCGGCACCCAAAGCGCGGACAGCTTTCTCATGCCTAAATCTTGATTTAATATGTGACAAACACGCTCTTTGGACATTTTCATAGCCTCTGCTATCGCTCTCACTTTAATTCGGCGGTCGTCTAGCACCATTTGGTGAACTTTAGCGATGTTATCGTCAGTTGTTGCAGTTTTTGCACGTCCCGAACGTTCACCGTCTCCCATGCCCTCACGGCCACGTTTAAATACAGTTGTCCAAAATTTCACTGTGGTAAATGATGGTACAGAGTCCCCATACACACAGTCCAACTTATCTTTGATTTGCCTAGGCGTATTGCCTTTCAAAAACAAACATTTAATGGCAGCTCGATACTCAATTTTGTCCATTTTCACAAAAACACACATCGACTCACTCAAACGACTGTCAAATAAAAACGACGCGTCAAGAATGGCTGAAATTTTGGTGAGTAACTGCCAAAAGATGCACAACTACATTCACTAGCTATTATTGATGAGTGCTGCTATCGTCACGTTGAGGTCGGAAACTTTTTTTAGACCACCCTCGTAATTTGTTGTGTTGATGCAATTAATCAACATGGAGAAAACCTTAAATGAATCCGGAGCAAGCCCAGTTAGTAGGTTTTTGGGAGTGCAAATTTTTTCCTATAATTCCCATAATGATCGCCATCATATTTGACGGCGTGAAGACAATTTCAAAAATGTGAACCCACATCTTTCAGTTAAATTTGATCACCCAAAAGCAGGAACTCAAAGAAGGAGTATCTTCTTGCATTAGGGAAGTGTATTGTTAGGTTCGATGATGTCTTTTTTTGCCACCATTTACACCAATCCTTACATCTAGTGTTAGAGGAGATGTTACTCCAAGCAACGTAATTGACGATTAGATTACCTCGCAAACCCAAGCAGATGCAGACCGAAACCTCTCCTTTGTTTATTTGATCAAAAATATTATCGAAAGAAAAACTAACCATTTTAAATTGCATAAATGATTTGACTCAATTCAAACAATAACAGAAAATAATAATCAAGAACATATCGTAATATTCTCTCTTGCACTAGGGGCTTTTCTTTAAAGTTGTCATCACGTGTTTACACATTGCGGTTATATTTTCTAGACAACCTTACGAAAAAATGTCAAAATAGGAAACCTTTTGATATGAAGTCTGTAACCGAAAAATTTATTATAACTTATTGCATTCTTTCAAATCCATAAAAAGCAAGTATATAATAAAGTGTTTCGATGATTACCGATAATCTGCTCTTCATCTAACAGATTCAATTCAATTGGTTGAAATAAAACAACCATTAACATAAAGCTTCGTTTCGATTACCTACACACAATCAAACCAGAAACAATATCCCAGTATATCAATAACATCCATATTTCTATAATATCTGCTCCTTTTGTTTAACTCTAACGCGTAAATAAAATAACAGTTAATGAATCCATATGTTTCTACTTGAAAATATATAATATATAATATAGTACACTCACACAGAAAGCATTTGTGTGCTTTGATTTATAACTAAAATTTTAAGATCGAATATAACATCTTAAATAGCCTATTAGATACATATCAGTTTTAACTAAAACACACACTCACAACGTAAATACAAACCTAATAGCAATGAACTTTTAATGTATAGACCTGCATCACCTCATATCGAACCATATACTTTATATTTGCATATAAATTAATTACAATATTTTATATACAATTCAGCTTCTCACAAGAGTTTTATAATCCTTACGCATTCATTTCAATTCAAAGGATACGCTTTACTCATAATATCGAATAAAACACATTTAACAAAAAACAAACCCAAAAGTAACTAATCAACCAATAGGTATACAAATCCAACAACTAAATCGTAACATAAATAAATATTACTAAATTTAAAGAAATCTAGCTTTAAAATATATAATTATTTATACGTAATGTGTGTATATTAAAAACAAAAACACATGCAGATTGCAAAAACAACAGAAAGACAAACCTTTAAACTAAACAATAACAAATTATATAAGCACTTACATAAAGCTAATAAGGAATACTATACAAAAACAGAAGAAACAAATTGAAATAGGTTAATTAATGGAAATCAAGTTATGCAAAACAGATATTGTACAAAAAGATAGTCAGCGGCTTATTTTCGAACGTAGTTTGTTAACTTGTTTATATTTACCATATTTCATATTTAGTAACAATTAAGTAACCAAAAATAATATCTAAGTTGATTGAAGGTTTAAAAACAAAATGATTTATCCGATTATTTATACCTACCAATCAAACTCCAAGAACGTAAGATTATTTTTAAAGGAAATTAATTTGTAGTCAAACCGGAATATAATTTTGTAAAAACTAATAAAACAAAAGTTAGAAAATATGGAATAAATAGGAATAAAACGAAGGAATGTTAACAAATCTCACCTAAGTTAGAAGCCATTTAAAGTGTTTTAAATAAAATGTAATACAAGATCTTTGACATAAATATTGTTTTCTTTGCCTTTACCCACACATACTAACAGCTATATATATTTTTAAATAGGAATTTACTCCGTCGAGCTATTGCAGTCCAAGCCCGCCAGTTACACCGCGCCACAGCCTTTATTCTTATTATTTTCTTTTCCTTTATGAGAGAGAGAGAGAGAGATCTTTTATTTCGTAATAATATTTTCAAAAAAAAAAGTCTGTGACCGCACATTTTACAATTCACAGATTTGATAAGTTATATCTTACAACTGAAACATTATCTTGGATAAAGAAAAGAAAAAGATGTATAATTAATCATCATCATCATCATCGGCACTACAACCGGGAACCGGTCTTGGCCTTATTTAGCAAGTCCTGAGGCTTGTTAAATTTTCCATAATGATTTGTTTTTTCCGGACAAGGTCATTAGTCTTGCGCCAGAGGCTCCCCGACGGGGAATCGAATGTATAATTAATAATTAAAAGAATAAATCGAAGGAAAATACGAAAAGGAAAAACCTTCAAAAAAAAAAAAAAAAAAAAAAAAATAAAATAAAACAAAATAAAAAAACATTACAATAATAAATAATATGAAATGTAAATATTTACATGAAATTATGACAAATTAAGCAAGAAGCTGGGTTATGAGAATTTTCAGAACTTTCACAGCTGATGTTAAAGTTATATACTAGTTTACGAATTCTTTCAGAAATCAATTCAACATCCGCCCTTCCGTGGAGACTTAAGGTTGAATAGTGCCAAGGGAGGTCTAGCCTCATTTTCAAAACTTTGTTTTGTGATACCTGTAACTTCTTTAAATGGCACCTTGCAGCGTTACCCCATACTGGACAGCCATATAACAGTATAGCTTGGAAAATAACTTTATGAATAATAATCTTATTTTCATTTGTGAGTAAAGACTTGCGATTAATAAAAGGGTAAAGCATCTTAATAGCAATACTCATTTTATTAAGAGTACTTTGAATATGTTGTTTAAATGTGAGTTTTGTATCGAGATGAACTCCAAGATACTTTACGGATTGCTCCCATGCAATCGTGGTACCATTTATTTGCAGCTGACTGCTGGGAAGATAGCAAGCTTTTCTCTTTCGTGTAAAAAAGTAGATATTGTACAAAGCTGGACCAAGTACTGAGCCTTGGGGGACGCCACAATCAAAAAATATCAATCTAGAAACATCACAATTGACATGAACCTGAAAACATCTATTGGATAAGAAACTCTGGACGACCTTACACAAATACAAAGGAAAGTCGAACTGTATCATTTTATGTATTATCCCGGTGTGCCATACGGAATCAAAAGCTTTTCCAATGTCTAACAATATCATGCCCGTTGATTGACCACGTGAACGATGGTCTAAAACATGGCTGCAAATTCGTTTAACCTGGTGCGAGGTGCTGTGAAAGCGTCGAAATCCAAATTGGATATCGGGGAAAATATCCCTATCTGAAACAACTTTTAAAATATGTTGTTTAAGGATTTTTTCAAAAACTTTACTTATGTTGCTAAGTAAACTAATTGGCCTGTAACTTTCAGGTTTATCTGGGGCTTTTCCAGCCTTAAGGATAGGTACAACCGTTGCTTTTTTCCAACATTGAGGAAAGTATTGACATTTAAGGCATGCATTGATTATAAATGTTAAGTATTTAATTCCAATATGAGGCAATTGTTTTAGATAGGCATTCTTAACTTTGTTCAGTCCTCCTATTTTTCGTGTTTGCAAGCACTTGATTACATTTCTTACGTTTTCTTCTTTTACAAATGCATTTAGAGGAGTTAATTCGTTTGTGGTGTCGAATCTTTCGATTCTGTTACCGACAAGTTCATTAGTTTCAAATTCACCCAAATGCTGAGAAACCAAGTGATTTTTTGAAAAACTTGTTCCAAATAGGTTTGCTTTTTCAAAACCTGAAAAAAAAGTAGTAGAAGAATCCTTCAGAAATGGTATTTTACGGTTTTTATTCTTGATTAACTTCACTATATTCCACAACGGTTTAGCATTTTTATCCATAACGCTCAGGTTTTTGTTCCATTCTCTATTACGATGGATTTGTATCTGGTCAGTAATGCGCTCATTAAAATGGGAAAAGGGCTGACGGTAATTCTGCCAGTTTCTTCGATGAATGTTTCTCACTTTAATAAGCTCTAAGATATGGATTGGAAGTTTTTTAAAAATATCTTTTTTTACTCTTTTGGGAATACTTTCATCAACCGAAGAAATTATAGCTTGTGTAAAGTTTTGTACAATAAGGTCAACATCATCTTTACAAGACACTCTTTCAAGATTTGTAGTACTATTTTGAAGGCTCATTTTAATCTTTGATTTGAATGAATTCCAATTAGCATTCTTCATGTCCAGGAAATATTGAATCTTTCTTTCACCCAACCAAGAAAGGTTACAAAAAACAGGATTATGATCTGAACTGAGAGCCCTTAACGAAACGGGTTCTGTTATAAGACCAGGGACATTTGACACAAACAAGTCAAGGACAGAGGGGATGCCACGAGAACCTGCGGGAAAATAAGTTGGACAAGGTGGATAAAAAATTTAATTGGTAGTGCCAATGGAAGTGCAGCCAATATATTGCCCCAAGCATTTGCTCTTACACACCCCCAATCTCTATGCCGGCAGTTAAAATCACCACTTAATAGAAATTCACTATTCATTGTGAATAACTTTTTTAAATCTTGCTTGAGCCATTTTCTTTTAATATCCGACGAAGATCCACCAGGGAAATAAACAGAATAGATTTTTACTGTCTTATGGTTTCTTAACTTAATCACTACACCTACATTCTCCACAGGCCTAGTTGGAATTACAGGTAAAAGCGAATGTTGAATTGACTTCCTGATAAGAATCGCCACTCCCCCACCCCTTTGGTCTTCTCTATCAATGCGATAGCAGTTAAAGTCAGATGATGGGAGTCTTATATCAAAATTAAGCCAAGTTTCTGTTACTAGAGCAACATCAACTTTATAGCTATTTAAGAAGTTTAAAAAGTCATGAAATTTATTGCGTATGCCTTTAACATTCCAAGTAATTATTTTTATTTGTGTATCTGCCATTTTACTTAACATCATTAGTGTATAAAAACGTAGTGGCTAAATGCGCGATCACATTAAATTGTTCTATTTTCGTTTTACAAACTGATAAATTTGAGATTATTTCCATGCACAAGGAATTTAGTTCCTCGATTGTGAAGAGTGGTGAATTGTTGTTGGGTAAATTATTGTTATTGTTTGATGAAGAAGCGCCGCGTGAGTCATTTTCCCATGCATTAATTGTTGGTGGTAAAATTTGAATTTGCGGGCTTGAATTTGGAAAGCTTTTGTTCGGAGCATTGGTCAGTCCCAGTCGTCGCTGTGGCTGTGGAAGCGTAGGAAAATCACTAATAGAGGCAAACGAAATCGGTTTTTGGCAAGCTTGATGATTAGAAATTTGAGTTGATGCAGCGAAATGAGTTCTTGGATGGATCTTGGATCTTCCAGATGATCTTTCTTTTATTTCTAAGTATTTAGATCTACTGGTGCATGTGACGTCAGTAGCTTTATGATTGCCGTTGCAGTTGGCACATTTATTTACCGAAGCGTTATTACATTCGCTTGTTTTGTGTGAACCAGCGCAAGTAGCACAATATGTTTTTATATGACAATTTCTCTCACTATGCCCAAACATTTGACAATTAAACCATTGTGTCACCTTACCTTTGATTTTCCTTTGGAAGTTCCAATTCACTTGGGTATGAAAAATTGAGCGATCATTTTTTTTAAGTTCACTTAATTTAATTGTTCCATTTTCAAAGTGAATGAGATAAAAAAAATCAGTAAATTGAATATATTTTTTTTCAATTTTTTTAACATCAGAACATTTTAAGCCAAGCGAAATGAGTTCAGCTTTGAGTTCATTAGTTTTTATATCATCCAGTCCATAAAAAATAACTTTGAAAGTTTTAGCACTTTTAATATCATGAGAAAAATATTGACAATTATCCTCTTTTAGTTTTTCTAATACAATATTAAATGATTCAATAGTTCCGACCATTATTTTTATACCAATTGTTCATTTTTTTATTGAATAACTGGATATATTAAGCTTTTTCATGTTGTATTCCAGAATACTACCCTTATTAAATTTAACACTGAATCTCCTAACACATCCTTAAAAACTTCACTTAACATATATTACATTCTCACTTAATACATACCATTCATAAACATTCACAATATTACCAGTTACACCACACTTAATAACATGCACCTTTTTATTTATTCAAAACATAGCAACTTGGATTTTCGTCCAAATTGATTCATGTGAAAAGTCACAGGAAAAAGAGAAGAAATAGAAACAGAAAAAGTTCAGTTCCGAACGAGAGGAGTTCGGAAAAAAGTGAAAATAAAATGAAACCAGATGAAAATAATGAAAAGAGTTAAATTTTAAACATTTTAATTAAAACTTTCATATGTAGACAAATTTAAATAAAACCAGAAAAAAGTTAATATGCAGTGAAAATTGGATCTAGTTATCACTAATTCAGTGCGTTGCAACCGGTAGTGAATATAGAAAATATTAATAAATCTTCGCTGGGAGAAGAATCGAAAAAAATAAAAGGTCCCCGCTCTTCCCTCATTCCGAGGAAGCACGGCGACGGACCAAAACACTGGTGGCAGCGGTGGGATGATCCAACCAAAGGATCCCAAATAAAAAGAAAATAAGAAGAAAAAAAAAACAAGAAAAAAAAAATTTAAACATAAAACAACGGAAAAAAAAACAAGAAAAAAAAATTTTAAACATAAAACAACGAAAAGAATAGAGTAATCTTTAACGCAACAAAAAAAAATATTAAGCGACATATAAATTACGCCCGAAGTAAGAATTTCCTTTAATAGTTTGAAGTAAATTATTTATTATTATTGCATAGCAAGATTACAATCATCTTTTTTATTTGTAATAAATTATGTGGTTTTTGTTTTGTATTAAAACAAAAAGAGAAAAACGAGAAGAAAAAAAAACCCAAAGGATAAATGAAAACGTCTCCACAACGAAAAAAAAAAAACATAAACCCAGAAAAAAAAAAGACCAGGATATTCAACTTCTAGGACGTGAAGTCTGCCTGGCGATAATTGAAATAAAAAAAAAAAAAAAAGTGGAAAAGAAATAAAAAAACGAAGAACACACAACAATAAGAAACTCAAGACAAAGACTTCTATCAACATTACGTATGACAGCAATCAACATTTAGTGGAGTAAGAATTTTTTTTTGCGACTTTTCTCTCTAATTTTTTCTAGGAATATTTTCTACTTGGAAGCTTTCCTTTTTACTAACATACATTTTTTTCGATAGAAATTTCTATCTATATTCTTTGAAAATTCTCATTTCAGTTTTTCGACGACATTTCCGTTTCTTTTCTTTCTCTTCGAAAATTTTCTTTCTTTTCAGTTTTGGGACCAATTTATTTTTCTTTCCTATATATATATATATTGAATAACAAAAAGAAAGGCCAATTTTTCCATAACTATATTTTTAAGTTAACCATATTTTAAGAATTGAATTTTCGCCATACATTATTTTAAACGTTCACTATTAAGAGTCCATATTACACGAGACAGGCGGCTAGGCAGGGGGAAGAACAAATCCACTATCAACAGATACACATTAAACCCCCTGAAATGGCTCTCTCTGTCGGAATTTCTGATGTTTTCAGAATCGTCCCTACCTTTGACGGGAAACCCTGCGACTTAGGTAAATTTATTTCCGGGGGAGACGTTTTATTTAGATCCATAAAGAAGGCAGACCCCGATATATACGAGACATTTTTAGAGCTAGTCAAAAATAGATTAGAGGGTCATGCTTACGATCTGATTAGGTATAGCCAAATCGCTAAGTGGGAGGATTTAAAAGAAAAATTAGAATCGGAATATAAAGAGGAGCAATCTCGGTCGACGGCACACAATGAGTTGATTTTTCTGAAACAACGCTACAGAGAAACCGTCCGGGAATACGGCGATAGAGTCGCGAATGCTCTAAGGACTCTAAACTCTGCCACGTGTGAAATCACAGCAGACGCGGTGGTTAGGGAATTCTTAATGGAAGAAAACAAAAAATTGGCCGTACAAACATTTGAGGATGGACTAAACAACGAACAGCTAAAGATACTAGCTAAAGCCCATGGGGGAAATAATTTAAAACAGTCGATTGCACATGTAGTATCACATGCTGCTCGAATGGACAACTCTCCCAGGTCATATCAATATAACGAAAAACCTACATTCAATAGTATAGTCTGCCAAACCTGTGGTAAGCCAGGGCATTCTCAGGACACATGTTATCGGAACATGCAATCCAACTATTTTCCGAATAGACAACCCATAAAAAGGGAATATAACATTTTATGCAATTTCTGTGGTCGGAATAATCACACAGAGAATGAGTGTAGATACAAGATATCTAGGAATGGATCGTCTTCAACAAATTATCAACAAGGTACAACAACATAGTATCCGATGAAAACTCATAAATCAAAATAGGAAATAAATTCAAAGTTTTACACAATAATAATATAAAACTATTTTCGGAATAAATAAATAACCCATACACACAACATAACCAAATTTTTAACAATTATCTTAAAATTAAACACGGTTGGAAAATTTTCCATAAATTTAAGGAAAAGATAAACACATAACAAATGGCCTTTGTTTTATTATTCAATATATATGAAATAATCTAACAATTGTAGGAAATGCCGGAAATGAAAAAAAAAAAAAAAAAAAAAAAAAAGTTAATAAGGGGAACGAAAGAAAAAAAATTTTAGAGGTAATATGTATTGGAAATTTTGGAATTAATATATATTCGAACGGAAAAGGAAAGAAAGAAAATTTTATTGGTAATATATATATTAGAAATTTTGGAATTAATATATATACGGAAATGAGAATTTTGAAACAATAATATTAATATTATATATTTAATATAATAAGTAATAATGATTTTTAGATAAGAAAAGAAAAGGTTCCAAGGAGAAATATTTAAATTTAGTTAATATATAATGTAAATAGACTATTTTGGACTATTTTTCTAGTGTTAAGAACTTTTTGATTATTGGAAAAATTTAGTTAATATATAATGTAAATAGATTAATTTTCTAGTATTAAGAACTTTTTGATTATTGTAACCTTTGATGAAAGATTAATTTTGAAAACCATTGTAATGTAATTGAACGAAAATCCAAGCCTTTAATTAATCTTAATCTAACCTATAGTTACTAGAAAATTATTCTCTTCAAGGATAATTTTCTTTCTCGAAGAAGGGTGGGATGTTGTATTCCAGAATACTACCCTTATTAAATTTAACACTGAATCTCCTAACACATCCTTAAAAACTTCACTTAACATATATTACATTCTCACTTAATACATACCATTTATAAACATTCACAATATTACCAGTTACAGCACACTTAATAACCTGCACCTTTTTATTTATTCAAAACATAGCAACTTGGATTTTCGTCCAAATTGATTCATGTGAAAAGTCACAGGAGACAGAGGAGAATAGAGAAAAAATTCAGTTCATAAAGTTCGTTCGGATTAAGTTGAACGTTTTAAACAAATCTTAGAAATGTATAAGAAATCAATATACATATATATAAAGTATACTTCGTCTTGACCTGTGAAAATAAATGGGTTTTCCAGTTAGTAAATTTCTGGTTGCAACCATCGAAAAAACATACGTATGAAAACGAAACAGAGAGAAAAGGAATAAACATAAAAGGTCCCCGCTCTTCCCTCATTCCGAGGAAGCACGGCGTCCGGACCAAAACATTCATGAGGGTATGCACATATTCTGGTGATTTTTGCAACACTTTGATTGGTGGCACATACACTTTTCTGATTATTGGCCAATCAGTTTCGTCCATTTCAGAATTATCTGTATCTGGATGCCATTGTAGGGGAGTGAATTTATTAAAGTAGGGGTTTTTACCAAGCCCACTTGTTGGATATATAGTGGAACGAAGTTTTTTATCCAAGGACAAGCAATTGCCCCGGTATCAGGCGATCTATCGCGTTTGGAAATGACTGTAATGAGAACTCGCGACCGAGATGAACACGTCAAACGCAGTCGAAAGCTCCGGGTGAACTGTTATTCTTATTATTATTACTATTATTATTATAATTTTTTTTTTGCACAAACGTGATTCATTTTTAATGTAGCTTCTAAAATTAGAGCCGCTTTAAGTTCAATTTTAATTACCTCATACCCGATTATAACGGGCCTAGGCTATTTCAATGATTATAAGCCCTAACCCCTGTTTACCTCCGCAATCTACGAACCACGCAGAACACCTATCACAATAAACTTCACATTCTACTGCGACGAATGTAAAAATATCTCCCTACCGCATGCCCTGCTTGTGACAAATCAGCCCTAGATTTGCAAGCACGGCACTGTCAGATAGGAGTGCATGAAGAAGACCGAGAAAAAACCCCAGTCGTCACCCCATACGGGATGTACAAATTCGAACGAATGCCTTTTGGACTATGAACTGCTCCTGCGACTTTCCAAAGGCTGATAGACAAGTTCCACGCTGGATTTGGAGGTATTCTCCTTGTGGGCTATCTAGATGTCGTAATAATATGCTCCCCAACATTCGAACAGCATCTGGCAGACCTCGAGGAGGTTTTGGAAACGTTGAGAAAATTCAGACTACATGCAAACAAGGATAAATTCCGATTCTGCTGCGAAGACGTCAAGTATCTGGGTCATGTTCTCATCGCTGAAGACATCAATATGGACGCAGAAAAGAAAATAGCCATATAGAACCGCCCGAAGACACGGAATGTGAAACAGGTTCTGTCTTTCCTGCAAACCTGCTCATGGTATAAACGATTCATGCCGAATTTTGTCGGCATCTCCGAACCATTAAGCCAATTAACGAAAAAAAAATTCCCCGTGGGCTACGGAACACAAGCTTTCGAAAAGGATCTATTAACTACAGCCCCGGTTCTTATGCAAGTAGAACCCAATAAGCCCTTCCCACTAAAAACGGATGCTAGCAAATACGCACTAGGCGCAGTTTTACTCCAGAGGCAGGAGCCCGAAGAACCCCCCATCGAATATGCCAGTACACTGCTAACCGATGCGAAGAGAAATTATTCGACGAGAGAACGGGGAGCTTAGGGGATTGTTTGGGCCACACAAAAGTTTCGCGGTTACATCGAAGGCTCTGACTGACCTGGCTGACTTTCAAACAGACAACGTGTCTCACAGTTTTGCTCGTGCTATTTGTCCTAATTACATCAACCGTTATATTCACAATAATTATCACAAGCCATTATCATGTTATCTTCTTTTCTTTGCCTCGCTACCGCAAACCCATAAGTTGATCAGGTGTGAAATCCGTTAAGTTATGGCTCCTGGGCCACGTGTGTTAAGCAAAATTAAATGTAAACGGTTACGTTACGACCCGGGTATTGGAGGCAAAACTCCCTCAGATAAACTTACAAAAGTGAATAATAAAGTGCTAGAGAAATCCAATATGTGTTCAAACACAAACTTTTTCCAACCACTTCAAAGTCTAATGGAGGACTTGTGGTGGTTCTCTATATCACACGGAGAACCAACCCACAATTCTAACGAACCTTGACCGCTAACAGCGCATCACCTTAACCCAACTCCCCATGCAAAATCCGCAATAGTATACATCCCAAACTTTGCAATAAATACACTCCCAAAGCCGCAACGGAATACCATTCAACAGAATATATTCTAAATCATTCCCGCATACATTTTCCCAAAATTGCTTCGGTCAATTCTTCATCTAAACCATATCCCTTGCTTGCGACCAAGCAATTCTAATTTCCCCCGAAAAACATATCCTGTAATGAATGCATATTCCAATTTACAACGGAATATTAACCATCTCCCTCAATTATATCACCCCACATACATTTTCCCAAAATCGCTTCGGTCAATTCTTTACTTAAGTTATATTCCTTCCTTGCGACCAAGCAATCTTAATTTCCCCGAAATTCATATGCTGTAATAAGACACGTATTCAAATCTACAACGGTACATTAACCATCGCCACCAACTATACCGAGCCGCATACATTTCCCCGAAATTGCTTCGGTTAATATCTTTTCTAAATGATATTCCTTGCTCGCACCCAAGCAATTCCAATTTCCCCCGAAAACTCATGACCATACTTGTTCGTGTTCCCAAACCCGATTTCTCGGTACACATAGCAACCGAGGAATCTAGCCCAGCCAGTACGGCAGGAATTCCCGGAAACAAACTCCCTATGCAAGCATAGCAACTCTTCTCGAAATTCCTAGCGAGTGGCAGTGATTTTATTTCTGCTATGACTCAACCGCCACGACGTGATGAATGGATTCTTTCCATTCATTAGTCAGTCGAGTCACAACCGTCATCGAGTACGCATCGCCTCCTGCAAGCATTTTGCTTAGTTTCAAATGTTTCCATTCGAACCACCCAGTCGGTGTTGACGTAATGTATTTCGGGAGTCGGTCATCAGACCCTGACGTGCGTTTCGGCCCCCTTACGCTCGGCGATCCTCGCGTATCAAACAGCCTTTTGCAATATAGCGCAGCGCAACTCGGGCAACTGTTAGGAGCATGCGGATTTACCCAACCACCAGATGGTCTCGAGGTGCTATTTCCGAAAGTCCTCATTCATTGTTGATTGAATTTAATTTGCAAAATTTCGCCTTGGAAATCGAACCGGGACTGAGTGCTCTCGGAACTGTGATTAATTAAGTGTAAAATCCCCTTTTAAAATAACAGCAGGCGAGTAATGAATGGTATCAGAGTCGGATTTAACTAAAGAAACTACGATTGTAAATAAACAAGTTTCAACACTTTATATGCAACAATAAATTCGTGATGAGTGGGGCATCACCGGAAAACAAACAGGCTTTTTCTTTCAACGAATTGTGTTCATTCTTTCCTCTCTTTTTAACAAAAGGATTTGATATAATTTAAACGTGACTTGGACGAATAAACATATCATTTTGATGACGGTGGACCCTGTGAAGTTAACAAAGTTGTTGTTGTACTTCTGGTTTCGGGGAGCGTGTGTCTTAATCCTTAAAAGGAATGTTTGATTCGTTTATTGCGAATTTTGGATTATGGTTGGGTTTTTTCAGGTTTTGATAGGATTTTGGGTTTTAGGGTAATATTGCTGGGATTTTGGATTAGGAATGGGAGAAAAAGATGGTAGGGCTTTTTTGGAGCACTACATCCTCCCCTCCTTGAAAAAAAGAAAATTGATCTTTATGAGATTAATTTTCTGGAAAATGGTGTGATTGGGAATAAGGATGATGGTATCGTGATTCCGTTACATATGCCTGATATTTTCTAACATAGTAGCTTTATGTATACAATATTTATTATAAGTGTGTAATTTTTGTTCTTTGTTTTTTTTCTTAATATTTATGTATTCGTATTTATGGTCGTGTATCCAAGTTTCCACAATGGTTATTTATATAATAAAAATATTTTCTTTTGAAATTTTGTACAAATATAATTTTGTTTTTAAGGTTTGAATTTTCTTAGTATAGGTGTGTTTAACAGTAATTGTTGGTTATCCAAAATAAAGTTTTCTTATATAAAGTATTTTATTTTGAGTTAAGGGTATATTCATTTAGTTTGGTTTTGGTTATATGTACAATAGACATTTGGTTTTAAAATTTCATATAATTTGTTTTTTTTTTTCATGTTGGTTAAACATTGTATTAGAAGGAAACATTTGATTCTAAAAATTTTCGTTTTGATTTAAAGTAAATATTTTCTTATTTTCTGAGTGTAAGGTTAATTGTAGAATGTTTTATAATTACATAAGTATTTGAATTCATTATATTAAATTTAACTTTGGGTTTTTTTTTTGTTTTTATTTTTATAAAGTACTATTTGTAAAAAGATACATAGATAAGTAAGGTTTTTATGGTTTATTCTTACAATTTGTGTATTACATAGAATTTTCATTGTTTATATACTCGTATAAATCTTCATTATTTACATATATTATTTTTGTTCTTTTTTTTTCATTGTCCTTATTAGTCGGGTGTTTATTTATTTATATAATTTTTTCCATGTATTTGAACGTACAATTTAATTCTATAACTTTTCCTTTTTTTTTTTGTTATATAAAAATTTTCTTACTTTCTTAGTATCTCTTAGTTGAAAACTGTTTTGTATTTATATAAATATTAAAAGTTCTTATTTTAACACTGTTTTGTAAGTTTTGTTTTTGTATTTTCGTTTTTTTCATATATATATAATGTGCTTTTTCTTATAACTTAAGATTATTTATTATTATTACAAAATTTTTCCATTTAAGTCAGTGGCAGTTGATTAACATATTAACTTATTTTATTAAGTGAGTTAGTATTTGTCTTCATATATGAATTTTTGTTCTGTTTGTTTTCTTTTACATTTATTCGTGTATAAGTATTTGAAATGAAAAAAATTTTTTTTTTTTTTTAAGCAAATTTTGTCGTAGTTTTTTTTTTTTGACTTTTTTTTTTTTGGAAGTTTATCTATACATATATGCATTTATTTATTTCTCTTTTTTTTTTTTAAGGTTATCTATACATATATACATTTTTTCTTCAACTCTTATTTTTTCTTTGGAGTTTCCTATTCGTGATTGCCTAATCCACAAATAGTTTTATATTATTGTTGTGGACTATTCGAGTTCCTTTTCCTATTTTGAGGATTGAATTTTCTTCGGATAGGATCTTTACAATTTCATAGGGGCCTTTCCACAGGGAGGTTAGTTTGTTAGGTCTTGAGTGATTCTTTAATAGAACCTTGTCGCCAACATTAAATTTCTTACGGCCTACTTTTTGGTCGTAGTATGCCTTAGATTTTTGTTTTTTCTCTATCAGTATTCCCTTAGCTGTACGATAACCATGTTGTAATCGCATTTTTAATTCATTTGCGTAATGGTCGTAGTTATAAGTGCTTTCGGGGTTTTGTCTGAGAGAACTGGGTATTTCGGCTGGGAAACCATATAGTAATTCATGCGGCGTGTAGCCTGTATTACTGTGGGGTGTAGTATTGTACACAAACATTGCGTAAGGTATCCAGGTGTCCCAAGTGAGAGGATCCTGGTTTACATAGTGGCGGAGGTATTCCACCAGAGTTCTATGGCTCCGTTCTAGTGCTCCGTTTGTTTGTGGATGATAGGGTGCTGTATTGAGTTTTTTGACCTTGAGTAAGGAACAGATGTCCTTAAAAAGTGTGCTGAGAAAATTTGCACCTCGGTCAGGTAATAGAGAAGAATTCTGGCCACGTCCTTGGTTTCGGCGCTTTGGCTTTACTTCGTGTGGTGACGAGGATATTACTTTTGATGGGATCGACTGGGGTAGTCATTGTTATACGGCTGAGAGCATCAGCATTTGCATTTTGCTTTCCTTTTCTATGGACGATTGTGTACTCATACTCTTCGAGTAGAATTCTCCATCGCATAAGTCTGGATGTAGGATCCTTTCGTCCTATAAGCCACTGTAGAGAGCTATGGTCAGTGACTATAGTAAATTTTCGTCCGTAGACATATGGTCGGAACTGTGCTAATGCAAAAACGATTGCTAGTAATTCCTTTTCAGACGTTGTATACCGTGTTTCGGCGTCGTTTAGGGTTCGGCTAGTGAAAGCAATAGGTTTATCTTGTCCTATTGTACCTTGAGATAGGACTGCTCCTAACGCAACATTGCTAGCATCCGTGGTTATTATAAACTCTCGGTTAAAGTCTGGATAAGCCAGTATTGGTAGGGTAATAACCTTTCTTTTTAAAGCTGTGAATGCCTCATCACAAAAAGCATCCCAATGAAATGGAACATTCTTCCTGAGTAATTTGCTTAAAGGTTTTGCCAGTTCGGCGAAATTAGGGATAAATTTTCTATAGTAGCCTACAAAACCGAGAAAAGATTTTACATCTTTTTGTTTCTTGGGCGTTGGAAACGTTTTCAGCGCTTTAGTTTTTTCTGGATCTGGTTTTATACCTTCCTTTGAAATAACATGCCCCAAGTAGGTAAGCTCTTTCCTTATGAAGTGACACTTTTCTGGTTGTATTTTCAGATTGTGCCCTTGTAATCGCTCGAAAACTCTGGTAAGTCGGGAATTGTGATCGTTCAGATCGTATCCGTAAATTACAATATCATCTACATAGACGAAACATTCTATTCCTTGGAGACCCATGAGTGCGTTATTCATAAGCCTCTGGAATGTGGCAGGTGCGTTTTTAAGTCCGAAGGGCATTCGATTATATTCGTAATGTCCGAAGGGTGTGCTAAACGCTGTTTTTGCCTTGTCTCTATTGTCCATGCATATTTGGTGGAAACCATTTGCTAAGTCTAAAGTGCTAAAATATTTAGCTTTTCCTAACTGGTCCAAGATATCAGTAATATTGGGCAATGGATATGCATCTCCGACTGTTATTTTATTTAAGGCTCTAAAGTCGACAACCACTCTCCACCGTTTTGTCCCATCAGGTCCTGCCTTCTTGGGTACTAGTAAGAGAGGGGAATTCCAAGGACTGAAACTTGGTTGTACCACGCCATCCTGAAGCATTTCGTTCACTTGTTTGTGGATTTCTTGCTTCGAGCTATCTGGGAGGCGATATGGTCTTATGTAAAGTGGGGGCTTTCCTTCTTCCGTGATGATCTGATGCTCTATGGCGTCAGTGTGTGTGAGATGGTCGCCCTCTAAGTAAAAGAGATCGTTAAATCTGCGGCAGATGTCTAGGATAGATTTCCTTTCCTCCTGGTTACAATGACGCAACTCTAGGAGTGATTCTAGCCGTCCAAGCCTATTTTTTAGAAAGTTCTTAGTTTCATCCGCCTGTAACACATTGTAGTCATCCAGATCTTCCCATTCGACTTCTATGTCGTTGGTGCTTACTTCTTGATCGGTGTCTAATGTGTTCATTAGTAATACCTTTATTTTGTTGTCCTGTGGTGTTGTCAAACTATTACCCAGATATATCCCTGGCATGATCTCGGATTTTTTTATAATCAGTTCTTGACTGGATTTTTCTTTAAAGGGGATCTCCATTATTTGTTGAGATCGTGAATGCAATTTTATGAAATCGATTTTGGCATTTCGTTTTAAATTTACTGGGGATATTCGAGTTTCAGGTTGATGTTTTCCTGAACTCAGTTTTTCGGCAGTTTCCCTAACTTTTTCGTTACCACAAACTTTATTTAAATGGGAAGAGGAAGATTCAAGGGTGGTTGGTTTCATTGTGTTTGTCACAGCATCAGATCCGGCCCGTAGACAAACGG
Source organism: Microdon myrmicae (assembly GCA_963931805.1). NCBI lineage: Eukaryota > Metazoa > Arthropoda > Insecta > Diptera > Syrphidae > Microdon > Microdon myrmicae. The sequence continues at coordinate 160,579,241 of OZ007498.1, read as the reverse complement.
ATTCGGATGTTGACTCACGAACGGTGTTATCCAATTTTTCATGAATGCCTGTATTATCCGTGGAAGACACCTCGTAAGGCGTGGCATTCTGAATATTTTCCTTGACCTCATTTTTGTTCCCTAAAGGCTGCTCGAGTTCTACCATAGTTCTCTTCTTTACAGCGAATTTAAGGAATCCCTTTTCAAAGTTAATGTGGCACTGGTGCTTCGTGAGGAAATCGCTTCCCAGTATGCCATCGTGTTGGAAGTTTACATTGCTTCCCACTACAAATAGATTATGCTTAAAGGGTATGGAGTGCCTATCAGTTCTGAATTCGAACTCCCCCAATACCTTTCCGCATGTGCTGACCGTTTTCCCAGCAATGGTGGATATAGTCACTGGGTCTGAATTGTCTACAGATTGTTCAATATAAGGATTATCTAATTTGATCAGGCTGATGTCGGCGCCTGTATCGATAAGGAAAGTCGAGTATTGTTTATCCGATGGATTAAATTTTACACGTATTACTGGCTCCTTAAATTCGGGGCAGAAAAATACGCGCATTTCAAAATTTACATCGGGGTGGGGTGTATATCGGCGATTGTCTGTACTCGAGAAGGATTGCCGTTGCTCGCTGCCCGAGTGAGTTCGTTTCCCTGTTGTGAATTGGATACCCTGTTAATGTTTTGATTTTGTCGGGTATTACGATTTTCAATGCGGGGCGAGTTTGTTATTGTCCTATTTTGAGATTGATTGGGCTGAGTTATGAAAGGATTTCTACTCGTTGAAGGTTGGTCCTGGTTTCGCATATGAGCTAACCTGGTTCTGCACTCTGCCTGAGTGTGATTATACTTCCGACAGTATGTGCATTGGAGACGTTCAACCTCTGTCTTAATGCGTTGGGGGACGAAATTAGGAAAATTAGTGTTGCGATAGCAAGTCGCGGAAGTATGTCCCCTCTTGTTTGACAAACAATTGGTTGGTTATTTCTTCTAAAATTGTTAGTGGAAGTTACCATTGTGTTATCGCTGTTCAATCTTTGAGATTGTTCCAAAGCGTAGCTAATGGCCGCTTTTAGATTTGAAGCCCTATGTGCTTTTACTAAGATTTTGAGGCTGGAATTTCGTATCCCATCCTCAAACGTATTTAAAGCGAGTCTTTGATTTTCAGCCAGAAGATAAGTTCTGACTGCAGGATCAGATGAACTAGCGTATGTGGCGCTGTCCAATTCATGCAGGTGGTGTGTGAGTCTAGTTGAAAATTCTTTCACACCCTCCTTGCTATCCTGTTTTGTTGCCACTAAGTTATTTTGGGCAGCAGACCTAGAGATGAGAGGTTTAAATTCTCCCTTTAATTCTGAAACAAGATCTTCCCAAGTAGAAATAATTTTATGTCTGATAGAATCACGCGCCGGTCCCTGCAATCTGGTTTTGACCACCCTTAGAATAAAGGACTTCTGGTTGTCATCTTGTGCTTGTGAGAACAAAATGTCTCCACAAGAGACGAAACCCTCTAATTCGTCAGGATGACCGTTAAATACCGGCACGAGTCCCAGTATGTCGCTTAATCCGAATCCGTAGTTCATTCTAGAACTTTGTTCGCGTATTTCCGTACGTAACGTTTCCGAATATTTCGTCCTCGCGATTTTGTATGAGCTCGGGCTCAGGTCTCTGCGAACGCGTACCCGGTTTATTTTTGTCGCTCACTACATATTTGTGAAACAGACCTTCCCAAATGATGGTGAAAAGGCGTAGAGAGCCAAGAGATGAGATCTTCATCGTTGTTGGGTAAGATGGCCAAGAGAAAAGACAAGACCAACGACAAGAGAAGTGTCTTCAAACTCAGTTAGTTTTGATCCTATTAGAAAACCTTTGTTCTACTTAAGGTGAGAGAATCCACCTTTTCGCCCTATGGGAAAAGTGTCTAAACCTAAAATGGATTTTCGAAGAGCCACAGATGAGTCAAAGGAAAAGATTCAACCCAAAGAAAATTTTCCAAAACAGACGCTAAGGACAAGGACCAAGAATTTTGATTTGTTCGTTATTGTTTTAGCTTGTCACGTAAGAAAAATCTTCCCAAAAGAAAATGTATGTATATATGTTTATGTGTATAATTAATTAAAGTATATATCAAAAATAAATAATAAAACCAAATTTGTAGTTAATTTTTGTGTGGGGGGTTTTTTATTTTGTCCCCTTTTGAAGAATAAAATTGTTGATATTTTTGAAAAATAAATGTGTATATGTATATGTTTATAAGAATTAAAAATGGTTTTATAAGTTTATTAAAAATGTTTTCTATGAGTTGAAATAGTTTTGGAAAATATATGCATATTGTCTATGTGTAAAAATTTGATAAAATGATCGAATAAATTTATTTGTAACAAGATATATTGAAATTTTGCCTAGAAAAAAAAATTTCTATAGTTCACTTGATTGATTTTGTATTATTCTTTTATCCCATTATGGCACTTGTGTGGATATTTGTATTTTTGTGGTGTATATTCTCATTAGAAGAGAAGGAGAAAAAAAAATATAAAAGATCAAATTTCATTTAAATCCACAAATCAAAATTTAGGGGGTTTTCTTGATCCCCATGTGAAAAGAAAATTTTTATTTCAAATTACGGAAAAGTATTTAAAAAGAAAGACAAATAACAAAATTTAACTTGTTCTTGGCATCCCCTTTCAATTTACAAATTTTCAAAATTAAAAGGAATTTATTTTGGGGAGCCAATCACTATCACCGGAATCGTATGATTTAATTTTTTTTCACTTTTCACTTTACTATAATAAAAATTTCGTACCTGTGATTTCTAGCTGCAGGTTTGTTGGGTGTCCTGTTGTTTGTCGTCACTAGCTGCTTGGTCCTGGTGTTTCCGCTGCATCAGGAATCCCGGTCTATCCTTGGCTGCTCGTTGTTATTTTTCACACCGTTACCTCTCCTCGGTGTATGCCCCAGAGGAACGCTTTTACCACTTTAGAATATTTAAAATTTACTATTTTGTAACTATTGCCGGTGTTTAGCCCCGGGCACGCTGTTTTTATCGGAATTAATTTTCCTGTTGGTAGCGGGATCTATAGATATCCCACTCGTGTATTCTCCCTCTGGTAGGGGATGTTTGGACCAGTCTAATCCACTGCCTAGTTCGTATTTTATTGGTAGGGGATGTTGGGATCCCAAACCGCTGCCACCATAATTTTTTTGTTATGCTCTCGGTTTCAGGAAGCGTGTGTCTTAATCCTTAAAAGGACTAAGAGATCTCTTATAAAAGTTCCCGAAAACCTGTCGCACAACAGGGTTCGTTTGCCGTGCTTCCTTTGAGTCCAAAGGGAAGAGCAACGTCCTTAGATATGGGTCGAATGTCCTTTTCTTCTTTTGGTCTTCCAGGCCAGGTGAAATGAAAAACCGGGTTGTTTTAGTTTTCAGATTTTATTTCTTCTCCCACTGGGGTATCTCCTCCAGGGACAAGATACGAATTTAAACTGCGGACCGGAGATCACTAAACCATTCCTTTATAAAGGAAAAGGAATCGAAAATTGTATCCCAAAGATACACATTTTCGTGCAGCAATCTCGATCTTTTGGATATTTCGAGCGAGATGTTGTATTTACACAAGATAAGAAATCAATTTCTTGAATTCTTACGAAACTATTACGCAGATGTGTGAATGTATCTGCTTTTGAGCTTTTGTTTGTTTAACTCAATGGAATTTTTGGGATAGAGATAACGATCTCTGAATTTTGGATTTGGGTGATGCTGTGGAGCAAATATAGAACAATAAACGAATATTGGATTCGTTTATTGTGAATTTTAATTTTAATTTTGATTTTGGATTTAATTATGCCGTGGGGGCAAATGTTAGGCAATAAACGAATGTTTGATTCGTTTATTGCGAATTTTGGATTATGGTTGGGTTTTTTCAGGTTTTGATAGGATTTTGGGTTTTAGGGTAATATTGCTGGGATTTTGGATTAGGAATGGGAGAAAAAGATGGTAGGGCTTTTTTGGAGCACTACATTGTGACGTTCGGTACAACTACACCTCCGCGCGAATCGGTGGAATATTAGTAAACACGTGCCCGTGCTGGCGCAACTATGTAATAACCCCACAGACTCACCTGAAATGGATTCACCTAACGTCGATCAGTGTGCAGAAGTTGCTAAAAAAAACCGTTCCGCCAATGGTGGTTTTAAAATCAACCACTGCTAAAGTGTGAAATATATTGAATAACATTAAAATAGACAACTACTTAATTAAAAACATATTACTTGGACAAAAAATATGTTCCCCAATAATGGACATATACAACAGAATTAGAACCGGACTCTTGCGGTTGAAATGTGAGTTTTTTTACCCACTCGCGAAATGAAAATCGCCCACTAAAGGTAGTGTTTCCGGTTTAGATCTAATTAGCAATGACATAATTAAAAATGAACTAGTTACACACGGGATTAAGTGCCTAGATGTTAAAACCATCACGTTAAATTCGCCAACAAAAGCCCTGTACAAACAGTACTTGTACATCGTCTACATTCAACGCGGTACTATTAAATTAAATGAACTCAAGCGTAACTACTCTACTTTATTTAAAACGATCGTTGGATGGGACTTCAAAAAATATCATCCAGGTAAGGTCACACAATGTCGTAATTGCCAGCTTTACGGCCATGGCTCGATGCATTGTCACATAAATAGCTTCTATGCAATCTGTTCTGGAAACCACAAAACATCCGACTGAAAACGAATGAGGTCATCAAGGGTGCAAATTGCAGTGGGCCTCATAAATCCACCGACCCTGAATTAGCCGATGGCAGTACCTAGACATTCGCCGCAAATTAACCCCACGTGGACGTGGTACAGGAAATAAAACGTTCCTTCAGCCTACGATAGATAAACAGCAGCCACTGCCAGACCGATTCTCCCTTGATAATTTTGCTCCACTACCGCGATCTGTGCGTTAACCTTCACTTCCTTCATACACCTGGGCTTCTGGCCTCCATCAAACCCAGCAACCTTCCAACAGTGATACGACACACACTAAGAAAAATCCGTCTGAAACTATAACTAATGATAACTTGTTCTCATTTAGCGAGATAAAATTTTTTTGTTAATGAAGTTGTAACCAAGCTTAGTGCTTGTCAAACTAAAGCTGAACAATTTAACGTCATTACCTCATTAGCTATTAAGTACATATATTCGGAAAAGCATGTTAAGAAACTCTCTTAGCATCATAACTTGTAATGCGAGAAGCATCATAAGCAAACAGCATGAATTTTTTAATTTCTTGATAAATTTTAATAATGATATTGCACTCGTTTCAGAAACCTGGCTCAAACAAGACATTTCTTTCTCTCACCCAAATTACATATGTTATCGCCTAGACAGGGTACATGCTAGTGGTGCACGTTTCGCCATTCTTGTGAAGAAATGTATAGAACATTCCTTGCGTCCTTCATTGCGCCTTAAGTTAATTGAGGAAATTAGTATAGATGTAACATTAAGTGACAACTCCAAGGTGAGTCTTTTTTCGGTCTATTTCCCTGGAGGAAATAGAAACATTGAGAAATCTACTTACTTTAAGCGGGATCTGCAAAAATTGTATAGAGTCAACACTCGAAACAAAGTAATTATTGGTGGTGATCTAAACTGCAGACATCAGTCGTGGAATTGTCTTAGGGCAAACAGCTGGGGTAACATTTTACTAGATGTTACTGAATCCAACCCAAGTTTTTCCATACTTTATCGACTGCTCCCCACCTATATCCCAGCGAGTGCTAACAAGAACCCCTCAACTCTTGATCTAAATATCACTAATATTCCAAATTACTGCACAGTACCATTAACTCTAAATGCGTTAAGTTCAGACCACCTTCCGATCAGCCTCACAGTGAATCATACAGTAGTTGTAAATCGTACTAGTTTATAACACAACTATTCCGCCGCCAACTGGAATTGTTATAAATCATATATAAAGACGAACTTGGCTCTAGGTGATACCAGCCTAAATTCTATAACCTGCAGCGAGCACATTGATATCCTATGTAACAATTTTGTTTCTGTTATCAATAGAGCGGCCGATCTTGCGATACCTAAACGTTCCACTGCTCCAGTTGATAAGGCACCGCTTCCTGAAAGGCTACAAAACTCTGAAAGAAGAAAATGGCTGCGTTATAGAATCGATTGTTTTCTAGTTAATGTTAAGGTCTTAAATAATGTCATTAAAAACGAAATCTCAACATATAGGAACAAGTGTTGGAATAAACACCTTTCCCCTCTTGACAAAGCAAGCAAACCGTTCTGGAAAATATCAAAAATTATGAAAAAGAGAAGGTCAACTATTCCTCCGTTTAAAGTTCACGACAAGTTGTTTATTTCTTCACTGGAGAAATCGAATCTACTTGCTAACACGTTTAGTAAGAACCACTCCATATCTATGCATCTAAGCAACGCGTATACAGAGGGTGAAGTTGCTAACACTATCCAGATACTTTCTCAATCACCAGCTGAAAGTACTTACGCAACTAATATTAACAAAGTTAAAGAATTGATAAAAAAATCGAAATAAAAAAAGGCTGCTGGTCTTGATAATATTAACAACGAATTAATTAAAGCACTTCCACCTGCTGCAAGTAACTATTTAACGTTCATTTTCAACGCTTGTCTTAGGTACTGTTATTTTCCGGACTGTTGGAAAACAGCTAAAGTAATACCTATCCCGAAACCTGGTAAACCGAAGAGCAGGCCCGAAAGCTACAGACCTATTAGTCGGTGGTGGTTCCGCCAAATCCCACGGTTTACCTTCCTAAAAAACCCCCATAATCATCACCCAAGACGCTAAAGTCCTCGCCAATGCATTCGCATTCGGCACCTAAAAATGCTGCACGCATTTAAGAGATCAAATCTATGATCTTTAAGTCCCTGTAAAGAAAACTTACATTCATGCATTCTCTTCGCATACCACTGCTCCTTAAGATTTCTTTATTAGCTTACCAGGAATTTCCAATCAATTTCGGCATCTACATCGCCAGTCAAATTTCCTTAGATGAATTCCTGTTAACAAAATAATTCGGATTGCATTCAATGTAACCGTCATGACAGGGACCATAAATATTGCGCCGTCTATTTTCCTAGCCGCGTCATGTACCTTTTCATACAGATTGCCTGGCAACCTTTTTTGTTTGTCTTATCAATAAACAACCCAAGCAGCTGCATATAATTAGCGCAATAGACGCTGAAACCAAATTAACCAGCATTTCCTAATGCAAACATGAGATGCCATAAACATCCAATTTGCTTTTAACACCTTTTTCTCCCAACGTCGAAAATAGCGACGAGGCATCGTGTAAACAATGACCCGCATTACCAACGACGCATTTGGTCATTTTTCCCTTTTGTCTTTGCCGCCTGCCTGTTTCGTTGTTCCACTGCTGTCAAGCACGTGTGAATAGCATCGATCTGAACGATTAAAAACCACATAGCTGGTAAATTCATCGACAAGGAGTCAACGGGACTGGTTCTTCTAGACATCGAAAAAGCCTTTTATACGGTATGGCACGATGCCTTTATTTATAAGCTACTAAAACTTAAGCTGCCAATATCGCTTATCAAAATTATGCAGACATTTCTTCGTTCGGGAAAATATGTTGTGAGTATGTGGGGGATGGGTATGTGTGTCGGCAAGGACGCGGGTTCATCGATATTCCCACCTACTTGTTCCACCGAGAGCGAAAGGTACCAAGTTCACCCGCAAGATTTAGAAGAGTAAACAAAGTCAAGCACTGGTATGTTGTTTAAATTAACGTTCATTTAATTATCATGTATTAACTTTACAAAATCCATTTGTGTATATTCCTCGCACTCGGAACAATTTCTAAACCAATTAAGCCCGTGAATATTAAGTAGTTGGCAATTCAAAATTACAGTGTCACAATCTCACATAATGGTGAGCGTAATTAATCGAACACCTAGCCGTTTAAACATTGCGTACACACGTCGCGCGTAGGGATTTTGAACCAGATGACATGGGGACAGCACAACCGTTTGAATTAATGACGCCGGTAAATAGTGTAAAAACTGCACTCGCACACGCTATCTTAAATACGCGCCCATTAATTTCCGATGACGATTCGTTGAGCTCAATGACCCGACTATTCGGGGATGCGCGCTGGGGGGTATGAAGGGATGTCTGTCGTCTGTGGTGGTTATTACTCGACTGACTAATTATTGGAAGGAAAAAGTTTATCGCGTCGTGGCAGTGGAGTCATAGCTAAAATAAACTCACTGCCACTTACGAGGAATTTCGAGAAGAGTTGCTATGCTTGCAGAGAAATTCAGTTCCAGCGAATCTTCGCCGTATAAGCTGAGTTGGATTCGTTGGTTGTGTATACCGGGAAATTGGCATAGCCAAGTATGATCAAGGGTCTTGATCGTTGCGGTTGCTTCGTGGGAAATTAGCCGTCGCTTGGTCAAAGACGAGAAGTATGATTTAAGGAGGAAATGAACCGAAGTAGTTTTTGGGGGAAATTGGAATTGCTTGGGTGCAAGCAAGGAATATCGTTTAGATAAGATGTTAACCGAAGTAATTTCGGGGAAATGTATGCGGCTCGGTATAGTTGGTGGTGATAGTTAATGTTCGTTGTAGGTTTGAATATGCGTTTTATTACAGCATATGAATTTCGGGGAAAATAAGATTGCTTGGTCGCCAGGAAGAAATATGGTTTAGATAAACAATTGACCGAAGCAATTTTGGGAAAATGTATGCGGGGATTATTTAGAATATATTCTGTGGAATTGTATTCTGTTGGGAGTTTTGGAGTGTGTTTCGTTGCTGTTGCGGATTCGCATTCGAAACAGCCAGCGAATTCGCAATAACTAGATGTGACATCACCTTTAACAATGTCAGCAATCAGCTGACATTTATAAATTCTGTTGGTTGTCACTTGACAACCATTTTTATGTTTTTGCTTCTTCTTCGTTAATTTATCGTGACAACCAGACATCAAAACAACAATCAGGGACGATTTAATCCAAATAAATAAAGTTCACCCTAGAAATAAGTATTAGTGAATTATTGGAAAAGGATGCACACCGTGTTGTTATTCAATTCTGGGGATTATTTCTGGGATTTCTGCCGTCCATCAAATTGAGGTTTTCTTTTCTCTTTTAACCATTAAAATTAGCCAATTGTTTCAGTCAAAGGCAACTATCATCGTTGCACGTCAGGAGACCGCATTGTTCTTGACGCCAGCCCACAACACAATAAAGCACCCGGTGTTTGTGGAAGGTGTGTTCAACGCTTGTTGAACATACAAATTGGTCCTTCGAGCCGGATCATAAAATGAGGTGGCCTTACCATTGTTGCCTACTCTACCAGTACGACCTATGCGGTGGACATATTCATCAATGCTTTTTGGCAAATCATAATTGACAACATGTTTTGCACATTTGATGTCCAGGCCTCGTGCGGCAAGTGATGTTGCGACAATTGCGAAGTTTGGAATGTATGCTATTGCGGATTTAGCATGGGGAGTTGGGTTAAGATGACGCGCTGTTAGCGGTCAAGGTTGGTTAGAATTGTGGGTTGGTTCTCCGTGTGATATAGAGAACCCCCACAAGTATAAGAACCGACAAATCTTCTACTCACCAAATCCACTATGGTGTACCCTAAGGCTCGGTCCTTGGTCCCATATTATTCACATTGTTTGTCGCAGATTTACCTTGTCTTGGCGAAAACATTCAGGTAGCTATGTTTGCCGATGATACGGCTATTTTCTCTTCGGGTGCCTTATTCACTAACGTCTACAACTCTTTGCAAGCAGCTCTTGACAAACTAGCAGTATATTACAGGAAATGGAAAATAAAAATAAATGGTACTCGTAATAAAACACAAGCTGTCTGATTTCCGAGATGTGGGAAACTCTGCTACCTATCAAATGGCACCAAACTCAGTATGTGTGCAGTTGATATTGATTGGTCTGAAGACTGTAGATATCTAGGTATTATTCTAGATAAAAAACTTATCTTTCAAAAACACATCACTACTACAATTGACAAAATAAACAAAGTCATAAGAGTTATGTATCCATTAGTGTTGTAAAGGTGTGCGCGTTTTGTTGGCCGCCGATGGACGGTCAAAACGAACAATGGCTGTCGAACTTGTTCGGCACAAAAGGGGAGAGAAAAGCGCGGTCAAGGTATAAGATAACAAGAACGACAGTTTTACAATTCAGTGTTTTACTTTTCAGCAATAACGCATAACAATTGAGTTAGTTTATTTGACACTTTAAGTTTGATCGACAACAACGACTCGGACCAAGTGCCAATTCAAAAAGGGACCCTGCTGACCTCATCGTCGGTGACAACCCGCCAGCTGGTCCGTGACAGCTGCCGCGCAACTGGTATACTGCGGATGTACTAGATTTCTCCAGCACATCCAACTGCCAATCCGCAACAATTAGTGTGTAGAAAGTCAAAGCTTAACCTCGAAAATGAAATTATAATTTTTAAAACGATTTTTCAAGCTGTACTCCTGTACGGCGCTCCTGTATGGTGTAATTGTGCTCGCACACACAAAATAAAATTGCAAAGGTGTCAAAATAAAATATTGAAAATGTTGCTGAATTTGCCATGGCATTATTCGCCATATGAATTATATGAAAACGCTAACGTTAAACCGGTAGAGTTCCTTATTGACAAACTCAATCGAAACTTCTTCGTCAATTGTTCTTTTGCATGTTTCCCGTCTTGTGTTATCCTAAATCACTTCATATGTACCCTGTCTATGAAAATTATATCGAGGTTATTATTACATAAAATAACCGGAAACCTGTGCAATATTAGTCTTAAGATTTAAATAAGGGTTTTTTCTTGCAGTTTTCCCTTAAATTATTATTTATTATTCATTAAAATTGTGCTATTGTCACTATATAGATTTAAGGCAACTTTCCGGTTTGTTCGATTCAAAAAATTAAATTAAATTAATTTGCTTAATCGATAGTATGTTAAAATTTGGAAACGAAATCTTAGGCGGTTCCAAAGTTATAGGTCATTAAAGGGTCGGGTCTCCCGCGGATACAAATTCGTATCATAGGTGGCAACTACCGTGTATTTAGAAAGATGCAGACTATCCATTTATGGGCATTAATTTGCTTCGCTGTTGGCTTGGGCCAACTGCCACTTCTTTGAATATGTCGCAATGTTGTGCGACTGAACAACATGTTCATAAGCGGTAATAGATAGTCGCTCCTGTGTATGTTGTTTTTACATTCGGGCGTACTGCGGGTGACCTGCGATTGCCTGAGTTTTAGTTAGTTTCATATATATGAAACTAACTTGCCCGTTGCACGGTGCTGGTGGTTTTTTCTTGTTTGGTGACTATGGAAGATGTTCCTACCGGTGACGTCGCGGGGTAGGTATTTTTGATGCTTCTTTGTTTCTTTTTCATGAAGAGGAAAAAGTATTTAGCGTAAACGTGGTCTCAGAGCTAGCAGTGCTCGCGTTTAGGCGTCCGTTTCATACGTTTTTCAGCGGTAAATTTTTCTAACATAATGTTTAAAAACGTTAAAGGTTCGCGTAAGTCAGGGGTGCGTCCAGGGAGTCGATATAAAAAACGGAAAGGTTTTATGGGAACTGTAAATGAACTGGAAACGGAGTATGCGACTACATCGGCACAAAAATTGGCTACATCGCCCGACTTCGCTCCAACGATCACAGTAACGGCAGCAGACGTGATGTTACATTTTTTTCAGTTTTTTCCGAACTTTCAAACATTATAAATTGTAAAAACTGTGACGGTTCGATAAACTTTTCAAAAAAATCTGAGAAAGGCCTAGGATTCAAACTGATCGCCAAATGCAACTGTGGTGAGAGGGTCATCGAGTCCTGTCCACGAATCGCCAACAAAGTTTACGAAATTAATCGTAGAATAGTATTCGTAATGCGCATCTTGGGTGTCGGGTTAAATGGATTACATTGTTTCACTTCACTGATGGATATTGGCGAATTTACGAAACACATCTACTACGCTGCTCTCGATAATGCACACACCCCTTGTATCGGTGTTTTTTCTTCCGTGATAAAAAAGGCTAGCAAAGAAGAAAAAGAAAAAACTGATGAAAGTGAAAATAAAAAATGTACTGCTTCTGGAGATGGTAGTTGGAGCAAAAGGGGTCATACTGCTAATTATGGCGTTATGACATTGATTGGCAACAAAACAAACAAAGTTCTCGATCTTACTGTGAAATCGCGTTATTGCCACGGCTGCAACCTTATGAAAACAAAGAAAGGCATCCCCGAATATGATACTTGGTGGAATGAGCACGAAGCAGTTTGCACATTGGATCACAATGGAAGTTCGGGTAAAATGGAGCCTGGCGGAATGTTAGAGATGTTCGAGTGCGCTTTTGATCTGCGCGGCCGCATTTACGAAAGGTACGTTGGAGACGGGGATGTAAAAATAATAAATGCGTTGCGGAAATCATTTCCAAATGTAGTAAAGGCCGAGTGTATCAATCACGTGGGAAAGCGAATCGGTTCGCAATTACGCGGTGTCATAAAAAAAGCAAAAAAAGAACCCAGACCAATTAGGAGGAGCTGGTCCTGGCAAACTTATGGGAAACATGATAACAGAACTGACGACTTGTTACGAACTTGCGATTAGACGCAATGCTCACTCTGCTGAAGAAATGGCGAAAGAAATTTGGGCAACATACTACCACAAAATATCAACAGATGAAAATCCGTAACATCAAAACTGTCCAGAGCTGTCCAGCTGCGAATGAGCTGTTAAAGTTCCACTACGACATACCTCCCTTGGATTCTAAAGTGCGAACAGCTATTTACCCCGTTTACGTAAAACTGACAGTTCCCGATTTGTTAAAAAAAATGCGAGGGAGGTTTCACGCAAAATAACAACGAAAGTTTCAATGCTACTATCTGGCAAATTGCGCCAAAACACACATACAGTGCTAAGAAAATCATTGAAGTTGCGGATCTTACCGCAGCTTGTATGTTTAATGAGGGGTTTTTACCCGTTTTCCTAATAATGCAAGTCATGGGCATCAAAATTGGGTACGCTGCGAGAGTGTTTGCGAACGAGAGGGACAGAGACTGCAAGATGCTAACCGCAGCCTAGTATACAACTCGCACGAGGCACGAACAGCAAAGAAAAAGGCGAAAATGCAACTGGAGGACCAATTCGAAGTCGTGGAAGGAATTGTTTATGGTCCAGGAATAGATGTCTAGCTGTTAGTATAAAAAATCCCGATGATTTCATGAAAAAAAAATCACTTTTATCTTTTGTCTAATTTATCTCCAAACTTTGAATGCGTTTTTCTCGAAACGACTTTTTAGAGTGCGGTGAAAGCGATAATATGAAAACGGTGCATGCGATTCTTATACACCGCACACATATTTTTAACAAGCACACGCAAATTGTGAGTGAATTACTTTTTATTTATTTATTTATTTTTTTAGTTATAACTAAAAAATAGAGTAAAAAAGAGCCGTGATGCGGATTGGCAGTTGAATGTGCTGGGATGTACTGGAGAAATCTAGTACATTCGCAGTGTATACCAGTTACGCGGCAGCTGTCGCGGATCAGCTGGCCGATTGTCACCAACAACGAGGTCAGCAGCGCCCCCTTTTGAATTGGCGGTTATTCGGCGTCATTTACCTAACCTCAGTCTGCAACCAACCTTCAACGCGCTCGTTACATCGGAGCAAGCATCGTCATCACGAGGAAAACGGAACAATAAGTTATTCATCGTCGTTGTTGTTAACATATCTTAGAATGTTCAATAAACTAACTCAATCTCTTTAAAAGGTAAATTCCTCGAGTCGTTTTCTTCTTCCATCTGCCTTGTGGGTGCAAAGACCAACCGAATTGAAATACGCAATCACTGGCGTAATGGAATTGAATCACACTCAGGACAGTGGTTCGCGAGAATCACCATTATCACCCATCGGTGGACGCAGCCTTCATCCTAACGGCTGTGTCCCGTTACATTTTCTGGTCCTTCGAGCCGGATCCAGCAAGCTGTGGATCTAATCCATCGCCGCCCAGTTTGCGGCACAACACACCGGTTCCAGCAACCCGTGGATCTAATCCATCGCCGCCCAGTTCGCTGCACAAAACGCCGGATCCAGCAACGTGCGGATTTAATCCGTCGCCCCCAAGTTCGCGGCACAACACACCTAAAGAATAACCTCCAAATCCATCGCCGCCCAGCTCGCGGCACAACACACCTGAAGAACCGAGCTGCCCCAGTGCAGCTGCCAAGAGATAAGTTGCATCGAAGCACATCTACTACTCTGAATTTAAAACGTATACACGTGATTGAATACTGCTGAAGCTTATTTTATCAAAGCAACTATTTCAACCAACCGAATGGTCTAACATGACGGCCAAAGTGTAGTGTGCAGTGAACTTAAAACCGATAAAGGTTCAGCAACGCATATAAAGAGCAGATTCATCAACAAATCGAAAACGTTTCGCGTAGTCGTGCCACAACACTCGTTGTGACCGTCCATCGGCGGCCAACGGCGTGAAGTCCTCTAAACGAATAGCACCGAACAAGCTCGACAGCCATTGCTCGTTGTGACCGTCCATCGGCGGCCAACGGCGTGAAGTCCCCTGAAAGAATCAACACACGAACGACACGTACAGAAAACTGAAAGACAGCTGACGTTTCACAATACACTACAGATAGTGCACCAGAAGATTTAGACACGGAAACTGAATCGACAATTTCCACGGCTATTTCGAAGCGTACGACCGACTTGAGTGAACTAAAACGAAATGCCGGCATCAGCGATCACTAAGGCGAAAGTAACAAAGGCTGCACGCAACCAGGAAGAAAGGCCTAAACGCAAGAAAGCTGAGGAAAAAGCAAAGAAAGTGGAAACACCTGGCGTGCCACCGGGCCCACCGACTAACCTAGTCGATAAGTCGGATCTGGACACCGATGCAGAAAATGACGAACCGCTACAACCAGCCAAAAGAGCGAATCGCCGGCCAGATCACTCTAAAGTAAAGGAAGAAGAACAACTTACAAGTGAACAGGTGACCATGGTCGAGGAGCTTATCGCCGGCCACTTCGCAGACCACCATCGCTCGCACCTTCCTCAACATGCAGGAAAAGGGACAACTAACGACTACCAGCATAGAAACCACAAAACGAGACCTCCACACCGAATGGGAAGCCATCCGCAGGCGGCATAACCAAATCATTTACATGGCGCCCCCTAAGTACCAACAGCATCAGTACTTCGCGGAGGATTTCATCGGCGAGACCGAAGAAATATACCTCGAGGAACAGACGAAGCTCCTCGAGGCCCAGTACGCTCTCGATTCAGCCTCCCCAACCATGGCCTCCACCCTAGCGAACTGCCCCCAGTGCAGTTCCCAACGGTCGCCATCAAGCCAGCGGAAAAGGAACCGCACCCCAGACCAGTGAGTAAGGATCAGCAGGCCGCCGACCAAAGTGCCGTCTGCCCAAAGCTCAATCCGACCAAGGTCCCGATGATCGACCCAATGCCGAAGCCCCCACACAAGCCGATGCCGTGCACGCGTTGTGGGACACAACATGACGTGGCCGTTGCTCGTGGGTTGCGAACGTACAACTCCGACCCAGAGGAACTGGTTGCCTTCACACCGCTTCCAGAGCAAGCAGTGGGCACGGCGCACTTAGTGTAGTGCTCCAAAAAGCCCTACCACATTTTTCCCCCATTCCTATACCAAAATCCCAGCAATATTACCCTAAAACCCAACATCCTATCAAAACCTGAAAAAACCCAAACATGATCCAAAATTCCCAATAAACGAATCAAACATTCGTTTATCGCATAACATTTGCCCCCATGGCATAATTAAATCCAAAATCAAAATTAAAATTAAAATTGACAATAAACGAATCCAATATTCGTTTATTGTTCTACATTTGCTCCACAGCATCACCCAAATCCAAAATTCAGAGATCATTATCTCTATCCCAAAAATGTCATTGAGTTAAACAAACAAAAAACTCAAAAGCAGATACATTCACACATCTGCGCGATAGTTTCGTAAGAATTCAAGAAATTGATTTCTTATCTTATGTAAATACAACATCTCGCTCGAAATATCCAAAAGATCGAGATTGTTGCACGAAAATGTGTATCTTTGGGATACAATTTTCGATTCCTTTTCCTTTATAAAGGAACAGTCAAGTGATCTCCGGGCCGCAGTCTAAATTCACAGTCCCTGGAGGAAGTACCCCAGGAAAATCCTGAATAATATAATAAAATCATATTCGAAAAGGAAACTAGACGACTTTTAATTTCCACGGATATCTAAATATCACCTGGCCCCCACGGAAGATCAAGTGAAGACATCAGGACGAAGGCCGAATCAAAGGACGTTGCTCTTCCCTTTGAATTCAGGGGAAGCACGGCAACGACCCCTTTTGTAGGACAAATTTTCTGGAGCGGTCAAATTTTGAGAGATCGCCTTGTCCTTTTAAGGACCAGGAGACACGCTTCCTGGAAATAAAAATCCCTACAATAAACACAACATTAGGATCCGTGCCAGAACTAACGCCAATACCTCCCACGAACACGCCTTCGACTGTTCCAGCAACAGCAGCCGGCCCAATGACCAACCAGCCCCGTGTACCGAGACACAGAACCCCGCCGGCACCCATAAGGCAACAGGCCCCTTACACATTCTGTAGGGCCCCACACACGATCTACCATTGCGAGGGCTTCCGATCCCTCACACCTGGCAGTCGGAAGTCCTTCGCACACCAAACGAACTTATGCATCAACCGTTTGGGTCGCCACCGCCTACGCGACTGCCACTCCTGCAAGGCGTGCCGTCGATGCCAGCGGAGACATCACACCTTGTTGCATGTCCGGACAACCGCCATCGACGGGACAACCTCACCGCCGCCGGGGGCCAAAGGATCCGCCCCCCGGATCGACCGTCATGAAAGGGCCCATGCACACACAGTCAGCATCCCTTCACAGCATTCCGCGCTGCTACCAACAGTAAAATTCATCGTGACGTCGGAGAACCAACGGAGGATTGAAGTCCGTGCTCTGCTGGACCCCTACTCCAGCGGCACCTTCATTTCATCATCACTCGCCCGAAGGTTGCACCTCAGACGCCAAGCATTATCCGTCCCCACCTACGGTGTTGGGGGCACTCGTGGCCTTGCCAGCAGGACTCAAGCCGCCATCAGCATCACTCCTCTCCTCCAAGCCTCGAAACAATGGACACTGAGGCCCTTCATCCTGTCAGGGCTATCGGTGTATGCACCACCATCACAATCGGCGACGAGGGATCTCTCGTTCGTGGGGGATCTGGAGCTTGCCGATCCAAACATCGCCTCCGCCGACAAGGTGGACATCATCCTTGGGGCAGACATGTACCCCAACATCATCCTCGAAGGTCTAAGGAAGGACCAACGTTCCGGCCTCGTCGCGCAGGCCACTGAACTAGGATGGGTGCTAACAGGCGCAGCACCCACCACAGCATCCAGCCTAAAGGTGGCAAGGACTGTCACCAGCCATCATATGGCCATTCCTCGTGGGTTGCGAATTTACAACTCCGACCCAGAGGAACTGGAACTCAGGAAATTCACCAACGCATCTGCCCACCCCCAAAACGCAACATCGGTGACCAATCGGGTCGCCACTCGAATACTTCAAGGCATCCCACCACACCCAGGACACCACGTGGTCAAGCTCCTGCCCAGGCCAACCGCTACCACGTGTAGCCACTACAACAGGACCAGGAGCGCGCAATGCCCCGTTTGGCGGGCGGCGCTCCGCAGCAACCAGCGGTCTCTCGAACTGCAACAAGAAAGCACGCCTCTCAGTGCATCAACAGGGGCTGCACTCCAACGACTCCGGGAAGCACTTGGCCCGTGACTGCCATTCCGCCAGGCCACGCGGACAGTGCCAGGGACGACATCGCACCACACTCCACGCAACAGCGTCACACGCCAGCGGCCGCATCCCGCCGGCTACTAACTTCGGACGGGCGCCAACGGGCGCATCACCTTTCACCACCACTGGCCTCGATATAGCGAGACCCATCACCAGTCATCACGTGGTCATTGATCGTGGGTTGCGATCTTACAAATCCGACTCAGATCAATTGGCCAGTTCCGTGACCACAAAAGCTACCGGACGCCTTCAGTGGAAAAGATCATCCTGTCGCCATCTACCCTACGGGCCATCCCAGACCGCCAAGCCTTAAGCGCTCCTCAGGTCGGGCGGCCCCGTCCCAACCGACCATCCACGTGAAAGTGGACAGCAACATCCGACCACCATAGACTCAACGACCAAGACCAACCGCCACCAGCAGACCGCACACTCCCGGCCCCTAGCCACCGTCCCCTGGAACATAATGGTTCGCCAATGATTGACGAAGGCGGGCGGAATTTTGCGGATTGGCAGTTGAATGTGCTGGGATGTACTGGAGAAATCTAGTACGTTCGCACTGTATACCAGTTAATTTGTCAATTTTAGAATTTTTTTCACTCACATTGAGCTAAATGTACTTAAGTTCAATAAACTTTTTGTATTTTTCGTATTTTTTCACCGGGGACGAAAATAACCCTTACACGAGCAGAACGGGTGGCTAACTTTGAACACCTGGCGGGAGGGGGGGGGGGGGGGGGTCCTGTTTCGGAGTGACTCGACAAAACTTACAAATGTAGTCGAAAGATGAATACAATGTTTAAAAAAAAACTGTTGTTATATCCTTAATACTTTCTCTTAAAAAAAATGAAAATAACCTATTTTTTGATCCGACAAACCGGAATGTCCCCTTAAGATTATAGTTGTAAAGGAATTGCTGTCCTAAAACTCTTAAATACTAGTTGTAAAATATACTGTAGCGAGCTTAGGGTTCGCTGGATTAATTATTTTTGAATAAATAAGAGCCGTTAAATTGATTTTTGAATTAATATAACACTTTATTAGTCCGTTAATCACAACCGTCACATTTACCGTACACAACGATTTCTTGACTTATCGCTTCCGTACTTATCGCGTATGTTCCTTCTTACTTCTAACTTGAGACTTCCTTCCGCTCTGCGTGCGACGTATTTATACCGTTTTTCCTCATTCTGATTTGGTGTATCGTTTCCGTCCGTTCCATAGTCTTGAATGTTCTATTCCAGTTTTCCAGTACTTCCTATAATAATCTAGGACTTTGTTTCGGACTTTCTCGAAGATTCCAGTACTGATTGTCATATGCGTCACACTACCCTCCGCCTAGATTAGTTCGTCCCGAACTAAGTTCACTGATCTCCTAGGTTAACAAAAGTAGCCAGTCGGTCACGATGTACCACTTTCATCTTGGCGTTCGGTCTTCGCTGAATCCTAAAGACAACGTCGTTAATTCTTGTGAGAATCTTATACGGTCCTTCCCAATGTTGCTGCAACTTCGGAGACCTTTCTTTTTGCCGACGAGGGTTATAAAGCCATACGTTATTGCCTGCATTAAATCCGGATGCGTTGGCTCGAACGTCGTACCTTGTTTTCATCCTGTCACTGGATACCTTGATTTGCTTTCGAACCAAATGATGAATCTCATCGAGGCGATTTCTCCATCCGGCTACGTAGTCTTCGGTCTTGTCTATGGCGTCTGGAGGTATTCCGAATCGCAGATCGGCTGGTAATCGTATCTCCCGTCCAAATATAATTTTTGCTGGAGAATGGCCCGTCGTGCCGTGATTAGCCGATCTATAGCTCATGAGAAAGGTTTGTACATATTTGTCCCAATCTCGTTGGTGATCACTAACGAGCTTCGATAAATGCTCTTTCATTGTTCGGTTGAACCTTTCGACCATTCCGTCTGACTGCGGATGTAAGGGTGTGGTCCTGGTTTTCCTTACGCCCAGTGCCGCACAGATGCCTTGAAATATCTGTGATTCGAAATTTCGGCCTTGATCGGAATGAAGCTCACAGGGAACTCCATATCTGCTGATCCAATTATTGATTAGCTGCTCAATGACAGTTGTTGCTTCTTGGTTTGGAATTGGAAGGACTTCCACCCACTTGCTGAAGTAATCCATGATAACTAACATGTATTTGTTGGTGTCGTTTGTTTTTGGGAATGGTCCTGAGATATCAATCGCAATTCGCTCGAAAGGGGCACCCACGTTGTACTGCTTCATAGCGCTCCTTGGTTTTGCTGTTGGTCCTTTGGTCGCCGTGCAAGTTGTGCACTTCCTACACCAAGACTCGACGTCATCTCTCATGTGAAGCCAGTAAAAACGTGATCGTAATTTTGAAAGTGTCTTATGAACTCCCAAATGTCCACCGAAGGCCCCGTCGTGCATTTCTGTTAGAACATCTTTCACTTGTGATGGTGGGACTAGAATCTGCATTTGATGGGATTTTCCGTCCGCGGCTTCCCATTTACGCTTAAGAATACCATCTTCCACCAACAAGGAATTCCATTGTGCCCAATATGCCTTAAATGTTCCACTCTTGTCGGAAATATTGTTCCAAGTTGGCCGCTCGTTCTTTTCTTTGTATTCCAGAATTAGCGACATATCTTCATCCTGAAGTTGAGCTGCGCGTATAGCATCACTCGTCCACCCATCTAGTACTTCTACTTGTACATTTCGCAGGTCGTACGCCTCTTCTTTCTCTTCCACTTTATGACAATGTTTAAAATCTGGCTTACATTGTCTTCTTGATAGAGCATCAGTGTTATTATGCACCTTCCCTTGCTGAATTGAGCTTATCATTGATACGGGTGCACATTCTGCGGTTAACCCTCCCTTTCTTATTGCGACCGGCTCTTCGGATGCCTTTAGTACTCTGACAGGTACAATGTGTTTCTTCACCTCAGGTTGTTCCGTTGATAGTTTCCTCTTATGACAAGCGCATGAACAACAATTCTCACTCGATGTTTCATTCATTCGTCGACGTTCCCTACAGTCAACAGAGATGTGGCCGACTCCGCCGCATGTCCAGCACTTCATAACAGGTCTCGGGGTTCTCCGTTGTACATGCCCGATTCTTTGGCAGGAACATTCCTCAACGGACGTTTCTCGGACTGTATATGTACTCCTGGTAGCCAGTTTGGCAGATTCATATGCCAATGCGAACGCCAGTATTTCATTAATCGTCTTCTTTCCCGCCAAACGAACGGCCTGTTGCAAGTCCCGATCTTGGAGTGCGTTTATAAATGCATCCATTGCTACCTCGTTCAGAAATTCTTTAGTCATATTTGTATAAGCCATGTTTGCCAATCGCTCAATGTCTGCCTGCAACTGTTGAAGATTTTCTCCAGGTTGCTGCGTTCTGCTCCTCAGTTGCATGCGGTAGACCTGCTGCATGTGGTTGTCTCCATACCTAGCTTCAAGGCCGTCTCTTACCGCTTGGAAATCTGTTTGCTTCTCTGCTGGTATGGTTTGTAGCAATTCTGCAGCCGCCCCGCGGAGTGACAAGATTAGTGATGTTGACTTTTGCTTATCCGACCACTTATTATAATTGGCCGCGGCGTCAAACTGACGTATAAATACGGAGAAGGGTCCCGTTCCATCGAATGTTGGCGGTTGCATCCTTGTATCTTTGTAGTCATGTTGATTGCTAGGCGATGTCTTATTTCTCTCAACACACTCAACTCTCTTTTCGATTCGCATTATTTCTTCGGTGACTTTTAGATCCAGATTTTCTACTTCGTTTTGAATTTCTGACTGAATTTCTTCCTTCAAGTGTTGAAAATTACATTTCATCCACTGTGTTTGAGCATCCAATTTTGCATTAACCTCTGCAGCTCGCGCATTCAATTTTGCCTTAAACTCTGCAGCTCGCGCGTCCAATTTTGCCATCATCATCCTGAACATCTCCGAAATGTCCAACGGTGGCGAACTCTTCTCCATTACATTGGCACCATCTTGACTCGCTGTTTCTTTTCCATCCGGACAGTCTGCCCCACTCGTAAAAGCATCTGTGCCGACATCAATATCCTCTTCCTCTATTGCTGCTTGCCGATGCTGTCGAAGAATTGGCTTCTCTCCTCTGCTATCCAGGTTCCGGTCCTTCAAATGTCGATCTGACATCGTCACAATACACTTCCACAGACTTATTTATTTCACCAATAATTAATCCCACTTCTGACACCAATTGTAGCGAGCTTAGGGTTCGCTGGATTAATTATTTTTGAATAAGTAAGAGCCGTTAAATTGATTTTTGAATTAATATAACACTTTATTAGTCCGTTAATCACAACCGTCACTTTTACCGTACACAACGATTTCTTGACTTATCGCTTCCGTACTTATCGCGTATTTTCCTTCTTACTTCTAACTTGAGACTTCCTTCCGCTCTGCGTGCGACGTATTTATACCGTTTTTCCTCATTCTGATTTGGTGTATCGTTTCCGTCCGTTCCATAGTCTTGAATGTTCTATTCCAGTTTTCCAGTACTTCCTATAATAATCTAGGACTTTGTTTCGGACTTTCTCGAAGATTCCAGTACTGATTGTCATATTATTATTATTATTTATTGGCCTGTAGGAACCCGGAAGTTCATGGCCTCACCGACTCGGCTTCGCCATCCTTCCCTGTCCTGGGCACTCTCCTTCCACGCTTGACCATTCGATCCGATCTCCTCAAGGTCAAACCTAACATTGTCCTCCCATCTCCGTCGCGGCCGTCCTACCGGTCTCTTTCCCGTTGGTCTACCGTCAAGAATTCTATGCACGGTCCTATCGTTCCCCATTCGCGCCACGTGTCCGGCCCATCTTAATCTTCGCGACTTGATTACTCTCACTATTGTAGGTTTGCGATATAGTTCTTCCAATTCGTGGTTATGGAGTCTCCTCCATTGTCCTGCCTCCTCGTCATATTTACCTCCAAAGATGCCTCTCAAAACTTTATTCTCGAATAGACGGAATTTGTTTTCTTCCCGTTTTGTGAGAGCCCATGTTTCGCATCCATATAGAACAATTGGCATGATTATGGTTCTATAGACACGGAGCTTTATGTTACGTGATAGCGGTCTGGATTTCAGCAGTTTACTGACTGCGTGCCAACTCGCGTTGCCGGAATGCAGTCTCTTGTTAATTTCCTTCGACATTTCGTTACTGGCCGTCAGTATCGTTCCCAGATATTTAAATTCTTTAACTTTTTCAAAGATCTTACCTCTGACGTTTATATGTGTTCTCTGAGACCCACCTGCTCTCGCCGTAATCATGTATTTTGTTTTGTCTTCATTTATTTCTAGGCCCACCTCTTCTGCCACTTGCATGATGATTTCACAGTTTTTACTAACAGTCTCTAGATTATCGCCCAGAACGGCGATGTCATCCGCATATGCGAGCACTTGTGTGACCCCGTTCAGCGATGATCCGGCCATGTTGTCGTCTTGTACCTTTCTGATGACATACTCGAGCACAAGGTTAAAGAGACACGGTGATAGACCATCTCCCTGCTTTAGTCCGTCCCGGATTTCAAATGGTTCTGAGAGGTGGTTTTCTATTCTAACTCGCCCTTTGTTTTCGTTCATGCAAATTTGAATGAGCGCGGCATATTTTTTTGGGACTCCCAGCTCAACTAGAATATGGTAGAGTCTCTGCCTTGCGACTGAGTCGTAGGCTTTTTTGAAGTCAACGAACAGTTGGTGAACCGTCTCTCCGTATTCCCACTTCTTTTCCAGCAGTTGTCTTATTGTGAACATTTGGTCGCTTGTTGACCGGTTCCTACGGAATCCACATTGGTAGTCTCCCAGTATCTCTTCTGCGTAAGGTGTGATTCTCGCCAGAATGACATTTGTTAATATTTTGTATGCGGTTGGGAGCAATGATATTCCTCTGTAGTTTTCACAGTCAGATCTGTCGCCTTTTTTGAAAATGGAGATGACTATTGAGGTTTTCCATTCTTCCGGAGTGACTTCCTTATCCCATATTGTTTGGATGAGCTGGTGGATCTTTCGAGCGGTTGCCTCTCCTCCATGCTTCACAAGCTCTGCCGGTATGCAGTCGACTCCGGGAGCCTTGTTGATTTTCAATCGATTTATTGCGTCTACAACTTCGTTGAGAGACGGCTCTGGGATCTGAGGCTCAGCTGTATGTACGCTTGGTACATTTATCTGTGGTTGATGGGTGCGTACATTGAGCAGGTTTTCAAAGTACTGCTTCCATCTTGTCACGACATTGTTTGTTTCTGTGACCAGACAGCCGTTTGCGTCTCGAATTATTTTGGCTCTTCCTCGGTAGCCATTTCTAATTGAATTTATGCCGACATACATACCTCTGATGTTCTTTGCCCTAGAATTTTCTAGGATTTTTTCGATCCTAGTCTTCTCCCATTCGCGTTTTTTGCGTTTGAAGAGCCTCATTGTCTCTCTCCGAATTGTCGCGTATCTTTCTGCGTTGACTTCATCATATCTTTCTAAGTGGATCACTCTGAGGCGTTTACGTTCTTCGATCTTCGCCCTGCACTCATCGTCAAACCAAGGTTTGGACTTAATTGTTTTCTTAAATCCTAATACCTTTTGGGCTGTTAGTTTGATTGTGTCTCTGATCGATGTCCATTTAGTGTTCACACTATTAGCTTCCTCTTCCTCACTGCTCACATTCTCTAGAATGCTAAATCTATTCGTTAGCTCGTCTTGATATTCAGCCCTTTTGCCTAGGTCTTTCAGTTTATCAGTGTCGAACTTTTTGCTTGTCTCCCGTGACTGCCCATGTGGGATTGCTGCGAGGCGACTCCTGATTTTGCCAATCACTAGAAGATGATCGGAGTCGCAATCTGCTCCTCTATATGCTCTTACGTCAAAGATATTCGAGTGGTGTCTTTTGTCTATGAGGAAGTGGTCTATTTGGTTACGCGTTACGCCGTCGGGTGATATCCATGTGGCTTTATGAATTTCCTTGTGCTTGAACATCGTGCTTTTTACTAACAGATCTTTTGACGCTGCGAACGTGATAATTCGAATTCCATTATCATTTGACACGTCGTGTAGGCTTTCTTTACCTATAGTTGGTTGGAAGATATCTTCCTTTCCAATTTTCGCATTGAGGTCCCCGAGGAGGATTTTAACATCGAATGATGAGATCCCATGAAATACATCCTCTAGGGTCTCGTAGAACGTGTCCTTCGGTTCTTCGTCCGCAGATTCTGTTGGGGCGTGTACGTTTATAAATACATAATTGTACCATCGGCCCTGTATTTTTAGCACAGACATTCGGTCATTAATGAATTGCACATCTTTTACATGGGGCGTAATCTTCTTGCTTATGATGAAGCCAGTTCCGAGGTTATGTGTATCGGTACCTCCACACACCAGTGTAAACCCGTTGGTTTCGATTACTTGATGTGGGAGTCGAACTTCCTGGAGCGCGACGATGTCCATTTTATATTGTTTTGCGTTTTCTACGACCGTCTGTATCGCGCCTGGTTTATATAACGTTCGAACATTCCACGTCCCGACGCGTATATCCCGCTTTTTCCGTTTTTCCCTACGTCTTCTTTTTGCCGAGTCGGTGTTTTCCTGATGATTTGTTCCCTTATGGTAGTGTTGGCTCATCACACCTACGCCTACCGGGTTTTTTGTGAGATTGTTTTTTGTGTATTGATCATTCATTTCATTGGATCACTCTGGGGTTTCAAATGGTCCGCCATATCAGAGCCCCTCTTTGATATGGTAAGGTCTGCTTACTGCTCTGATTCGACCCGGTGTCAGAGAGGCGCCGTTATAATACAGCCGGTATACCCCTGGCTGCAAACCATCCAATGGGCACGGTGACGCGTAACACCCTGGATTAGGGGCGGTAGATCTTTGTGTGTTACTCCTCGCTAGCCTGTCTGACATGGGTGGCCCCCTGGAAGCGTATGCTTCCGTCAGCATAGTCTAAGCGATTCATCGTAGTTTACTGATTGTCATATGCATCACAATACCATAAATGTAATTATGAATCTAATAAAACTTGAATTGATTTGAATTCTCTATCTGCTGTAACATAAAACTTTAACCACAATGATATTTGAGAAAATTATTGCACATTCCATTCTCCAATAAATTGTCCCGTAAATGGGAAGAGGGCACACGTCGCCAACGACTAAACAGACGACCTTAGCAAACAACCTTAGCTCACAATTAGCAAACTCAAGGAAGAAAAAAAATCGGCCCATTTCGACAAACGACAGTTACCCATTACATTCCACAAATAAAACAAAATTAAATAGTTTAGAAGCTCCAACAAATAAATCTAATAAAGTACTTAGTACTACATTAATACTATTTGCCACGTGATAAAATTTTCTACACTAAATCGGAGTGAGCTTTTAGGGGCATATTTATTAACCGATGAAAATAAAAGCAGAATGGCAATATATCATCCGCAGTAGTTAGAGCAAGATGGCTACAGCGACAACTGAAACTGAAAACTTTCCACGTGTAGAAACTCGCTTACATTCCGCACGAGGCGCTTACAATAAAACTCAATAATAAAAAAATAACTTTGCGCGAGCGAGACAAGGAACGAGTACTGTCAATAACTAAAAGTGGCAGTCACGTAAAGTTGCAAAAAGAAAAACTTTAATCTAATTTTAACAAAACCAAGAAAAGTAAGAACATATTTTATGCTGTTAAGTTATGGTACTAAATTTGCCTTTAATCTTTTTGAATCGAATCGAACGAGTGTCAGTAGATGTTTGAGGGGCCATTGCTGCAAGAAAATGGTTGACTCAACTCTTAATCCGCCACAAGCAATTCGGGGCATGACTAGATTGGACCGTGAGGCATTTCATAAATCTATTCGCGTACCTATGCTCAAGGTGAACCCCCAAGACTCTCAGAAGGTGCTTCCGCTCGTAAAGAAAATTATTTTAAAAATGCCACACCTGGAAGTGGTACGTGACCACAACAGTGTCGACGGTCATTTGTATAAGGAAATTCTACTTCATCCAGATAAGGTGAAAGATTGGCAGTGCCTCCCAAAGGATTTAGAAGCTTTCGGGGTGAAGCAAAGTGACTTTTACTTTGGAGAAATTCTGCTGTCTTACAATAATTGGAACGCTAACGACATCCTAAGGACTATTCTTCCGGACGATATGGAGAGTGTCGCCTCATATTCCCGCATTGGGCATATTTTACACTTGAACATGCGTGACCATTTGCATCCATACAAGGAACTCATTGGTGAGATACTGAGGGACAAAATCGTTGGGTGTAGGACTGTTGTAAACAAGAGTTCCAACATTGAAAACGTGTACCGAAACATGTCGCTGGAGATTATCAGTGGCGATGAGGATTTTCAAGTGCAAGTAAAAGAGAATGGTGTCGCGTTCGAGTTTGATTTTGCGAAGGTTTACTGGAATCCCCGCCTGTCCACAGAACATCTGAGAATCGTCGACCTGCTTCGGCCAGGAGATGTGCTCTACGACGTATTCGCTGGTGTGGGCCCTTTCAGCGTTCCAGCTGGTAGAAAGAAGTGTACTGTTCTTGCTAATGACCTAAACCCAGACAGTTTTAAATGGTTGGAGCACAATATAAAGAAGAATAAATGCTCATCATATGTGACTGCATTCAACAAGGACGGAAAGGACTTCATCCAAAATGAAATCAGGCTAGATCTCGTGCGAAGACTAAACGAAGAAGCTCCGCAGTACAAGATACATATAACGATGAACCTTCCGGCGATCGCTACACAGTTCCTGCACGCTTTCCGCGATCTCATCTCCCAAAATGACGTGAATTTTAACAGAAGCAATATAAACTACCCCCTTGTGCATTTATATTCCTTTGCCAAAGGTGAGAACACTATTCAGTTGGTCCGGGATCTAGCCGAAACGAACCTCGGCCTTCCACTGAAAGAGAACCTAGAATCAATCACCCATGTGCGGAACGTTGCTCCAAACAAGGACATGTACAGAGTATCATTTTATCTGACCAAGGAGATTCTTACCACACCACATCGCCAAGAAAACTCAATGAAGCGTCCTGCTGAGACAACCAATGACACACCACAACCTAAAGTGACCTGTAGAGCCTAGTATAATTTTATGAATGTTTTAACTCAATAAAACAAACAAGAGCTGATGTTTTTCAAGTGTTTACTGCTTCTTATTTTCTGTATACTCATAGGAACTGCGGTATGGCACGCAAGGCGAAAAAGAGCGGCAAATCACCACAGAAGACCAATGCATCTAAGGCCAAAAAAACCAAGAGCATATTCAATGTTAAGTCCGGCAACATTAAGAAGAGCGAGCCGAAGAAAGTGCGCACCCAGCTAGCGAAGGTTAGCAGTTATCAGACAAGTGACGCCCTAAGATCAAACAATTTTATTTTACAGCTCAAGGATCTTGGCGGTCCTCTACTCGGAACACCAGTTAGGAATGTCGCCAAGAATGCGATGAAGCAAAAACCCTCAAAAGCTCCAGCAGCTCCAAAAAAACAAAAGAAAGCAGCGGCCAAAGGGAAGAAGATTGCTGCTAAATCCTAAGTCTCAACAATTTAATCCAAGAGAAAGTCCATTATTCGTAAGCTGGTGCGCAGGATAAAGGAAAGAATTCGTTGTTTATGTTGGCCTCTGGCTCCGGTCTTACTGGTAGCATTAAAAAACTTAACGTCTTCATTTTAACTACTCATGGACCACGTTTAACACATATGATATATTAATAAAACTACAGTACAAACATTCATGAGTTTGACTGGAATCGGCAAATATTTGATGGGAAGCCAATAACTAGCTTGCAGTAAAGTCAATCAGTTAATGGTCACTAGTTTAATGAAAGCAACTGCTTTAGGTTTGTTAAGTTAGCGAAAGGGTCAAGAAAACAAATGTACATTGCTTTTTATTTTATTTCATTGATTTAGTTATTACTTTATTTTTCCTTTTTTTATTTAAATTTTATTCAAATGGGTCGAGTTTCATCTTCACTGAAGAACAGATTTAGTCTGAACTGTTTTGCCTTCTTTCATACTGGTATACTGTGTATACATCAGTGTGCTGTGGGGTGCTCCTCATCATCATCATCGGCACTACAACCGGGATCCGGTCCATATCCGAGGCTAATTAAATTTGCCATATTAATTCGTTTTTACGGGCATGGTTATTAGCCTTGCGCCAACCTTTCTCGGGATGTCGCTGCATGCATTGGTTCACTACTTGGGGGGGTGCCAAAGTAGCTATCCGGGGGTGTCACGTGGAGACTGCATGTCAACTTGGATTGAACAGGGACAAGGATGGTCCTGGCCTTCGTTGTTCAGGATATGACTTACATTCGTCTTCACGCGGTCCGATCTGGCTTGACAAAAGATAGAGGTATTAGAGCCTGTTACAGTCCCGCGCCATGCTGCCGCGGTTGAGGGAAGAGCGGGGACCTTTCTTCTTTATTTATTATTCTGCTGTCATCATTTATTGCAATTGATTATCAAAGAAAAACTATTTCTTCTCTTTGATTTAATTGTTCAATTCAATTCAATTTTTATTTGGTAGATAATTACATTTATGGTCTATTTTACAACCAGTACTTAAGAGATTTAGGAAAGCAATTCCTTTACAACTATAATCTTAAATCTATATAACGACAATAGCACAATTTTAATGAATAACAAATAATAAATTAAGGGAAAACTACAATAAAATAAGGGTATGTATATTGAATCTTAAGACTAATATTGCACGAGCTTCCGGTTATTTTATATAGTAATGACCTCGATATAATTTTCATAGACAGAGTACATATGTAGTGATTTAGGATAACGCAAGACGGGAAACGAGAACATTGTCAGAAAAAGAACAATTGACGAAGAAGTTTCGATTGATTTTGTCAATAAGGAACTCTACCGGTTTAACGTTAGCGTTTTCATGTAGTTCATGTGTCGAATAATGCCATGGCAAATTCAGCAACATTTTCAATATTTTATTTTGACACATTTGCAATTTCATTTTGTGTGTGCCAGCACAATTACACCTGTTACGGCTCCAACGCCGTGCTTCCTCTTTCGAGGGAAGAGCGTGGAGGTTATTATAATTATTAATAATTAAGGGGTTATTAAATAATTAAACTTTTCTTTATTTAAATATTTTGTTTTATTTTTATTTTATCGAACTCAGCTATCTCAAGCTGAGCTCTCTTCTTTCTACTTTTTTCATATAAATTTACTTGTTTATATAGAACATTTTGTTCTAACTGACTGTGGCGTATAAACTGAACAAAACAATCTAGAAGTCTCTGTGACTTAGAATTTTGAATAAACTTTGAACGAAAATCAAAGTGGCCATGTTTTGAAATGAAAAATGTGCTTGTTATGAAAAGGGGCATATTTATGAAATGTGCTGTAAGTGACTGGATATAGAATATAGTGTCTGTTTATTTATGAAATGTGCTGTAAGTGACTGGATATAGAATATTGTGTCTGTTTATTTATGAATTGTATAACTGAGAATGTAGGATATGTGAGGATGTAGTTTTAAGGGCTGTGTTTGAAAGGACATGAGTTAGTGTTAAAGCGAATAAGGGTAGTTGTTTTGTAGTAGTGTTCGTAGCTGTCCGCTGTCCCCTTCAGAAAATGTTGAGTGGTAAGCCTTGTATGACGTTACCCTTGACGAGAGGAATCCAATGAAAGGCAGGATTGATTTAATTTAATGTATATTCTAAGTTGTGTTAACAATGACAATGATTAACTTCTTGTCCGTTTCACTCGTGATGACGATGCTTGCTCCGATGCCGTTGAAGGTTGATTGCAGACTGACGAAATGGCATAACTGCCAATTCAAAAAGTGACGCCATGACATCATCGTGGTGACAATGATGGCCAGTTGGTGCCAGCTGCTGCGCAACTGGTATACATGCGAATGTACTAGATTTCTCCAGTACATTCCAGCACATTCAATTGCCAATCCGCAACATAGTATTCTGGAATACATCATCCCACCCTTCTTCGAGAAAGAAAATTATCCTTGAAGAGAATAATTTTCTGTTAACTATTGCTTAGATTAGGATTAATTACAGACTTGGATTTTCGTTCAATTACAATGGCGATCAAAGTTAATCTTATATCAAAAGTTCCAAAAATCCAAAAGTTCTTAATACTAGAAAAATAGGTTACAATAATCTAAAAGTTTACTTATAGTCTACTTACATTATCTTTTAACTAACTTTAAATATTTCTAACTAACTTAATATTTCCACTTGGAACCTTTTCTTTTATTATCCAACAACTCTTTTTTTCTATACATATAATTAATATTATTTCTCAAAATTCTCTTTTTCGTTCGAATCATATCCCAATATATATTTTAAAATGTATTATATCCCAGTATATAATAAAATTTTTTTTTTCTAAAATTTTCTTTCTTTCTTCCCCTTTTTACCTTTTTTTTTTTTTTTTTCGTTTCCGTCATTTCTTACAATTGTTTTATATATTGAATAAAAACAAAGGCCATTTGTTAAGTGTCTATCTTTTCCTTAAATTTATGGAAAATTTTCCAAAACTTTTTTGGGCCTATTATTATGATGACTGCATAGAATTGCATAATACCAAACATTTTCTTAAGAAATGATCTCAGTTGTCCTAAATGACTGTGTACCTTTTTATTTTTTCTTATTTTGTGTTCGAATACATGTTTATTGTTGTAAAATTTAATTTGTAAGGTATTTATAAGGTTTTTCTTTTCAATACCTATTTTAATTGAATTATTATTTTCAATTTTCATAACTTCGTGTTGGTGTTTAGTATCGTTATTTAAAATGTTTAGTGTTTTCGGCTCAATGTCATCATTATCTATAGCTTTAACTTCTGTCGGAACGTTTACCTTTTCAGTCTTACTCATTGCTGGTGGATCGTTTAGTTTCTCAGTCTCATTTACTGATTCGTATAGTTCTTCAGACTTATTTGCTGTTAGAACATCTTGGTTCCCAGTCTTATTTGCTGTTTGAACTATTTCTTCAGTTATATCTGCTGTAGAAACCTTCAATCCTTCAGATTTTGCTGCTGAAACATGGTGTTCTTCAGTGTTAACTACCGAACTGACCTGGGTTTCGATTTTTATTGCACCTTTTGGATCTTCAGTCTTTACCACTGCTGAATTTTCAGTTTTTGTTGCTGAATTGTCGGGGTTGTCTATAGGGATAGCCGAAATGTGAGGGATTTTTGTTAGTGTATTTTCTGCAAGTTCTGAATTTTCAGTCTTTAATATTGCTGAGTTTTCAGTCTTGGTTGCTGAAGTGTCTGTGTGGTCAATAGGGATATCCGAAATATTAGGGATTTCAGTCTTTACTACTGCTGAAAATTTCGAATTTTCAGTCTGTGTTGCTGAATTATTTTCCAAAATTGGAGTATGAATCGGAATATTTATATTAGTGCTTGTTTTCTCTTAGTTTATCTGTATCGCTTTAGTTATTTGGTTAGGAGCTTCATTAAAATTGTCGTTATCTATTGCCAAAGATCTAATGTTATAAATAGAAAAATTTTGTCTGTCTTCCACAAAATTGGGTTGGCGTCAGGCCTCGTTTTCCGACTCTTGCACCCGAGAAAAGTGAACATTTTGCCTATCGTTTTGTCTATTGGTGATTCTAGGATATTCACTAAAACGATTTTCGGTGTTTGCAGGATTATTTCGGAATGGACTACGCGTTGTTGTACCTTGTTGGTAATTTGTTAAGGATGGTCCATTCCTAGATATCTTGTATCTACACTCGTTCTCTGTGTGATTATTCCGTCCACAGAAATTGCATATAATGTTATATTCTCTTTCTATTGGTTGTCTATTCGGAAAATTGTTGGACTGCATGTTCCGATAACAAGTGTCCTGAGAATGACCTGGCTTACCGCAGGTTTGGCAGACTATTCGTTTAAATCTGTCATTATAGTTATATGGCCTGGGAGAGTTGTCCATTCGAGCAGCATGTGATACTACATGTGCAATAGACTGTTTTAAACTACTTCCCCCATGGACTTTGGCTAGGATTTTCAGTTGTTCATTCTTGAGACCATCCTCAAATATTTGCACTGCCAATTTTGAGTTTTCTTCTATCAAGAATTCTCTAACCACCGCGTCTGCTGTTATTTCACACGTAGCAGAGTTCAGCGTCCTCAGAGCATTCGCAACTCTATCTCCGTATTCCCGAACAGTTTCTCTGAAGTTTTGTTTCAGGGATATCAACTCATTGTGTGCCGTTGACCGAGATTGCTCCTCTTTATATTCTGATTCAAGTTTATCCTCTAAATCCTCCCATTTAGCGATTGTGCTATACCTAATCAGATCATAGGCAGGACCCTCTAATCTATTTTTGACTAGCTCCAAAAATGTTTCATATATCTCCGGGTCTGCCCGTTTTATAGATCTAAATAAAACGTCTCCCCCGGAAATAAATTTATCTAGGTCGCAGGGTTTCCCGTCAAAGGTAGGGACGATTCTGAAAACATCAGAAATGCCGACAGAAAGAGCCATTTCAGTGGGGTTATGGTATATTTGTAGAGAGTGGATTTGTTCTTCCCCCTGCCTAGCCGCCTGTCTCGTGTAATACGGACTCGTAATATTGAAAACTTTGAAATCAATGTATGGTAAAATCACTTCTTAAAAATACGGTGTATAAAAATGGCCTTTCTTTTAGTTATTCAATATATATGAAAAAGAAAGTTAATTTGGTCTCAAAGCTGTAGAGAAAGAAAATTCGGCGAAAAAGACAAAACGGAAATGTCGTCGAAATACTGGAAAGAGAATATTCGAAATAATTTGTATCGGACAAAATTGTTAGTAAAAAGGAAAAGTTAAAAGTTCCAAGGTAAAAATATTCCTACGGAAAAATAAACAGAAAAATTGATATTTCGCTAACGATTCTTACTACTAATATATGTTGATTGATGTTCTGTTCTCCTTTTTTTTTTATAACAAATTTTTTTTTTTTTTTTGATTAATGTTTTGTTCTTTTTTTTTTCTGAGGTGCTGTCTTCTTGTTTTTTTTTTTCATCTGCTGCCACTGAGGTTAAGTAAGATTTCCTCTGGAACTCATCGGCAAGGGAAATTACGAAGTTATTTGCACTCGATACATCGAATGTTCCGCCATCCAAGTCTAAAATGAGGACCTTCCTTCCCTCTTTAGGGTTTTATCTTGCACTAATCTTCCTCTGGGATCGAGTCCTCCTTCGAGGATTAAGTCGTCCTTCGGGGATTGGTCTTCCTTCGAGAATTTAGTCGTCCTTCGAGGATTAAGTCGTCCTTCGGGGATTGGTCTTCCTTCGAGGATTGGTCTTCCTTCGAGGATTGGTCTTCCTTCGAGGATAGAGTCGTCCTTCGGGGAGTCCACCAGTCTTCGTGGATCGGTCTTCCTTCGAGGATTGGCCTTCCTTCGAGGATAGAGTCGTCCTTCGGGGAGTCCACCAGTCTTCGTGGATCGGTCTTCCTTCGAGGGTTGGTCTTCCTTCGAGGATAGAGTCGTCCTTCGGGGAGACCACCAGTCTTCGTGGATTGGTCTTCCTTCGAGGATTGGTCTTCCTTCGAGGATAGAGTCGTCCTTCGGGGAGTCCACCAGTCTTCGTGGATCGGTCTTCCTTCGAGGATTCCACTAGTCGGGAGTCCACCAGCCTTCGTGGATCCCACCGCTGCCACCAGTGTTACGGCTCCAACGCCGTGCTTCCTCTTTCGAGGGAAGAGCGTGGAGGTTATTATAATTATTAGTAATTAAGGGGTTATTAAATAATTAAACTTTTCTTTATTTAAATATTTTGTTTTATTTTTATTTTATCGAACTCAGCTATCTCAAGCTGAGCTCTCTTCTTTCTACTTTTTTCATATAAATTTACTTGTTTATATAGAACATTTTGTTCTAACTGACTGTGGCGTATAAACTGAACAAAACAATCTAGAAGTCTCTGTGACTTAGAATTTTGAATAAACTTTGAACGAAAATCAAAGTGGCCATGTTTTGAAATGAAAAATGTGCTTGTTATGAAAAGGGGCATATTTATGGAATGTGCTGTAAGTGACTGGATATAGAATATTGTGTCTATTTATTTATGAATTGTATTAACTGAGAATGTAGGATATGTGAGGATGTAGTTTTAAGGGTTGTGTTTTTAAGGGTTGTGTTTGAAAGGACATGAGTTAGTGTTAAAGCGAATAAGGGTAGTATTCTGGAATACAACACACCACACAGGGGCCCCGTACAGGAGTATAGCTTGAAAAATGGTTTTAAATATTATAATTTTATTTTCGATGCTAAGCTTTGACTTTCTACACACTAATGGATACATAACTCTTACGACTTTGTTTATTTTGTCAATTGTGGTAGTGACGTGTTTTTGAAATATAAGTTTTTTATCTAGAATAATACCTAGATATCTACAGTCTTCGGACCAATCAATATCAACTGCACACATATTGAGTTTAGTGCCATTTGGTAGGTAGCAGTGTTTCCTACATCTCGAAAAACAGACAGCTTGTGTTTTATTACCATTTATTTTTATTTTCCATTTCCGGTAATATACTGCTAGCTTGTCAAGAGCTGCTTGCAAAGAGTTGTAGACATTAGTGAATAAGGCACCCGAAGAGAAAATAGCCGTATCATCGGCAAACATAGCTACCTGAATGTTTTCACCTAGACATGGTAAATCTGCGACAAACAATGTAAATAATATGGGACTTTGGCTGTTTCGTAGTCTGTAAACCTTCCGCCAATAAACACGAAACGACACACGGAGCGGAGACAGCGACAATTAAACACCAAGTCTTTCCTTTCCTTTGCAGCGCTCCTTTTATTTTATGTTATTTCTCTTACACAAATTGTTACAATATCTTTTTTTATTTAGGGAATATGATAGATAGATTAAACGAATATATTGGAACATTGATTTTACGGCTTCTGTAGCACAACCAAACATGAAAATCACATCGACACTATATTAATTCACCGTCCACATAGTCATCTCGTATTTTAATTAAATCGCGATGGTGAACTGGCGTACCCTTTTAAGTTTACTGGGGGCAAACGGTTTCTTTCGCTAATCGTCGCGGCGCGGACTGACGTCTTCCTCGGGGTTCTCTAACTGTCTGTTAGAGTTGCCACAGGACCAAGGACCGAGCCTTGGGGTACACCATGGTGGATGTGGTGAGTAGAGGATATGTCGGTTCCTAAACTCACAACATATTTTCTCGAACGAAGAAAGCTCTGGATAATTTTGATAAGCGGTATTGGCAGCTTAAGTTTTAGTAGCTTATAAATCAAGGCATCGTGCCATACCGTATCAAAAGCTTTTTCGATGTCTAGAAGAACCAGTCCCGTTGACTCCTTGTCGATGAATTTGCCAGCTATGTGGTTTTTAATGCGCAAGACTTGGTGGATTGTGCTGTGACCACTACGGAAACCGAACTGAAAGTTTGGTAAGATGTTATTATCTTCCACAAAACGATCAATCCTTTCCTTAATGATTTTTTCTAAGAGCTTACTTAGACAGCTAAGTAGACTAATAGGTCTGTAGCTTTCGGGGCTGTTCTTCGGTTTGCCGGGTTTCGGGATAGGTATTACTTTTGCTGTTTTCCAACAGTCCGGAAAATAGCAATTCTTAAGACAAGCGTTGAAAATGAACGTTAAATAGTTACTTGCAGCAGGTGGAAGTGCTTTGATTAATTTGTTGTTAATATTATCGAGACCCGCAGCCTTTTTTGATTTCGATTTTTTTATCAATTCTTTAACTTTGCTGATATTAGTTGCGTAAGTACTTTCAGCTGGTGCTTGAGAAAGTACATGGATAGTGTTAGCAACTTCAGCTTCAGTATACGCGTCGCTTAAATGCATAGATATGGAGTGGTTCTTACTAAACGTGTTAGCAAGTAGGTTCGATTTCTCCACTGAAGAAATAAACAACTTGTCGTGAACTTTAAACGGAGGAATACTTGACCCTCTCTTTTTCATAATTTTTGATATTTTCCAGAACGGTTTGCTTGCTTTGTCAAGAGAGGAAAGGTGTTTATTCCAACACTTGTTCCTATATGCTGAGATTTCTTTTTTAATGATATTATTTAATACTTTAACATTAACTAGAAAGCAATCGATTGTATAACAAGGCCATTTTCTTCTTTCAGAGTTTCGTAGCCTAATCAGATGTAAGATATTTTCAGGAAGCGGTGCCTTATCAACTGGAGCAGTGGAATATTTAGGTATCGCAAGATCGGCCGCTCTATTGATAACAGAAACAAAATTGTTACATAGGATATCAATGTGCTCGCTACAGGTTATAGAATTTAGGCTGGTATCACCTAGAGCCAAGTTCGTCTTTATATATGATTTATAACAATTCCAGTTGGTGGCGGAATAGTTGTGGTATAAACTGGTACGATTTACAACTACTGTATGATTCACTGTGAGGCTGATCGGAAGGTGGTCTGAACTTAACGCATTTAGAGTTAATGGTACTGTGCAGTAATTTGGAATATTAGTGATATATAGAACAAGAGTTGAGGGGTTCTTGTTAGCAGTCGCTGGGATATAGGTGGGGAGCAGTGGATAAAGTATGGAAAAACTTGGGCTGGATTCAGTAACATCTAGTAAAATGTTACCCCAGCTGTTTGCCCTAAGACAATTCCACGACTGATGTCTGCAGTTTAGATCACCACCAATAATTACTTTGTTTCGAGTGTTGACTCTATACAATTTTTGCAGATCCCGCTTAAAGTAAGTAGATTTCTCAATGTTTCTATTTCCTCCAGGGAAATAGACCGAAAAAAGACTCACCTTGGAGTTGTCACTTAATGTTGCATCTATACTAATTTCCTCAATTAACTTAAGCCGCAATGAAGGACGCAAGGAATGTTCTATACATTTTTTCACAACAATGGCGACACCTCCACCACTAGCATGTACCCTGTCTAGGCGATAACATATGTAATTTTGATGTGAGAAAGAAATGTCTTGTTTGAGCCAGGTTTCTGAAACAAGTGCAATGTCAATATTAAAATTTATCAAGAAACTAAAAAATTCATGCTTTTTGTTTTTGATGCTTCTCGCATTCCAAGTTATGATGTTAAGAGAATTTCTTAACATGTTTTTTCCGAGTATATGTACTTAATAGCTAATGAAGTAATGACGTTAAATTGGTCAGCTTTAGTTTGACAAGCACTAAGCTTGGTTACAACTTCATTAAGAAGAGAGTTTATCTCGCTAAATGAGAACAGGCTATCATTAGTTAGTGTTTCTGACGGATTCTTCTTCGTGCGTGTCGTATCACTGTTGGAAGGTTGCTGGGTTTGATGGAGGCCTGAAGCCCAGGTGGATGAAGGAAGTGAAGGTTGACGCACAGATCGGGGTAGTGGAGGAAAATTATCAATGGATAATCGGTCGGGCACTGGCTGCTGTTTGTCACTCGGAGGCTGTAGGAAGGTTGTATTTCCTGTACCACGTCCGCGTGGGGATAATTTGCGGCGAATATCTATGTACTGCTTTCGGCTTATGCATTCTGGATCGGTGGATTTATGTGGCCCACTACAATTTGCACACTTGATGACCTCATTCGTTTTGCAGTCGGATGTTTTATGGTTTCCCGAACATATTGCACAGAAGCTATTTATATGACAATGCATCGAGCCGTGACCGTAGAGCTGGCAATTGTGACATTGTGTGACCTTACCTGGATTATGTTTTTTAAAGTCCCAGCGAACGATGGTTTTGAACAAGGTGGAGTAGTTCCG
The DNA here is from genome assembly GCA_963931805.1 of Microdon myrmicae. Lineage (NCBI taxonomy): Eukaryota > Metazoa > Arthropoda > Insecta > Diptera > Syrphidae > Microdon > Microdon myrmicae. The sequence continues at coordinate 160,540,618 of OZ007498.1, read as the reverse complement.
TTTTAGTTCGTTTAATTCAACAGTACCGCGTTGAATATAGGCGATGTACAAGTAGTGTTTGTACAGGGCTTTTGTTGACGGATTTAATGTGATGGTTTTAACATCTAGGCACTTAATCCCGAGTGCAATTAACTCATTTTTCACTATATCGTTGCTTATTAAGTCTAGCCCGGATAACACTACCTTTAATGGACGATTTTCCTTACGTGAGTGGGTGAAAAACTCACATTTTAACCGTAAGAGTTCGGTTCTGATTTTATTATATATGTCCATTGTTGGGGCACATATTTTTTGCCCAAGCGAAATGTTTTTGATTAAGTATTTGTCTATCTTAATGTTGCTCAAAATATCACGCACTTGAGCACTAGTTGTTTTTAATACCACAATTGGCGGAACGGTTTCTTTAGGAAGTTCTGCGCACTGTTCGTCATTGGTCGCATCCATTTCAGGAGAGTCTTCCATCAGACTTTGAAGTGGTTGAAAAAAGTTAGTGTTTGAACACACTTTAGATTTTTCTAGAACTTTATTGTTCACTTTTGAAAGTTTATCGGGAGGAGTTTGGCCTCCAATAACGGGGTCGTAACGCAACCGTTTGCGCTTTATTTTATTTAACACACGTGGCCCAGGGGCCATAACTTAACGGTTATAACACTTGTTCAAATTTTTGTATGCGGAAAACGAGGCAAAGAAAACAAGGTAATGATAATTAAATTGTGAAAATTATTGTGAAAATAACGGTTGATTAAGATAAATAGCACGAGCAAAACTGTGAGACAAGTTGTCTGCTTGAAAGTCAGCCAGGTACTCGATTTAATTGTTTATTTTAACTTTCAAAACACAAACTCAAAAACTCTAACTCACAACTCAAACCAAACTCTACTTCAAAACTAAACTGCTTCTCAACTCAAACTGCTCAAACTTCAATTGCTAAACCCCAACTCAAAACTTCTTTACTTCTCAAACTTTAATCTCAAACTTTCAATACTCAATACTTCAACTCCAAACTCAAACTGATTTTACTATTAAAATTTCTCTCTTCTTATGCTACTTATTGTTCTCATTGGTTGGAAATTATAATGTGAACAAAACAAATTTTCTCAAAGTATTCCTTTTGTCTCTGTGACTTTTAATTTTGAATAAACTTTGAACGAAAATCAAAGTGCTATGTTTTAAATGAAAAATGGTGCATGTTATGAAAAGGGGCATGTTATGAAAAGGGGCATGTTATGAAATGTGCTGTAACAGGCTTGATATAGAATATTGTGAAAGTTTATTAATGTTATGTATTAAGTGAGAATTAGATATGAACAGAAGTAGTTTTAAACGTGTGTTAGAAAAGTAATGAGATTCAGCGTTAAAAATCGAATAAGGGTAGTATTCTGGAATTCAACAAGCCCAATAACTGGGACATCAACTGGATACAGATCAATCACCCGTCTTCTAAAGTTATCGTCCTTGGCGAATTTAATGTACACAATTCCGGCTGGTTGGTACATTCTAACAGAACCAACGAGGCCGGGAGGCTGGCGGAGATGTTCGCTGTAAACCGCAATTTGACTCAACTCGTGGAAGAACCTATGCGAGTGCCGGATACCCGAGGTGATTATGTGTTGGTTTTTGGCTTTCCGGGTGGTGTGGGCTTGTTGATTTTCCATAAACAAAAGTCCAGAGTTGGCAGTGATTGAATTTATTGACTTACTATCAAAAGTACAAATTCTTTTGTACATTCGAATAACACTTGTTCTGATAAACAAATTTGTCGCTAAACAATTTACGGATTGATGCGCGATACTTTATAAAAATTGAGATAACTGTTTGGAGCACGTTTTCCTTTCGCCATTCAATTTCCCTGTTTTGTGAATCAGTCAACAGTTTCGAGTGAGTCGATCAGTGCCAACTTCGACTCTGGGAACAGAAAGGAAGGTGTGAAGTTGGGACAGGTTCAAGGTGGTGTTGGGTAAGATTGTGGGGAAGAAGTATGTACCTAATAAGGGCACGAGATTCCCTTCTTCCTCCACCATAGTTGTTCCACCGATACAATTTCACGATTGTTAGGAAGTCCGCCGAAAATAACAATCACAATCACTAAACACACTGACAATAATAGACGCCCAGAAACGAAAAGTACGATGCAGCAAAATGTCACTGAGGTTCCGCGGGAAAGAAAGTCAAATGCACTGTCCACCAAAAGAAACAAAACAAGTACATCGTCTCAGCATACCGTCCACCAGAGGTAAAACCAAATGAAAACACTTGCGACGTGTCGTCTGTAATTTATAACTTTTATTTTATCGGTAATTAAAGCACGCACGATGCGGACTTCATCATCATCATCGGCACTACAACCGGGAACCGGTCTTGGCCTTATTTAGCAACTCCTGAGGCTTGTTAAATTTTCCATAATGATTTGTTTTTTTCCGGGCAAGGTCATTAGTCTTGCGCCAGAGGCTCCCCGGCGGGGAAACGAACCCCGGTCTCCCGCGTGACAGGCGGGTATACTAACCACTATAGTATCGAGGAGCGCGGTACGGACTTAGTTTTAATTAATTTTAATATGGATTAAGCACTTCGACACGACTCTTAGAAACCACACCGTGCCGGCGCCGGTACGGTGGATGGCGGTGACCCGACCTCCTTGAAGGTTGGAAAACGACTCAACCGATATCCTCTCCGATAAGGATATCGTTTTTACCTAACACCAGAGACACGTAAAGTCTCTCTTGGTGGTATAGGAAACCAGATCTTGTGATAAAGGTCATGGTAGTAGGTGTGGTGATCGTTCAAATCGATGCTATTCACACGTGCAGTGGAACAACGAAACAGGCAGGCGGCAAAGACAAAAGGAAGAAAATGACCAAATGCGCCGTTGGTAATGCGGGTCATTGTTTACGCGATGCCTCGTCGCTATTATCGACGTTGGGAGAAAAAAGGTGCTAAAAGCAAATTGGATGTTTATGGCATCTTTGGCTGCAGTAGAAACCGGGTTCATATTTGCATTAGGAAATGCTGGAGAATTTGGTTTCAGCGTCTATTGCGCTAATTATATGCAGCTTCTTGGGTTGTTTATTGATAAGACAAACAAAAAAGGTTGCCAGGCAATGTGTATGAAAAGGTACATGACGCGGCTGGGAAAATAGACGGCGCAATATTTATGGTCCCTGTTGTAGTGCTCCAAAAAGCCCTACCATCTTTTTCCGCCATTCCTAACCCAAAATCCTATCAAAACCCACAAAAACCCAAACATAACCCAAAATTCGCCATAAACGAATCAAAATTCGTTTATCGCATAACATTTGCCCCCACGGCGAAGTTTAATCCAAAATCCGAATTAAAATTAAAATTCACAATAAACGAATCTAATATTCGTTTATTGTTCTATATTTGCTCCACAGCATCACCCAAATCCAAAATTCAGAGATTGTTATCTCTATCCTAAAAATTCCATTGAGTTAAACAAACAAAAACTCAAAAGCAGATACATTCACACATCTGCGTAATGGTTTCGTAAGAATTCAAGAAATTGATTTCTTATCTTGTGTAAACACAACATCTCGCTCGAAATATCCAAAAGATCGAGATTGTTGCACGAGAATGTGTATCTTTGAGATACAATTTTCGATTCCTTTTCCTTTATAAAGGAATGGTTTCGTGATCTCCGGGCCGCAGTCTAAATTCGTCTATAGTCCCTGGAGGAAGTACTCCAGGATAATCTTTGAAAAATAATAAAAACACATTCCAAAGGAAACAAGACGTGCTTTCATTTTTACCCAACAATGGATAGCTAAGTATCACCTGCCCCCCCACGGAAGACCAAGTGAAGACTAAGGACGAAGGCCAAACCAAAAGGACGTTACTCTTCCCTCTGGATCAGAGGAAGCACGGTTAACGACCCCTTGTAGGACAAGATTTCAGGAGCGGTCTGTTTTAAGAGATCGCCTTGTCCTTTTAAGGATCAGGAGACTCGCGTCCTGAAACTAACCCCTACAGAACACAACAAAAAATTTTGGTGGCAGCGCGTGGGATACCCAAAATCCCCTACCACAGAAGACTCGTGGATTATCCAACAATCCCCTACCGCAGAAGAGCAAAACTGCTGAAGCAACGAGGCGATTCAGGAGGATATCGAAGACTGTTGAATACCGGCAAAGTGAGATTTTTTAAAGCGTATTTCCGGGGCTTAGAACACCGGAATGCATAGTGACATTTAAAATCTTTTTTTTAAACAAAGTAAAACTTACAAGCGTTGCCTGGGGCTTAGATACCGGCTGTAGAGAAAATCAAAGTGTTAAGTGTATGACGGCCACGAGTCCCGTCGACAATCCAGTGGAAAAGAGGAAAAGTCTTTTCCTTGTACAACAGTGACTACAAACAACTAGGAGCACAACACCAGGACCAAGCAGCTAGATCCAGTGACGACAGGACACCCTACAAATCCGCAGTAGATCCAGAAAACAAAGGTATTAAATTTTTATTTATTTGTTAAGTGAAAAGTGATATAAAGGTAACTTAGTTGAAACAAAAAGTGAACTAAAATTAAATTCAGTTTTGTCATTTTTGTCATTTTGTCTTGGTAATTGGCTCCCAAATAAGTAAATTTTTAAAATGTTTGAATTGTTAACTAAAAGGGGACGCCAAGAATAAATTGAATATTTATTTTAATTGTTCTTTTACACTGGGATAAAGCTTATTAATAATTTGTACAAGTGCATTTAAATTTAACTTGTTTTTCTAAGAATAATAAGCAACGTTTTTCTCATTTTTCCAAGAAGAGTATACGCATAAAAAAGCCCAAAGTGATAAATATAATTAATAAAAGAAATTTTTCTCTCACACAAGCATATACAATATACAAGTACGCACTTACTTTTCGGCTAGTAGAGGCAAACATTTTAAATACATTTTTCTTAATAAACGGATCTTTCTTAAACGCATTTTTAAAAAACACATATTTTTGACAATTTTCAAAACTTTCTTCACGAATATATACATATACACATTTTTTCCAAAAACTTTTTCCCAAAATATCAACATTTTATTCTTCAAAAGGGGACAATATAAAAGACCCCACACAAAAATTAACTACAAATTTGGTTTTATTATTTATTTTTTTGATATATATTTTAATTAATTATACACATAAACATATATACATACACTTTCTTTTGGGAAGATTTTTCTTACGTGACAAGCTAAAACAATAACGAACAAATCAAAATTCTTGGTCCTTGTCCTTAGCGTCTTGTTTGGAAAATTTTCTTTGGGTTGAATCTTTTCCTTTGACTCATCTGTGGCTCTTCGAAAATCCATTTTAGGTTTAGACACTTTTTCCATAGGGCGAAAGGGTGGATTCTCTCACCTTAAGTAGAACAAAGGCTTTCTAATAGAATCAAAACTAACTGAGTTTGAAGACACTTCTCTTGTCGTTGGTCTTGTCTTTTCTCTTGGCCATATTACCCAACAATAATGAAGATCTCATCTCTTGGTTCTCTACCCCTTTTCACCATCATTTGGGAAGGTCTGTTTCACAAATATGTCGTGAGCGACAAAAATAAACCGGGTACGCGTTCGCAGAGACCTGAGCCCGAGCTCATACGAAATCGCGAGGACGAAATATCGGAAACCGTACGTATGGAAACACGCGAACAGAGTTCTAGAATGAACTTACCAATAGGATTAAGTGACATACTGGGACTCGTGCCGATATTTAACGGTCATCCTGACGAATTAGAGGGTTTCATCTCTTGTGGAGACATTTTGTTCTCACAAGCACAAGATGACAACCAGAAGTCCTTTATTCTAAGGGTGGTCAAAACCAGATTGCAGGGACCGGTGCGTGATTGTATCCGGCATAAAATCATTTCTAGCTGGAAAGATCTTGTTTCAGAATTAGAGGGAGAATTTAAACCTCTCATCTCTAGGTCTGCTGCCCAAAATAACTTAGTGGCAACAAAACAGGATAGCAAGGAGGGTGCGAAAGAATTTTCAACTAGACTCACACACCACCTGCATGAATTGGACAGCGCCACATACGCTAGTTCATCTGATCCTGCAGTCAGAACTTATCTTCTGGCTGAAAATCAAAGACTCGCTTTAAATACGTTTGAGGATGGGATACGAAATTCCAGCCTCAAAATCTTAGTAAAAGCGCATAGGGCTTCAAATCTCAAAGCGGCCATTAGCTACGCTTTGGAACAATCTCAAAGATTGAACAGCGATAACTCAATGCAAACTTCCACTAACAATTTTAGGAGAAACCAACTAATTGTTTGCCAAACATGCAACAAGAGGGGACATACTTCTGCGACTTGTTATCGCAACACTAATTTTCCTAATTTCGTCCCCCAACGCATTAAGACTGAGGCTGAACGTCTCCAATGCACATACTGTCGAAAGTATAATCACACTCAGGCAGAGTGCAGAACCAGGTTAGCTCATATGCGAAACCAGGACCAACATTCGACGAGTCGTAATCCCTTTAAAACTCATCTTAACCAATCCAATCAATCTCAAAATAGGACAATAACAAACTCGCCCCGCATTGAAAATCGTAATACCCGACAAAATCAAAATATTAACAGGGTATCCAATCAACAACAGGGAAACGAACTCACTCGGGCAGCGAGCAACGGCAATCCTTCTCGAGTTCAGACAATCGCCGATATACACCCCATCCCGATGTAAATTTTCAAATGCGCGTATTTTTCTGCCCTGAATTTAAGGAGCCAGTAATACGTGTAAAATTTAATCCATCGGATAAACAATACTCGACTTTCCTTATCGATACAGGCGCCGACATCAGCCTGATCAAATTAGATAATCTTTATATTGAACAATCTGTAGAAAATTCAGACCCAGTGACTATATCCACCATTGCTGGAAAAACGGTCAGCACATGCGGAAAGGTATTGGGGGAGTTCGAATTCATAACTGATAGGCACTCCATACCCTTTAAGCATAATCTATTTGTAGTGGGAAGCAACGTAGACTTCCAACACGATGGCATACTGGGAAGCGATTTCCTTACGAAGCACCAGTGCCACATTAACTTTGAAAAGGGATTCCTTAAATTCGCTGTAAAGAAGAGAACTATGGTAGAACTCGAGCAGCCTTTAGGGAACAAAAATGAGGTCAAGGAAAATATTCAGAAGGCCACGCCTTACGAGGTATCTTCCACGGATAATACAGGCATTCTTGAAAAATTGGATAACACCGTTCGTGAGTCAACATCCGAATCCGTTTGTCTACGGGCCGGATCTGATGCTGTGACAAACACAACGAAACCAACCACCCTTGAATCTTCCTCTCCCCATTTAAGTAAAGTTTGTGGTAACAGAAAAGGTAAGGAAACTGCCGAAAAACTGAGTTCAGGAAAACATGAACCTGAAACTCTAATACCGTCAGTAAATTTAAAACGAAACACCACGGTCGACTACATAAAATTGCATTCACGATCTCAACAAATAATGGAGATTCCCTTTAAAGAAAAATCCAGTCAAGAACTGATTATTAAAAAATCCGAGATCATGCCAGGGATATATCTGGGTAATAGTTTGACAACACCACAGGACAACAAAATAAAGGTATTATTAATGAACACATTAGACACCGATCAAGAAGTAAGCACCAACGACATAGAAGTCGAATGGGAAGATCTGGATGACTACAATGTGTTACAGGTGGATGAAACTAAGAACTTTCTAAAAAATAGGCTTGGACGGCTAGACTCACTCCTAGAGTTGCGTCATTGTAACCAGGAGGAAAGGAAATCTATCCTAGACATCTGCCGCAGATTTAACGATCTCTTTTACTTAGAGGGCGACCATCTCACACACACTGACGCCATAGAGCATCAGATCATCACTGAAGAAGGAAAGCCCCCACTTTATATAAAACCGTATCGCCTACCAGATAGCTCGAAGCAAGAAATCCACAAACAAGTGAATGAAATGCTTCAAGATGGCGTGGTACAACCAAGTTTCAGTCCTTGGAATTCCCCTCTCTTACTAGTACCCAAGAAGGCAGGACCTGATGGGACAAAACGGTGGAGAGTAGTTGTCGACTTTAGAGCCTTAAATAAAATAACAGTCGGAGATGCATATCCATTGCCCAATATTACAGATATTTTGGACCAGCTAGGAAAAGCTAAATATTTTAGCACTTTAGATCTAGCAAATGGTTTCCACCAAATATGCATGGACAATAGAGACAAGGCAAAAACAGCGTTTAGCACACCCTTCGGACATTACGAATATAATCGAATGCCCTTCGGACTTAAAAACGCACCCGCCACATTCCAAAGGCTTATGAATAATGTACTCATGGGTCTCCAAGGAATAGAATGTTTCGTCTATGTAGATGATATTGTAATTTACGGATACGATCTGAACGATCACAATTCCCGACTTACCAGAATTTTCGAGCGATTACAAAGGCACAATCTGAAAATACAACCAGAAAAGTGTCACTTCATAAGGAAGGAGCTCACCTACTTAGGGCATGTTATTTCAAAGGAAGGTATAAAACCAGATCCAGAAAAAACTAAAGCGGTGAAAACGTTTCCAACGCCCAAGAAACAAAAAGATGTAAAATCTTTTCTCGGTTTTGTAGGCTACTATAGAAAATTTATCCCTAATTTCGCCGAACTGGCAAAACCTTTAAGCAGATTGCTCAGGAAGAATGTTCCATTTTATTGGGATGCCTTTTGTGACGAGGCATTCACAACTCTAAAAAGAAAGGTTATTACCCCACCAATACCGGCTTATCCAGACTTTAACCGGGAGTTTATTATAACCACGGATGCTAGCAATGTTGCGTTAGGAGCAGTGCTATCTCAAGGTACAATAGGACAAGATAAACCTATTGCTTTCGCTAGCCGAACTTTAAACGACGCAGAGACTCGATATACAACATCCGAAAAGGAATTATTGGCAATCGTTTTTGCACTAGCCCAGTTCCGACCATACGTTTGCGGACGAAAATTTACTATAGTCACAGACCATAGCTCTCTACAGTGGCTTATAGGACGAAAAGATCCTACATCCAGACTTATGCGATGGAGAATTCTACTCGAAGAGTATGAGTACACAATCGTCCATAAAAAAGGAAAGCAAAATGCAAATGCTGATGCTCTCAGCCGTATAACAATGACTACCCCAGTCGATTCCATCAAAAATAATATCCTCGTCACCACACGAAGTAAAGCCAAACTCGAAGAAGATGTGGCTGCACAATCATACAAAGATACTACCAATCTTGTATGGCAAGAACAAACAGGGTCCATCTATACCAAGAAAAAACTTGGACTACGTATTATAATCCTCCCATTGATAGACTCTGCTGAGGAAAAAAACCTGGCAGGAAGAATCCCAAACTTCACCAAGCCAGACGTAGGTAAAATTACGTTTCATGAGCAAGATGGGCTATGCGCCATCACATTGCCATTGCCTTTCAGAAACCTAAGCGACCAGGAAACCGCTAAGAGTTCCCTTATTGATCTGAAGAAGATTTGCGAAGACCGGAATTTCAATTCCATTGGAATTTTAGTGCCCTTCATAGAAAACGAATCAAAAGCAGCACTCAATAACTTGCTAAAAGAAACGTTTGCTCACCTCAACGTGACAATGTACGTTTTCTCCAATAAAAAGAAGCTTCTAACAGATCCTAACGAAATACAAAAGTTACTCGCGGAATACCACAACTCACCTTTCGGAGGACACCAAGGAGCCACCCGAACAATCAATAGATTGAAGCCAAAATATTACTGGCGCACAATGGCCGCTGACGTCGCGGCGTATATTCGAAAATGTGCTTCCTGTCAGATAAACAAAAGTGGAAGGAATCCTAGAATTCCTATGAAGATAACCACAACAAGCTCAAAACCTTTCGAAAGAATTGCTTTAGATATAGTAGGACCATTACCAGTCAGCTATAATGGAAATAAATACCTACTAACGTTTCAAGACGATTTGACTAAATTTTCAGGAGCTTACGCACTGGCCAGCGCCGAAACCAAGGACGTGGCCAGAATTTTCGTTGAAAATATCGTCTGCCAGCACGGCATACCATCTTCTCTATTAACTGACCGAGGTGCAAATTTTCTCAGCGCACTTTTTAAGGACATTTGTTCCTTACTTAAAATGAGAAAACTAAACACAGCACCCTACCATCCACAAACGAATGGAGCACTAGAACGGAGCCATAGAACTCTGGTGGAATACCTCCGCCACTATGTAAACCAGGATCCTCTCACTTGGGACACCTGGATACCTTACGCAATGTTTGTGTACAATACTACACCCCACAGTAATACAGGCTACACGCCGCATGAATTACTATACGGTTTCCCAGCCGAAATACCCAGTTCTCTTAGACAAAACCCCGAAAGCTCTTATAACTACGACCATTACGCAAACGAATTAAAAATGCGATTACAACATGGTTATCGTACAGCCAAGGGAATACTGATAGAGAAAAAACAAAAATCTAAGGTATACTACGACCAAAAAGTAGGCCGTAAGAAATTTAATGTTGGCGACAAGGTTCTATTAAAGAATCACTCAAGACCTAACAAACTAACCTCCCTGTGGAAAGGCCCCTACGAAATTGTAAAGATCCTATCCGAAGAAAATTCAATCCTCAAAATAGGAAAAGGAACTCGAATAGTCCACAACAATAATATAAAACTATTTGTGGACTAGGCAATCACGAATAAGAAACTCCAAAGAAAAATAAAAGTTGAAAAAAAAAATATATATATGTATAGATAACCTTAAAAAAGAAAAAAGAGAAATAAATAAATGCATACACGTATAGTAAACACAAAAAAAAAAATTATAAACTAACACTGTACCAAAATACCACGATAATGTATTTAAAATTTGCGAAAAAAATTTTCTATTCAAATAATTGTATACGAATAAAATAATTTTGTAAATAGTATGCAACACTTTTAATACAAAAAAAAAAAAAAGAAAAAAAAAAACAAACAAAACACAAAAAAAATAAATATATAGATAAAAACAAATATTAACGCACTTAATAAAATAAGTTTATATCATGTTTTAAATAACCACCACTAACTTAAATAAATAAACAACAACAACAAAATTTTGTAATAATAATAAATAATCTTAGGTTATAAGAAAAAACACATTATATATATATGAAAAAACGAAAATACAAAAACAAAACTTACAAAACAGTGTTAAAATAAGAACTTCTAATATTTATATAAATTCAAAACAGTTTTCAACTAAGAAAATACTAAGAAAGTAAGAAAATTTTTATATAACAAAAAACAAAAAGGAAAAGTTATAGAATTAAATTGTACGTCCAAATACATGGAAAAAATTATATAAATAAATAAACGCCCGACTAATAAGGACAATGAAAAAAAAAGAGAACAAAAATAATATATGTAAATAAATTTATACGAGTATATAAACAATGAAAATTCTATGTAATATACAAATTGTAAGAATAAACCATAAAAACCTTACTTATCTATGTATCTTTTTACAAATAGTACTTTATAAAAAAAAAAAAAAAAAAAAAAAAACGCAAAGTTAAATTTAATATAATGAATTCAAATACTTATGTAATTATAAAACATTCTACAATTAACCTTACACTCAGAAAAAAAAGAAAATATTTTATTATATAACCATTGTGGAAACTTGAATACACGACCATAAATACGAATACATAAATATTAAGAAAAAAAACAAAGAACAAAAATTACACATTTATAATAAATATTGTATACAAAAAGCTACTATGTTAGAAAATATCAGGCATATGTAACGGAATCACGATACCGTCATCCTTATTCCCAATCACACCATTTTCCAGAAAATTAATCTCATAAAGATCAATTTTCTTTTTTTCAAGGAGGGGAGGATGTAGTGCTCCAAAAAGCCCTACCATCTTTTTCCGCCATTCCTAACCCAAAATCCTATCAAAACCCACAAAAACCCAAACATAACCCAAAATTCGCCATAAACGAATCAAAATTCGTTTATCGCATAACATTTGCCCCCACGGCGAAGTTTAATCCAAAATCCGAATTAAAATTAAAATTCACAATAAACGAATCTAATATTCGTTTATTGTTCTATATTTGCTCCACAGCATCACCCAAATCCAAAATTCAGAGATTGTTATCTCTATCCTAAAAATTCCATTGAGTTAAACAAACAAAAACTCAAAAGCAGATACATTCACACATCTGCGTAATGGTTTCGTAAGAATTCAAGAAATTGATTTCTTATCTTGTGTAAACACAACATCTCGCTCGAAATATCCAAAAGATCGAGATTGTTGCACGAGAATGTGTATCTTTGAGATACAATTTTCGATTCCTTTTCCTTTATAAAGGAATGGTTTCGTGATCTCCGGGCCGCAGTCTAAATTCGTCTATAGTCCCTGGAGGAAGTACTCCAGGATAATCTTTGAAAAATAATAAAAACACATTCCAAAGGAAACAAGACGTGCTTTCATTTTTACCCAACAATGGATAGCTAAGTATCACCTGCCCCCCCACGGAAGACCAAGTGAAGACTAAGGACGAAGGCCAAACCAAAAGGACGTTACTCTTCCCTCTGGATCAGAGGAAGCACGGTTAACGACCCCTTGTAGGACAAGATTTCAGGAGCGGTCTGTTTTAAGAGATCGCCTTGTCCTTTTAAGGATCAGGAGACTCGCGTCCTGAAACTAACCCCTACAGAACACAACACTGTCATGACGGTTATATTGAATGCAATCCGAATTATTTTGTTTACAGGAATTCATCTAAGAAAATTTGACTGGCGATGCAGATGCCGAAATTGATTGGAAATTCCTGGTAAGCTAATAAAGAAATCTTAAGGAGCAGTGGTATGCGAAGAGAATGCATGAAGGTAAGTTTTCTTTACAGGGACTTAAAGATCATAGATTTGATCTCTTAAATGCGTGCAGCATTTACAGGTACTAATACTGTTGCATTAGCAAACTTAAGGGAGTAGGGTAGTAGTTATGGGGGTTTTTCAGGTAAGTAGACCGTAGGGTTTGGTGGAACCGCCACAAGATCAGCTATCAATTGATCAATTCTCAACATTATGCGAACACCCTGGATCTGGAATCTCCCCTGGAAACAGCGGCCAGAAATAGAGCTTTTAAGCAGTGGCGCTGGAATCCCTCCAATGTTAACAGAACGAATTTTGTTAGAATCTAAAACACATGCAAGCAGGCGATTGATACCGCGGAGAAAGCAACAACGACAGAGTGACCAATAAACTCTTTGAGTGATTAAACGAAATTCATCTGATAAAACTTGGCTTGATAAAACATGCGAACAGATTACAGCGGCCAAAAAAAGAGCTTTTAAACAGTGGCGCTGCAATCCCACCGATGTTAACAAAAAGAATTTTGTTAGAATCTGAAACACGTGCAACCAGGCGCTTGATATCGCGAAGAAGGCAACAACGATAGAGTGAGCAATAAACTCCTTGAGTGCCCAACTGGTTCGCGCCCCATCTGGTCAACGGCAAGGACTGTCAGCAATAACTTCGCCCTCTTCTCTTTTCCTCCGTTAGTGACGGGCAACATGACGTTAGCCACAAATTCAAAGGATAAAGCTGACGTGTTCACGAATTTATTTTCCGCGAATTCAAACCTCGATACTGGTCTGTTGAAGGCACCTGTGGTAGCGCCGGTGTGGTCTTCGGTGGAGGATGTGAGGTGCCGCCCGTGTTCTATTCAACGCATTCTTCGTGGAATGGACTGTAAGAAGGCAACCAGCCCGGAAGGAATACCAGCAATAGTACTTAAGAACTATGTTCCAGAACTGTTGCCAGTTCTTGGCAGACTCTTCCGCTTATGCTGTGCACGGAGGACGTTTCGTACCTGCTGGAATAGAGGTCGAGTTCAACCAATCCAACAAAGGCGGAAAAGTGTCTCCCACAAAATTACTGCCCGACAGCGTTACTGTCTATGTTATCTAAGGTGATGGAAATGGTCATCAATGCCGAGTTAATTAAATATATGGAGTACAACGGACTTCTGAATGATCGTCAATACGGATTCCTTGGCAGGCGGTCCACGGGAAACCTTTTGACACTTATAACCGATATATGGAAATCTGCGATTCAGGGGCATGGTGAGTCAAGAGCGGTCGCAGTGGATATCTCCAAGAATTTTGGCCGCGTACGGCACGGGATAACCGATATATGGGCATCTGCGATTCAGGGGCATGGTGAGTCAAGAGCGGTCGCAGTGGTTATCTCCAAGACTTTTGACCGCATACGGCACGGGACATTGCTGAGCAAACTTCGTTCATACGGACTTTCCCAGCAGATTTGCGACTAGATGAAGAGCTTCCTCGAAAATCGATCGATGCGGGTTGTTGTGGATGGCGAATATTCGGATCTGTGTAATATTAATTCCGGGGTACCTCAAGGTTCTATTTTGGCTCCAACCTTGTTTTTGCTTAACATAAGTGGTTTGTTGGAGTCGATGGATTACAGGGTGTTCAACTTTGCGGGTGATAGTATGCTTGCTCCCTCTTTTTCGAGTGATCGGCCGATTAGTGCAGCAACGTCACACCAGCTGAGATGTAGCCAGACCGACTCTCTGAATTGGGATCTGTATAAGGTCCTGTAGTGGGAAAAGGCCAATCTCGTCAAATTCAATCCAACGAAGACATTTACAAAGAAAAATGGATCATTGGCTCCACAGTTGATGATGAATGACCAGGCCCTCGAATCTGGGAAAAGCATGAAACTGCTCGGCGTCACGGTCTGCGGGAATGTATCGTAGAATAAACACGTATCGAACATCGCCAGGTCCGCCTCTGGAAAACTGAGTTGTCAATTTAGATCCAACAAATATCCTACTCCGGTTCAACTTTTTCTTCTGTATAAATCCCAATTTAGACCCGTGCTCGAATATTGCTAACATGTTTGGGCTCTGCTCCTACGCATAACCTGAATATATTTGAGAACTTACCGAGACGACCTATCTGCCTGATTGGGGACACGGCGCTGACTTCGGGACTACAGTCGGTATCACATCGAAGACGCGTAGCTGATATCTGTGAGCTTTACAGATATTATTATGGGTACTGTTCTTTGGAGATTCATGGTATTGTTCCGCGCAATTCGGTTTATATGCGCTCCACAAGACAATCCGGCGGATCGCACCGATTTACGGTTCATCTCCCGACGGCACGGACTTTTCCGCATCAGAACTCGTTCCGTTACAGAGCGGGAAAGCCGTGGAAATCCCTCGCCGTGCGAGTGCTTCCAGGGCGTTACAACCTGCAACTGCTCAAGAAGAATTGAAACAGTTATTTGATGGCATCTCGGGCCGCCGTGTCGGTGCTGTAGGTTCGCATCTCCTGAGAGAAGTATAATAAAAAAAGACGTTCGCATTTCAGATACTTTTATTTGTAGTTTTTCTACCATTCGCCACCAGCGTATTTTCATTGGGATTGCTTACATTCCTCCCGTTGCATAGTGTTGTTGATGAAATGATGACGACAATGCTATTTCAAGGTTTGTTTTATTTTTAATTGTATATGGCGTGCACCTGATCCTGAGTAGCGTATGAAAAGTATTGCGTCGAATACCACTAGGCTGGGGTTTTAGGTGTTTCATGTGTCGAACGAAAAAGTTTTAAAGATAAGTAATTAATAGCCCGCTAATTAAAGTTGGCTAGGTATCCCAAATAAGATCGACCACATTCTAAAGTAAATAAATAATGACCACAAATGGCAGCTTCGTTTGCCAAATTTCAGGTGAAAGTATTCGCTATTTTAGATCTTTTACATTAAAGATTTCTTCGTTTAGATGTTTTATATCAAACGTGCAAATCGTAAAAAGTTTGCAAAATCAAAAGTAATAACTGGATATCGAATGACGGTAATAACCTTAGTTAGATAAGGTTAATCTTTCCATGTAGAGTGAGTAGGTTTTCTTTGAAATTCATGACCATTACTCACCGTTTGTAGCAAAAAAATAATAATAAACAAGTGTTGCCTATTAGCATCTCAAGGTTTCTGCTGAATAACGATAAAAAGAAATCTGATTGACCGTACTACTAGTTTTTTAACATTTAATTTGAACACACACTCAGAAGTTGTCCACGCATGAGGTAAATAGATATAGATAGATAATGTATGGTATAAGAAAATCTGCTGCCACTATTGTTGAGTGATAAAAAGCTAACAAGGTCTCATTATTAATGGCCATTGAAAAGTGTGCAACAATTGGGATTTCTTCTTACACGAAACGCGTGCACAAGTGGGATTATGAAATATCAAAGTTGTTATCTTATGGCTGGCTGGTTAGACAAATTACTTATGTTCTGCAACCGGCAATGTGTAACAAAAGGAAAGAAAAAAGGGGAACTGGAAAACGAGTTACTTTCAGAAATTGTTTATATTAGTTATTATATTATGTTATATATTCATCATCATCATCGGCACTACAACCGGGATCCGGTCTTCACCTTATTCAGCAAGTCTTTCCACCGGTCCCGGTTCTGAGCCGTTCTCATCCAGCTTGGCACTCCCAAGCTCTGGACGTACTGGTCTACGCCATCCCGTTCATCGCAGACAAGGTCTGCCACGCTGTCTCCTTCCATACATTCACGTCACAAAGGACTTTCTTGGCAGGCTCCTCTTCGCTCATTCGAGCTAGGTGTCCCGCCCACCGGACTCTACCGAGCTTGATTTTTCTTACAATATTAGCTTGAAGGTAGGTCGCGTACAACTCATGGTTGTAGCGTCTCCCGAAACGTCCTCCCTTACATAGGGGGCCAACAATGCTCCTAAATACCTCCCTCTCGAATGCGTCTAAGAGTTCTGAGTGCCTTTTATTGAGCACCCAGATCTCGGATCCATACATGAGTACTGGTAAGACCATGGTCTTGTACAGTGGTAGCTTGGATATTCTGGATAAATTTCGGGATTTGAAGAGCCTTGATAGGGCTTTGTTGGATTTGATCAGCCGTTCGCGTGTTTCTTCTTCCATATTGTTATCGGCTGATACTATTGATCCAAGGTAGTTAAAGGATTGCACAACTTCAAATTCGTGCTCCACTACCCTGATAGTTTGACCAATGTTAAATCTTCTCTCTGCAGACCGTGTACTTTGTTTTCCCCTCATTAATGTGCAGTCGCAGTTTTTGTGCCGCCTGTTCGATATGGGTGAAAGAGTCCTGTGCAGCCGCATAGGATCTACCGATGATGTCGATGTCATCTGCATAGGCAGGTATCTGGCTGGACTTTGTGGCAATAGTCCCTCAAGTTGTAACGCCAGAGTCACGGAATGGTTTCTCCAACGCCAGGTTGAAGAGGAGGCAGGCCAGACCGTCCCCTTGTCGGAGTCCATTACAGATGTTTATTGGTTTGGACAGCAATCCCGCTATTTTTACTTGACTAGTTACGTTGGTCATGGTCAACCTACAAAGTCGTATCAATTTGTTTGGAATGCCGAACTCCATAATGGCATTATATAGTTCTACCTATGCTGTCCTAGCCGGCCTTGAAGTTTATAAATAGATGATATAATGGAATCTTAAATTCCAGACATTTTTCCATCGTCCGCCTAAGGGTGAATATCCTGTAATGAAGCAGGATCGCCATGTAATATAATGTCAGAGTCGCCATGTACTAATTCGACTGTTGGAAGGATCTATCTAAAACCTACTTCCCTACTGTTGTTGTATGAAGCGCAGCCCGCTTAAATTTCATGGCGTAGGCGCCACAGTGGTTGAATTAAAAACGTTTTGGGTATTTGATTGATTTATTATTGAAATTGTTGGGGTATTTATACTCCCAATCAATCACTCAATTATTCATAAATTTCTTAATCTACTCATACAAATTATGCTTCATAAGCCATTTCACACTTAATTCGTAATTCACTCAAAATACAAAAATGTTTATTGTGCTATTCTATTCTCTACCACCAGCTTGGTGAATAGTGTAAAAACAATGACATGATTTGACCCAATTAATTTGTGAATCATTTGCCAGCAGCAAGTTCGCAAACAATTTCCATTTGATTCTTACAAATCGTAATCGGAGCAATTCGTTTCTTTTACTCAATGAAATGAAACGACCTTGAATTGTTGTCGGCAACGAATCTGGTTACCTGAAACTTGCTAATAGGACAAGGTCAAATTGATTTACTTGATATTATACTTCATGGTCATTTCGTGGATGTGTTGTTACACTACAATCTGATCAATCGCTGATTTGCCCCGATATTTCCCAATAATGACTTTGGCGTATGGGTCTATCCGATCTTGTAGGATAGTGGAGAGTATCTTATAGGCGATACTTCACAATGTAATGCCACTGTAGTTGCTGCACACGGTGATATCTCCCCCCACTCGACTCCGTCGTTGAAGAGCTTGCGGCTTCTCGATCTTTGCTCGGCCAACTCGACATCACTATATCATCCGTGCATACGAAGCAAACAAACCCCCACCCCACTCCACGATGCGTGTGGTCTCTATATGACGAACTTCAGAACGTAACTCTCTCTCTGTCTCTTCCCACTACGCCCCGAAATACCTGTCCCACCCCTTTCCTCCCCCCCCCATCAAGCCGATTCTCCACTAATAGTCCACTTTGGCACATCTGCTGAATGGCAAACTCGGATCAATAAACTGGAGTACTCAAATCTAGCAGTTACATCATACCTGTTAAAGGCCGCACATAAAACCGTGAACCCCGCTTGGATTGCTGATTTCTTCCTGATGAAATTCAGCTTTCCCGTAAAAGAATGATACTCGCTTCCTGGTAGCAAGAAGAAACCTAGTTTCCGCTTAGTCCTCCTCTCCAGATATGACTGGATTTTCAACTCGGAAAAAAACGTACACTGTAGGATCACCAGGATGACTTTATCTCTAAGCAACTCCAACAAACCGTCAAAACCCTTGCTCTCTATACCCAAACCCGCACTTGGAAATAACTACACTACTGTCTATCCCAAATCGAGGCTCAATTTTCTTCCAAAATCGTCCGGAGTACCCCACGTTTCAGTTACAACTCGTCCTATAAAGTTCCTTCCCAAGCCAAATATTACGCACACCCCTTCTCCTAATCCTAGAAGCTGTTCTAACTCCGTGGGAGCAATAAAAAAACAAACGGTACTTAGTTTTAACTCTTTATATTTTCTTTTAATTTTACTATTTAATTGATATAACGAAGTGATCTCAACAACAGGTGAGAAAATGTCCTGTTGCGATTTTTGGTGGATTGCGTGGGATGGCCAGGTTACCCATTGCCAGGTTATCCATTGCCAGGGTGTATGGTTGCCATGAACATCCGGAGATGTGTCTGCTCCAGACGTTGATGTTGCAGTAACTTGAGGAGGTGTTGAGTTACTGTGGAAATTTGTCGATGGCTGTACTTCATGTTAAGATGGGGTGAGTGTCAGGTTGGGGTCGTAACTCGCGCAGTCGTCTCCCCGATCCAACCCTAAGACGTCCCACCAAACCCTCTCCCAAGCAAAGGGTTTAACCGACCCCCCCCCCTCCCTTTATCTCATCAAGACCGCACTCCTTATCCCAACCCCCCCCTCCACACACTCCCGTAATATCGTTTTGCCCAACACGAACCTAACCACTTCCCCCACATCATATCTTGTCCCTAACCCCAGCCCCTTTCCTTTCTTTGACCTGAAAGATGTGCTAAGTACACCAACTTCCATAGACCGCACACTCTCAAACCATTAGGCCCCCTCCATGAAGGCACATCCCATTTGCCCTCTGAACCTTGCTCAAGATGAATCTCTCACCTCCCCGCTCCATCTCCCCCTTACCATTTACTATCAGAATGTCAGAGGACTTCGGTCTAAAACCCATTCAGTGTTACTCACTCCCTTCCCTTTGATATACGCTCTGAGCGAAAGTAACCTCGCCATCAGTCTCAATAGCCTCTACCACAATTACCTCACCAAAGCTCAATTCAACCTGATCAACGACCCCAAATCTTTCTTCCACTTTATCAACTACAAACGCAAATCTGATGCCTACCCCAACTCTCTTTTCTACGGCTCAACTACTACAACTGACTCCAATACCATAGCCAATCTTTTCGCGTCCTTCTTCAAACTATCCTTCATGGACGACTCTTTCGAGCCTAACCCCTCTTACTTCACTGGCCTGTCTGAATTCTTCCTCGGCCCTCTCATCCCACTACACATTCAACAATACCAAGTTATAGAAAAACTTGAACAACTGAATGACGATTTCAGTCCCGGCCCAGACGGACGCCCTGCTATCCTCTTAAAAAATTTTCCTCTTCTCTCTTTCCCGCTCGCCTCAATCTTCAATCCATTTCTTGCACAAGGTCTATTCCCTGACATTTGGAAATCCTCCTACATAACCCCCATACATAAAAAGGGGCAGAAAACGATATTTCCAGTTATCGTCCCATTGCTAAGCTTTCGCACATTCCTAAACTGTTCGAAGGCCTTCTATATGATGCGTTATATTTTCATTGCACACCCATCATCTCTCCCAACCAGCACGGCTTCCTCTACGGCAGGTCGACTACTACCAACCTTGTCGAGTTCACACCCCACACTCTCCTTTCCCTAGAAAACCGCGATAAGGTCGATGTAATCACTACCGACTTTAGCAAGGCCTTCCACAAAATCTCCCACAACCTCATTCTCTTTAAGTTATCTTCCCTTGATTTTGAACCCCTGCTGATTAAGTTGATCTCATCCCATCTCGATTATCGAACCTGCCACGTGCGATTTAGATCCACCCTCCCCGATCCTTTTTTTTCAACCTCAGGTGTCCCCCAGGGCAGTCATCCCGGCCCTCTCCTATTTATCCTAACCACTAACGACATAGGCTCTAGTATCAATCAGTCCTTCGTCCCTCTTTACGCGGATGATACCAACATTTTCAAGACAATCCGCTCTCCCCTAGACTACTCACTTCTCCGATCGGATCTCGACAGCTTTTCGCCTTGGTGCGAAAATAACTGCCTAGAACTGAATATCGCCAATTGTCACACAATCACCTTCTCTCGGAAGCGCTCCCCCACCCAGCCACGCTCCTATCTCTTACTGAACCAACCGATAACATCGACTTCACCTAAACAATTTTTAGTTTGTTGTGATTTTTCATTAAAATTTGGCGACTTAAAAATTGTTTTAATACTTTTTTTACGAGTAAGGGTTTTTAATTGACCTTCAATTACTACCTTAGCGGTTGTGTGCTTGTTGATAAAATGTACGGATCCACGCGAATTTTTTTACTATGCTATACTTTTTATTGGCGTGTAGGAACCCGGAAGTTCATGACCTCACCGACTCGACTCCGCCATCGTTCCCTGTCCTGTGCACTCTCCTTCCACGCTTGACCAGTCGATCCGATCTTCTCAAGGTCAAACCTAACATTGTCCTCCAATCTCCGTCGCGGCCATCTTTTTTCTTAGTCATGCCGGTCTCTTTCCCGTTGGTCTGCCGTCAAGAATTTTACGCACAGTCCTATCGTTGCCCATTCGCGTTACATGTCCGGCCCATCTTAATCTTCGTGACTTGATTACTCCCATTCTTGTGGGTTTGTGGAATAGCTCTTCCGATTCGTGGTTGTGGAGTTTCCTCCATTGTCCTGCTTTCTAGTCATATTTACCGCCAAAGATATCCCTTAAAACTTTATTCTCGAATACGCGGAATTTGTTTTCTTCCCGTTTTGTGAGAGCCCATGTTTCGCATCCGTATAGAGCAATCGGCATGATTACGGTTCTATAGACACGGAGCTTTATGCTACGCAGCTTTATGTTACTGACTGCGTGCCAACTAGCGTTGCCGGAGTGTAGTCTTTTGTTAATTTCCTTCGACATTTCGTTACTGGCCGTCAGTATCGTTTCCAGATATTTAAATTCTTTAACTTTTTCAAATATCTTGCCTCTGACGTTTTTATGTGTTCCCTGAGACTCATCACACCTTCGCCTACCGGGTTTTTCGTGAGATTGTTTTTTGTATATTGATTATTCATTCTTGTTCCTACGAGTCTTGGGGTTTCAGATAGTCTGCCATATCAAAGCCCATCTTCGATATGGTAAAGTCTGCTAACAGCTCTGATTCAACCTGGTATCAAACAGGCGCCGTTATAATACAGCCGGTATACCCCTGGCTGGCTCCTCGATAGTATAGTGGTTAATATACCCACCGGTCACGCGGGACACCGGGGTTCTATTCCCCGTCGAGGAGCCTCTGGCGCAAGACTAATGACCTTGCACGGAAAAAACAAATCATTATGGAAAATTTAACAAGCTTCAGGACTTGCTAAATAAGGCCAAGATCGGTTCCCTTTTGTAGTGCCGATGATGATGATGATGAGGTCCACCTGCTCTCGGTCTCTTCCCCGTTAGTTTACCGTCAAGAATTCTATGCATGGTCCTATCATCGCCCATTCGCGCTACGTGTCCGGCCCATCTTAATCTTCGCGACTTGATTACTCTCACTATTGTAGGTTTGCGGTATAGCTCTTCCAATTCGTGGTTGTGGAGTCTCCTCAATTGTCCTGCCTCCTGTCATATTTGCCGCCAAATATACCCCTTAAAACTTTGTTCTCGAATACGCGGAATTTGTTCTCTTCCCGTTTTGTGAAAGCCCATGTTTCGCATCCGTATAGAGCAATCGGCATGATTATGGTTCTATAGACACGGAGCTTTATATTACGTGATAGCAGTTTGGATTTTAATAGTTTACTGGCTGCATGCCAACTAGCGTTGCCGGAATGTAGTCGTTTGTTAATTTCCTTTGACGTTTCGTTTCTGGTCGTCAGTATCGTTCCCAGATATTTAAATTCTTTGACATTTTCAAATATCTTGCCCCTGACGTTTATATGTGTTCTCTGAGGTCCACCTGCTCTCGTCGTAATCATGTATTTCGTTTTGTCTTCATTTATTTCTAGGCCCATCTCTTCTGCCGCTTGCATGATGATTTCACAGTTTTTACTTATAGTTTCGAGATTATCGCCCAGAACGGCGATGTCATCCGCATATGCGAGCACTTGTGTGACCCCGTTCAGGGATGATCCGGCCGTGTTGCCGTCTTGTACCTCTCTGATGACTTACTCGAGCACAAGTTTAAAAAGACATGGTGAGAGGCCACCCCCCTATTTTAGTCCGTCGCGGATTTCAAACTGTTCTGAGAGGTGGTTTTCTATTCTAACTCGGCCTCTGTTTTCGTTCATGCAAATTTGAATGAAGGCGGCATATTTTTACGGGATTCCCAACTCAAATACAATATGGTAGAGTTTTTGCCTTGCGACTGAGTCGTAGGCTTTTTTGAAGTCAACGAACGGTTGGCGAACCGTCTCTCCGTATTCTCACTTCTTTTCAAGCAGTTGCCTTACCGTGAAAATTTGGTCGTCCGTTGACCGCTTCCTACGGAATCCGCATTGGTAATCTCCCAGTATTTCTTCTGCGTACGGTGTGATTTTAGCCAGTATGACATTTGTTAGTATTTTGTATTTGGTTGGGAGCACTGATGGCGCAAGACTAATAGCCTTACCCGGAAAAACGAATTGTTATGGACAATTTAACAAGTCTCGGATATGGACTGGATACTG
Organism: Microdon myrmicae; assembly: GCA_963931805.1. NCBI lineage: Eukaryota > Metazoa > Arthropoda > Insecta > Diptera > Syrphidae > Microdon > Microdon myrmicae. The sequence goes on along the minus strand of OZ007498.1, from coordinate 160,517,032 downwards.
GTGGAGAGACTTGCTAAATAAGGCCAAGACCAGTTCCGGTTGTAGTGCCGATGACGACGACGATGATGGGAGCAATGATATTCGTCTGTAGTTTTCGCAGTCAGATCTGTCGCCATTTTTGAAAATGGGGACGACTATTGGGGTTTTCCATTCTTCCGGAGTGACTTCCTTATCTCATATTGTGTTGATGAGTTGGTCGATCTTTCGAGCGGTTACCTATCCTCCATGCTTCACAAGCTCTGCCGGTATGCAGTCAACTCCGGGAGCTTTGTTGTTTTTCAACCGATTTATTGCGTCTATAACTCCGTTGAAAGATGGCTCTGGAATCTGAGGCTCGGCTGTATGTACGTCTGGTGCGTTTATCTGTGGTTGATAGATGCGTACATTGAGCAGGTTTTCAAAGTACTGCTTCCATCTTGTCATGATATTGTTTGTTTCTGTGACCAGACAGCCGTTTGTGTCTCGAATTATGTTGGCTCTTCTTCGATAGCCATTTCTAATTGAGTTTATGCAGGCACACATACCTCTGCTGTTCTTTGCTCCCATTCGCGTTTTTTGCGTGTGAAGAGTCTCATTGCAACTTTCCGAATTGTCGCATATCTTACTGCGTTGACTTCATCATATCTTTGTAAGTGGATCACTCTGAGGTGTTTGCGTTCTTCGAACTTCGTTTTTCATCGTCAGCTCAAGGTTTGGACTTAATTGTTTTCTTAAGTCCTAATACCTCTTGGGCTGTTTGTTTGATTGTGTCTCTGATCGATTTCCATTTAGTGTCCACACTATTGGCTTCCTATTCCTCACTGCTCCCATTTTCTAGGATGCTAAATCTATTCGTTAGTTCGTCTTGATATTCAGCCCTTTTGCGTAGGTCTTTTAGTTTATCAATGTCGAACTTTTTGCTCGTCTCCCGTGACTGCCGATGTGGGTTTGCTGTGAGCCGACTTCTAATTTTGCCCATCACTAGAAGATGATCGGAGTCACAATCTGCTCCTCTATATTATCTTACACCAAGGCTATTCGAGTGGTGTCTTTTGTCTATGAGGAAGTGGTCTATTATAGATTCTGTTGGGGTATGTACGTTTATAAATACATAATTGTACCATGGGGGCTGTATTTCTAGTACCCACATTCGGTCATTAATAAGTTTCACATCTTTTACATGGGGCGTAATCTTATTGCTTATGATGAAGCCGGTTCCGAGGTCATGTATAACGGTACCTCCACACACCAGTGTAAATCCGTTGGTATCTATTACTTGATGTGGGAGTCGGAGTTACTGAAGCGCGACGACGTCCATTTTATATTGTTTCGCGTTTTCTACGGCCGTCTGTATCGCGCCTGGTTTATATAACGTTCGAACATTCCACGTGCCGACACGTATATCCTGCTTTTTCCATTTTTCCGTACGTCGAGTCGGTGTTTTCTTGATGATTTGTTCCCTTATGGTAGTGTCGGCTCATCACACCTACGCTTACTGGGTTTTCCGCGAGATTGTTTTTTGTATATTGATTATTCATTCTTGTTCCTACGAGTCTTGGGGTTTCAAATAGTCCGCCATATTAGAGCCCACCTTCGATATGGTAAAGTCTGCTTACTGCTCTGATTCAACCCGGTATCAGAGAGGCGCCGTTATAATACAGTCGATATACCCCTGGATGGCTCCTCGATAGTATAGTGGTTTGTATACCCGCCTGTCACGCAGGAGACCGGGGTTCGATTCCCCGTCGGGGAGCCTCTGGCGCAAGACTAAATTACGTTGCCCGGAAAAAACAAATGATTATGGAATATTTAACAACCCTCAGGACTTGCTAAATAAGGCCAAGACCGGTTCCCGGTTGTAGTGCCGATGATGATGATGATACCCCTGGTTGCAAACCCTCCAATGGGCACGGTGACGCGTAACACCCTGGATTAGGGATGGTTGATCATTGTGTGTTACTCCTTGCTAACCTGTCTGACATGGGTGGCCCTACTGGAAGCGTATGCTTCCGTCAGCATAGCCTGAGTGATTCATTGTAGTTACCGATTTTTTTTTACGAAAAAAATTCCATCAAAAAGAAATCAAAACACTCCGTTCGCTATTTTAAAACGGTTATTAGCTTATGGGTTTTTTGTTTTGTTTTTGTGAAACGTCACAGTGCATAAATTGAAACTCTCTTTTACATATTCGAACCACACCATGTCCAAAGAGCACGCAACTCATTTAGTTGCTGTTTCTTGAGTTGCCAATTTTACCCTGACTTATATGCCCAATGAAAATGCCCCCTTATTTTGTGTTGCATTCTGTCTCGCTCATGTTTATAGGGTACGGATGCCTCTCACGGGCACGATCGTCGATGGATCAGTTTGTTTTTGCACTATTGGCGGTGTTTCCTTTTGGGAACAATTTTCTATTTTGTAATTTATAACCTTGATATCTCCCTTATCTTTGGCCGTTTGTGTACTGAATTTTTCAGTGAAAGAATCTACCATGGATAATGTATGTTACAATATAGGATGACTGTTAAGTTGTCCAGAGCCTGGGAGTGCCAAACTGGATGACATCGGCTCGAAGTCAGGACCGGTGGAGAGATTTGTTAAATAAGGCCAAGACCGGATCCCGGTTATAGTGCCGATGTGATGATATTAAGTTGCCCTTAAAGGGCTTTTGATACTGTTGCTATTAGCAAGATTTCTATGCGGGAAAATCCAGTCGGCGCTGGCTCAAAGAGAATCGGAAACTTGTTTATGTTTAATGCCTCTTTAGGGCGCCTGACATTTTGATAGCTGCCAGCATCTGGCGATGTTACGCTTCGCTAATTATGTTTATCCAGCAAATGGGTCGCCAAATAGTTCTACAATCTACAACCATGTGTGGGAAGAGAATCGTGCAGGCATACTATACATGGGGGATATGGCCCACGTGTCATAATATATGGCATAGAACACGTTGGATTATAGCTCCCTTTTTTCTGGGTTTGCGTTCGGGAAATGGGGACAGAGTAGAACATTTGAAAAATATCCATTACATTTTTCATTACAAAATGAAAACAAAAAAGAAATGAAATGATGGATAGAGTTAAAAGGCATTTATGGTTACAATTTTAATGGGAAATGAATCAAAGTTTATTTGAAAAATGTGAGCAAAAATAGATTACAGAAGAAAAAGGTAAAATGTCAGGGCATTCATCTTTACCTCTTCAAGTCCTTGTCTATTTTTTTTTCATTATCATTTTATAAAGGCCTCACCTTCTAAAAACAAAAAAGACAAAGTGATTCCGATCTTTGACCTTTAACTCAAAGAAGCACTCGAACTTTCCATATATTGGTAGATTTAGCAATGTACAAGCATGAATTGCCGACACTTGATGGGGAGGTCTTCATCTATGGCTGCCAGGAATTATTCCGTTTCCTGTTGACTTTGAGCATAATTATTCAGTGAGATGAAAATAAAAACTCTCTTTCTGGTCTACATTCACTCGTCTTGATTTTAATACATTGTTGCTCTCATCATCTATTTTAGATGTTTGCCATTGTTGTGCGCATGAATTTTGGTGGACATAGTGCCTTTTATAGCAAATAGGTGTAAATCCCAACTAATCAAACAATCCACAAAAGCTCGAATACTCTCCAATTTTTGACTCCTTCATCACCAACCCCTGGACATATCGTTCATTCATGTAGATTACTTACTTCCGACGCATGCCTGTAACTGGACTGAGTTCTTCAGCCCCATCTTGATTTTGAGTGGATTCCTTACGCCAACTACCTTCACAGGCAACGGATTCATTTTCGTTGGGAAAACCTAAATGTAAGTAGTTGAGTTCCAAAATCTAGTTTATTATTTGCAAAATAAATTCCGACGCACAACTATATGAAATAAGAAATTTAATCAGTGAATTGCGGTCATGTTGAAAAGATAACGCTTGTATATTAAATTAAATAAGTGATTTCGTGAAACTCTTACTTACCTTAGAATTGAATACATTTTGTAGTTGCATTCATGATTTAATTTGCTCCCCTTTAGAATCATCCCTTTGACGTTGCACCCGAAATTGTTGTTACTTTTGGCAAAATCGATGCGAAGTGCTTGAGTTCGTGTAGGTTACTTTAATATTACATTTAAATTAATATTTATTTGGTTGAGTAATTTCGAAAGTACTTTTTTGTGCTTTTTAATACAATTTTGAGTCTTTTCCAGTTGATACATCTTAGAGGAACAAAAACTGGAGGAGGATAGAAAAAATTCATAAAAATATCAAGGAGGACATTTTGAGTGTGATTTAAACCAGCTATTTGGCATTTGGATCCAATAAACCCCAATAAACGTGTGCAGTGCCCTTGGTGTAGGGTTGACTTTGTGCTTCTTTCTCAAGCACCAGCAAGAGGACTGCCAAAGTATTAAATCCGAAAAAGCTCTCTTGGCCCTTCTAACGCAATCCAAGTTGAAAAATGTAAGTAAAATATTGATTTTCAACTGGGTCTTTTCAGTGGATTGTTTTTGTGTTGTTCGTCGAGTAATTGCGAGTAATCGCCGTTGGTCGTGAATAACATTTGGTTTTCTTACTTGAATTTAACTATTTGTTGATATACTTATAAAAAAGTGTTTTGTAAAAGTGAATACAACTTCATTAAATCAAACAATTCATATCGCTGAGAACGGCTAGCAAATGTATGTACAAGGGGTATTTGCGACATGTTCCCACATTAAAGCTCAATTGAGAATTAGTTATTCTATAATTGCATTAAAAATGTGGGGTTTTCCTTATGGTTTTAATACAGTTTGCTTAAATTACTTTAAGAATGGTGTCATGTGTGAAGAGAGAATTATCGACAAATTTATGATATGTACATATTACTTTCAAGGGGATGTAATACTTAGTAGTCCCTGGTGATAGGGAATATCTTCTATATGAATCACATAAAAACGAATATTTGTTGAACCGAGGGTGACAAATAAAATAATGTTCAAGTCTTGAAATCTAAGTTAAAGGGTGTAATGCATATAACATGTGATACTATTATCAAAGAAACTTTCTACACATTGTTATTCCTGTATTTCTATGCAATTTTCAATTGACGTCATTCGGCCGATGCATCGACTTTGACTTGTTCAGAATTATTGAAGTGCGTTCGTCTGAGTGGCATTAACCCGGTAGACAACATTCCCTTATTCATTTTATTCTACTTTCTATTATTATTCAACATTTTCTGCAATCCTTTTTCCCCAATACGTTAATTTTATTTAACTAGCAGTTGTTACTCTGACGGCTTCATTTCGTGTTTGTCTTTAACACCTGGACTTGTGATCCATGAGGTTTTCCTGTTTTATTTTTGTATTATTTTATTGATTTCCGCACAGATCTCTTTTTTACGTTTTCCTTCCCGTGTGATGATTCAGATACTTTAACTATGTTAATCTCAACTTCTCATGTATTTTTTCCATTTCTACACCTCCTCCCACGGTTCGCTTACCTGAAAAACCACCATAACTTCCACCCAATCTCATAACTTCACTAATCCAATCGCATTAGCATCTTAAATGCTTCACGCATTAAATAGATCAAATCTTTAACCTAAAAGTCCATGTAAAAGAAAAGTTACCTTTCATGCATTTCTTCGCACACAATTCACCGTAAGATATCTTTCTTAACTTATCAGGACACAGGCACCTTCGGTACCAGGCAAATTCCCCTAGACGAATTCTTAATAACAAAGGATTTGGATTACATACTATGTAACCTTCACCAGGGTCCATAAACAATGCGCCGTCTATTTTTCAGCTTCACCATGGTATGATAAATCTCTTAACGTACACATTGGTCGGCGACCCTTTTCTCCCAGCAATAAAATACCCAAGCAGCTGCATTCAATTAGCGCAATCGACGTCGAAGCCAATTTCCCTAACTCGCACCAAGTGCAAACAAAAGAGCGCTGTTCCTCCATAGGCTTCCTGGCGATACCATGAACAATCCATATCGTTTGTAGTGTTACGTCTCCAGCGCCGTGCTTCCTCTTTCGAGGGAAGAGCGTGGGGGTTATAATATCTTTTCTTTTTTTATTAAAACAATTATAGTTCTTAGTTATTAAATTAATTATAGGTTTTATTTATTTTTATATTTTATTGAACTCAGCTATCTCAAGCTGAGCTCTAATTTGAACTACTCTTACAATATAAATTTTCCTGTTTTTATAGAACATTTGGTTCCAACTAACTGTGTCGTATAAAATGAACAAAACAATCCAGGAGTCTCTGTTTATAATTTTGAATAAACTTTGAACGAAAATCAAAGTGGCAATATTTTGAATTGAAAAATGTGCTTGTTATGAAAAGGGGCATGTTTTTAAATGTGCTGTAAGTGACTGGATATAGAATATTGTGTCTGTTTATTTATGAATTGTATTAAATGAGAATGTAAGATATGTGAGGATGTAGTTTTAAAGGTTGTGTTAGAAAGGACATGAGATTAGTGTTAAAGCGAATAAGGGTAGTATTCTGGAATACAACAGTGGTATCCTAAATGCATTTTTCGGTTAATGAGTGGCTGCTATTTACCCAGCTGGCCCTCATTACCGAACGATGCATTAGGTCGCTTCTTCCTTTGTCCTTGCCGCTTGCCTGCTTCATTGTTCCATTGCCTTCGCGCACGTGTAAACAACACAGATCTGAACGATCACACACACACACCACCATGATCTCTATTACGAGATCTGATTTTTCGTTCCACCAAGAGAGACTTTACGTTTCTCTTGTGGTAGGTAAAGTATTTCCCTAGTGGAGGGGAACACTTTCTCTCTCAAGGAAAATGCACCCAAAAATGTCCCTTGTTAGCGAATCAACTCCGCACGCGCTGATTATCGCTAAGTCAAATTACATCCGCCGACCACGCTGGTCGCGCAATTTCCCGCTCTCCGTCGCGCAGCGGAGAGGCGTATATATACAGAAGTCGGGTCGTGAAAGAAGTGTTTCACCGTGTTTAAAACTTATAAAAATCAATTTAATATTAAAGAATAAGTCTAAGTAAAGTATTAAAACAGTAACATATTTGATAATGGCTGAGAACAAAGTGGTCTTTATTTAGGGAATAAAACGCAACAAATAAAGAATTAACATTGATTAAATCTGTGCGTTATTTTCTGTATCATTAGTTACATATTCCTCAGCTTTTCTACCACATCTCCTTCCCTTTTTTCCTATTTTTATTGGTAAACCTCTAGATCGTCTTTTATAAGTTGGTCTGCATCTTCTCTTCTTCAATTACACTATATATATATATATATATATATATATATATATATATATATATATATATATATATATCATTATATACATATATATATATATAAATATATACATATATATATATATATATATATATATATATAAATATATACATATATATATATATATATATATATATATATATATATATATATATATACACACTTCCCTTCCATTTTTGTGCTTTCTTTTTCTTCGTGAAAGGTTTCCTATCGTCGTACTGTTCTCTATCTATTTTTTAATAAAAAAATAATAAAATTACTGTTCTCTATCTGCTTTTTAAATTACACTATCTGTCTCCTTGTCGTATTATCAAAGGCCAAAAGCCGGATTATAAGAGTTCCTCCTTCCAATCACCCTATCTTTGCAGTTATATACCTTCTCAGCACTTTACGAGTAGAAACTGTTAATACAAGTTGTCATGCCATGCGTTCAACAGTTTTATATGGAATCATGGGATTATGGAATTATGGAGTTATGGGACTGTGGCATGTCTAACAGATACACACACAATACACAAGCAAATAGTGCAGAACACCGAACGAAAATCGAATAAGAAAATGTATCAGAGCCTTATACTATAGCGATAACATACCAATTCCACATCAGTTGAGTGTACTTGAGTTTAGAAATCGAATTCGTACACGCGGCAGTGGCCTGATGTGTTGAGCATTGCTTCAAATTTTAGTGATTCTAACTTTCGTAGCGTTAGTTCGAATCACACGTTCTTCACTATGCTCGCAAATGCTTTAGGACTGTGGCGGTTCCGCCAAACCCCACTGCACACTTACCCGAAGAGCGCCCATATCCGCAACCCAGCCATCATAACTTTCTGCTAATACAATCGCATTAAGCACCTGTAAATGCTTCACGCAACAAATGACCAAATGTATTTAGCTAAAAGCTTCTGGAAAAGAATTCTTACCTTCATTCATTAATTCGAATTAAAAATTCCCTATAAGAATTCTCTCCAAACTTATCATAAATTCCCTGAAAGAAAACTTATCGGTTCACATATAATGCAACCGCATAATAAGGGAATCTTAACCTTGAGTTGGCTATACCCAGCCTCACCATGTGTACAATAAATTTACCTAGACATACATTGGCTGGCGACCCTTTTACCCAACGATAAACAGTCCAACGCAGCTGCATACAATTAACACAATAGACGCTGAAACTAATTCCCTAGCATGTACCATGTACAAACAAAAGAACGCTGTCCTTCAGCAGGCATTCCGGCGATACGGCAAACAATGCAAACCATTCAAGTATCCCAAATGCATCTAGCATCTAATGAGTTCCAACTTCTTTACTCAGTTGAACTCTCAGATCACAAATTCCCTTTGTCCTACATATTCCTGGATCCGTTTTCCATTGACCTTCTCACACTCGCAAACACAAACCCAATTAGCATCCAATGAGATTCGGCTTGTTTGCTTAGCCGAACTCACATCTCATGGATGCACATTATGCCTTTTCTTTGTTTCAGTTTTGTTCTCATAGCTTTGTTCCATGAATGAACCAATGTACACACATACATGTGTACCACCATGATCTTTATTACGAGATCTGGTTTTCTGTTCCACAGAGAGAGAGTTTACGTCTCTCTTGTGGTAAGTAAAAACATATCCTTAGCGGAGAGGATATCCACCACCACCGAATCGAGGGTGAATCAAGACCCAGATTCCAACCCTCGATTGAGTCTTATCTCAACATCTAACCGCGCAGGTTGGGTCGTCTCCTGCTCCCCGTGGCGCCGCGGGGACGCATCCGTCCCAGAGTCTATTCTCAACCACCGAAGGAGTGCCCTCTTTGTGTTGCGTACGTATTCCGGAAATATGAATTAAATCGTGTATATTCGTCGTGAACGTTTTAAGCATAACTTAGCATAACTCTAGATTGATTTGTAATAATTCACCTGTAAACTCACCAAATACAGCAAAACCAAAATAGTCGATTCTCGTTGCAATCGAAACCGTTTTCGAAAAACATAATTAGATCTGATCCATTTTTCATCACCTGTTAAAATACTTTTCCACAGCAATTCGGAAATGAAAATTCCATTCAAAAAGCTTTGTTTCTTCCAGCTCACGAAGCATCCAAACGTCGAATTGCGACGTTTTCTGGTCGAGCTTTAGTTTCTTGGTGATGTCATGAATGCTCTTCTCGGTCTTCTTAAACACTTATTCACAGTTTCAGTGACTTTCTCGACGATAGCCCGACCAGACCGAGGAACATGTTCCCCATTTAAATTACTAGAATGGAAGTAACCGAACTATTTCGCAATTTATTGCAATAAAGTCACCATCATCGGCACTACAACCGCGATCCCGGCTTGACCTTATTTAGCAAGTTTCTGCACCGGTTCCGATTTCGAGCCGATGTCATTCAGTTTGGCACTCCCAGGCTCTGGGCGTCAAGGTCTACGCCATCCGTCCATCAAAGACAAGGTCTGCCGCGCTGATGCCATCCATACATCCTACCACAAAGGACTTTCCGGGCAGACTCCTCTTCGCTCATTCGAGTCAAGTGTCCCGCCCACGTTGTCTACCGAACTTAATTTTTCTTACAACGTTAAGTTCAAGGTACATCGCGTACCATTCATGGTTGCAGCGTCTCCGAAAACGTCCTTCCTCACATACGGGGCCAACAATTCTCCTTAAGACCTTCCTCTCGAACGCGACTAAGAGTTCAAAGTGCCTTTTATTGAGCAACCAGGTCTCGGATCCATACACGAGTACTGGTAAGACCATGGTCTTGTACAGTAGTAGTTTGGATGTTCTGGATAAATTTCGGGATTTTAAAGAGCCTTGATAGACCACAGTAGGCTTTGTTGGATTTGATCAGCCGTTCGCGTATTTCTTCTTCCATATTGTTATCGGCTGATAACAAGGTAGTTAGAGAATTGCACTACTTCAAATTCGTGCTCCGATGCCCTGATAGTTCGACCACCATCAGGTCTTCTCTTATCAGACGTTGCCACCATGTACTTAATTTTTCCCTTATTAATGTGCAGTCCCAGATTTTATCCCGCCTGCTCGATCTGGGTGAAGGAGTCCTGTACCGCCGAATCGGATCTACCGATGATGTCGATGCAAGTATCTGGCTGGACTTGGTGACAATAGTCCCTCTATTTGTAATTCCAGAGTCACAGTTTGCTTTCTCCAACGTCAGGTTGAAGAGGAGGCAACCCAGACCATCCCCTTGTCGGAGTCCATCAAAGATGTATCGCGTTTGCGACGATAGTGAAGAAGGTGTGATTCGAACTGACGCTATGAAGGTTAGAATCACTAAAAATGGAACCAATGCTCAACACATCAGGCAACTGCCGCCACGGATGTTTATTCGTTTGGACAGCAATCCCGCTATTTTTACTGGACTAGTTATGTTGGTCATAGTCAACCTACAAAGTCGTATCAATTTGTTTGTAATGCCGAGATCTCCCATGGCATTATATAGTTCTACCCTGGCTCTGCTGTCGTAGGCGGCCTTAAAGTCTATAAATAGATGATGCACTGGGATCTTAAATTCCTGACATTTTTCATCGCCTGCCTAAGGGTGAATACCTGATCAATCCCTGATTTGCCTGGGATGGAGCCACACTGATATTGACCAGTAATGACTTGAGCATATGGAGCTATGCGATCTTGTAGGATAGAGGAGAGTATCTTATAGGCGGTACTCAGCAATGTTATATCCCTATAATTGCTGGATAATGTGATATCGCTCTTCTTATGTATGGGGCAAATTATTCCACGACGCCAATCTTCAGACATATCCTCTTGCTCCCATACGTGCACCACGATCTCATGAATTGCGTGATGTAACGCTGTCCCACCTTGGTTGATCAGCTCATCTGGTATGCCATCAGCTCCGGGGGCTTTATTTAAGTTGAGCTGTGTTATGCCTTTTACTGTTTCCTCAAGGCTTGGTGGCGGCAGCATTTGGTCTTGATTTTGCATTGGTGGAACCTCCAATTCTTCTGTGAGCTGACCATTAGCAATTCCTTGAAGTGCACTCCCCACCGCTCCAGAATGCCTTCAAGATCGGTGATCAGATTACCCTCGTTATCCTTGCACTAAGTGCAGCGTAGTGTGTACCGCCTCATACTGTGGAGTATTTGGTAGAACTTCCGTGTCTGGTGCTCTCTACTTTTCTCTATTTCGCAAACATTGTGTTTTTCCCAGGTAGTTTTCTTTTGTCTGTGGAGCCTTTTTTTCAGATCTTCCGAGCTCTTTGTATTTCTCCTCGGGAGCCCGCGCCCTATGAGCATTGCCCGGTATCCAGCTTTCTTACGTTCAGTCGCTAGTTTTCAGTCATCGCCAAACTAGTCGCTCCAATCTCACGACTACTGCCTAAGAAGGAGTTGACAGTACTGATGAGAGTATTTTTAAGGCGTGTCCATTTCTCTTCTACGCCCGGCATTCTGTCCCCATGACTTACTCTCCCTCCATCGAGCTCTTCAAGGGCGAGTCCTAACGCATTACCAAAGGTATTTCTGGTATTCTCATTGCGTAAGGCAGCCGCGTTGATTCGAACCTGATCTGCGGATGCAATACGTCTCCGTAAGGCAATCCGCGTTCGGAAAACTATACCAACATACCAACAAGATAGTGATCCGAGTCGACATTGGCACCTCGGTACGTTCGTACCGTCATCAGGCTTGAGGAGTGGCGGGGATATATCAACACGTATCCAATTTGGTTGCGAGTGGCTACATCAAGTGATACCCAGGTGGCTTTCTGGATGTCTTTACGCGCAAACCTGGTACTCGCAACGAGCAAGTTCTTTGATGCCAGTTCGATGACTCGTAGTCTATTGTCATTAGTGTTCTCATGCAAACTATGGGAATCTGTGTAATGATAAAACTTTTACACCACCCACCTTGCACACCACACACACACAGATTAGAAATAAAACACCTTTTTCTTTTCTTCAACTTAATTTATTTTGTGACGATCGCTTAACTCTTCCCTCAGTTACACTTCTGTTATTAGTTATAATCCATTTTCTTTATACACCGACTGTAACCACCGATACTTTTCCTCGCTCTCACACGCGTCACGGACCGCTCCCGTCAAAACTCCAAAACCAACTCTCTTCAAGATTTTTAACCCACTCCATCAGTTTTCGTTTTTTCATTGGACGAAAACTTTTCTTACCCTGCAGATGAAGGATTTTCCATTCTTTGTCTTTCCCAAATTTGGGATCGAAAAAGGAAACACAAAAGAACAATCAATAAAGGATCTTGCCGAAGAGCATTTACGATCCTTTGTGTCGGTCGGCAATAAACGTACATGTAGTTCGTTTTATGGCGCGAGTTGTTTGTTTTAACTTGGTTTGGTTAAAACGGAAAACGACGCTGATTGTGTTAATGGTTTTGGGTAACCATATTTCTAGATGATCATAAAATTGCTGGCGCGCATTTTATGATTCTCAATAATTTTGTTTGGAGAAAGACATCTGGTCCGCACATTTGGATCTTAGGGGATTTTTGTGGCGAACCTCTGGTTCGATTATACTATCTAAGTTTTCAACGTGAGCAAATTGAACGTTTAGTTCAATTTGTTTGAAATTGAATTGATTAGAGCAAATTGGACGTTTAGTTCAATTTGTTTGGTATTGCATTAATGTGGGATTTGATGCATGCATTTCTGGCGCAAGACTAATGGCCTTGCCCCAAAAAAAAAAAAAAAAAAAAAAAACAAATCATTATGGAAAATTTAACAAGCCTCAGGACTTGCTAAATAAAGCCAAGACCGGTTCCCGGTTTTAGTGCCGATGATGATGATTTGATGCATACGGTAATGCTATGGCTTGGGGAGTGTCTCATCCTCTAAGTGGATGTTATTGTCGTGTATCGCAATTAGTGGTGGAGATTGGCTCCAAAGGGGTAAGTATTATGGGATGGGTGGTTGTGGTCGTAACACCTGTGTAGTCCCTGAAAACCAGCTCCCGACATATTTTTGAATTCAAATGGCCAAGAACGAGTGTCACATCGTATCTTGGGCAGGCATTGAGGGCCCGTTCGACGTTCTCGTAGTATTCTTCTTTTTCGTCGTCAGGGGACTCCTCAGTAGATCCGTTAACGTTTATGAGGCATATGGTCTTAAACTTGCCTCGCACGCGAAGAGTGCATAGCCTTTCGTTTATTGCATTAAACCCTATGATGGCAGGCTTCAGGTTTTGGCTGACTAGTAAGCCTACCCCGAGCACATGGTGTTTTGCATGACAGCTGTAATAAATGTCATACTCGTTTCTTTGAATAACACCACTCCCCGTCCATCTTATTTCTTGTAATGCTGTTATGTCAGCCTTATATTCGGACAGGGCATCGGCTAGCTGCTGTACAGCTCGAGCTTTGTATAGTGAGCGGACGTTCCATGAGAAAATTCTCAAATTGTGTAGCCATTTTCGTTTCCGTGGTCGTCGTCGTGTATCCGGTCCATATCCGAGACTTGTTAAATTTTCCACTATAGTTTGTTTTCCCGGGCATGGTTATTACGCTTGCGCCAACCTTTCTAGGGATGTCACTGCATATATTAGTTCACTACTTGGTAGGTGCCAAAGTAGCTATCCGGAGGTGTCACGTGGAGACTGGAAGTCAACTTGGCTTGGACAGAGACAGGGATCGTTCTGGCTTGGAGGCTTAGATATCTTATTCCTCAAAGAGGAAGATGTTACTAAAATGCTCGCTGCCTGTGCCCACGTGGGCAATGAAAATGTCAACTTCCAAATGGGGCAGTACGTTTTTAATCGACGCCCCGATGGAATTAATATCATTAATTTGGGCAAAACGGGGGAGAAACTGATGTTAGCAGCCCGCGCCATCGCTGCCATTGAATACCCCCTAGGATGTTTTCGTGATTTCATCTCGTCCCCTGGGCCAACGTGCTGTATTATAATTCGCAAAGTACACAGACACAACTCCCATTGTTGGGCCGTTTACTCCTGGTGCATTCACCAATCAGATTCAGGCTACTTTCCGCGAACCTCGTTTGTTGGTAGTATCTGATCCTTCCACCGATCACCAACCTATAATTGAAGCTTCGTATGTGAACGTTCCAGTAATCGCCTTCACCAACACGGACAGTCCATTGCGTTATGTTGACATTGCAATCCCATGCAACACAAAGTCTCCACATTCAATTGGTTTGATGTGGTGACTCTTGGCGCGTGAGGTTCTCCGATTGCGTGGAACAATTTCACGCCAAATAGATTGGAGTGTACTAGTGGATTTGTTCTTCTACAGAGATCCTGAGGAAACTGAGAAGGATGAAGCTGCAATCAAGGAACTTCGCCCACCTGTTAAGGTTGACGAAGTCCTAGAGCACACAGTAGATGAACCCAATAACTGGGCCGAAGAAGTTGCTGCCGCCGAGAGCGCCAACACTATTGAAGATGGTTGGGCCGATGACAACGTGAAGACCTCATGGCGAGGTGATGGTACCTTCTAAGGGTATTGGAAAGTCCAATGGGATGAGCACATGTTGTATGTGTTAAAATATGTAATGAACGGCTGGCTTCGCAGGGTCGAAAGCAATCAGAGACTTGGTCCTGTATGTTCGCAATAAAGCTTCTCACACGCCTCTGTCCCATTTCTCTCTTTGTGGAGTAAAAATATAAAATATACAGGCTTTTTCCAAAATTCCACTCATTTCTATTTTGCAATAACTTTTATCTTCATGTCTCAATTATCAGATGATTTACTATTTGTCAAAAAAGGAGTTACCAGATATAGTTAATCTTTCTAAAGATATGACCATTTAAAATTTAGAAAACCGAATAATCATAAACCTTTCTTCAAACGACGTTTGAATATTAAATTGGAAATTAAGATTGGAAATGTTAATATTTATATACATATCAATTTAAGCAAAAATATATTTAAAAAAAAATACAATGCAAAATACAATATGGGTAAAAACAAATTAAAACTATTCTGTAAGCGAAAGTTTCCGACCACTATTAGAAAAGAAGAGAGAGACAATTGTCGTGGAAACAATTTAGTCAATTCCAGAGGCGGATTTTACCCCTGAGACACTCTAGGTTTCAAAATATTTACCGCCCATGTAAGGTTGGAATAAATACTTCTTTTTTTTTTAATTCAAACCACAAATTTACTTCCAAAAAATAGGAATACATTGATTTTAACGTTAGTTTCGATACAATATTTTAATAGGGCAGATGCAGCGGAAGGATCGGCACCAGCAGCAGGAGCGCCCTCTGGGGATGGTGGAGATGAAATTGTTGGAGGACCAAGGAATCCTCAACAAATTGCTGCTCAGAAAAGGTTGCAGCAAACGCAGGCACAAGTAGACGAGGTAAGATAGTTTTTTTTAAACCATTTTGATGATATAAATACCTGGACTCAACTTATACCATAAATTAACCAACAGAGGCGTTGATTTTTAATGTTTGTTTTTCATACTTTATAAACGTTGCATCTTCAACTTCTTTCAAACTTGCATTTCAGGTCGTTGATATTATGAGGACAAATGTTGAAAAAGTACTTGAAAGAGATCAAAAGCTCTCTGAATTAGATGATCGAGCAGATGCCTTACAACAAGGAGCGTCGCAATTCGAGCAGCAAGCAGGAAAACTTAAGCGAAAATTCTGGTTACAAAACTTGAAGGTAAATTAAAAAACTAAGTCAAGTCCTTTGAAATTAAAAAAACAAAATCTTTTTCAAAACCGCTTTTTATTATTTAATACAAGTCCGCGCTTTTAAGTCAACTCTGCCATGTGATTTTAGATTTTTTTTTTGTGTTTTATCTGGTTTTTATGAAATTGTCACGATCAAACGAACATCTAATCTGGAAAAATGGAATAAAAACGAAATCCGAATGTTTTCTAGCATTGGGTTCCACTTTGACTTAAAAAACTTCACCAGCTTTCGTGATCACCGCCAAAACGTAAAAAAAAAAAAAATTTTTTTCCTTTTTATGGGAATTTGTGTACGATCTTTTTGTATTACACATTTGCTTTTTAACACATTGAGACCATTGTATACCACAGACGGTATACAGACAAACGGTTCATCTGGCGGCTGATATCACCGACGGCTCACAAGAGAATGGTTTATTTGGCACGCAAGGCTCATATTAGCTTGTATAAGTATTTTTTTGTTTTTCTTTTTTAATGATACATAGTAGTTATTAAAGTTCTTTGAGGATAAATTGACAGCCCGCTCAATAATGCAATTTGCGGTTTTTAGTGCCGCCCCATGAAGCGAATTGTGAAAGTCGGTGCCGGTGTCAACGCGTTATCCAATTAAAAAAGTAATTTATTGTCAATTATTATTGTATTGATTTTTTTCACGGATACAGCAATACTTCACACGTGGTTACTAAGCCTACGCAATCAAATGGTTAAAACATATAATATGTGTATGTACATATAACAATACATATTTACTATTTCTTTTCACTAATAGAATCAATCGATTTGATGACCCACAAGGCCAGTGATTCTCTCTTTTCGAGTTTTCCAATTCGAATCAAGAAACAATACTCTTTTCTCTCGGCGACCCTGCTGTTGTTTCCATTTCTCTCATCAAAATGGGCTTACACAGTTCAAACGTCTAATACAAAACTTAAAAAGTAGCATCATTCAAAAATGAAACATGGTTGAGTGCCGAAACACTTTCTCCGAATTCCATAACTGATTAAACACAGGCGGGAACTTAATTTTAATATTCTGCCAATGTATGGAACAACACCCAGGTCTATAATTTCTGGCGCACATATCACGTCATTAACAAAACATTTCAACCAAAATAGTTCCAATATTTTTTATAACCATTGTATAACACTACATTATCAGCACCATTTGATTCACCTTATAACTGATGCACTTGCTGAAACTCATTACAATCCCGAACTGTAAATGTTCAATAATGAATTTGGTCTGTGAACTACGAGGGCAGGTCAATAAGTCTTTAGAAAATGAGGACAATTTTTTATTTTATTTTATCATTTAGCTGACCTTATAATGACGCATATCACTGTCTGGTTATCGTCTGTACCTTTTCCAAATAGCCAATGAAGATAAAACCACGTGCATCCCAAAAGATAGTAGCGATAATCTTACCAGCTTATTTCACCGTATTTCCCTTCTTTGGAGCCCGTCTGCCTTTAACAATCCACTGTTTTAACTGTTCTTTCGTCTCGAGAGTGTAGTGGTGTGTCCATGTTTCACCTACAGTTACTAATCTGCGCAGAAACTCATTTGGGTTGCGACTCATGCGCCCCAAAAAGTTCTCAGCTGAGAGCAAATGCGGCACCCATCTCGCAGATATTTTTTTCATACCCAATTTATCATGGAAAATTGAAACACGAAACAAATAGAAAATTAACAGATACTTGGTGAGGAATGAGGCTTACTAAAAACAGACCATTTGCGATACCACGAGCGTCATCGTAGGTGTTTCTAAGGACTTACTGACCTACCCTCATACCATAGTGTAAATAATTTGAAATCGTAGCGATTCCACATACGTATGCTATAATGAAGAACATAGCACTATAAGACAATTGAAAAACAAAATCATCCGTTCTGTATACCAGGGGATTAGCTTAGCAATCAAAACAGTTTAACTAGCGAGTTAAAACGTCCTCAGAACCACGCGATCATGGTCTGATGGGTTGGTGCTTTGGTTGGCAGCTTTAATGATTTTTTTGTTGTTGATTTATTATGATTTTGATACACTACAAGAACCTCCAACTCTTTTCCATCTGGGATCAAAAACAAACGCATATATATATACACATATTTTTATTATTTACTGGCTTGTAGGAACCCGGTAGTTCATGATCTCACCGACTTGGGTCCGCCATTGTTCCCTGTCCTGTGCGCTCTCCTTCCACGTTCGACCATCCGATCCGATCTCCTCGAGGTCCAATCTAACATTGTCCTCCCATCCCCGTCGCGGCCGTCCTATCGGTCTCTTCCCCCTTAGTTTACCCTCAAGAATTCTATGCCCATTGTGAGAGCCCATGTTTCGCATCCGTATAGAGCAATCGGCATGATTATGGTTCTATAGACACGGAGCTTTATATTACGTGATAGCAGTTTGGATTTTAATAGTTTACTGGATGCATGCCAACTAGCGTTGCCGGGATGTAGTCTTTTGTTAATTTCCTTTGACGTTTCGTTTCTGGTCGTCAGTATCGTTCCCAGATATTTAAATTTTTTGGCATTTTCAAATATCTTGCCCCTGACATTTATATGTGTTCTCTGAGGTCCACCTGCTCTCGTCGTAATCATGTATTTCGTTTTGTCTTCGTTTATTTCCCGGCCCACCTCTTCTGCCGCTTGCATGATTATTTTACAGTTTTTACTTATAATTTCGAGATTATCGCCCAGAACGGCGATGTTATCCGCATACGCGAGCACTTGTGTGACCCCGTTCAGGGATGATCCCGCTGTGTTGTCGTCTTGTACCTTTCTGATAACTTACTCGAGGACAAGGTTAAAAAGGCATGGTGAGAGGCCATCCCCTTGTTTTAGTCCGCCCCGGATTTCAAATGGTTCTGAGAGGTGGTTTTCTATTCTAACTCGCCCTTTGTTTTCGTTCATGCGGATTTGAATGAGGGCGGCATATTTTTTCGGGATTCCCAGCCCAACCACAATATGGTAGAGTCTTTGCCTTGCGACTGAATCGTAGGATTTTTTGAAGTCAACGAACCGTCTCTGCGTATTCCCACTTCTTTTCCAGCAGTTGCGTTATTGTGAACATCTGGTCGCTTGTTGACCGATTCCGACGGAATCCACATTGGTAGTCTCCCAATATTTCTTCTGCGTACGGTGTGATTCTCGCCAGTATGACATTCGTTAGTATTGTGTATGTGGTTGGGAGCAATGATATTCCTCTGTAATTTTTGCAGTCAGATCTGTCGCCTTTTTTGAAAATGGGGTTGACTATTGAGGTTTTCCATTCTTCCGGAATGACTTCCTTGTCCCATATTATTTTAACCAGTTGGTGGATCTTTCGAGTGGTTGCCTATCCTCCATTATGCAATCGATTCAGGGAGCCTTGTTGTTTTTCAGTCGATTTATCGCGTCTACAACTTCGTCGAAAGAGGGCTCTGGGATCTGAGGTTCGGCTGTATGTACGTCTGGTGCGTTTATTTGTGGTTGATGGGTGCGCACATTGAGCAGGTTTTCAAAGTACTGCTTCCATCTTGTCACGATATTTTTTGTTTCTGTCACCAGACAGCCGTTTGTGTCTCGAATTATTTTGGCTCTCCCTTGGTAGCCATTTCTAATTGAATTTATGCCGGCATACATACCTCTGCTGTTCTTTGCTCTGGCATTTTCTATGATTTTTTCGATCCGAGTCTTCTCCCATTCGCGTTTTTCGCGTTTGAAAAGTCTAGTTGTTTCTTTCCGAATTGTCGCGTACCTTACTGCGTTGACTTCATCATATGCTTCTAAGTTGATCATTCTGAGGCGTTTACGTTGTTCGATCTTTGCCCTGCGCTCATCGTCAAACCAAGGTCTGGACTTAGTTGTTTTCTTAAATCCTAATACCTCTTGGGCTGTTTGTTTGATTGTATCTCTGATCGATTTCCATTTAGTGTCCACACTATTGGCTTCCTCTTTCTCACTACTGTCATTCTCTAGGATGCTAAATCTATTCGTTGGTTCGTCTTGATATTCAGCCCTTTTACGTAGGTCTTTTAATTTATCAATCTCGAACTTTTTGCTCGTCTCCCGTGACTGCCCATGTGGGTTTACTGCAAGCCGACTTCTAATTTTGCCCATCACTAGAAGGTGATCGGAGACGCAATCTGCTCCTCTATATGATCTTACGTCAAGGATATTCGAGTAGTGTCTTTTGTCTATGAGGAAGTGGTCTATTTGGTTACGCGTTACGGCGTCGGGTGATATCCATGTGGCTTTATGGATTTGCTTGTGCTTGAACATCGTGCTTTTCACGAACAGATCTTTTGACGCTGCGAACGTGATACGATTATCATTTGACTCGGCATGTAGGCTTTCTTTACCTATTGTTGGTTGGAAGATATCTTCCTTTCCAATTTTCGCATTGAGGTCGCCGACGAGGATTTTAACATGGAATGATCACATCCCATCAAATACTTCCTCTAGGGTCTCGTAGAATGTGTCCTTCGTTTCTTCGTCGGTAGATTCTGTTGGGGTGTGTACGTTTATAAATACATAATTGTACCATGGTCCCTGTATTTTTAGCGCCGACATTCGGTCATTAATAAATTGCACATCTTTTACATGGTTTCGCGTTTTCTACGACCGTCTGTATCGCGCCTGGTTTATATAACGTTCGAACATTCCACGTGCCGACGCGTATATCCCGCTTTTTCCGTTTTTCCCTACGTCTTGTTTTTGCCGAGTCGGTGTTTTCGTGATGATTTTTTCCCTTATGGTAGTGTCGGCTCATCACACCTACGCCCACCGGGTTTTTCGTGGGATTGTTTTTTGTATATTGGTTATTCAATTTTGATCCCACAAGTGTTGGGGTTTCAAATAGTCCGCCACATCAGAGCCCCGTTTTGATGCTCTGATTCGACCTGGTGTCAAAGAGGCGACGTTATAATACACCCGTATACCCCTGGCTACAAACCATCCAATGGGCACGGTGACGCGTAACACCCTGGATTATGGGTGGTAGATCTTTGTGTGTTACTCCTCGCTAGCCTGTCTGACATGGGTGGCCCTACTGGAAGCATATGCTTCCGTCAGCATAGCCTGAGTGATTCATTGTAATTTAAGCCTTCCCTACTCTTCATAAACAAAATAACAGCCACGCACGGGATATCTAGCTCGCAACTTGTTGATAAGCAAAAAAAAAAAAAAAATTACCGTTTATTTTTGATTCACCCTCCTAGTAGAGTTTTGCGGACTTTTGTGAAGAACATCTTGAACTTTATCGTATTATGTAATCCTCCACTTATAGCCAATGGCAATACGGCCATCAACAAATCTACTCGTGCCACATTTCACAGATGGCTCTACGCTCTACCTCGATCCGTGTAAAAGGATAATTTCATGTACGAAATTCACTCTCACTTGGTACTCAAGGCGTACACGCCTGGGAGGTTAAGAAGCTGTATGTCCACAAATTCATTGTTCCAATATTGGAGCATTCCTCCCACAATAAAGTTTTCTTCTTTTCCTCTTGAATCACATTGAGAAAGCGTTCTTCTTTGCTTCCTGAATCACTATATTCCCGAGGAAGACCGGAAAAGATTCAGGAGAGCTAGAAATGACTGCAATGCGCACATTCAACGCGCAAAGTTCTTGCATGACCAGAGAGTGAGACAAAAGGTACTACACTCTCCCGCAGGTAGTAGAAACTGAGTATTTATGGAAAACATTCAAAACGCGGTCTCGTTATCCATTCCATCGCCTATATTCGATGACAGACCAGTCACCAGTGCAAGAGAGAAGGCGAATTTACTTGTTACATATTTTGCAGTGAACTCTTCGCTGCCTGATACCACATCAGTTCCAGGCCAACTTGAGCATAAGCAGCACACCGTGAGTCAAATTTAATTCCGAACGCGTACTATTGCCCGCGCACTCAAGGAGCTAAACGCAAACAAATCCGCTGGTCTTGATAGCATTCCCCAAATTCTCTTGAAGAAATGTTCCTCTTTTTTCGCTAAACTTCTGCGGAAAGTCTTCCATTTGTCTTAGTCTACTGACATTTTCCCAAATAGATGAAAGCCAGCGAACATTCAGCCAATTCCCGAAAAGGGTGACAAATCATCACTTTCTTCTTATCGACCCATATCACTAACTTCTATTCTCTCCAATGTAATGGAATCCCTTATCAAGCGGCAACTTTCGAAATACCTGGAATCAAAAGATATTTCAATTACCGCCAATATGGTTTTCGTAACAACAGATCCACATGTGATTTAATGGGATACCTTACCGAAAATGGAGCCATTCCATCCGCTACCTCGGCGAAAGCAAGGTAGTCGCATTGGACAATTCCAAAGCCTTCGACAAAGTTAGGCATCCAGCCTTTTTGTCAAATTAACAATCCTATGGGGTGGATAATTCCCTGATCCAATTGATGAGAGACTACCTTGCTGGCCGTTCAATTCAAGTGGTTCTTAATGTGTCAAGAAAATGAATGCATGTGTTCCCCAGCGTTCTGTACTCATACCCTAGGTTTTCCTCATCTTTATAAATGATCTCTTGTCTATTACCCATACCGCAATTCACTCGTTTGCTAATGACAGCACGTTGAGTTTCTCATACTCATTTGAACATTCCCCACCAAATTCTTCGAATGTCATTACCAACCAGCAGTTTAAGATTGATACATTGAATTCCGACCTCAACAAGGTATATCAATGAAGATTATATCTCCGACTAGAATGCCTTAAAAACTGTCTCTTGTCGTCAAAGGTGAACCCCAAAGTAAATACATTGACGATGAACGGCACTTGCATCGACGAAGCCAAGGAACTATCAATCCTCGGGACTCGAATTAATACGACTCTTAATTGGAATAACCACATATTTGAAGCTGGGAAAAGTGTGGCCAAATGTATGGGGTTCCTTAGGAGATGTAAAAGATATTTCACTCCATCCAACCTGGCCACTATTTACAATGCATACATACGCCCCAAAATGGAGTTCAACTCCCTTATTTGATCAGGCGCATCCAAAACTGCACTACACGTGCTGGATAGGCTACAAAAACAAGCAGTGAAGCTTATTGGGGACCCAGCCGTAAGTCGTTTAATTCAGACGTTAGAACATTGGCGCAACGTATCATGCCTGTTTCATTTCTATCGATATTATCGCGGTTGTGCTCAAATGAACTTGCTGAATGTGTTCCGCCTATTCAGACATTTTCCCGCGATAACCGCCAATATGAGAATGCACATCAGTTCGCGTTGAATATCAAGATTTAGCGGACAAATAAACATATAGAGTCATTCTTTAGCCGAACCACACGAATGTGGAATACTTTACCTGATCATGTATTCCTCGTCGTTGTAATCTCTAGGCATTCAAGGCCACTATACATCGAAACCTCGTTTGCTTATCCACTCCCTCTCCATCCCTTCGCACTGTGCTCTGACATTTAGGGGTACTTCAAAGCTCCTTTGTGCGCGCGTTAGTGTAAAAAAAAACAAACTTCTATTATGTTAAAGGATGTGAAATTATTAATTAATGATCGACTTTTGAAGTGGCTGGATACAGATGATCTCTTTAGTGGCTGCAAATACGGATTTTGTAGCAACAGGTCTTCGGGAGATATGATAGCATACCACCCCGGAATGTGAAATCACTCGATGCACTTCTTTGCTGAAAGGAAACGATTTTGCACTGGATATCTTAAAAGCTTTCGACAGAGTCTGTCACCTAACTCTATTATTAAAATTGATTCCCTCTATAGTTGACGATGAGCTGGGTCAGTGAATAAGAGACAATCTTTCTAACCAGTCAATCGAAGTAGTTCCGGATGGCGTCAAATTTTCCTCTCTTCAAATTCGTGTCCGTGTTCCCCGTCAGGGCTATGTACACTCAGCCGATCTATTCCAATTCCTATTCCTTTTTTATTTTTATGAACGGTCTTTTGTTTTATTCAAAATCGAATTCATTCATTTGCCTAACACATCACATTCAAAAAACACTATTCAACCGACAGTCAATGCTTCTAAAACTCAGCGCTACCTCTTGTCGTTCTAAATTCCAAAATATATCGAGCTCCGGTCTCCCGCATGACAGGCGGGTATACTAACCCCTATACTATCGAGAAGCCTCTTCTCTTTTTTACTTTATTTTAAAAAAGCTCGCCCTCGAAGAGCTCGACAGAGGGAGAGTAAGTTCTAGGGTCAGAATGCTGGGCGTAGAAGAGAAATGGACACGCCTTGAGAATACTGTCATTAGTATCGCCAACGCCATCTTAGGCAGTAGTCATAGAGATCGGAACGACTGGTTTGATGAGGAGTGCAAACTAGCGACTGAACGTAAGAATGCTGCATACCGGGCAAGGCAGCAGTCTCATAGGACGCGGGTACGCGAGGAGAAATACAAAAGGCTCAGAAGATCTGAAAAAAGGCTCCACAGACAAAAGAAAAGTGCCTGGAAAAAAAAACTCGTCTGTGAAATAGAGAAAAGTAGAGAGCGAGGTCCGCACCAGGCGCGGAAGTTCTACCACATAATCCCCAAAATGACGCGGTATACACCACGCTGCACTTACTGCAAGGATAGAGAGGGTAATCTGATCACCGATCCTGAAGGCATTCTGGAGCGATGGGAAGTGCACTTCAAGAAATTGCTAAATGGTCAGCTCGCAGAAGAATTGGAGGTTCCACCAATGCAAAATCAAAACCGAATGTTGCCGCCACCAAGCATTGAGGAAACATTAAAAGCCATAAGACAGCCCAAGCAAATAAAGCCGCCGGAGCTGATGGCATACCACCTGAGCTGATCAAACAAGGAGGGACAGCGTTACATCACGCAATTCGTGAGATCGTAGTGCACGTATGGGAGCAAGAGAGGATGCCGGAAGATTGGCGTCGCGGTATAATTTGCCCCATACATAAGGAGGGAGATATCACACTCTGCAGCAACTATAGGGGTATAACATTGCTGAGTACCGCCTTATACTCCACTATCCTACAAGATCGGAAAGCCCCATGCGCTAAAGTCATCATTGGCCAATAACGGTGTGACTTCATCCCAGACAAATCAGCGATTGATCAGATATTCACCCTTAGGCAGGCGATGGAAAAATCTCTGGAATCTAAGATTCCATTATATCATCCATTTATAGACTTTAAAGCCGCCTACGAGAGCATAGCCAGGGTAGAACTATATAATGCCATGGGAGAGTTCGGCATCCCAGATAAATTGATACGACCTTGTAGGTTGACCATGACCAACGTAACTAGTCAAATAAAAATAGCGGGATTGCTGTCCAAACCAATAAAAATCTTTAATGGACTCCTACAAGGGGGCGGTCTGGCCTGCCTCTTCTTCAATCTGGCGTTCGAGAAAACAATCCGTGACTCTGGCCTTACAACAAGAGGGACCATTGTCACCAAATCCAGCCAGTTACTTGCCTACCTAGATGACATCGACATCATTGGTAAAACCGAATCGGCAGTACAGGACTCCTTCACCCAGACCGAGCAGGCGGCACAAAGACTGGGACTGCACATTAATGAGGGAAAAACGAAGTACATGGTAGCAACTTCTGCGAAGAGAAGATCTAACGTTAGTCAAACTATCAGGGTAGTGGAGCACGAGACCTGGGTGCTCAATAAAAGGCACTCTGAACTCTTATGAGTATGAATATGGTGCCGACATGGTACTCGTCAATGGACAGTGCAGGATGCCTGGCACTGGTACTACGAGTATTACATGTGAGAAAGACAGCAGCGGAACAGCGGCCATCTCGACAAATGGAAATTCCCCCATGGAATGCAGAAGTGTCCATCGGCTGGAAGGAATTGCCTATGCTTAGATCAGCGGAATTCATTTCTACTGTTGTTACGCTTCGCCCAGGTAGGAAATAGAATATTTCAAATGCTTTTTGGACAGAATAACACAAGAAGCTAGAGATAAGAGACCTGTGGGGCACTTCAGGGCCCGAAGAACCTCGCATCATTTTTAACCCCATAAAAACCCTATAAACCCCATATCTACCCTTAAGTCGAATCACTGGCAAGATCACACAACCTTGCCATAGTATTCACCACTGTCCTAAAATGGCTGAAAACAATTCGGTTATCCTCTTGGATAACCGTCATAAATATTCCATCATAGCCGAGGAGCTTTTTCTCCACATTCGGCATTGTATACTTACCTCGTAGCTACAGACCACGAGAAAGTAATCGTGTGCGTGCCGCTTGTGTTTGACCCGCGCAGATATAAAAATAAAGAATTAATAAGTTCATACGAAAATGTTTAATAGTTTACGTGAAAACAAATCAATAACACAAAAAACAAAAGGACAAACAATAAACAATAAATTTAAATTTAATTAACAGTTTGATTAGCTATGCAATAGTCTCGTTGAGAAAAATAATAATATATCGCATACCTCCGAGATCTCCATTTTTTTCTTTCACTTGATTAAGCATAATCAAGCAAAAACGATAAATTGGTTTCAGTGACATTATAAAGTGCGCTGCTTCACAGCAATAATAACAGTTAAAACAAAGTAACAGAACGAAAAGTGAATCAAAAGTAATCGAAAATAATCGAAAATAAACAAAAATAAAAACAAACAAACAAATTAAAGAATAAAAAAAAAGTGCATAACAAAATCCTTCCAGTGAGGTGCGACAAAGAAACTATCAATTAAAATATATCACCTCGCAAGCGTGAAAGTTGAAACAGACAATATATTGCTCATTAAGCAAGTGGTTTTTAAGGCAGCATTTGGCGGGAGGGCAGAGTCACTGATTCCTACTCGACGATAGCCAAGTTCGAGTCGGCGTACGGAAGAAATCGAGTTCGTGCTTCGTATTGCGGGTCGCCTTTGTTTTTTTTAAATGAAAACAAATTGGAAAGAACCAGTATGAACACGGAGGACGACAAAAACGCAACAACACACAAAAGAAAAGGTACACAGAAAATCTCCATTGTGACGCGAAGTAAAACCGCGAAATTAACAATGGAGAAAAAAGGCCAGCAAATGGAGGAGGACAGAGGGCGCCCCTCCCCCTACAATTTTAATATGTATGGGGCAAACAATTCGTTCGCTTCTCTTGCATCCTCAGAGTCTGAGGATGAAGAAGAGGAAATAACTGAATTGGAGGCGAAACTTGCGATGGCAAGAGCGCGTCTAGAAGAGAGACGCCGAAAGAAAAAAATAGCGGCACTCGAAAAAGAAAAAGACACGGAACAACAACAAAAGCCGAAGCCAAAAGTCGGCCAACAGCAACAGCAACAGCAACAGCAACAGCACCAGCAACAGCAACAGCAACATCAACAGCAACAATCAACACAAAATCGACCACAGCAAGCAACACAACAGCGGCAAAGCAACAATCAGAACCAAAAAATAAAGATGCCACCGATCAACACTATAGATATTGAGTGTAAGGAATTGGTAAGTCTTTGTAAGCTAGCGATAGGTAACAATTTTGTAGTTAAAAGACTGGCTGGTAATAGGCATGCCATTCAAACCTATGCGGTGGCAGACCACGAAAAAATTAAAGAGGTCTTAAAAAGGGCCACCGCGGAATTCTACTCGTTCACGCCGAAGCAAACAAAGAGGGTAACGGTTCTATTAAAGGGTGTCGACCCTGGGGTGGAACCGGAGGCTCTGCTCGAGATGCTTCAAAAGTTGAGGCACGACGATCTCGAGTTTATCTCCGTAAAACCGTTCACTACAACCAAGGCAAGAAGGGAAAACCGCAAGCTACCCTTCTTTTTGGTTCAACTAACGCCCAGCAGCAGAATTGGTGGTCTAAGAAAGATTACAGTCTTGGATCATCAAAGTGTCACATGGGACAAGTTAAAAAAAGGCAGAGACATCCTGCAATGTGTCCGCTGCCAAAGGTTTGCTCACGCGGCGGCGAACTGTGAAATGCAGCACCGTTGCGTGAAATGCGGAAAAGACCATAAGGCAGAAGAGTGCCCTCTGGGAAAAGAAAGGGTAGAAGACAAAGCCCTTCTGAAGTGCGCAGTGTGCCGGAATGAGGGACACCCCGCTAATTATCGAGGATGTCCTAAATTCCGAGAAATAATGGCAAGAAGTGTGATCCGGCAAAAAACCACAGAGCCAGCTCGTACAACAACAATGCCCGTAACATCGCAGCGGTCGTACGCACAAGTTGCGTCGGGTGGGAGACCATCAAACCAGGCTACAACATTGGTAGCCACAAATACTCCCACACAGACTGAAACAACATCGCAAGCGGACGTGGTCACGGTTCTGCTTAATCTGCAGAGACAGATGACACAGCTGCAAAACCAAATAAACGAGATCTACTCGTACTTGCCCAATCTAAACAAAAAGTCAATATAAACCCTCTAACCACAACATCAATAAAAGCTCTTGTCGTGAATGTAAATAAAAAAAAAAAAAAATAAAGAGCCAATCTTTTCAACCTGTTGCAAGTTGAACGGCCTGATGTACTTCTGGCGGGGGAAACAAAGTTAAACCAGAGACACAAGATATGGCATAAAAACTACGATATTATACGAAGAGACCGACCTAACTCCTCTCAAGGGGGGGGTGTCGCAGTCTTTATTAGAAAAGGGATCCCTCATAAAGTTATATATAGTGGAGAAGTGCGCAGGTTCCGGGTGCTGGAAGCCTGTATCGTACGCATACCCCTTCAGCAAGGAAGGGGTTTGTATGCGATTGCGGTCTACGCACCTGAGGAGCACCAACATAATCTATTTATAGCAGAGCTCGAGACTCTCTTCCGATGCTTACAATTGCACCTGGGCAAAAATTACTTTATTCTAGGGGGAGATATGAACGCCAAGCATAGAAATTGGGGAAATTATATATCTAATGCCAGAGGAAATCAGTTGGCTGGCTGGTTAGACCAGTTTCATATTGAATATAGAACTGACCTGCTAGCTACCGAATATCCATCGTTCCCTAGAGGTAGATCGTTCTTAGATATCTTGCTAATCGACTCACGACTGAGAATACTTAACACCAATAGACGAAACACAAACTGTTTACGGACAATTGAATACGATAGTGACCACTGTGCATTCACGGCAGTAATAGAGCTTCCGAACGAGCTCGCAGATCTGGAGGAATTCGTGATCCCGCAACCCTATAACTACGGGACAATGCGATGGCCGCGGTTCACCAGATCATTAACAAGAGAACTTCGTTCGAATGACTTTAATCTGCCAGTAAATAGAAACCTGACTAATGTCGAAATCGACAAATACATTCAACAAATGGACGAAACCGTAAAACGAACAATGGACAAAACAATTCCCAAAACAACAGTTACAGATCACACTAACATGTACAGAAACGCAACAATAAACGCACTCCACAGGCAAAAGAGCAGACTGCTATCGAAATTAAAACAATTACACAGACAGTTTACAGACAGACAAGACCAGGAGATAATATCACTGAAATCCCGATTAAAAAACCTCCAACAATTACTTAAAGCTAATTATAGATTAGCAACAAATTTGTATTGGAACAACAGAATTCGAGCTATAAAAACTAATAACCCGAATATGTTCCCACAAATAAATAAAATATTCAGGAGAAATAATCATAATGAGATTCAGTGTCTCCAAATCCCACGTACTCAGGTAAACAAGCAGCTGCTAACCAACATTGGCATAGATGCAGAGAACGCTATCCTCAATGGTGAGCTCTTCGTGATCGAAGATCCTTTGGAAAAGGTGAACGCTTTGGGAGCTGTCTTTCAGGAAATGTACAAGGTGAATGAAAGCATTCATCGAAATCACGACCTGGAGGACAGAGTTCTACTCAATCACCTGCACCTCCGGATTGAAATTTCACTTTGGCAATCGGAGAATCCGGGTTTTACCGAATTCAGTGAAGATAATCTGTCAAT
The DNA here is from genome assembly GCA_963931805.1 of Microdon myrmicae. Taxonomy (NCBI): domain Eukaryota; kingdom Metazoa; phylum Arthropoda; class Insecta; order Diptera; family Syrphidae; genus Microdon; species Microdon myrmicae. Next base: position 160,487,236 of record OZ007498.1, on the reverse strand, counting down.
TGACATTAATGCCAATGGTGTAGTGGCTAATAGCCCTCTAATAACAAGGGAAGGAATCCAGAGTATCTTCGACTCATTAAGAAGCAAAAAGTCAGTGGGAATAGATGGAGTACCTAACATCGTACTCAAGAACCTGCCCCCAATGGCAATAGATATATACACGGTCCTGTTTAACAACGCGTTGAATAATGCATATTATCCCGCGCGTTGGAAAACGGCTATCATTCAGCCCATCCCAAAAAAGGGCAAAGACTGTACAAACCCAAGGAACATGCGTTCGATAAGTTTACTCCCAAGCATCAGTAAAGTATTTGAAAAAATCATTAACAAAGCTCTGCTAAAATGGGTAGACGACAATAGCATTATTCCAAATAACCAGTTTGGCTTTAGGGCGGGTCATGAAACCACACATGCCGCAGCTAAACTGGTCTCTGACATACAATGGAATAAATGTAGGAACCAATGCACAGGTGCCTGTCTGATCGACTTGGAGAAAGCCTTTGATACCGTCTGGATCGAAGGGTTGTATTACAAACTGGTCAGACATGGCATACATAAGCCTTTACTATATGGACTTTACGATATGTCAAAGGACAGGAGGTTCGTGGTCAAAAGTGGTAATGTGACCTCTAATAAAACGTATAATATCAAGAATGGCTTGCAACAGGGCGCGGTACTCTCTCCGATTCTTTTTAACATTTATATTAGCGACTTATTAGAAGCACTTCCGCAGGCTATTGCGTACGCAGACGATCTCATAATTTACAGAACAGCTCCGAAAGTTGCGATCATAAATAGGTTAATACAGCGAGACTTCAACAAAGTGCAGCGCTATTGCGATGACTGGAAACTTAAGATCAACTTCCAGAAATGTGAAGCCATCCTATTTAGAACTCCATTATATAAAGCCACGTACGACACAAGGAAAAACTGGCGAAAGCTAGTTATCGTGGGACCGCATGGAGATAAACTGGAAACCAAGAGTTTAGTTAAATACCTGGGCATCTGGCTAGATCAATATCTGTATTTCAACAGACATGTAGAGGCTGCTTTGCTCAAAGCGAGGAAAACTTTTGCTATGACAAGGAGGCTATTTCACAGTAGCCAACTTGACAGCAAGGTAAAAGTCATATGCTACATGACGCTAATCAGGCCAATGCTCATATATGGTTGCCCAGTATGGTTCAACATAGGTCCAAATTTGATAGAAAAGATTCGGGTGTTCGAAAGAAAGTGTCTCAGAAGTTGTCTCAGATTATATCGGACACCGGAATCGGACTATAAAAAGTATTACTCAAATGAGACTTTATATAATGAAGCGTACATAAATAGGGTGGATAATTTTATGATTAAATTAATCAGAGGACATATTGCGAGAGCAATAAGCTCGTCCAATGACCTAATTTTCGGGGCCTATTATCCAAACACCTTGTACTATGAGAGCGTGCGTCGCAACGGCTTTGTTCCACCAGAGGCGTTCCTTGACTTGGATATGAAAGGGCTTATACAGGATAGATCCGGAATTCCGCTGATCTATCATGTAAGTAGATCATCTGTAGACGGGCGATTGTGCTACGACCGGGAAGTAGCGCGCACCGAAGAAGAGCTCCTGCGCTTCAGTAGGGCTATCTCCCACAGAGACCGGGACGATAGTATTAGACAGCGTCAACAGTTCTGGTGGTTGAATGGCATATAAAGACCTGGATACCAAAGTCAGTATAGAATCATACTATCATCAGCTAGCTTACATAGACTTAGCTGTTCTAGAATTAGGGTAGTATAAGATTTAAGTTAAGTTAGGTTAAGTGCTTTTACATAAAAAAAAAAAAAAAAAAAAAAAAATATATATATATATATATTAGGTAAGTTAAGTAAGTTAAATTTTAAGAAAAAAAAAACAAAAAAATTGACAAAGTTTTTCAAATTTTTCTTTGTATTTCAACTAATTATCAGTACTGCCACAAAGTTCTGTCGCCGAAAGGCAAATTATACAAATGTTAAGTAATGTTTAGCTTAGAGCGTCTGCGAAGGACCAGTAAGTTATTATATAAGATAATTAAGCTAGAATTTAAGCATTTTTTGTCTAGCCTTTAATTTAGAAATTAAGAATATAAAAAGAAAAATAAAAAATGTTTTAAAAATGAAAAATCGTAGCTACAGACCCATCGACCGATCGTTCTATCGACGATATGCAGAGTAGCCACCGTTGACTACCTGCAACCGACTGTATGTCCTTCAAAAATACCACACACCCGATGGAATGTTACCTTGAGCAGAATAAAAGATTACACATCCACCAGTCTCCATGCCCATTACCGCCCAAAAATACATGCCGGGCTATTTGCTGGCTTGCACATCTGCAAATCTGCAAGCCAGATTTCTAATAGCCCTGCAATAGGACATAATGAGCGGGATAACTCAAAGATCAATTAGCCTTTTTTTTCTAGTTGTTATGGCAAGCGATCTTCTATGTTACATCGCAGAAGACCTAATTGCCGCCGCCAGCATTGTTGCCTTATGCTACACGAAACACTTCTGTCTATCCGATGTAGACAAAAGAAAACGTTTTCGTCCAGGCGGCAATTTCCTACATAAACAATGTAGTCAAAAGATTCATGCTCTCAGGCAGCCTGGGGTTTTTGCCGATATTTTATCACCATCATGGGAAAACCATTCTCATGATTTATGACTGCCTTTTCTGCCAGTCTAAATTTCCGTCCCTCTAATTGACCAGATGTGTATTGGAATTTCCCTGGTACGCCAGAGGTATCCGATACTACAAGGAATGTGGAGGACGATTGCTCCTGGCAGTCAGATACAATTATTCAAGGAGTCATCTTGTGCCGGGGAGACGAAGGATTTTCGAGTGTCAACATAGTTTGCCAAGAGTAATGTTAGACGTTTATTTTATGTCACTACGCGTGTCCCATAGTTTGTCAAGTTTAATGTTAGAGGTTAAGTTATGTCACGCCGAGTACCATAATTGTTTCGTATTATTCGATGTTACTTTGTTACAATGTACCCTATCAACGAACTTCCTGTGTAATCAAAATTTGAATTAATACGTAACCGTAACTTACTGTGAAGAACTAATGATAATACACAAGTAATAAAAATATACAAACTACATTCAAAGTGAAGTGTTTAATTTCGTTCTCCGTTGCTGCCTTGAGGATCAACTTGTGTGCTGGTTTCTTTGTTTCCTTCGCGGAACGATTTACTACCCCATTTTCCGTGTGAGAACTGGTTAACATCGTCGATCGTTGGGTGTTTTTTAGTAAACCTGTGCCGTACGCCGGTACCCTCTAATAAATCATAACCCACAGACCCATTATAGTTTCTGGAGATTCCAACGCTTGGACAGTAGAATGGGGAAGCATAAGGACCAACAGTAGAGGCCAGGCAATACTTGAAGACTTCGCAGTCCTAGATGTGGTGTTACTTAATTATGGTATCGATGACACCTTCATAAACGAGAGAGGCCGGTCCAAAATCGACATCACATCTAACAGCTCCATGTTGGCAAGAAGTATGGTGTGGCGACACCTACACCCATAGTGACCACCAAGCCATGATGTACGAAATACTACCGCACAGGGGATTCATCACTGGCAAATTGGCGAAGAAAGCACAAAAAATGGGTGGAAAGAGAAGGACCTTGATGCGGAACTGCTCGATTATATACTGGAAGACCAAATCGCACAGTTTGACGCAGAGGTCGATGCGAACAGCAGGCTGGAAAAGTTATGAAGTGGCTAACTACCGCATGTGACGCTTCTATGCAACGACAAAGACAACCAGCGGGGGCTATCAAACCAGTGTATTGCTGGAACTCAGAAATCGCCCATGTGCGATCGGAGTGCGGCAGGTTAAGACGCTTGCAACAAAGAGCAACAAACCGTAACACCTGTGGGGGTATTTCCTCTAGTGCAGCAACACGGACGCTGGTTCAGCAGGAACACCAACAATATCGCTGTAAATTGTTCCTACCAGAAGGAATAGAGCACCCAGCGAACACAACAACTCTCCAAAGAAAAACACACTGGAGTAATTTATTCTCTTATTTTTATTTTAGATTATTCTCTTGAACATAGCTTTTATTTTTAATACAAACACTGGAACTGTCTTTTAAATTATGGGTCGTTTTGTTTGTTCAGTAGTCTTTATTTTAATGTTCACTGCGCACTTGTTATTTACTGTGTGGTACACGAACTCTGTGAATCAACGTCACACTCGTATTTGGCAACCATTATTTAAGTAAATTTATTCCTATAAAATATTAAATTCATTCCCATGAACTTATGTTTCTCGACAAAAACTCGACACGAAAACAAGCGTGTGTACGCTTAAGAAATTTAAATCTGACAACGGGAGGCACGACAGCAAAGACTCGACGTCTCTCCTCGAAGGATGATGAAATTTGTCTCCAATTGATTTTGCCGCCGACATCCATTAATCGTGATCGTGATGGATTTCTCGATCTAGGGGTACTCAATCAGCGATCGAATCGGGATTCAGTGGGAGGATTTTCCGTATGACCGTACGGTCAAATGTAATGCCCCTTTGCCTGCATATCGAAGGACGATACTGCACCTGTTCAAACAAATCGACGAGCAAAAAGGGACCGCAGGCATTGTGTTCATGTAATGCCGTTCTAGGCGGTACATTCTTTGCTGACGATAGGTCGACCGAGGATTTGGGGTTTGTTTCATTAAGACGTATGGCTCTGGTGCTCTAGAAAGGAAGATATTTTGTTGGCATTAAGTCAACAGAAATCTTGTCGACGATGGCAAAGGGTCAGGCTGGATGGCCATCTTATTTGGGTTAATATACTGGTACATGGCTTCCAAATAACCAGTTTGGCTTTAGGGCGGGTCATGAAACCACACATGCCGCAGCTAAACTGGTCTCTGACATACAATGGAATAAATGTAGGAACCAATGCACAGTTGCCTGTCTGATCGACTTGGAGAAAGCCTTTGATACCGTCTGGATCGAAGGGTTGTATTACAAACTGGTCAGATATGGCATACATAAGCCTTTACTATATGTACTTTACGATATGTCAAAGGACAGGAGGTTCGTGGTCAAAAGTGGTAATGTGACCTCTAATAAAACGTATAATATCAAGAATGGCTTGCAACAGGGCGCGGTACTCTCTCCGATTCTTTTTAACATTTACATTAGCGACTTATTAGAAGCACTTCCGCAGGCTATTGCGTACGCAGACGATCTCATAATTTACAGAACAGCTCCGAAAGTTGAGATCATAAATAGGTTAATACAGCGAGACTTCAACAAAGTGCAGCGCTATTGCGATGACTGGAAACTTAAGATCAACTTCCAGAAATGTGAAGCCATCCTATTTAGAACTCCATTATATAAAGCCACGTACGACACAAGGAAAAACTGGCGAAAGCTAGTTATCGTGGGACCGCATGGAGATAAACTGGAAACCAAGAGTTTAGTTAAATACCTGGGCATCTGGCTAGACCAATATCTATATTTCAACAGACATGTAGTGGCTGCTTTGCTCAAAGCGAGGAAAACTTTTGCTATGACAAGGAGGCTATTTCATAGTAGCCAACTTGACAGCAGGGTAAAAGTCATATGCTACATGACGCTAATCAGGCCAATGCTCATATATGGTTGCCCAGTATGGTTCAACATAGGTCCAAATTTGATAGAAAAGATTCGGGTGTTCGAAAGAAAGTGTCTCAGAAGTTGTCTCAGATTATATCGGACACCGGAATCGGACTATAAAAAGTATTACTCAAATGAGACTTTATATAATGAAGCGTACATAAATAGGGTGGATAATTTTATGATTAAATTAATCAGAGGACATATTGCGAGAGCAATAAGCTCGTCCAATGACCTAATTTTCGGGGCTTATTATCCAAACACCTTATACTATGAGAGCGTGCGTCGCAACGGCTTTGTTCCACCAGAGGCGTTCCTTGACTTGGATATGAAAGGGCTTATACAGGATAGATCCGGAATTCCGCTGATCTATCATGTAAGTAGATCATCTGTAGACGGGCGATTGTGCTATGACCGGGAAGTAGCGCGCACCGAAGAAGAGCTCCTGCGCTTCAGTAGGGCTATCTCCCGCAGAGACCGGGACGATAGTATTAGACAGCGTCAACAGTTCTGGTGGTTGAATGGCATATAAAGACCTGGATACCAAAGTCGGTATAGAATCACACTATCATCAGCTAGCTTACATAGACTTAGCTTTTCTAGAATTAGGGTAGTATAAGATTTAAGTTAAGTTAGGCTAAATGATTTTACATAAAAAAAAAAAAAAAAAAAAAAAAAAAAAAAAGTAGATAAGTTTAGGTAAGTTAAGTAAGTTAAATTTTAAGAAAAAAAAAAAAAAAAAAAAAAAAAAATTTACAAAGTTTTTCAAATTTTTCTTTGTCTTTCAAATAATTATAAGTTATGCCACAAAGTTCTGTCGCCGAAAGGCAAATTATACAAATATTAAGTAATGTTCAGCTTAGAGCGTCTGCGAAGGACCAGTAAGTTATTATATAAGATATTTAAGCTAGAATTTAAGCATTTTTTGTCTAGCCTTTAATTTAGAAAATAAGAATATAAAAAGAAAATAAAAAAATGTTTAAAAAATGAAAAAATGAATACTGGTACATGGATATGGTGGTGAGGAATTTGCCACCCATGGGAATCATGGACCAGCGTTGGTAAGCAAAACAAAGACCGTGAGGTTATAGCGTTTGAAATAATAGTGAAGAAGATCGTGTGATTCGAACTGACGCTATGACAGTTTGAATCATGAAAAAAATTGAACCTAAGCGTTACCCATCAGGCTACTGACCGTGTTTTAAATTTGATTTTAAAACTCGACTATACTCCACTGATGTGAATTGTTATGTTATCGCTAAGGTATACGGTTCTGATGTATTTTTCTTATACGATTTTTCGTTCGTGTTCTTCACTATTTTGCTTGTAAATTGTGTGTGTATCTGTTAGAGTCACCACACCACTCCCTCCGCAGTAACTTCGTTACGATCAGATTCGTATGCGAACGACGGACGAACGAGAGAACGAGAAAACGTCGGAGGCTGGGCTCTATGCGGAAGTCGTGACCGTGTGTGAAGTTCTGCTTACTATGGGAAAGTGCATGCTGTGTGTACAGATCACGTCGGGGTCACCAATTATAACGTTTGAAATAATAGTGAAGAAGATCGTGTGATTCGAACTGACGCTATGACAGTTTGAATCATGAAAACAATTGAACCTAAGCGTTACCCATCAGGCTACTGGCCGTGTTTTGAACCTGATTTTTAAACTCGACTATACTCTACTGATGTGAATTGTTATGTTATCGCTAAGGTATACGATTCCGATGTATTTTTCTTATTCGATTTTTCGTTCGTGTTCTTCACTATTTTGCTTGTAAATTGTGTGTGTATCTGTTAGAGTCACCACACCACTCCCTCCGCAGTAACTTCGTTACGATCAGATTCGTATGCGAACGACGGACGAACGAGAGAACGAGAAAACGTCGGAGGCTGGGCTCTATGCGGAAGTCGTGACCGTGTGTGAAGTTCTGCTTACTATGGGAAAGTGCATGCTGTGTGTACAGATCACGTCGGGGTCACCAATTATAGCGTTTGAAATAATAGTGAAGAAGATCGTGTGATTCGAGCTGACGCTATGACAGTTTGAATCATGAAAAAAATTGAACCTAAGCGTTACCCATCAGGCTCCTGACCGTGTTTTAAATTTGATTTTAAAACTCGACTATACTCCACTGATGTGAATTGTTATGTTATCGCTAAGGTATACGGTTCTGATGTATTTTTCTTATACGATTTTTCGTTCGTGTTCTTCACTATTTTGCTTGTAAATTGTGTGTGTATCTGTTAGAGTCGCCACAAGGTACTATGTGTTTACTTTGATTTCCAGAAAGGTCATCATAGAGCATGAACGTGGGTATGATTGTCTAAACAACGATCATATTCATGCCCAAATCCCATGATCGGTTGACAGTCGATAATAGGGAATTGGTCGCAAGTGCTGCGAACCCAACGGTATAGGAGCAATGGTTCAATTATGGACCGTAGGAAGAATATCGGCTGCAGCTGTGTCCACAATACGCTGGCCAGCGTGTGTTTATCGTTTATTGCTGACAAGCTGAGCCGACAGGGGATATGAAATGGTTCATGTATTATGAACCAGAAAAATTTGATGCTATTAATGCCAGGTTTGCTTTCAGTGCATTGCATTGCGCATTGACATCTTCATAGATAAATACTGGTTACCTGATGAGGTAACCAAATTAGGTTTCGGGGGCATGATGCGTTGGATGCAAGCCTGCACCGAGGTGAAAGTTTGACGTCACGGCTAGATGATAGTCTTGCCGTGGACTTATGTTTTCTGATAGGAGGTAATGCGGAGTAGCTTATGGTGCTCATTTGCAGGTAAGCAGAAGGCAGGTAATTTACGGAAATGGGTGGTTCTTAGGGAATACCTAAAGAACCCCCACACACCTACTCACAGTTGCATGCGGAATTCGTCAACAAATGGAAAGAATTGAGGAATGTGATCCGCAAAAGTAAATATGATGTGTTCTGTTCCCTAAGGGATAAATTAAATAACAACCTCTGGATCGGCCCAGAGGTATCTTTTGAAAATGTTCACCTTCCTACCGAAACCAAAAAAAAAAAAAAAAAAAAAAAACACACGCACACACACATACACACGAATAATAATTTTATTTATTTTTCGTTGACGAGCGACAAACGATGTTGTTCGTTCAACTGTCACTGAATGACCTTTCACCCATAAGGCTGTGAACACCAACGATATTATTACATTCGTATGAAGATTGGGATTATCAACAGACTTTTAATGGGTGATCAAAAATCACCTTTACCACTAAAATCAACCTTTAGAAAACATATATACATTACATACCGCCAGAGTGGCAATACAAAAAGTACAAGACAAGTTTGACTAAGACTGATAATGATGTGATATCCATAGCCACGGACAATGATTAACAACAAGAATTTGATTCGGTGTCTATTTCACTATGGCTACGGACGAAATAACGTAAACAAAAATAGTTTTCAATTTAACTGATATTCACTAAAAAACAAAAACCACTCACTATTATTAAACACTGGTCATCAATACTACAATAATTATTTTTACTTTCTTACATTTTAGATGATGATTATAATGGGCATCATTGGATTGGTAATAGTTGGAATTATTGCAAGTAAGTAAAATCGTAAATGTTAAAAGCCGCTCGTCATTTTTTTATAATTATGTGGACAATAATACAAAGCCATTGAAATTTTTTATTTTTCTAAAAATTTAACTTAGAATAACACAGTAAATCATAGCGATTTCAAACCTCTTTTCCTTTGTTACTTTTATTTTGGGTACTTTTCATCCATTTATAATGGTTACATTACATACATACATTACATATAGTTATTTTCACATATCTGCTGTTTATTTCTACTTTCTGCACAAATTAAATTAAATATATTTGTATTGTTTTATGTCAGATTTCTTTACATGCAAATTAATCTTAATTTTATCCCATTTTATAGCTAACTTCATGTAGAGAAATATGTACCAAATTAAAAAACAAAAAAGACAAATTAAATGGCAAATTTGAATTCAAAATTGAGATCAAAGTTTCTGAATTGCATAACAAGTACTGATATATAGAGCTCAACTTTCAAAACGCTAAACACACCATGGTAGCATTTCAAAAAAAAAAAAAAACAGATAAACAATCATAATGAACAAAATTTGTAGAAACCGCATCATAAAACGTGTTCCATCATCTCGTTGAAAAGGTTCGATCCATATTTCACTAGATGGTACTCAAAGATTAATTGCGTTTCTGTGTGATTTTTGTGCCATTCCATTAAGTAAATGTGTTAGTTATTTATCTATCGATGATGTGAATATTATACCAGAATCCTGAACTAGTTTAAGTTGTTTATTAAAAAGTCGTTGCGTTACGTTTGCATTTAACCCTTGTAAAATAATTTGATGATACCAATTTTAATTTTTTGCTATAACAAAACGCACTGTATAATAAAATTACAGAGGCCAACCGGTAATTGTTAATAAAATGCTTCTCTGCTGAATTAAGTAACCCAAGTCAGCTTAAAATAATTTTTTAATGTAATTTCATGTTTCCATTTTTATTTAAATATTTATTCGAAATATATTGATTTATTTATTTATTGTTTCTTATATATTTTTTTCATTTTGATTGACTTTTGAACACGTAGTAGCTGCTTCGATAAATGACCTCGAACATTTGTATTGTCCCTTGATTTATTTATTGTTTTCAATTCGTGTATAGAAAAGTGTTAGGAAAGCAATTCTGGCTGTATAGTACTTTTAAAAAACTTCAATGATTTATTTTGCGTTCGATGAAGCTGATGTAATTCATAACTCGAATAACTCTTGCCTAGGGTCAACTTATTAGGTCACATTTTAAATAAGGTCCGTTTTTGATCTGATGGAAAATAAGCACACAACAGTAAACGTAGAATCTATATGTTCAATTTTATAATAGGTTAAGGGTTGTATAAGATGCTAGTATTAAGTTGAACGTTTAGTGTTCTTTTATTCGCCCCTCTTCATTTCCTTTTTTTTCTATTTGATGACGTTTTTTTTGGAAGTTCTTTTTCTTGTTACAATGAAACATAAGAGAAGTTTCCCAAAAAAGAAGTTGTATAAGGTGGCTCAAACGTCATTACTTCATGACAAGACAGACTATATTTGCTGCAAGGTGTCGCTCGTCAACCTTCTGTCACCACAGCTTCTTGGTCTAATGTCTTTTTTAAAAAATGTCGCTGCTTTTTCATATTTAGTAATCTTGACTCAAACTATAAACTTTCTTGTTCTTACATCCTGCATCTGTTTCGATAGCTCTGGTAACTAGTTCCCGTTTATTTGAAATTACTATTTAAACCCCAACCTCCGCACCAAATACAGAAACACGCAAAAATTTCAATAAACATCAGCCCCAACCGCGTCGTGTTATTGCTACACTCTTCTCAGCAATATGTCACCTGGAAAGTCAGCCTGTTATTTCTGTGTCGCGGTGTGTTGTTAGCGGACTGTATTCTTCAATATCGCACCTTAGTATAAACCTCTAATGGTGTTATGGTATTTTAGCCCGACAATTTAATATTAATATATGTGATGTTAATATAGTTAAATTATTATAGTAAAGAAATAAAGTAAGTTAGGGACTTACTTGGGTGACTGTTGAGCGGTCGATTTGAGTTGTAGTTGATTAAAGACGGAGACTGTTGTTCGGCGCCAAGGTGCAGGGGACGTTGAATGGTTGCTCCCCTGTTCAGCTTCAGTCCCGGTCTGTTGTCAATCGCAGATGTCCACTCTATTCAAGAGTCGCCTGGGATATTTATTGGCACTCTTTAAATTATTCTGGATTCCCGTCTCATCCGAATGGTTTTCTTGATTGGTTATTTCCGTCGTTTAACGTCGAATGAATTAATTTTCATTGCCGTCGACGTTTATTTTTTATTCGGCGCCAACGCCGTTTTTTATTATTTTCTCTACAAAGTAGAATTTGCACAAAGTAGTTTATGCAAATTAGCTACTTGGCGAGTTGTTCTCCTTTTAGAGGTAGAGAGGGGAAACTATCGAAAGGGGATAAGTGGCTGTTAGGGGGGACCTGGACGCGAGGTAGGTCCATTATAATACCTTCCCGCCTTAAAGCTTCATTCTTAGAAGAGGAATGAAGTTTGGCTACAAAAACATCTAACTGTACCGTTGTTCCTACACTGGTTGTGGTGTATTATCTTCCCTTGTTTGTCGTGGTCTGTCTGGCTTTTGCTTCCTCTAGTCGTAATAGGGTTTCAGCCTATTGTTGTGTACCACCACATTTCTTCTCCCTACCTTTACGACGCTATTTTTTTATTATTATTTACTGGCCTGTAGGAACCCGGAAGTTCATGACCTCACCGACTCGGCTCCGCCATTGTTCCCTGTCCTGTGCGCTCTCCTTCCACGTTCGACCATCCGATCCGATCTCCTCGAGGTCCAATCTAACATTGTCCTCTCCGTCGGGGCCGTCCTGTCGGTCTCTTCCCCGTTAGTTTACCGTCAAGAATTCTATGCATGGTCCTATCATCGCCCATTCGCGCTACGTGTCCGGCCCATCTTAATCTTCGCGACTTGATCACTCTCACTATTGTAGGTTTGCGGTATAGCTCTTCCAATTCGTGGTTGTGGAGTTTCCTCCATTGTCCTGACTCCTCGTCATATTTACCGCCAAATATACCCCTTAAAACTTTATTCTCGAATACGCGGAATTTGTTCTCTTCCCGTTTTGTGAGAGCCCATGTTTCGCATCCGTATAGAGAAATCGGCATGATTATGGTTCTGTAGACAAGGAGCTTTATATTACGTGATAGCAGTTTGGATTTTAATAGTTTACTGGCTGCATGCCAACTAGCGTTGCCGGAATGTAGTCGTTTGTTAATTTCCTTTGACGTTTCGTTTCTGGTCGTCAGTATCGTTCCCAGATATTTAAATTCTTTGACATTTTCAAATATCTTGCCCCTGACGTTTATATGTGTTCTCTGAGGTCCACCTGCTCTCGTCGTAATCATGTATTTCGTTTTGTCTTAATTTATTTCTAGGCCCACTTCTTCTGCCGCTTGCATGATGATTTCACAGTTTTTACTTATAGTTTCGAGATTATCGCCCAAAACGACGATGTCATCCGCATATGCGAGCACTTGTGTGACCCCGTTCGGGGATGATCCGGCCGTGTTGTCGTCTTGTACATTTCTGATAACATACTCGAGGACAAGGTTAAAAAGGCATGGTGAGAGGCCATCCCCTTGTTTTAGTCCGCCCCGGATTTCAAATAGTTCTGAGAGGTGGTTTTCTATTCTAACTCGCCCTTTGTTTTCGTTCATGCGGATTTGAATGAGGGCGGCATATTTTTTGGGGATCCGCAGCTCAACCACAATATGGTAGAGTCTTTGCCTTGCGACTGAGTCGTAGGCTTTTTTGAAGTCAACGAACAGTTGGTGAACCGTCTCTCCGTATTCCCACTTCTTTTCCAGCAGTTGCTTTATTGTGAACATCTGGTCGCTTGTTGACCGGTTCCGACGGAATCCGCATTGGTAGTCTCCCAATATTTCTTCTGCGTACGGTGTGATTCTTGCCAGTATGACATTTGTTAATATTTTGTATGTGATTGGGAGCAATGATATTCCTCTGTAATTTTCGCGGTCAGATCTGTCGCTGCTATTTACCGGACTAGTTATTTGTACTACCTCATAGGGACCCCTCCATATGGGAGCTAATTTTCCTTGCTTTTGCGCGTTCCGTATTAAAACTTTGTCGCCCACATGTAACGTGAATGAACGCGTCTTGCGGTCGTTGTACTCTTGCTATTTCGTACGTATGTTGAAGTTTGTACTTCAATAGCTTCTGGTAACTGTTATGGTTATATACCGGTTACGGATGTTGCTTTATGCTCGTCGGTACCTCCGGGGTGAACCCAAATAGACAGTCCATTGGCGTAAGTTTAGTACCTTCGTGTACATTGGTGTTGTATACGAATGTTGCCGTTCTCAGGTACTGGTCCCATGATTGGGAATTTCCATCCACAATGCTTCGCAGGTAATCTACGAGTGGGCGATGGGCTCTTTCTAAGGCTCCATTCGATTGTGGGTGGTACGCTGAGGTTTGTAGTTTTTTAATACGGAGCAGTTTGCACACGCTTTTAAACAAACTGCTTAGGAAATTGATGCCCCGATCGGTGACCAATTGCTTCGGAACACCATACCGAGCAATTATTTGGTCGAAAAATACTGTGGCCACCGTTTCTGCCTCCGTATCTGGGAGAGCGTAGCAATCTTTATATTTAGACAAGTTGTCTTGGAATGTAAGTATATATTGATTGCCGGTTGGAGTGCGATCAAGAGGACCTACTGTATCTAAGTATACTTTGTCGAAAGGTCTGTGACATCTCTAACAGATACACACACAATTCACAAGCAAAATAGTGAAGAACACCGAACGAAAATCGAACAAGAAAATATATCAGAGCCGTATACCATAGCGATAACATAACAATTCACATCAGTGGAGTGTGCGATAACATAACAATTCACATCAGTGGAGTGTAGTCGAGTTTAAAAATCGAGTTCTAAACACGGCCAGTAGCCTGATGGGTAACGCTTAGGTTCCATTTTTGGTGATTCTAACTGTCATAGCGTCAGTTCGAACCACACGTTCTTCTTGACTATTATTTCAAACGCTGTAGGCCTCTTTGCAATGTCGGTTATTACCATGGGCATACGTATGTTCGGAGAAGATTTGATGGTTTGACATGTTTTACATACTTTGATGTATTGTTTCATGTCGCGCATCATGTTCTTCCACCAAAAATTTCTACGTATTTTGTGATACGTTTTACTCACTCCTTGGTGTCCACCCAAAGTAGGATCATGGTATTCCCGGAGTAGGAACTAGATCTCTTCAGGATTGATTATCTCCATTCCTTTTTCCGTGCAGGCTGGAATGGGATTCTCGTTAAGAGAGGACTTATCGTCCTTTAGATTATCCTGAGTTCCTTCGCTTGTCCTTAGCTTCTTAGCTTGGGCGCTTGTTAGTACATTGCACCTTCGTAGTGTGGGAGTCTCATCACAAATTTGCGGAATACCACTCAAGGTATCCGTATTAATGTTGTATTTACCAGTTATATACTCGATTTGGTAGTCAAACTCCAGTAGTTTGCGATGGAACCTTAGTAAACGTAACGTGGGTTCTTTCACGTTGAATACTCCTTTTAACGGTTTGTGGTCAGTGTATATATTAAATGTTCACCCTTGTAAATAACAACGGAAATTCTTAGCCGCCCAAACAATGGCTAGTAACTCTTTTTCTATTGTAGAGTAGTACTTTTCCGCCTTATTCAAGGTTCGACTGGCATATGCGACTGGCTGGTCCTTACCGATTTCGCCTTGCGACAGTACGGCACCCAATGCTTCATGGCTCGCATCCGTGGTCAGATTAAAGGATTTGATAAAATCTGGATAGATTAACAGTGGCGGCGAGACCAATAACTCCTTTATGTTATCAAATGCTTGCTGGCATTTGTCTGACCAGGTGAATTTGACGTCCTTCCTTAACAAATTTGTTAACGGCCGTACAATCTTCGAAAAATTTTGAACAAATTTTCGATAGTAGTTCGCCAAGCCTAGAAACGATTGGATGTGCTTTAGCGTTTTGGTAGTGGGGAAGTCCCTGACACTAGCTGTCGTGTCGGGATTTGGCATTGCCCCCTTTTCGGAACAAACATGTCCCAGGTATACTACTTCCTTCTAGAGGAACTTGCATTTCTCCGGTTGCAACTTGAGGTTGTGGTATCTAATTTGATCGAATACTTTCTGGAGTTTGTCATTATGGTGTTCTAGGTTTTTCCCATATATGACCACGTCGTCCACATAAACAAAGCATTCGATTCCTTGCAACTCGGTTAGGACATGGTTCATGAGTCTCTGAAACGTAGCTGGTGGTCCCTTCAGACCAAATGGCATACGTTTGAACTCATAGTGCCCTTAATTTGTGCTGAAAGCTGTCTTACTTCGATCCTTCTGATCCACTAAGACTTGGCGGTAGCCGCTGGCTAAATCGAGCGTGAAAAAATTGCGTGAGTGACCGAGCTGGTCTAAAATGTCCTCTATTCGAGGGAAGGGGTACGCATCACCGATGGTGTTGTCGTTCAGTTTTCTGAAATCGACCACAATTCTCCATCTGGTTTTTCCATCGGGCCCCGCTTTCTTAGGAACTACCCAGAGTGGCGAGATCCACAGACTTTTGCTTGGTTGAATGATATCATTCTCCAGCATATCCCGTACTTGTTCATTTATCAACTCTTTCTTGCACTCAGGCAGACGGTACATTTGTTGATTTATCGGTGCTTGATCCTGTATCACCGGTATCTCATGCGTTATTGCACTGGTATATGTTAGGAGATTACCTTTGAGGTGGAAAATATTTCGTTGTTTAACGTCGAATGAATTAATTTTCATTGCCGTTGACGTTTATTTTTTTTTTATTTTCTCTACCAAGTAGAATTTGCACAAAGTAGTTTATGCAAATTACCTACTTGGTGAGTTGTTCTCCTTTTAGAGGTAGAGAGGGAAAACTAACGAAAGGGGATAAGTGGACGTTAGGGGGGCCCTGGACGCGAGGTAGGTCCGTAACAATGGCTTGCAGTTTAGTCGCTGTGGTATTCCAAAAGAATTCCTTGACGATAAGGAATGATAGAAAATTCCGAGAAATAAATAACCAGTCTGAATCTACACTAAAAATATTTTATTCATGCGAATTCATGTTTTATATTGGTTGTCTTGAAATTTCACGAATATACGTTGTCGTCTCGTGTTTGTAGCAAGGACCGCTGACTTGGTTGACAAACAACATCTTGATGTAGAATCCATCATCACCACTTGAATCGATGAGTCCCAACCTGGTTCTAGCCGTAAGCAGTCCGTAAATGATCCAGTGTGTGATTGTGCAAAAACGAGTACTCACGGTACCGAAAAACTTGGGATATTTCGATTTCTCTTCCTTCGTCGGCTGCGACTAACCGAATCAGTACTGATTAGTTACTTCTGGTTTATTGAACAACCGCTGTTAATTAATTTGTGCTTATTACACCCGAAAGGCAACGACAGAGGCCACACTCAATCCACAATAAAAAAAAAGCACAGCGCAAATCACTTTTTAATGATAATTCCCACCGGTCTTCTATTTCTTTTCTTCGATCTCGATCTATCCGTGTTTATTTTCCTTTTCTTTATCTCTTATCGGCCCATCAGATCAGTTGTTTTCACTCGCCGCATACTTCCTTTGTTCTTCGTTTTTCGTCACAACGTTATCGATGTTCCTCTTCTCTTCGGGGCTTTTGTGGTGTTCTTCGATCAAGAGGAGTACTGTTACACTGTTCTCTCGAATTCGCCGCATTATTTCTTGTGTCACAGCTCGCCGTACTCGAAACTGAGCTACTTGGTTGTGACACAAGCTGACACCTCGAGTGTCGAGGGTAGATAGTTATTTAAACATATTATCATATGACGCACCCTCATCATAACTAGGTGCATCGTGCAACACATACTGAACACCTTCCACAGTAAAATTTAGATATACTGTGACGACGATTTCTCTAAGGATTCTAGTCTTCAATAAGTAATGCCATCTAAAACAATGACTTCTGGAAATATTTATAAACTGCATGAAAATACTATTCATATGTTCGGCAGCGGTTAGAAGGCCGAGTTTTTTTCCTGGTTTATAATTCACAGTTAGCTGTGTTTATATACTGGTGGGAATTCTAGATCAGATATTTTGCTGCCCGGAGAAATTTTGCTGATCTCCGAACGAAGCTAAGAGTTTTTTGTCACCCGGAGAAAATTATTTTATCCCGCCGTCCGGTGAAATATCGCTTCGTTCAACCATAGTGACAGATTGTGGTTGTACTAAAATATGTTGATCTTAAACATGACTTCGATCCCTGCTACATAGATTTGTAGAGTGTGTATTGAATCACGATTACTTGAATCGGATTTATTCGAAGGACGCATTGAAGGACTCATGTTGACTTCCGGTGCAATTTATCATTGTTCAAACTATTAATTAGGCTACCACGATATCCAGTGAAGTATAGTAGGAACTTCCGAAAGCCATGATTTTGATTAAATCTAATTGAAGTGGAATTTTTCCCTTCATCCATGATCCGTTCTTCTTTTAACTTTGTTCCTCTCTTCCTTTTTTACTTTATCACGAACTTCTTCAATTGCCAAGTATGTGAGCTCCTCGATACTCCATGGTCACCTTTTGCCTTTACAATTCTTTTCTGCGCTGGAGGTGTTTCTAGCGTTGATTTCGCACATGTGGTTGTACTCTTCCATAAACCTCTCCATAGATTTGATATTGGCGCCCAAATCTGTGATCTCCTCTTGGCTCCAAGACATTTCCACGAAGCCATGCACCACGCCGCTAATTTCTTCTTTCCTATTGTTATCGGCTGATACTATTGACCCAAGGTAAGTAAAGTATTGCATTATTCAAATTCGTGCTCCGCTACCCTGATAGTTTGACCAACGTTAGGTCTTCTCTTCGCAGAAGTTGCCACCATGTACTTTATTTTCCCCCCATTAATGTGCAGTCCCAGTTTTTGTGCCACCTACTCGATCTGGGTGAAGGATTCCTGTACAGCCAATTCGGTTCTACCGATGATGTCGATGTCATCTGCATAGGCAAGTATCTGGCAGGACTTGGTGATAATAGTCCCTCTAGTTGTGACGCCAGAGTCACGGATTGCTTTCTCCAATGCCAGGTTGATGAGGAGACAGGCCAGACCATCCCCTTGTAGGAGTCCATTAAATGCTGCATTCTTATGTTCAGCATTCTTACATTCAGCATTCTTACGTTCAGTCGTTAGTTTGCACTCATCATCAAACCAGTCGCTCCGATGTCTACGACTTCTGCCTAAGATGGAGTTGACAGTACTAATGACAGTATTTCTCTTCTACGCCCAGCATTCTGGCCCCAGGACTTACTCTCCCTCCGTTGAGCTCTTCGAGGGCGAGTCTTAGCGCATGACCAAAAGTGTTACTGGAATTCTCATTGCGTATGGCATCCGAATCTGAACCCCGGATGCAATACGTCTGCGTAAGGCAGTCCGCGCTCGGAAAACTATACCAACAAGATAGTGATCTGAGTCGACATTGGCACCTCGGTACGTTCGTACCGTCATCAGGCTCGAGGGGTGGCGGCGTTTTTTGATGGTGCCAGTTCGATGACTCGTATTCAATTGTCATTAATGTTCTCATGCAAACTATGCGAACCTGCGTAGTGCCTGAAAACCGGCTCCCGACCTATTTTCGGATTCAAATCACCATGAATGATTTTCAAATCGTATCTTGGGGAGGCATTAAGGGCCCGTTCGACGTTCTCGTAGTGTTTTTCTTTTTCGTCGTCAGGGGAGTCCTCTGTAGGTTTATGAGGCTTACGTTCTTAAACTTGCGTCGCACGCGAGGAGTGCATAGCCTTTCGTTTATTGTGTTAAAGCCGATCATGGCAGGCTTCAGTTTTTGGCTGACTAGAAAGCCGACCCCAAGCACATGGTGTTTTGCATGACAGCTGTAATTAATGTCATACTCGTTTCTTTGAATAACACCACTCCCCGTCCATCTTATTTCTTGTAATGCTGTTATGTCAGCCTTACATTCGGACAGGGCATCGGCTAGCTGCTGTACAGCTCGTGCTCTGTATAGTCTGTATTCTTAAATCGTTTAGCCATTTTCGTTTCCGTGGTCGTCGAGGCTTGATAAATTTGCCATAATAATTCGTTTTTACGGGCATGGTTATTAGCCTTGCGTCAATCTTTCTCAGGATGTCGCTGCATGCGTTGGTTCACTACTTGGCGGATGCCAAAGTAGCTATCCAGGGGTGTCACTTGGAGACTAGATTTCAACTTGGATTGAACAGGGACAAGGACAAGGATCGTCCTGGCCGATCGAGCATAGGCAGGTAGTGTAGCTGAAATGTTTGCTATTATACACAATTTAACTCAGTTGGTGGATGAGCTTACCTGATACCTTTGGCCCGACCTTCTGGCATGAACGATTCACAGAGTAGCGTAACTTGAAACAAAACTGTGCCTAAATCACAGCCTTGTATCTCCTACCTACTCTCCCCGCAATATTGATTTTGGGTTTTCTTTCGGTTGGGTGGTTAACCTTTTAGGCTGGTCTCCTATTACTTTGCGCCACTTCTCACCTTGCTTTTCCGAGTTTGCGTAACTTGTTATTCATACGATTTCTAGAGTACAGATTTCGGTCTTTTCCGAGCGTGCGTAACTTGTTCTTATTCATACGATTTCTAGAGTCCAAATTTCGGTCCAACACACACCTGTTGCATATTCTACGATGTGACATGACTTCGAAAGGTTGTTTTCCCTTCAGCGAAACGACTGGATACAAAAATAGACGTTCAACATTCTCATCTCACTCTTTTGTTGTCAGGGTGCTGAACTGCCTTGTCCAAAATAGTTTACGTTATTTTAATACTCAACAAGTATTTCATGAAGTGGTAATTGTAGCTCCAGAGATTTATCCAGACTTGCACGGATGGGATCAGTTTAAAGGTCCATCTGCCTCTTAAGCTCATGCCAAAATAGGTGTCTTTTTCTTCTAGCTACATCGTCGTCCTTTAGTTCAGGCACTTCATACCTCGTGGTTGTCCTTTTATAGACCTGAAGTACTTCCTGAACCGGGATGTCATAGGGAGTAATCCGCCTACAAGAAATGTTCTTTGATCCGAGATCGTCCTGAAGCCGCATAGTAATTAATGTACAAGACCTGTGTTGATCTCATCATACTATATCGTTGTTTCATTTATAGGACTTCTGTCAACACGGGCGTGGCATACGTTAATAACCTTAACCCTTAACTACCCCTACTATATCCTTATCCATCAGTGTTTGGCAATATTCCAGATAGGGCTGCTTGTATGCCCGCGGCATTTTTACTTGCATACTTTATGTGTGACTTAAATCATAGTTTGTTAGCGTGCATAACTCCCAGGTATTTGACAGCTTTTTGTCATCTCATGGTTTAGGTTCCGATTTGTTATTGTGTACTGTAACACAATTAAGGTCAGAATATGTCATTTCGGCATGATGTACACTATGTCAATGTATTTGAAGGCAGTTCAACAGAAGAAGAAGAAAGTGCAAATCAATCATTGTTTTGTCATAAGTAGCCTGCATAAAATGGCCTGTGTCGTGTAAGGTGTCAAATCTAAGCCCAACGGAATGAGTCGAAAGAAATTTTATTATACACAAAAATGTACCCAGTTAAGAATTATTCTTTAGCCTAATACTGTTGCAGACATCAAAGAAGTTAGACTTAAAACACTTAGATGAGTTAAAGGTCTAGATGGCAAAAGGAAATTTGAAAACCATGAATGGTTTAAGGCGAGAATATTTTATGCAAATAGTTTGCAAAATATTGAAATTGACGGGTAACACACTGCGAATGCAAACAACCAAAGCCAGAATATGACAATTTCTCTAAGACGTCTACTGTCAAATAGGAACTACTACAAAACAAAAATACCCACTACTTCAAGGAACATGATGAAACAGAAACATTTACCAGAATTTAATTAAATATACATATCTTTCCAACCAATCACTAACGTCAAAATGTATACCAAAACAACTCATTTCAAAAATATATATCCTTTGTTCGGTATTTTTACTTTTTTAGATTATTTTGATATGTTGTATTTCATAAATATTCTTAGAGAGAAATGAGTACATCGCAAACACTGTTGTTCAGACAGTTTCACAGTAGCTAGATATTAATAAATTACTGATTTTAAACAATCTTTAAGCTGCTCAGCATTTATGATCATGGGTATGGCTTGTGTTCTGATTTCTGGAACTGCACTTAGGAAAATTATTTGGAACACATATTTTATAGTCCTTGAACGAGTTAGTGCATTAAATTGTTTTTCTTGTCTTTACAGAAAAAGATGAGAGTGATTAAGTTTCGAGGTATACGATTGAAATATTTAAAACTAATACACCACATCAATATCGCTATTATTAAATTTTTTGGATCTCGACCTCTCATTAAATCGTAATCTAAGCAGATATGTAAAGCTTGTTCATTTAATCCAATAAAAAGAAAATTGGAATTTAAACCAAGATGCAATTCATACTTATGAACATCTACTTTGTCCCCTACAATAAAAGCTTAGGGTAAATGAAACCATTAGATAGCCAATGACACACAAATCAATTATTTCATTGTGTTTACAATTTAATATATTCAGAATAAGTTAAAAAGACATATATGATAAAAATCAAGCTACGGGAAGCCAGTTCCAATATACAATACAAGTTGTTATTTTATTATTAGGTGCCCAACTTAATTTCCACGTTTTAAATTTCGAAATTTGATGCTTTATCGTAAATGTTGAGATGGTGGGGAGAAAAAGAATTGTCCCAAGTGTGAGAAAGAAGAAAAACAGAGCAGCAGAGTGCGATGCCACGTGCATTAGGTTTTATTTTAATGAAGGTGTCAACAATTGAAAAAGGTCGAATATCTGTGGGAAGTGATTAGTATAAATTACGTTAGACCTCGAAGGTGCTTGCCGGATAAAGAAGAGGAGAAAGAGTGAAAAAAGGGAGTGGCGGGAGGCCGACCTCTGCGAGACAATAACAAATGTGTCCTTTATATTGTCTCTGCCTTCTAGTCATCTTGCGATAACCAGAATCACCCACATCTGTGAAGATGTTGGGCTCGGTCTTAAGATATCTGAAAAATAAAAAGCGGGGACAGGTATCTAAGGATGGTGTCTACAGGATTAGTTCTAGGGGTCTTATGGGGGTTCTGTAAAACTGCGCGAAGAACTACCCACAATTCCAACCCCAACTCCCTTCACCAACCCGCAGTCACCTGCAAACATTTCCTGCCTAAGGGCATTGTTTCATGCATTAGTGCATCACCATAATTTTCCTGAAAATAATTCGGTTAACATACAAAGTAACCGGCATAAATCAGGGAATCTTATTGGCGTCCCCGTCAGCCGGCGTATCCTGCCACACACGTGCGCAGCAGAATTTCCCGGCTTACCCACATTCAAGGCAGCCTTTTGTCCAACCGACAAAAGCATCGTTCGCATCTCGCGCCTAGCCGCCAAAAACCGAATTCACCAGCGTGTAAATATACACACAAAAGAATTCGATCCTTTCCGTCGGCACAGATACCGTGCACAATCACCATTGTGTAAGTATCTGAATTGCTTTTAGCACCAGTTTCCCTAATGGCATGCGGCCTATTTACACGGCAGCATGCACATCTCCCACGATGGCCTTTGTCCTTTTCCTTTTCCCCGTTTCGTTTACCCATGACCTCGCAGCATGGGTAAACAATGCAATTTTGATAAAAAAATGCGAGTTGATTACAGCGGCAAAAAATAGTCCTTTTAAGCAATGGCGCTCCAATCCCACCGAGATTAGCAGAACGAATTTTGTTAGAATCAGGAACGCGTCCAACCAGGCGATTGATACCCCGAAAAAGGCTCACAACGACAGGGTGATCATTAAGCTCCTTCGGTGCCCAGCTGGTTCGCGCTCCTTCTGGTCAATGGCAAAACTGTCAACGGTAACTTCGCATCCCCCTCTTTCCTTCCGTTGGTGACCGATAGCGGGACGTTAGTCACGAATTCAAAGAAGAAAGCTAATTTGTCCGCGAATTCAAACCTCGATCCGGCCTTTTGGAGCCACCTGTGATTTCGTCGGCACGGTCTTCGATGCGGGATGTGAGATTTCGTCCGCGCACTATTCAACGCATTCTACTTGAACTGGATTGAAGGAAGGCAACCGGCCCCGACGGAATACCAGCAATAGTCCTTAAGAACTGTGCTCTAGAGCTATCGCCGGTTCTTGGCAGACTCTTCCGCTAATCTTATGCACGGAGGACCTTTCCAACCTGCTGGAAAATCGCTCGAGTTCAGCCAATCCCAAAGAGGGGAAAAAAGTGTCTCCCACAAAATTACCGTCCGATAGCATTACTGTCTATTTGATCTAAGGTAATGGAAAAAGTCATCAATACAGAATTAGTTAAGTATTTGGAGTGCAACGGACTTCTGAATGATCGTCAATACGGATTCCGTGGCAGGCGGTCCACGGGAGACCTTTTGACACTTATAAACGATATATGGACATCTGCGATTGAGCGGCATGGTGAGTCAAGGGCGGCCGCATTGGATATCTCCAAGGCTTTTCACCGCGTCTGGCACGGGGCATTGCTGAGCAAACTTCGTTCATATGGACTTTCCCAACCGCTTTGCGACTGGAAGAGGAGCTTCCTCGAGAATCGATGGATCCGGGTTGTTGTGGACGGCGAGTGTTCGGATCTGTATCCTGTTAATTCCGGAGTGCCCCAGGGTTCTATTTTGGCTCCAACCCTGTTCTTGCTTCACATAAATGATTTGTTGGAGACAACGGATAACAAAGTGTTTAGTTTTGCGGATGATAGTATGCTTGTTTCCTCCTTTTCGAGTGATCGGCCGATTGGTGCATCTGCGTCCCATCGGATGAAATGTAGACAGATTGACTCTCTGAATCAGGATCTAGATAGGGTCCTGAAGTGGGGAAGGGCCAATCTAATCGACTTCAATGCAGCGGACACACAATATACAACATTCACAAAGAAAAGTGGATCGTCGGTTCCACAGCAGATGATGAATGGCCGGGCCCTCGAGGCCCGGGAAAGTTCGAAATTGCTCGGCGTGACGGTCTGTGGGAATGTATCATGGCATAAACACGTGTCGAGTATTGCCAGGTCAGCCTCAGGGAAACTGAGCTATATTTTTAGCGCCAAGAAATGTTTTACTCCGGCCCAACTTCTTCTCCTATATAAATCCAAAATTAGACCCGCGTTTGAATATTGCTCTTATGTTTGGAGCTCGGCTCCTAAACATACCCTCGACCTACTTAACAGTATACAGAGACGAGTGATCCGCCTGATCGGGGACTCGGCGCTGACGTCGGGACTACAGTCGCTATCACATCGAAGGCGCATAGCCGACCTCTGTCTGTTTTACAGATATTATCCCGGGTACTGTTCTTCAGAGATTCGTGGTATTGTTCCACGCAATTCGGCTTATATGCGCTCCCAAGACAATCTGCCGGATCCCACCCGTTTGTGGTTCATCTCCTGACGGCGCGAACATCCCTGCATCAGAACTCGTTCCGTTACAGAGCGGGGAAGCTGTGGAACTCCTTTCCCGAGCGGGTCTTCTCGGGGTGCTATAACCTGCAACTGTTCAAAAATAGCTGCAACCGTTATTTGATGTCATCTCGGGGCGCCCACTCAGGGCTACAGGTTCGCCTCTCCCGAGAGAAGCCTAATACAAAAAACAATTTCCGCGGGATCATCCGCACACTCGCCAGGACCTAGTCAGAGAGATCCTCTCCCCTTGGTCACCAAAGAGAAACTTTTTTCTCTTAAGAACCAAACTCACCCCTAGCCGAGGGTCGACTCTGCACGAATCAAATTCAGTCGAGTTTTTACCCTACGTGAGTGCGCACAGGGGATTCGCAGTGAAACCATCGTCCAGAACGGACAGAGTCAAACCGCTTAAAAATAAAAATTAAAATTCGAGTCGTGCATTTTTACCTGTCAGCCATAAGGCGGATGTCGGGCGATTGTTTGTGCGAAATAAAAGTTGCTTGTGTAGTGTTAACGTGGGCGTATATGTAAGAAACAAAAAAGGTGCGCGTATAAAGTAAGACGAAATTAAATCCAATAAAGTATGTTTGAAACTTCATGTGTTAATTAAGTGTCACACTTAAACTTTAACATATGCGTTTTATTTCAATAAACTGAAGCGTGTGGTTGAATGTTGCCATTATAAGTATAACACCTTTACCTGTATTCTGCAGAATAATTAAGGAATCCACAGAAGGTATACTCGTGTTACCAAATCCGTGGGTTTTTGTCATTTTTAACATTTGCTCTTCCATTGCAATAAGTGTTCAGTGATCAACTATCGGTGGAATATTAGTGAACCCGGGCCCGTGCTGGCATAACGACTAATATCCCCACAGTTCCTAACTACTTTGATGGAAGGATGGTGGGAAAGAAATCATACAAGAGCGGTAGGTCTTGAGTGCGGTAGTAAGCGCAGATCACGCCTTCGGCATCTGATAATCTGAGCTTTGGTCGGTGTGTGTGTGTGTGTGCTTGTGCTGTCTTGTACTCTGCGTGCGTGTTTGTAGTGTGTCAGCAGTAGACCCTATGGAATGGGTCCAGGATCCTCTACTATAGAGGAGAATGTTGTTGGGAAGGGTGCTTTCTTCAGTTTTGTACTGAAGAAGAAATTGTGGTGGTCTGATCGTAAGAGATCGAGAGAGAACATGGTCAGCAGCGCACGACTCCCGTACAAGTGGGTTCTCGCTGTTCTGAATGCTCTGGAGGTTCTTATATGCTAATTGTAGCAAGTAGTCGTCGATAGGGATAATGAAGGCACCTTCGTATAGGTGAGAGTTCGGGTAATGGCGACCGTCAGGCCTTCTAGAGTGGTTGGTGCATCTTCTGAGGAGTTTTCTTTCGAAAACTCGCGGCCTTTCCATTTGGGCTGAAGATATGCCATATGGGAAAAGCGTATGATATTCCGGATCGGATTAGCTGCTTATAGCAGAGAAGTTTAACTTTGGTGTCAACTTTGTTGCTCCACTTCAATATGTTGTGCAGTTGCTTAGACCGACCGAGGCCCCTTTGAAGAATGTGGGTCACATGTTTGATGAAATTCATTTTTGGGGTATAAATGACCCCAAGAGATTTCATCCTGTCCTGTGGTCTAATCGTAGTACCTCCTATTTGTATGCGGATATTCTGTGAATATCGAGAAGTACGTTGGGAGTGTTTACTACTCAGAATTATAGCTACTGCTTTGGATGGGTTAAGTCGAATTTTCCATCGACTGTAGTACTGATACCGTTCGTCTATATGACGGTTGAGTCGGTTTGTTTCGAGTTTTGGACTTTTGGATGACGTGTACACCAGGACGTCATCCGCATAGCATATCTGGTTTACTCTCCCGTCCACAGGGCGAGGAATATCGGAGGTGTAGATATTAAATTAGATGGGGCCTAGGATGGAGCCCTGTGGCACACCTGGAGCGGCGTTGAAGGTTTGGGAAAGCTTTTCATTCACTCGAACTTGAAAGGTTCTGTTTAGAACGAACTGGTAGATGATACTACACAGCGTTCTACTGAGGCCAGTATTCAGTAATTTGAAAGCGAGACCTTCGGCCCAGGTTGTATCAAAAGCCTTTTCAATGTCCAGCCTCACCGCAATGGTGGGTTCTTATTAAAGAGGCGCAAGCAGACGTGCTTTTGAAATATGTTGAGAGCCATGGTGGTGCTGTGCGCTCTTCTAAATCCAAATTGGACATCAAGTATTAGGTTCCTGGCAGTGATAAACTTAGCTTCTCGTATATGAACTGTTCATATATTTTGCTGATGCAGATGAGGAGCGAAATAGAACGAAAGCTTGAAGGGTGATATGTTGGTTTCCCAGCTTTGGATATTGGGGAGACAACAGCATGCTTCCAGACTTGGGGAAAGTGCCCCATGTTGTAGGCATGGTTGAACAGAATGGAGAGCTTTATAAAGAATAAAGCAGAGAGCCTTCGGAACGAGTGGTACGGCATGTTGTCGATACCGGGTGACTTTGGGGGTTTCGAGATTTAACTAGACTTTGTAGGGTATTTGGCGTGGCGAAGCCGTGACCATTATCACGTGTCATCGAAGTATGTACTGCTAGATGGGTAGTAGACAACAATTGGCTCGTTAAAGTTGTCTAGTTTAGTTGGGACCTCTGAATTAATGGATGCATTAGTATCCGCATCCCCATCCTGGAGAGTAATCCTGTGATTATTTTCAAAGGTCTCTCCGATAATATTTGAATTATTAGTGTTGTTGAATCCCGATTCGTTTACCGGGAGCGAACGACGACGAACAATGTAAGTTAAACGATATATTTCATATAATGAAACTCTTTATTTTAAATAAGCACAACACAATGTTGGCAACGAACGAAATAGTACAATTATTATTATAACGAACGAAAAGGAATGTATCGTTTATGATAGAAACGAACGATAAAGCAACGAATTGCTACGACAACGGAACTAATAACTAGCTAAATGCTATGAACGAAAAACGATAACTAATTTACATAACAAAAATGGCAGCAACTCACACAAACAGTGCTGCCAAAACATGAATGTATTTACACAAACTATAAAGAATTAATACTAACAATTAATAATAAGAATAAATATAAACTATAAGAATTAATAACAAAAAATAATAATTAAGTTGTTCAATGGGTTGAACTAACTAGTTCAAGCACGCGACAGGTGTCAGTATTAACAACAACACCGTTGTGTATGATTGGACCAGTGATACAAGAAGTGCCACATATCTTTTTAACATTTTTATAAATGTTCTGGTCCATCTGAATACCTTTGAGTTTGTCTTCCAATTGTCGGGTACGATTGTTTTGGATTCTTTGTTTTATCAGTGTACCAATATTGTGAATCATGGAAGAGAGAGTTGGTGGAGTTTTTCGTTCAATGTAATATTGAAGTTGTCCCGATTTGTGTGCCCATAATCGGGTATGTATCTGATATGAGCCCGCGGATGAACATGGTCACAGAGATGAAAGTGTGACGTTCATCCCGATGTTATATATGAAGAACTGAACGGAGGTGCACCTGGATTTCGTTGAGTTAAATTCAAATGAACATGTAGATCTCGCGCGAGAGTAGGAAGTACACTGACAAGCATGGTAAAAATTTGGTTATACATTTATATTTCAAAGTATCGTCTAAAATGCTGAGCACGTTATCCCATTTTTCTGGAAGCATGTTCAACTCATGTCAAAAAAAAATTAGTCATTGTTTGACACGCCGCACAAGTCGATCCAATTTTTTTCATTCTTGATAAGTGCTTATAGTTATTGTTGCTGAAACGAAATGACAAAAAAGGCTAAACCTAATCGCAAACGGCGCTTTCTTCAGCGACGTCCAAAACAGTTTTGCCTTAGCGGACTGTATTTTTCCGGCACTGGCCGGCCAACGATGTTTTCTTAATTATCGGTAGGATTGCACCTCCAGAGCCGGACTCTTCTCTGGATAAACGGGCGTTAGAGTCTTGCCCAGTGCGGATCTCTGATAACAACGGTAAATACGACGCGTCCAACGAAGAAGACAATCCAAATACACGAATATAATTAGCCAATTTATTTTCTATCATATATTATATTATCCAATCTGT
Organism: Microdon myrmicae; assembly: GCA_963931805.1. Lineage (NCBI taxonomy): Eukaryota > Metazoa > Arthropoda > Insecta > Diptera > Syrphidae > Microdon > Microdon myrmicae. The sequence continues at coordinate 160,458,312 of OZ007498.1, read as the reverse complement.
ACTTTCGATCTCTTGCGGCTGGTCTTGAACAAGACCTTTTCGTTAGGAGTTCCTTCGACGACTCCTGCTGGTCCATCGAAAGTGCCCGCCCTATATAGGCCCGCAGTCGTCCCCTCCTTTGCTCGTTTCCTGGGATCTGCTTTTCTTAGCGGCTTCCCGGAATCGGTGCGCCGCTGATCGTCGCTTCCCTGGAAGTGGTATGTTAGCGCTCGCCTTGCCTTTCCCGGGAATTCGTGATCCATCGCCAACAGTTATAGAGGTATAAGGCCTCCTTTGACCTTCCTCTTTTGAATAATGTTACTCCTACTCTGACTGAAAGCGTCAGGGCACATGAATCCGTGACGTGATATGTCTTTAAGTTCCGTCAGGGCACATAAACGCGTGACGTGATTGTTTTTAACTTTGATCAGGGCACATAAACCCGTGACCTAATTAATTTATATTTATGTTATTGCGCCTAGGCACCTTTACCTATGCGTGTTGTAATAATTGGTGATCCAATCGGTTCTCGAGATTCCAACGATGTTCCTGTAAAAGCTGTAGTATGAGGGTGCCTCTTATGTTTCGGGATTTGGCAACCCTAGTGTTGCAATCCGGCAATTGACAGCTCTGTCGTAAAGTTGGACATTTTTGAGGTTATACGCACTCAGAACGTTTTGACATACGAGCGCTATTTGTGTTGTTTACAGTAACTTAAAAGATTCATCTCGGCCCAAAAATGGAATTAAATCGTCAACATTTTCGTGCGATTATTTTTTACAACTTTCGGCGTGGATTAACTCAGCAACAGTGCATGGATGAATTTAATTCAATTTTTGGCGATGAAGCTCCATCAAGGACCAGTGTTTATCGATGGTATGGTGAATTCAATCGTGGTCGTAGTTCACTCTAAGATGAATTTCGTGAAGGTCGTCCAAAATCAATTGTTGTTCCGAAAACCATTGATGCTGTGCGCGAACTGATATTGGAAGATCGTCATGTGACCTATCGTGAGATTGAGACAACCTTAGGCGTTAGTGTAAAATGCTTAAGGATTCACGAACCGCATTGCTTAAGGGGGTATTCTGGTCTAGAAATTTGAAAAAAAAAGCATTTTTTTCTTCATATTTTCAAAGCTTAACCTTCTAAGAATATGTCTTTAAGAGGATTTTAGAAAATTCATTTTATCTTCGGAGGTATGGCTGTTTTGCTCACGCGCCGTCTAAACCGGCTCGGCCGGAACGAATTGGGACACGAGCGTCTAACGCATCAAAGGAGGCCAGAACTGCTCGGTTGGAAGAGAGAAGCGCGAAAGATGCTTAGTTCGAAGTTTGAGACAACCTTAGGCATTAGTGGGACCAGCATACATTCAATATTGCATAAACATTTGACTGTCAAAAAAATTTGTTCGCGTCGGATCCCACACAATTTGTCAATCGCCCAAAAAAAGGCTCGTGTCAATTGGTCGAAAGAAATGCTCAAAAAATACGGTCGCGGTGCTTCGAAACACGTCTTTGACATCGTGACAGGTGATGAATCGTGGATTTACGCGTATGCGCCCGAAAGTAAACAGCAGTCGACTGTCTGGGTGTTTCAAGATGAGCCAAATCCAACAAAAGTTGTTCGCGCACGAAGCACTTACAAGCAAATGGTCGCCTGTTTTTTCGGAAAAACTGAACATGTCGCAACCGTACCACTAGAACAACGCAGAACAGTCAATTCTGAGTGGTACACAACCATTTGTTTGCCAGTTGTCTTCCAAGAAATCAGGAAAACCGACCGCCGAAGACGGATCACTCTTCACCACGACAATGCGAGCTCTCACACATCGGCTGCGACAACTGCATTTTAGAGCACCCAAAACATCGATTTGATGGGTCATCCGCCATATAGTCCTGACTTGGCACCGAAAGACTTCTTTTTATTCCCGTACGAAAAAACAAACTGAGAGGTCAACGTTTTTTGACACCTGAAGAAGCGGTTGCTGCATTCAGAATGCATGTGTTGGAGATACCACAATCAGAGTGGCAAAAGTGCTTCGACAATTGGTTCAAACGCATGCAAAAGTGTATAGATCTTCATGGGGAATATTTTGAAAAACAATAAAGTGTTTTTAGATGATCAATATTTGTTTTTGTTCTCTAATCCCGAAATATAAAAGGCAACCATCGTAATACAAATAAAATAGTTCGTTGCTCACCTCTTGACGAGTTACTGTCGAATCGCATTTATTTTCGAGATGTTTTACCTTATATACAAATTTAACCAGAAATTTACTACCTGTAATTTCCTATACAGTTGGAAAAAACAAGATTCTTTCCAATGTACCTATAATAAAACTAGTCATACAATCATGTGGCGACGAGCATTATATTTCAAAAGATATACATTTTCTATCCACGTCAAAGTGACGGGTCGCAACATTTTCTTAATTGCTATGCTCTTTGTTTGCATACAATCGATGCTGCCGCGTCTGTATCTGGGAGAAACCCTTATTGGAAATTCACTTTGCCTGTGCCATAAAAAATGTGCGTATCGAGGTCGTTTCGTGAAAATGGTAATTATCTGCTGAGATACTTGCCGTCGAAATGTGAACCGTCATAAAATAATGGTATTGTGTGAAAAAATACTTTTTACCGAAAGAAATATAAATGGTACTCGCGTAATGATGTGTGATATTTGCATATAAAACGAACTTATTCTAATGAGAATTGATATGATGCGTAAACTAATAATTTATATGATGATTCCTAACTTAATAAAATGATTTTGTACAAAAGTGGATACAACATTTTAGCTGTTAATAATGCTTAACTTAACAAAAAGAGCAAAGTGGGCAGCCAGTCCAAGTACCATTGATCGAAATCGGTGACAGTCAGAGATAGCAATGGTCGGAAAATATGGTATGTGGAGTAGGGGTTTTCACTTCAACGTTTTCAAGTATGTTTGGTCCACCCCCGCTATATGGGGTAGAATATTATCTTATTACAAACTCACTTTACCACGTCGTACGTTATATTACAGTCATTTGTCTTTGAAGGTTTGACCCAAACGTACCAATTGCATTCAATCGGATGTGATTCTTTTAGTTGATATTAGTAGTCCTAATGGGATGCAAAAATCATTCCCGTATTTACCCTTCAAGTGACTGTTCACAAACAAATAAACAACAAGCCGTTCAATATCTCTTGGCTTCAACTCGTGCTGTACCCAATTTCCTTGCTTTTGAATCGTTCCATTAAATTTTACGCGTTTTAAGTTGTTGACTTGTGGCGACTTCAACAAACACGATACAAATGAATACCCAAGGCCATAATGTAGATTAAAAGACCAAAAAAATCGAAATCGTTTTATTATTGTAATGATTAACGTAGCAATTCCACAGTCTAAATAACAGCGAGAAAAAATGTATTGTCATCTAGACGCGGCCGTGGTTTGATGTATCCAAGAATTGGCTTTAACTCGTGCTGTGTGTCTAGCCGTCAAAGCATTGGTTTGAATTATTTCACTAGTCACAATTTCATTAGTCTTTAAAAACTAGACAGATTTGACCTAGATTTCTTCATACTGAGACGTAAAACTGAAACCTCCTGAAAATGACATGAATTCGTCTCGTACACAGACATTTTAAACTAAGAATAACACACAAATCAACTACATTTCTACGGCGGTATGCTGACCGACGTCCATGTTAGTTTTATGATATCTATGACCTATTTATTTTGACCGCTACTTACAGCGAAAGCTATCTGTAGCAAAACGGCGAAAGCTTACTTATCCCCTAAAGGGTGATGTATGAAGTAAATACTGCAGATCATATATTGTTCGACTTTATCTTAAACAGTATTCCTTACCAATATTGGTAATCAGGTATGATTTAAATAAATGGAATATAGTAAAAGTTTTACAAATCGTAAACTGTTCAACATATAAAACATACTCGTGAACATTGATGCATTTTAAGTGTTTTATACGCTTAACTCATCGAATGTGGGGAAGGATACATGCTTTATTTGTCCCCTTGTTAATATAATATCACCCATTTTATTAAAAAAACGCGCTTAAAATAATTATTGTAAATAACATTTCCATTTGAAAATATCTCAACAAAACTACTGATTTCTCAAAATTACTCAATTAAAATAATTGTACTAAAATTCGCTTTGATTTAAATTTATTGATGGCGTTAGTTTAGGCAGGCTCTAGCTCCAACAGAAATCTCCAGCCGCTCATCTCAATGATGTTTAACAATATATTTAAGCCTATTATGAATATTTACTTGATTAAAATTATTCTTTAATTCCAAATTGAACATTTTAAGTTTCTCCGTTGCATATTTCATTTAAATATTTTTACTTTTCTCTATGTTATGTGAAAAGTTTCAATGATCTGTTATTTAAATAATTTTTTGTTATTTAAATAATTGCACGATATTTGCACTTTATGATTAGTTGAGTATTTGCTTGCTTCTGACACGATTTTATTATTACCGATCCCAACAGCATTAAACACTTAAAGACAAATTGTTGCAGTTTCTTTTCATTTTCACGTTACTACTCCGAGTCGTTATGATACACAGACTGTAAAATGTTAACTCACATATGTCAGCAAACATTTTATATTATTATTCTTAGATAAAGCAAGGACCATGTGTTGTTTTTAATGTATGAATTGTACCAAAATAGTCTTTTACTTTGGAATTAAACAATTTTAATCACAACTTATATTTAAAGAGACTTTCTCTTTTAGAATTTTCAAAAAGGAATTTTTTTTTTTAAGAACATTAGTCATATAATTTCTTGAGCATATTATTATGTATTACACCAAAAATATTTAAAAAAAAAAGTTCAGCACTCTTATTTCATATATTGGGTTGCGTTACAAGAAAGGGAGGAAAAAAGTGTGTATTTACAAGATATGAATAAAATTAATTACCGAAGTAACATTGCGTCCACACCGTCATACACATTTATAGACAAACTTAAACAAGGTGAGATTAATGGCACGTTCATATCAGCCTGCGGAATGGAGCTGGTATACTAAACGACATTCAAAATCTAGTGACAGATGAGCCCATCGAAATGAGTCATGTTCATTTTCTAGTGGCGGACTTTTCAACCTATATATAAGTTAAGTAGTTTTCCTAGCATCTCATTCACTGCCGTCCTTCAACAGGCTTTTTCCAATTGGTGCAGAACTTTGCCGACTTCCTGTAACAAATCAAGTGAAAATTCAAATGATATTATATTCATAAGACCATATATATTATATTAGACATTAAATTTATTAGTCTGCATATGTTATGCTAAACACAAAATTTTAAAAAATCATTTTTTGTGATATTATTATTTTGATTGGTCTATCCATTTTTTATTTCTTGAAAACCTCGATAAAACATCACATTTTCGGAACAAATTACCGCGATGTAAAAAATAAGATGTTATAATATGAACGTTTAGAGGTTTAGTTTCTTTCTGGAAACAAATTCAATGGTTTTTGCCTTTTTTTTTTAATCGGTCAAGTACATTCCGAGACGAGTATCATACGGGTGTAAAAAGCATGGTTTCTAGAAACCCGCATTTAAAGTTTATTGTGCGGTTTTTACCCGGCTAACGCGGCTAAAAGTTCAGAGTGCCTTTTATTGAGCACCCAGGTCTCGGATCCATACATGAGTACTGGTAAGACCACTGTCTTGTACAGTAGTAGCTTGGATGTTCTGGATACATTCCGGGATTTAAAGAGCCTTGGTAGACCACAGTAGGCTGTGTTTGATTTGATCAGCCGTCCGCGTATATTGTAGTGCTCTGAAAAGCCCTACCACATTTTTCCCCCATTCATACATCCTAATCCCAATAATCCTACATCAAAATCGAAAACTAATCAAAATCCAAAAATTCGCTATAAACGAATCAAATATTCGTTTATCGCTTTGCATTTGCCCCACGGCATAATCTAAATACAAAATCCAGAAATACATTATCTCAATCTGGTAAAATCCTTCATAAATTAAATAAGCCACACTCATGGAAAATCGAACCAGATGTTCAAATTGCCATAAACAAACAAAACCCAAATTCCATTACATATCCTCATATACACAATAGTTTCATGAGAATTCAGAAAACTGAATTCTTATATTAAACAAACATTGAGCACCTCACTCCCTGTACCAAAATCGGGATTTGGTATGGAATCGTGCATTTTCGAGATACAAATCTCGATTTGTTTCCCTTTATAAGGGAACAGTAGAATGTTCTCGCGGCCCCAGTATCCTAATATTCTTTGTGCCAGATGGCAGCATCTAGATGTTCATCGTGCCGAGCTGATTACTGTTAAATATTCAATGTACCTGGAAGAAGTACCCCCGAAAAACTTCGAAATTTAAAAGAAACCATTAGAAGGATCAGAAATAAATAAAAGAAATCTTCTTGTAAGTAAAACCTTGTTTCATTTTGGATGCATCCCCATTTCAAGCAACCCCAGCGGAGACGACGACTGTGAAACCCGAAAAAGTGGCGAAAACCAACAACAGGACGTTGCTCTTCCATCAGGCTCTGAGGAAGCACGGCGGCGACCACAGTAGGACTTTCTCAGGAGCGGTCTAAAGAGATCTCTTCTCCTTTTAGGGACTAGGAGACACGCTCGCTGAACAAAAGGTCAACCTACTACGATATCGTCTTCCATATTGTTATCGACTGATACTATTGACCTGTGGCGGTTCTTTAAAGCATTCCCAAAGAACCACCCATCCTCTTTAAATTAACGACCCTCCTCTTCCCATACAAAGCTATGGTACTTACCTGCAATTTTGGGCAGCGTAAGCTCGCAGCAGCATTTTCCGTACCTTAAAGAAAACCTACCCGACGGCATACCTGCATTCTGAACTTTTCTGGTTCATACTCTATGAACCAGTTCATCTCCTATCGGCTCAGCTCGTCTTCAATTACCGATAAACAAACGCTGGCCAGCGTATTGCGGACACAGCTGCAATCGATATACCTACTTAATCGTATATCTTATCCTACCCTAAGGTCCGCTTTAGTGCGACCAATCCTCTAACCTTTACCCATCCATGCATTTGATTTGACCATTAACGTGATCGTTTATTTACTCACGTTCATGTCCCATGAAGACCCATCATCCAACCCGAACAAACAACCATAGCTACCACCGTCAAGTTTTCTGTGGACTTAACGTCCAAGACCAATTTCCCCCATTCTGCTTCAGACCCCTTTGTAACATAGCCACATCATGTACATAATTCGTACCACCATTTGACCTGTGAAATAGCGTTTTTGTTTACTTTGAAACAAAAACCTATTTCGATCCCTGGCACACATCATCAGCGATGTATGGGTACATCGCCGCAGCCCCCGATGATCGTGCGTTTGTTTAATCAGGTGTCCACCGATCATCGTCTTCATCGCAGGGCATCGAACGTGCCCTACACAGTCAAGTGGATCCGTTGCTCCTCCCCTATCGAAGCAATTCGCGGCCATTGAATCTGATGGATGTGAGTTGCATCGACGAATCAAATTTTATCCCTCTACTGGTGTTTGATTTGCGTTCTGCAAATCGTCCGAAATGGCGTCAAGAACAACGATTCGTTCTTGTGCCGTGTAATGAAGCTGACTCCGTGGGAAGGACGTCCGGAACAATTGATATCCGCTGGAATCAAGTGTAAATAAAGTGAACAAACTGAAAAAAGATTACCTTTTGCAACTAAATTGAATCCTCCCGATGATGGAAATGATGGGACTCGTTTTTATCAATTATAATATGGTCTTTATTTTGTCTGATTGGTTTGATTTTTGATGATTACAAAAAAAATGATCTGGATTCGGCAAATGATGTATAAAGAAGAGAAAGATAACAGTAAAGATGGTTGTCAAGTGACAACCAACAGAAAACTCATAAATGTCAGCTAATTGCTGACATTGTTAAAGGTGATGCCACATATTGTCCAAGTGGTGCCACAGATTTAATTATTGCGAATTCGCCGGTTGTTTCAAATGCGAATCCGCAACAACTGGTATACGTCGAAAGGCGGTTGCTTGCGAATAGATTCTTGTCGCTGTTAGTATTATATCCGGTGATTTAGAATTGGTGAATAAATCGCGATCCGAATCCGAACCAAGGAAGAACGAATTAATTACAGCTGTTGTAACTTTCGGTATTTGCAAATTAACGATAATTGGTGGTCTGAAGCTGTGACAGGTAATCATCGGATTAAGTACCTTAGCAACATTACCTTCAGTAATGTCAATTTAAGTGTTGTGAACAATTGACATCAGTCAAAATAAAGAGAACGACTCAACAAAAAACCGCAAAATGCATTTTATTTTTTTGATTCGTGTGGAGAACAGTGTTTGGGGGAATTATCTTCAGTGAACTATTTGTGGTGTTTTCGCTCAACCTGGTCCGTGGTGATGCCTCTAGCGAAAAATACCTACAGACCCAAGGTAGTTAAACTGTTGCATTACCCCAATTTCGTGCTCCGCTACCCTGATAGTTTGACCAACGTTAGGTCTTCTCTTCGCATAAGTTGCCACCATATACTTTGTTTTTCCCTCATTAATGTGCAGTACCAGTTTTTGTGCCGCCTGTTCGATCTGGGTGAAGGAGTCCTGTGCAGCCGAATCGGATATTCCGAAGATGTCGATGTCATCTGCGTAGACAAGTATCTGGCAGGACTTGGCAGTCCCCTTAGTTGTAATTCCAAAGTCACGGATTGTTTTCTCCAACGCCAGGTAGACGAGGAGGAAGGCCAGAGCATCCCCTTGCCGGAGCTCATTAAATATATTTATTGGATTGGACAGCAATCCCGTTATTTTTACTTGACGAGTCGATTTAAAACCGCCAACGAGACAGCACGTCTGCTTCTGCCTCGTGATCCGTACCATCGGATCAATTGTGCAATCCGTTTTGGGAATCTCAGATACACATAAGCTACCCAATTGCACTATCGGTTCGGGCGCGAAGTCTTACTGTTGTTGCAACGAAAAGAAAGTGAAATCGCGGACCGGGCTTTCTTCAGCGACGTCCCAACAGTTTCGCCTTGGCGGACTGTATTTTCCGGCACTGGCCGGCCAACGATGATTTCTTCTAATTCGAGGGATTGTACCTCCAGAGCCGGACTCTTCTCTGGATAAACGGGCGTTAGACTCTTGCCCAGTACAAATCCCTAACCGACTAACGTCAACGTAAAAGGAAGGAGAATATCAAAAACGCGGTACAACAAATTTGCTTATTTTCCTTAATCGAATATTTATTATGTCCTATGATTATTCTTTATTATTTGTTAATTCATGATCTGCCTGGAGCTGGTCTTGATCAAGGCCGATTGGGTAGGAGTTCCTTCGACGACTCCTGCTGCTTCACCGATGTGCCCGCCATATACAGGCCCGCAGCTGTTCCCTCCTTCGCTCGTTTCCTGGAGGCTGCTTTTCTTAGTGGCTGCCTGGAATCTGTGCGCCGCTGATCGTCGTTTCCCTGGAAATGGTGTGCTGGCGCTTGCCTTTCCTGGGATTTCGTGATGCATAGCCAACACTTACTGAGGGATCTTAAACAAACAAACGGATCTTCACACACGCGTCCGAGTGCAGCGCAAAGTTTTCTGTGCGATCCTATGCAAACAAACGGATCTCCACCCACGCGTCTTAGTGCTGTGAAAAGTGCGAGAATATACCCGCGAGTGATGTGCAGTGTGAGAAAACTCTCTCCCCGTCTCCATCCCTTGTGTCTGTTTTCCTTTTTTTCGCACCCCTGTTTGCGTCCCTCAGGCATCGGGACTCTCGATTGATTAATAATCATTGGAGAGTTTGTTGTTTCTGAGTGCCATAATGTTTATCACGGAAGGAATGTAACCTGGATTTCGGCACGGATCTAGTGAGGCACCTACTACAAGGGCATAACACCTGTACTGGTTGCTTTCGCTTATCTATTGCTGGATCTTGACCCTATATCCGTACACTGAATGGTTGTTGCGGGTGATTTTAATGTGCATAACTCTCAATGGCTTCGTCACTCCGGAACAACAACACTTGAAGGTTAATATGTCCAGCTTTTTGCTGATTCAAATAGCTTAACTCAACTTGTCAATGAGCCAACACGGGTACCAGATATATATGGTCATTACGCCAACACACTGGATCTGTTTCTGATCTCCCACCCAAACAAATTCACAATTGAAGTTTCTTCACCCTTGGGCATTTCAGACCACTGTGTCGTGTCAGCTAAATTTGCTCTAACCAACAGTAACGTTAATGAGAAAGCTCCCAAAAGAACAGTATGGTTCTACGAGAAAGCAACTGGGAAGGTCTGAACGACTTTTTTGGGAGGTTAAATTGGTCGTTATTTTTCCTCAATAACGATGTTGACTATATAGCGGACACATTGACAGACACGATTCTAGTTGGCATGCGGACCTTTATTCCACACAGAGTAAAGAGTATGAAACCCAAGAGAAATATGTGGTTCGATTCCGGGTGCAGAGAAGCCATTAAGGCTAAAGAGTTGAGCTTCCGGTTGTATAAATCAAACAATACTGAGGAAAACCGGAAAAGATTTAAGAGAGCTAGGAATGACTGCAATGCGTATTGCCATTCGTGAAAAAAAATCAAAACTCAGTCCCTTCATCTGTTCCATCGCTTATAGTCTTTGACAAACCAGTCACCACTGCAATAGAGAAGGCGAATCTACTTGCAGCACATTTTGCAGAGTTCCACCTCAACAGCACACCATGAGCCAGATTCACTTCCGAACGCGTACTGTTTCCCGCGCATTCAAAGAGCTAAACACAAATCCGCTGGTCCGGATGGAATTCCTCGAATCCTCTTGAAGATATGTTCCTCTTCACTCGCTAAACCACTGCGGAAGCTCTTCCATTTGTCTTATTCTACTGGCAGTTTCCCAAATAGATGGAAGTCAGCAAACATTCAGCCAATTCCCAAAAAGGGTGACAAATCATCCCTTTCTTCTTATCGACCCATAGCACTAACTTCTATTCTCTTCAAGGTAATGGAATCACGTATCAACCGTCGACTTTCGAAATATCTGGAATCAAATGACCTCCTCAATGACCGCCAATATGGGTTTCGTACCAACAGGTCCGAAAGAGATCTGATGGCGTACCTTACCGAAAAGTGGAGCCATTCCATCCACTACCTCGCTGAAAGCAAGGTAGTCGTATTGGATATTTCAAAAGCCTTTGACAGAGTTTGGCTTCCAGCCCTTTTGTCAAAATTGCATTCATATGGAGTGGACAATTCCGTGATCCAATGGATAAGAGACTATCTTCTGGCCGTTCAATCCAAGTGGTTCTTGATGGCGTCAAATCTGTCTCCCATCAAATTAATGCAGGTGTTCTCCAGGGTTCGGTACTCTCGGCCACTCTCTCCCTCATGTTGATAAATGATTCTTGTTATTTACTCACAACCCAATTCACTCGTTTGCTGATGATAGCACGTTGAGCTTCTCATACTCATACGAACACTCCCGTCCAAACTCTTCGAACGTCACTACCAACCAACAACTTATGATTGATACATTGAATTCAGACCTCAACAAGATATATCAGTGGGGATTATCTAATCGAGTAGAATTCAATGCCCTAAATACTCAGTGCTGTTTGCTGTCGTCAGAGGCGAACCGCAAAGTAAATATACTGTCTATGAACGGCACTTGCATCGACGAAGCCAAGGAACTATCAATCCTCGGCACTCGAATTAATTCGACTCTTAACTGGAATGACCACATATTTGAAGCTGCGAAAAGTGCAGCCAAATGTATGGGGTTCATTAAGAGATGCAAAAGATACTTCACTCCATCCAACCTGGCCACTATTTACAAGGCGTATATTCGTCCAAAAATGGAGTTCAACTCCCACATCTAAAACTGCACTACACGTGCTCGGCGGGATGCAAAAACGAGCAGTGAAACTTATTGGGGGCGCAGCCGTAAGTCGATCAATTCCGTTGTTAGAACATAGGCGCAACGTATCATGCCTATCTCTTTTCTATAGGTATTACCACGGTCGTTGCTCAACTGAACTTTCTGTATATGTTCAACCCCCTCAGACATTTTCCCACGATACCCGTCAATGGCGCACAAATAAAAATAGAAAGTCATTCTTTAGCCGAACCACACGAATGTGGAATGTTCTGCCTCGTCATGTGTTTCCTGGCTATTGTGATGTCCAGACATTCAAGACCAATATCCATCCCCACCTCCTTTCCTTATCCACTTCCTCTCCATCCGCTCGCACTGTGCTCTGACATTTAAGAGTACTTCAAAAAATTACGTTGGTCATGGTGAACCTACAAAGTCGTATTAATTTGTTTGGAATGCCGAACTCTCTCATAGCATTATATAGTTCTACCCTGGCTATACTGTCGTCAGCCACCTTAAAGTTTATGAATAGATGATATAATGGAATCTTAAATTCCAGACATTTTTCCATCGCCTGCTTACGGGTGGATATCTGATCAATCGCCGATTTGTCTGGGATGAACCCACACTGATATTGACCAATGATGATTTTAGCGTATGGGGCTATCCGATATTGTAGGTTAGTGGAGAGTATCTTATAGGCGGTACTCAGCAAAGTTATACCTCTTTAGTTGCTGGACAGTGTGATATCTCCATTCTTATGTATGGGATAAATTATTCCACGACGCCAATCTTCAGACATCTCCTCTTACTCTCATACATGCCCCACAATCTTATGAATTGCGTGATGCAAAGCTGTCTCTCCTGTTTGATCAGCTCAGCTGGTATCCCATCAGCTCCGGGGACTTTATTTGATTTGAGCTGTCTTATAGCTTTTAATGTTTCCTCAATGCTTGGTGGCGGCAGCATTTGGTTTTGAGCTTGCATTGGTGGAGCCTCCAATTCTTCTGTGAGCTGACCATTTAGCAATTCATTGAAGTGCACTTCCCATCGCTGCAGAATGCCTTTAAGATCAGTGATCAGATTACCCTCTTCATTCTTGCAGTAAGAGACAAGCTTTTTTTTCAGGCATTTTTCTTTTGCCCGTGGAGTATTTTGTCAGATCTTCTAAACTCTTTGTATTTCTCCTCGCGTAGCCACGTCCTATAAGACTGCTGCATTGTCTGGTATGCAGCGTTCTTACGTTCAATCGATAGTTCGCACTGATACCGCCTAAGATGGAGTTGACAGTACTAATGACAGTATTTTTCAGGCGTGTCCATTTCTCTTCTACGCCCGGCATTCTGGCCGCAGGACGTACTCGCCCTCCATCGAGCTCTTCGAGGACGAATCTTAACGCACGACCAAGGGTGTTGCTGGTGTTCTCATTGCGTAAGGCAGTCGTGTTGATCCGAATCTGAACCCCGGATGCAATACGTCTCCGTAAGGAAAAATCATCAGAAATCAATTTTCCATAATGATTTGTTTTTTCCGGACAAGGTCATTAGTCTTTGTGCCTCATTTTTACTAGTAGGTATATAAGTATGCTCCTCGATAGTATAGTGGTTAGTATACCCGCCTGTCACGCGGGAGACCGGGGTTCGATTCCCCGTCGGGGAGTCTCTGGTGCAAGACTAATGACCTTGTCCGAAAAAAAACAAATCATTATGGAAAATTTAACAAGCCTCAGGAATTGCTAAATAAGGCCAAGACCGGCTCCAGGTTGTAGTGCCGCTGGGCAGGTATTCTATTCGTATTCAGCGGAATCGTCCATATTGTGCTGCTCTCCTTCTGTAACATCGAAACCCGAGTCTTCATCAGCATTCTCGGACCCAGACACATGCTCCTCGACTTCCTCGTCATCCGACTCACTTTCGAAAACTTCGTCTTGAATCCGTTGACGTCTTTCTCGAAAAAAATACGAAATGTTCGTTGCTTGTTCAGTCATTTTGCTCTGAAAGTACATGTATTTTCTATATACACGTATTTTCATATATTCGTATATTGAAAAATATCACTTATACGAGTTGAAAATAACTGTAGGAATATAACAAGAACGTTAAATCAATTTTATTCAGTTGCACGAAATTCTGGCACCGTCCGTAATCTGGGTCAATATTGGCACACTCCGCACTTGCACTCTCTGCTACTCAGGCAGACACTGACGAATTCCAACGAAATTGTGTGGACGAGTTCTCCCCACTACCTAGTTTTTTACGGTGGGAAGCAAGTCCCCATCCCGTTTTCATTTACGAGATATTTAACCTGAAAATTCAGCTCGTTATTTATTATTATTATTATTATTTATTGGCCTGTAGGAACCTGAAAATTCATGATCTCACCGGCTCGACTCCGCCATCGTTCCCTGTCCTGTGCACTCTCCTTCCACGCTTGACCAATCGAGGAGGTCGGCTCCTCAAAGTCAAACCTAACATTGTCCTATCATCTCCGTCGCATGCGTCCGGCCGGTCTCTTTCCCGTTGGTCTACCGTCAAGAATTCTACACACGGTCCTATCGTTGCCCATTCGCGCCACGTGTCCGGCCCATCTTAATCTACTATTGTAGGTTTGCGATATAGCTCTTCCAACTCGTGGTTATGGAGTTTCCTCCATTGTCCTGCCTCTTCCTCATATTTACCTCCAAAGATACCCCTCAAAACTTTATTCTCGAATACGCGGAATTTGTTTACTTCCCGTTTAGTAGACACGGAGCTTTTTGCTACGTGATAGCAGTCTGGATTTCAGCAGTTTACTGACTGCGTGCCAACTAGCGTTGCCGGAATGCAGTCTTTTGGTAATTTCCTTCGACATTTCGTTACGTCAGTATCGTTCCCAGATATTGAAATTCTTTAACTTTTTGAAATATCTTACCTCTGACGTTTATATGTGTTCCCTGAGGTCCACCTACTCTCGCCGTAATCATGAATTTTGTTTTGTCTTCATTTATTTCTAGGCCTACCTCTTCTGCCGCTTGCATGATGATTTCCCAGTTTTCACTAACAGTTTCTAGATTATCGCCTAGAACGGCGATGTCATCCGCATATGCGAGCACTTGTGTGATCCCGTTCAGCGATGACCCGGCTATGTTGGCGTCTTGTACCTTTCTGATGACATACTCGAGCACAAGGTTAAAGAGACACGGTGATAGACCATCTCCCTGCTTTAGTCCGTCCAGAATTTCAAATGGTTCTGAGAAGTAGTTTTATATTCTAACTCGCCCTTGCTTTTCGTTCATGCCAATTTGAATGAGGGCGGCATATTTTTTCGGGATTCCCAACTCAACTACAATATGGTAAAGTCTTTCCCTTGCGACTGAGTCGTTGGCTTTTTTGAAGTCAACGAACAGTTGGTGAACCGTATCTCCGTATTCCCACTTCTTTTCCAGCAGTTGTCTTATTGTGAACATTTGGTCGCTTGTCCTCTCTTGGTCCGTAGATTCTGTTGGGGCGTCTACGTTTATAAATACGTAATTGTACCATGGTCCCTGTATTTTTAGCACAGACATTCGGCCATTAATAAATTTCACATCTTTTACATGAGGCGTAATCTTCTTGCTTATGATGAAGCCGGTTCCGAGGTTATGTATAACGGTGTAAATCCGTTGGTATCTATTACTTGATGTGGGAGTCGGAGTTACTGAAGCGCGACGACGTCCATTTTATATTGTTTCGCGTTTTCTACGACCGTCTGTATCGCGTCTGGTTTATATAACGTTTGAACATTCCACGTGCCGACGCGTATATCCCGCTTTTTCCGTTTTTCCCTACGTCTTCTTTTTGCCGAGTCGGTGTTTTCTTGATGATTTGTCAGATAGTCCGCCATATCAGAGCCCATCTTTGATATGGTAAAGTCTGCTTACTGCTCTGATTCAACCCGGTATCAGAGAGGCGCCGTTATAATACAGCCGGTATACCCCTGGCTGCAAACCATCCAATGGGCACGGTGACGCGTAACACCCTGGATTAGGGGCGGTAGATCTTTGTGTGTTACTCCTTGCTAGCCTGTCTGACATGGGTGGCCCTACTGGAAGCGTATGCTTCCGTCAGCATAGCCTGAGTGATTCATCGTAGTTTAAGCCCCCGCACCACGTCAAGATTTCTACTAAGCGGGGGGGAAATTCAGCTCGTGCCAATAATAACCCAGATTACGGGCGAAGGGATAATTATTTGGCAAAAATAATCTTCTAGAAATTATTTCTTGCCACACTTATCTGGAATACTCACCTAGAAGGTGATCTATGTGGTTAGTGATTGAGACATACGCGAGATTGCTCAAATTTATTATTAACCACTCACTTTCGTTTTCGCTTAACAATTTTTCTAGAATCAAAAACTCCATAAATTAATTTCAGTCTCCAGAACTTGCCACAAATTTACAGGAATGAATGGTGAATTCATTGCTCGTATAGCACAGAGCGGTCAAAGCGGCAAGCTTATGACAAATGGGGACTGACGAGCATTCGAAGACCTTTGACAGATTGAAAATTTACCTATGACCACAATCTACAAGCATGCAATTTTTTCATTCTACATCTGAACTATAGTCTGACGGTAAAAAAATAATAATAAATTACCGCCTACTTTTGAAATAATGGATTGCGAAATACAGGGAAAGCTAAAATGTATACAATTACACATATATCTAAATCTTAACACAATTAAATTTTTCAAATACGAAATGGAAGAAAGTAAAATCACCTGGTTCATCGCGATGTATATAATGTTCCAAATCGTTGTTATTTATTATTGTACACAATGTATGTGAGTTAATATTTTAGATCATAAAAAGAATTAAGATTAGAAATAAGGACCTGCAATATCATCCTCAAATGTATAACAAAAACAGAATCCTTATCATACCTAGTCGTACCCATACATCTGTGTGTCTGTAGATTTGTATCGCTT
This sequence comes from Microdon myrmicae, assembly GCA_963931805.1. NCBI lineage: Eukaryota > Metazoa > Arthropoda > Insecta > Diptera > Syrphidae > Microdon > Microdon myrmicae. The sequence goes on along the minus strand of OZ007498.1, from coordinate 160,441,501 downwards.
TTGCCATAGCTTTTTTTAAATATACAATTTGAGTATAACTAACCTTATATTTTTTTCCAATTCCAATTGTGTATCAAAAGGCAAACTAGGTTTAATAGGTGGCGAAACCCCTCCACAACAAATGTACATGCCTCCACCACAATATCAACCTCCCCCTCAACAAGCCCCAGCTGGAGGACAAGGTGCACCAGCACAATTGGTACCAGATTCACCCCATGATTCCGGTAAAACCGTATAAACATAATATATATAAACACAACTTTAAAAGTGAATATTCATATATTAAATAAATTGAATTGTTTCATTATGTTTATGTAAACTTATAACGAAGAAATTAATGTGAAATGTTAAGAAAAAAAAAAAACAAAAATCAAAAGCCAACTACTACCACAAATAATAACATAAAATTGACTTAAGAAGGAATAACAATAATTTTTGTCGAATCTAAATACTAAAATGTTCTTTTTATTATTTCTATAGCTAAATTCCATTTGATACATGTTATTAATTATTATATAAATCTAACGATTTTTTTTTTTTGTTATTTTAAAATCAAGTGCTGACTTTTCTGATTGTGCTTATATTTAAGATATAAATCTTCTTTTCTTTATTTTATTTAGTTGCATTCATTTAATTTATTTGCTAAAATTTAAGAATAGAATTAAGAAAAATAAAAACTTAATTACATTTACAGGAAAAAAAATCTAATAAAAGTAATGATTAATTAAAATTGTTAACGATACGTTCATGGTGGTTCAATGATATGTAGAAAAGAAGAAATTATAATTGCGAGGTTTACAGTTCTTTTATTCTTTAGCTTTAATGCTTTTCGTAAGGCAAGTGATAAACAAAACAAAAATAAGGAAATGGTAAAAACAAAACAGTAGCTACAAATATATACATGTTCCTATTCGGTTAGGAACTCAAAAGAAAATACATTTGCGTTTTGTGTTGGAATTTACAACGCTTACATTAATTTAAAGGGAAAACAATAAAGAGTTGTGTATTTATATATATATATGTATATATATATATATATATATATATATATATATATATATATATACACACACACACATATATATATATATATATATATTCTTGACATTTAAATTTCTACTGAGAATATCTGTACTCTTAACTAAACATTTCGATTTGCTTCATTATCAAAAAACTTGAAATGCGATATATTAATTAGTTGGTTATAAATTTGTCAACAAAATTTAGAATATTGTTATTTTGTTTATACTCCTTGTTATATGAGAAATATCCATAAACTTTTGTAAAATAAATTTTTCTGTTATATTAAAAATGATTAATAAAATTATTAAAATTAAACTATTTAATAATAGTTTTAAAATCACCTAACTTATGCAAAATATAAGAAAAGTAATCTTTTACATTTTTTAAAAATGGCGATCTTCAACGATTTAATTTAAATAAATAATCAACTAATATTATTATTATTACTGGTACAAATGCTAATACATTATGAATATCAATGTATATCTGTCTGTATGTAAATACAACTAAATATAAATCACATAAAATGTTCGTAAGTTAAAAAATGTATGTGTAGGACATTTTTCTACAAATCTACATCGTTCGATTCTCTAACCAAAGAACAAAATTACAAAGAAATTCAATCAATAAATTCAAGCAAATGTTAATGGAGACAAATTTTTTTCAGCTGTATGCTTACGAATATGATTTATAGAATTGATAAAATATTTATTGTTGTACACAAGAAAATTGCTTAACCATAACTGAACCAAAAACAAAAAACGAATTGCCTTTAAAATCAACTTAACTTTTGTTTTAGTTTTTCACTAAAAGATACACCCGAAAAACGAAGAACAATTTGTCAAGTTCTGCAATTGACTTTCAAGGATGAAAAATATAAAGGAAAACTTAAAAACTACAAGCATATATTAAATATACATTAAAAAAACAAAAACAATAGTTAAAATTTCAACTTTTATGAACTAACATGTAGAAAATGAACCTGAAGCAAAGGAAGCACTACTGATGGTTAGATGTATTGGGTAATGAAATAGTCCAGCTGACCGGTGAGAAGGATCAATAACAAAATTGAACATTATATAAATACTTGATGAAAATATTAAAAGCAAGAATTAAACAAAATTGTTGTACATCTGTGAATGCGACACTGCAAAAGAGCAAATCCAAAATATATCGAGTTGTATAAATAAATAGATCGTGCAATGTATATGAATATTAAAAAATACTTATTATAAATATACTATATAACGATAATTAAATAATAAATCGATTTATTGCACCTACTGACAACTATAATTAATGTTTTTATTTCAAATTATTATGTTAACACTGAAAAGTAGGACCACAACCCGAAAAACGATTTTTTTTCTCAGCTCCCTATAAACTTTTAAAATATGTTTACAATCTGCGAGAATAAAAAATATCTTTCTTGATTTCGGTTCTTTGTGTATTCTGTAGAGGGTGCCTAAGTCGAGTTCTCGAAAAAGCGGTTGTCCATCGTAGACAGTTAATCTCAACCTAAGAACTGAGAAAAAAAGGAATATTTCTTATGCTGAAATAATAAAAAAATCTAATAAAAAAATTGGAGATTGTTTGAAAAATGTGTACAAAAATTAACCTTTTCCAGTTCGTTTGCCTTACCTTATATATAAACTGACATTTTTTTGTGCCAATTTTGTTTTTTTTTACACTTATTTTTATTGGTAATTGTCTAAAAACCTAATTTAATATACCTTAAATCTTATTCTACACTAATAAAAAAAAGCTAAATCTGTCTGGGCTCCTCGATAGTATAGTGGTTAGTATACCCGCCTGTCACCCGGGAGACCGGGGTTCGATTCCCCGTCGGGGAGCCCCTGGCGCAAGACTAATGACCTTGCCCAGAAAAAATAAATCATTATGGAAAATTTAACAAGCCACACGACTTGCGAAATAAGGCCAAGACCGGTCCCCGGTTGTAGTGCCGATGATGATGATGATGAAATCTGTGAAAGCTGGTTGCTGTTGGAATTACTGTACCGACTTTGGTACATAGGTCTTCAATTTGTTATATATATTGTAGCGAGTGTCATATGCGTCACAATATTGTTAATAGTTCGTTAAACTCTTATTGATCATTCGTTAACAGTTCTTTAAACTTTTATTAATCATTCGTTAATAGTTCCTTAAACTTTTATTAATCATTACCGCACGTGTAGACTACTGAATTCAAAAAAGGCTTGTATTTTTATTTTTAATTATTGCCCGGAGCGCGACCACACTCGTTCACCACTGAATTCAAAGAGAGTCTTGTGGGTTTTTAAATCTAGTCAGGGCGTCGGCAAGGACGCAGGATTCACTAGACTTCCTACTCTCTGCTGCACAATGATTGATGAGCGATTACTGAGCGAATTAATCACCGGGAGAACACAACATACATAAAGAAAAACACTCAGTATTACTCGTCGTAAAACTTCTTTTATTTACACTGAATATTGATTACAATGGTTAGTCCTTTAAGTTATCACCACCGATCTCTATCTCGGAATCCACCTGGAGGTAACATTTAATAAGTGCTCGCGTGATTGTTAATGAATTTAGTTTAACACCAACAGATTTAACATCACAGAAAAGGAGATTATATCTTATTAACTTTCTCGGCATTTAACACAACGGAAAAAGGGATTATATTTATTTCTTTCTCGGCGACCTTTTCATTTTTAACCCACGATCACGGTGCGTATTTTTTGTACAACAGAATGTCAAAATAACTTTTATATCCGCGCGAAGATTTCTTCCTACTCGAAGTGCACTACTCGTGGATTCGTCTTGCGTGTGTGCACGCAGCGGTGGTTAAAATCTGACTCAGATGATGTAACTCATAGATAAGGGAGGATTACGAGGGTTGCCTCTTATGTTTCGGGATTTGGCAACCCTAGCGTTGCAATCCGGCAATTGACAGCTCTGTCGTAAAGTTGGACATTTTTGAGGTTATCCGCACTCAGAACGTTTTGACATACGAGCGCTATTTGTGTTGTTTACAGTAACTTAAAAGATTCATTTCGGCCCAAAAATGGGATTAAATCGTCAACATTTTCGTGCGATTATTTTTTACAACTTTCGGTGTGGATTAACTCAGCAACAGTCCATGGATGAACTTAATTCAATTTTTGGCGATGAAGCTCCATCAAGGACCAGTGTTTATCGATGGTATGGTGAATTCAATCGTGGTCGTAGTTCACTCCTAGATGAATTTCGTGAAGGTCGTCCAAAATCAGTTGTTGTTCCGAAAACCATTGATGCTGTGCGCGAACTGATATTGGAAGATCGTCATGTGACCTATCGTGAGATTGAGACAACCTTAGGCGTTAGTGGGACCAGCATACATTCTATATTGCATAAACATTTGACTGTCAAAAAAATTTGTTCGCGTCGGATCCCACACAATTTGTCAATCGCCCAAAAAAAGGCTCGTGTCAATTGGTCGAAAGAAATGCTCAAAAAATACGGTCGCGGTGCTTCGAAACACGTCTATGACATCGTGACAGGTGATGAATCGTGGATTTACGCGTATGAGCCCGAAAGTAAACAGCAGTCGACTGTCTGGGTGTTTCAAGATGAGCCAAATCCAACAAAAGTTGTTCGCGCACGAAGCACTTCCAAGCAAATGGTCGCCTGTTTTTTCGGAAAAGCTGGACATGTCGCAACCGTACCACTAGAACAACGCAGAACAGTCAATTCTGAGTGGTACACAACCATTTGTTTGCCAGTTGTCTTCCAAGAAATCAGGAAAACCAACCGCCGAAGACGGATCACTCTTCACCACGACAATGCGAGCTCTCACACATCGGCTGCGACAACTACATTTTTGAGCACCCAAAACATCGATTTGATGGGTCATACGCCGTATAGTCCTGACTTGGCACCGAATGACTTCTTTTTATTCCCGTACGTAAAAAACAAACTGAGAGGTCAACGTTTTTCGACACCTGAAGAAGCGGTTGCTGCATTCAGAATGCATGTGTTGGAGATACCTCAATCAGAGTGGCAAAAGTGCTTCGACAATTGGTTCAAACGCATGCAAAAGTGTATAGATCTTCATGGGGAATATTTTGAAAAACAATAAAGTGATTTTCGATGATCAATATTTGTTTTTGTTCTCTAATCCTGAAATATAAAAGGCATTCCTCGCATATATGTGGGCGTATAGGAAAAGTACAATGCCCTGCGATGAGGATGATGATCGGTGGAAACCTGATCAAACAGAAGTACATCGTTGGTGATGTATGGCAGAGTTCGAACTAGATTTTTGTTTCAAAGTAAACAAAAACGCTATTTCACAGATCAATGGTGTATATGATGATGATGATGCACAGATAATGTATATGATGTACCTATGATACAAAAGGGGTCGTCATGGTATTTTCCTAAGATTTCTTGGAAACACCGATGTAGGCAATATCCAATCTAGTCATATAGCTCCGGTGCATGAGGAGGCAAATTATTTTGTTGACATAAGTCAACAGGAACCTCGTCGACGATGGCAAAAGGTCAGGCTGGATGGCCATTAATTAACCGATATTAATCATATAATAAATTGCCATTCAATACTGTTGGTGCTGTTTAATAAAGTCATACCGGTCTCTATGAGAAATAACTCGATTGATCCTCAAAAGCTCTTCTTCGGAGCGTCTACTGAATATCTGTGATCTATACTACATGGAGGGCCAACCCACAATTCCAACTTAATTTCAACCGCCTACAGCGCGTCACATTATCCCCTATCCCACCGATCAGCTATTTTACCTGTAAAATAAAAGCCTAGCTGAATTCATTATCCTATGCAGGTAATGCATAATTGAATTCAGCTACCTTTTTGCCATACGACAACTCCATTCCTCGGACCCATGATATTTCCACCGGAAATTCCAATTCATGTTGGTTAGCAACAACCAAGTCGAATCAAACGACGCGGTTGCATCATCATCCAATGGCTTGGGTAATTACCGCATTCCTTTCCGTTTTTCCCACGGTAATATTTCCCTAGCCGACGTAGCGTCCTATCGACTTTCCCCAGACACTCTATCCGCTGGGGATCAATGATCTTTTCTTACAGCTGAATAGCGCAAACTACATTTTCTTCTCCTTTACAATTCTGTCCTTCCATAGTTCGATGCACTCTAAGATCACCACAATCACCGCACTAGGTCAGTGGATCATTCTCAGACGCTCCATTAATATACACACACTAAGCCAGATCAACCCTGGGTTATTGTGCTTTCCTTTTGATTTCTTCGTCCTTTCTACGCTCATCAACGTCAAACGAATACCCAAGTACTTATCCACCTCGATGAGCGTGGAGACTTGAAGGATACACAAGAGAGCATGATTACCATTGGCTGATCGTTGTGCAAAAGCAGAAATTTCCATTTCCATCCCTAATTCAAGTCACTATCTAACCACAGCAGCGTACACACGCTACGCTGCATTGAGTCCCTTGTCGTTTATCATTGCGGAGGGGTTACGCCGCCGCTCGGAGAAACAATTTAATTTCGTGTCTGTTTAATGGAGTCGAATATTGTCGCTGGGCGAGTCACATTTCAACACCAAGTGCTCGCATGCATTTTGGTTAAAATTTTTAATTACCTCGGTCGCAGTGTCGAGAAAGAAGTGTTTCAATTTGGAATATATATATATATAAACTATTTAATAGGATTATATTAATAAGCGAAATAAAAAAATGGATTAACCTCAAAACAACATTCAAACTGTGTTAATCATTTCATCTTTTCTCTCTGCGAACAAATTGACTACGTCTGTGCTGGCGGCTAAAGTGAATCCGTGCCCCTGTCCTGGCACACCTACTTCGTACCCCCAAAAATCTACCTACATGATAAGTCATCGGAATTCCGGATTCATGCTGTATAAGACCGTTCATATCAAATTCGAGGAAAGCCTCTGGTGGCACAAAGCTGTGGCGGTGCTTTGACCCGCATAATCCACTGTGGGGTTAAATACCTTTCGCCTGGCTAAGGGGGACATACGAGGGTAAGCTGAAAAGTTTCCGACCTCAACGTGAAAATGGCAGCGCTCGTCAATAAAAACCAGTTAATGTGGTTGTGCATCTTCTGATAGTTACTCACCAAAATTTCAGCCATTTGGACGCGTAAATTTTATTTGGCAGTCGTTTGAGTGAGTCGATGTTTTTTGCTTGTTTGGAGCCGATTCCTCCTTTGCAGTCCACTGTTTTTATTGTATTTTTGTTTCGGGCGTATAGTGGTGTATCCAAGTTTCATTTACGGCACCAAAACTCGTAATTATTGTGCCTAAACTGCGCCAACAGAGCGTTGAAAATGTTCGTTGGAGCACGTTTTTGGTCTAACATGAGCAAACGGGGCACCCAACGCGTGGACAGCTTTCTCATGCCTAAATCTTAATTTAATATGTGACAAACAGGTTCTTTGGACATTTTCATAGCCTCTGCTATCTCTCTCACTTTAATTCGGAGGTCGTCTAGCACTATTTGGTGAACTTTAGCGATGTTATCGTCAGTTGTTGCAGTTTTTGGACGTCCCAAATGTTCATCGTCCCAATTTCTGCACCGATTCCTCATGCCTGCAAGGCTATTGAAGGACACTACACAGAAAAGAAATTGTTTGACGACCCATTAGCGGGACAAACAGAAGTGGCCGGCGCCAGGCGCCGACAGCCAGAACAGTCCTAGCCGATAAATGTATGGCCGAGGAATAAAGAAATTTATGACCATTATGGGGTATTAATGTCCTGGTAGGTGCCGGGCCGACACAGGTTCACCAAGTCGTCCCAAATTTCGTAAACGTTAGTGGAATCGTGACTAAACTTGCTCACTGGTGACTTGTCGCTCAGGAAGAAAAACCATCGGTATCTTTTTTTTATCTTTAATCGAAGCTTATTTTATTGTAAAACAAATGTATACAGTATTTTATTGAATATAGTATTTTTAATTCGTAAATGAAAATCGCATTTTATATTCTTGCTAACTTATTTTGTGTTGTACACAGTAGTTTATCGAATATAGTATTGTTAGTTCTTAAATAGAAGTAGTATTTTTCATTCTTACTAAACTTGTTTTATTTTGTACACAGTATTTTATTGAATATTCTTACTAACTTATTTTATTGTAAAACAATTGTATAAGTATTTTATTGAATACAGTATCTTTAATTCTTAACAGAAAGTAGTATTTTATATTCTTACCAAACTTGTTTTATTTTGTACACTGTATTTTATCGAATATTCTTACCAACTTATCTTATATTGTACGCCGTAGTTCATCGAATATCGGTGTAACCTTGTAGCTCCATTTATAACTATTTAACCCAAAAAAGTTCACAGCGTAAAAATGGTTATCGCCTGTGGTAATAATAATATAATAATATAATAATATAATATTTTAAAACAATAAATGTTCGCTGCGTGAAGATTACTATTGCACCGTGGTAAGCACTAGAGTTTCCTGCGCGCACGGTCGTAACGTTGTTCGTAATATATTTAAAACAATAAATGTTTACTGCGTAAAAGGACTATCGCCTGTCGTAATCGCTAGCTAACTCCGTTTTCCAGTAGTTTCAACGTGGAGGCCCGACATGTCTCCACGGAATCCAAAACGTGATTAGTTATTGCCACCGAAGCGACAGAATACCAAAATTCCATCCATCGCCTCGATGACCATATTTGGTAATTTACCCTTTCTGAATTTTGTTCCACTAGCAGAAGGGTTGAAACACACACACACACGATGATCCTTTCTGCTGCTCGTCGCATGTGTCGCCCAGCAAGCGAATCATGGACTTGAAAATAAATAAAAATAAACACGTTCGCAGCTGGGGCAAGTCATCCTGAAAAGGGGTTGAAATGTTTACACGATCAACGACTGCGTAAAGCATTATTGCTGGTCGGGTACATTACATTTCCATAAGAGGATATGTTTATCCGACCAGCACTGTGTGGAACATTCATGCTGATCGGGCGCGCGTTGCTGGCGTCCTCTGATATGAATCGCCATGCACGTGTGTGGGAAAAATTCTTTCCTCTTGAGTGCTTGCACAACGCTACGGCTACGTAATGTTGTACCGAGTTGTATTTCAGGGGCATTTCACTGGTGCCAATAAATTCGCTTGTCGGAAGGGTGGTCGATCGATGTAGGTATAGACGTCCGCAAAAAGGGAGAAATATCGCCTGTAGTATACGGTAAACACATTAGAAGGCATTTCTTTAATACCTATTGGGCAGTGTTGGTTGCTACATGTGCAATCGGCTTTTCCTTTGGTGAACATGGTGCGATTCGCACGACTATGCCCTTGTAGGGAATGCCTGTTGTTGCTGATATATTTTTCGTATCAACAGACATTATGCTTCACAGGTTTTTCGTGGTTATAGGAATAACCAATGCAGGTAAGTACACGCTTTTTGTGAATTAGAACGCGCGTAGAAATGGTTACCTGGTGGTAGCTGAGCAGGTAAGTAGTGGCGTTTACAAGAACCGCCACACCTTCCCTTGACGAAACCGCAATTTGGTTTTCCTTATCGAAAGACTATTGTGGGAACAGATGTTAAACACTAAACCAAACAACCGACACTATTCCTACAAGGAAATAAAAACCATGTAAATATCCCAGCCGAAGATAAAGACTTCGGCCAAGGAAATCACTAGGGCCATGAACCACACGTGGGTAATGTACACAAAGGGATACCGCGGATGTGTGAAAATTCTGACGATCCTCGGCATATATCCGGCCACACGGACAGCAGCGTTCGCGTCTGCGTGTGTGGGATGCATCCACACAGTATCCTTACGAACAATACGAAATCGTAGGACAAGTGAGGGTGCGATCTCCTGAATAGGAGAAATCCTTTGGTAAAGAGAGGACACCAAGGGACAAGAGAACGGAAGAGAAAGGAAGAACAACCGGGTGAGTTTCTCAACCCCGAGAAAAATTTGTTTCACCAGGCAAGATACAACGTTCGAGGTAGAAAGATCCTCAAGAAGAAGAAAACGAGGACGAGTGTGTCGGCGCAAGTATAAATCCAAATCCGCCAAATTGGTGACCCCGACGTGATTTGTATACACACACGATCTCCCATAGGCAAACAGGAATTTACTTCTACGATCGCGTAGAGCACCGGCACACTCGGTGTCCTCTCGCTCGCTCGTTCCTCGCTCCGTCGTTCGCACACGAAGTTGATCGTAACAAAATTACTGAGGAGGGAGTAGTATGGCGTTTCTAACAGATACACACACAATATACAAGCAAATACTGAAGAACACCGAACGTAAATTTGAATAAGCAATAGCATCAGAGCCGCATAAAATAACGATAACGTAACAATTCCACATCAGTTGAGTGTACTCGAGTTTAGAATATTTTGTTTTGTCTTCATTTATTTCTAGGCCTACCTCTTCTGCCGCTTGGATGATGATTTCACTGTTTTTACTTACAGTTTCTAGATAATCACCCAAAACGGCAGTGTCATCCGCATATGCGAGCACTTGTGTGACCCCGTTCAGGAATGATCCGGTCATGTTGTCATCTTGTACTTTTCGGATGACATACTCGAGCACAAGGTCAAAAAAACATGGTGTGAGGTCCTGTTTTAGTCCGTCCCGGATTTCAAATGGCTCTGTTAGGTGGTTTTCTATTCTAACTCGTCCTCTGTTTTCATTCATGCAGATTTGAATGAGGGCCGCATATTTTTTCGGGATTCCCGACTCAACAACAAGATGGCGGAGTCTTTGCCTTGCGACTGAGCCGTAAGCTTCTTTGAAGTCAACGAACAGTTGGTGAACCGTCTCTCCGTATTCCCATTTCTTTTCCAGCAGTTGCCTTACTGTGAACATTTGGTCGCTCGTTGACCGGTTCCTACGGAATCCGCACTGGTAGTCTCCGAGTATTTCTAGTGCGTGCGGTGTGGACCTCGCCAGTATGACATATTCCTCGATAGCTTTTGCAGTCAGATCTGTCGCCTTTTTTGAAGATGTAGACGATTATTGAGGTTTTCCATTCTTCCGGAATGACTTCCTTGTCCCATATTCTTTTAATCAGTTATTGGATCTTTCGAGCGGTTGCTTCTCCTCCATGTTTCACAAGCTCTGCCGGTATGCAGTCGACTCCGGGAGCCTTGTTGTTTTTCAATCGATTTTTGCGTCTACAACTTCGTTGAAAGATGGCTCTGGGATCTGAGCCTCCGCTGTATGTCCGTCTGTTGCGTTTATTTGTGGTTGATGGGTGCGCACATTGATTAGGTTTTCAAAGTACTACTTCCATCTTGTCACGATATTAGCTGGTTTCTGTAAACAGATTATATTTACTTTGACTTTCCCTCGGTAGCCATTTCTCATTGAGTTTATGCCAGCATACATACATATCTCTGATGTTCTTTGCTCTGGAATTTTCTAGGATTTTTTCGATCCGAGTCTTCTCCCAATCGCGTTTTTTGGGCTTGAAAAGTCTCGTTGTCTCTTTTCGAATCGTCGCATATCCTTCCGCGTTGATTTCATCATATCTTTGTAAGTGGATCACTCTGGGGTGTTTACGTTGTTCGATCTTCGGTTTTCATCGTCAGGTCAAAGTTTGGACATAATTGTTTTCTCAAACCCTAATACCTTTTGGGCTGTTTGTTTGATTGCGTCTCTGATCGATGCCCATTTAGTGTCCACACTATTGGCTTCCTCTTCCTCACTGCTCCCATTCTCTAGGATGCTAAATCGATTCGTTAGTTGGTCTTGATATTCAGCCCTTTTACGCAGGTCTTTTAGTTTTTCCGTGTCGAACTGTTTTTGCTCATCTCCCGTGACTGCGAACCGATTCCTAATTGCCAATCACTAGGAGGTCGGAGTCACAATCTGCTCCTCTATATGATCACTCGTCATGAATATTCGAGTGGTGTCTTTTATCTATGAGGAACTGTTCTATTTGGTTACGCGTTACGCCGTCGGGTGATATCCATGTGGCTTTATGGATTTGCTTGTGTTTGAACATCGTGGTTTTCACTAACAGATCTTTTGACGCTGCGAACTTGATAATTCGAATTCCATTATCATCTGAAACATCCTGTAGGCTTTCCTTACCTATAGTTGGTTGGAAGATATGTTCCTTTCCAATTTTTGCATTGAGGTCACCGAGAAGGAATTTAACATCGAATTATGAGATCCCATCAAATACCTCCTCTAGGGTCTCGTATAGTTCGTTTCTTCGTCAGTAGATTCTGTTGGAACGTGTACGTTTATAAGTACATGATTGTCCATGAGCCCCGTATTTTTAGCACCGGCATCCGGTCATTAATAAATCTCATATCTCTTACACAGGGCGTAATCTTATTGCTTATGATGAAGCCGGTTCCGAGATTATGTGCATTGGTACCTCCACACGCCAGTGTGAACCCGTTGAGACGGCCTAGATTATTATTATAGAATTATTAAAACAAAGGAGCCGACTTAGATTGTTGTATTTGAGTTAATTTCTCGTTCTTCCACTGATTTGAGGATGCTTGCAAACGAGAATTCGTAGACCTCGGTTGTTATCGTATAGGTAGGATCCCATGATATTCAGGAAAACCGTATTTTCCTGCTTCCGCTTTCAACCGACGTTGGTATTTGGTAACAACTGCCATCACCAATTGAGGGGATACCTCCTTTTTCTCAATAGAACAAGTCCCTTTAGAGATTCGTCCCTATGGATTGTTGCGGTCACCGGGGTGTTTCCTCTATGCAAAGGAAATCATATGGACTGATGTTGAACACGTTAGCGTCGTCTTTATTTGTTTATTTTTTTTAGTAAGACTTCTTCGTTCTCCGCACTGTTGGACTAACCTTTACCCTTTACCCGACGAGGTACGTCCCGACCTATAATTGGAATTGTTTCAAGGAAATGCATGAAATTTGCTTAAATTTGGATTGTATGGTATATGAAAGTGTGGGTTATATTTGGATGGGGGAACGGTGGAGTTTTGTAATTCACTACAATAATTCCAAGCTATTTTTTTTTTTCATGTATGTTTTGATTTTTATATTTGGTTGTTATTTTTGTTTTGATTGGCTGTAGGGTTGAGAGTGAATCAAATATAAACGGCGATTTTACCTTTTTTGCTTAGCAGCAAGTTGCAAGCTATATCATCGTGGCTGTTGTTTGGATTATGAAGAGTAGGGGAACCGGCCTGGCTAGCGATCGGTAGGGATTTTGTAATCGGATTATTATAAAATATTTAACAACGGACGGCTTTAAACCCTTGGTAATTTTTTTTCAAATGAAGGCACAGTTTGGTGATGATAGACTATCTCAGAATCATATGTATACATGGGCCAAAGAATTCAAAAATGGGCGAGAGCGTATCGAAAATGAAAGTCATAATCGACGCCCAAGGACAAGTGGTACAGATGACAACATCCATGTCATTCGAGACCTTACTGAAAATGATCGCCGATGAACTGTCGGAGAAATCTCATCGGAAGTGGGTATCAGCTATAGAAGTGTTCAATCCATCATAACAGATGATCTTAGCTTCAAAAACATTACTGCTCAATGGGTTTCGAGGTTATTGACCGTAAATCAAAAATAGGTCAGGTCGGAGATCAGTGGAAGACTTCTGGATCGATTTTAACAAGCAATCGTAGGATTTTTTGACGCGTATCGTCACATGTTATGAGACATGGGTACGTCATTATAATCCTTAGACCAAAATGGCAAGTAAGGAGTGACGAAGGAAGGATGAAGGCTGCCCAATGAAGACCAAAACTCGTCTCTCAGGCGGAAAAGTTCTTGCAGCGATTTTTTTCGACTCGACGGGAGTTTTAATGATTGATTTCGCGAACAACGAACAGTGAACGGAGCTTACTACTGTCAGTTGTTACAGTCGCCAAAAGCTGCATATCGAAACAAAAGACGAGGTATGCCCATTCGAGATATTATCCTTCTTCATGACAACGCCAGGCCTCACGCCTGGTCCTTGATAACGGATACATTTGGAGAAATAGGCTGGGAAACCCTCGAACACCCTTCTATAGCCCAAACTTGTCTCCCCCTGACTATTTTTTGTTCGCAACCTTGAAGGAATCACTTGGAGGGAAAAAATTCGAAAGTAATGAAGAAGTCGAGAATCACGTAGGCAATTGGCTAACAACTCGCCCTAAATCTTTCTACGAACGAGGGATATTAAAGCTTCTAAACCGTTGGCAAAACTGAGTAGATCACACAGAAGGCTATATTGAAAAATGTTGATAGTTTTTGTGGAACATTATTCAATAAATGTATGAGAACAAATTACCGTATATATGTTATTGACCGTCGTATCTGGTCGACCGGGTCAAGAAAAATCAGTGACAAACCTCAATAAGTTAAATCACTAGGGTGCTCAGATTCAGCTAGTTAAGGCACTTGTGTCGATGTGTCAAAGACGAGAATTATATGGCATTACGGAAAAGATACTAAAAGACAGAAATATTAAGTCCGTGTTACACGAATCTTTCTACGAACAAGGTATATTAAAGCTTCCAAATCGGTTGCAAAATTAGTAGATCACGCAGGGAGAGTTTAATGAAAAATGTTGATAGTATAATTAGTATGTAACATTTTTCAATAAATGTATAGAAAGAAATTACCGTTTATTTTTGATTCACCCTCGTATATATAAATGGGTGGCTGAAAAGTTTTCGACCTCAACGTGAAGATAGCAGCAGTCGTCAATAAAAGCTAGTGAATGTAGTTGCTCATCTTTTGAAAGTTACTCACCAAAATGTCACCCATTTTGGACGCGGAGTTTTTATTTGACAGTCGTTGCTGTCCGTGTGGACGTAGATATGTCGAGGATCGTCACGATTTTCACACATCTGCGATGTCCCCTTGTGTACATTACCCGCGTGTGGCTCATGGCCCTGGTGATTTCCTCTGCCGAAGTCTTTATCTTCGGCTGCGATATTTACATGGTTTTTATTTCCTTGTAGGAACAGTGTGGGTTGTTTGGTTTAGTGTTTAACTTCTGTTCCCACAATAGTCCTTTCGATAAGGAAAACCAAATTGCGGTTGGCTCAAGGGAAGGTCATACATTTGTTTATCCCTCGGCCATACATTTATCGTCTAGGATTTTTCTGGCTGTCGGCGCCTGGTGCTGCCGCGCCGGCCGCTTGTGTTTGTCCGGCTAATGGGTCGTCAAACAATTTATTTTCTGGATAGTGTCGTTCGATAGCCTTGCAGGCTTGAGGAATCGGTGGATAAATTGGGCACATGTGTCTGTGGATACGTGGGGCCGAGGACGCCCGTATGCATATCCATTTTAGCTGGGAGGAAAGGTAAATTGGGCCCACGTATCTGTGGGCACGTGAGGTTGAGGACTCGGTATGTACGAGGGTGGGCTGAAAAGTTTCCGACCTCAACGTGAAGATATCAGCACTCGTCAATAAAAGCTAGTGAATGTGAATGTAGTCGTATTTGTAGTTGTGCATCTTTTGACAGTTACTCACCAAAATTTCACGCATTTTGGACGCGTAGTTTTTATTTGACAGCCGTTTGAGTGGGTCGATGTGAGTATTTTTGTGAAAATGGACAAAACTGAGTATTGAGCTGTCATTAAAAATTAGTTTTTGAAAGGGAATACGCTTAGGCAAATCAAAGATGAGTTGGACTCTGTATATGGGGACTCTGCACCATCATTTACCACAGTGAAATTTTAGGCAGCTGAATGTAAACGTGGCCGTGGGAGCTTGGGTGACGATGAACGTTCGGACGTCCAAAAAGCTGCAACAACTGACGATAACATCGCTAAAGTTCACCAAATGGTACTAGACGACCGCCGAATTAAAGTGAGAGAGATAGCAGAGGCTCTGAAAATGTCCAAAGAATGTGTTTGTCACATATTAAATTAATATTTAGCCATGAGAAAGCTGTCCGGGCGTTGGGTGCCACGTTTGCTCACGTTAGACCAAAAACGTGTTCGAATCAACATTTCCAACGCTCTGTTGGCGCAGTTTAGGCGCAATAAACCCAAGTTTTGTGTCGATAAAACTTGGATACACCATTATATGCCCGAAACAAAAATATAGTCAAAACAGTGGACTGCAAAGGGGAAATCGGCTCCAAAAAAAAAAAAAAAAAAAAAAAAAACTGTTTTTTTCGACTGGTAAAGTGATGACGACAGTTTTTTGGGATAGTCATGGAGTTATCTTAATCGATTATCTTCAAAAAGAAAAAACCATTACAGGAGCATACTACGCATCATTACTTGACCAACTGAAGGCAGAAATTGCGGGAAAAAAGGGACACATTTGGTAAGATACAGGCTAATAATTTAGCCCGTAAAAATAAATTATTATGGAAAGTTTAACAAGCCTCGAGACTTGCTAAATAATGGCAAGACCGGATTCCGGTTGTAGTGCCGATGACGATGGTGGCATGATATAGGATGTAATAAAAGAAGAATCAGTTGAGAGAAATCAGGTTAGGCATCAACATCTCTTCCATTTGGACGTCCATTTTAATGTGTGTGGGCGAAGGTCGACATTAAATCATAATACCGCTCAGTTTCAACTATCAAGTATGGAATGGTCGTTTTAGTAAATTCTAATAATATAAACAACGTGTTTCTAAGTTACGCAAAACGTTTTTTATTATAAATTGAAAGTAGGTATATAGTTAAAACGCAGACTATACAAATGATTCTATCAAAACCTTGTAATTTATAAATTTACTTTAATTATCAATTTAAATGATTATATTTTATTGATGAATAAATTTTCTTCAAAAGGTCTCAATTTCAGCAAATCGATACTGAGAAAAACTTGTTAGCATGCAGTCAAGCCATTGCCTACGCAGGAAGCAAATGCCATTATATGAGGTAATATATTTTGTTCCATAACTCCACTAAAAAGATGCGCCCATGGTCCTGAAAAATCACATTTGAAATAAATGAAATAACACTAATGGAAACGATTTCCTACCTTTGGCAAAAACTGCTACGTCACCTCCCCCATGTGTCTCGGTCGTAAAAGGAACGCTGCTGGGATACATAAACTCCTTATCCACTAGAAAATGAAATTTGTTATTAGTTGGGAGGAATGGATATATTTTACACCAAACATTAATCAAAACTTCTAAAAAGCTTTCTTAAACTTAATTTATAAAGAATGCCAACCATTATTTAACATTTGTTCGCCAAAATACCATCAACTCCACCGATTACAAGTGTACCAAGTGAAAAGTCTCTCGTGTGTCTTTTTGTCAATAAGTTTCTGAAATTACATTTGCATAACCATGAATACCGGTTAAGTCTAAATTTTCTTTGTTTGGTTAATTATTAATGAAGATTGTAATTAAAATTAAATAAACAAAGCCGAAAGGCAATAATACATGACAATCGACACCAGAATTTCAGAATAGAGTGCCGCAGGGGACCAGTAAGTTAAAATATAATTTAAGTAAGCCAGTATTTAAGAATTTTTTGTCTAGCAAGTAAGATAAATATATGAAAAAGACTAAAATAAAATAAAAAATGTACGTAAATTGGTAAAAAAATAATGAAATAAATTTTAGTGGTTTACATTAACTTTGTATCCAAATCAAAATCAAACAACAATTACGTCTAAGATGTCTAGGAGTCAAAAACATGTTTTGAACTTCCCCTCTGATAGAAGAGGAATTGCATTTATCTAGTAATAAGTTAGGGAGAAAGAAATCCATTATTTTTATATTGAATTCAACACTTTGTGTTGCAGATTATCCGATTTGAGTCATATGAGTTTTATGAAGGCCGTGTTAACGCATGACTCATCCACAAGACTTGTACATCATATGTGGGGGTTCCACCAAACCGCACGGCCCACTTACTTGAAAAACCCCCCATATCCGCAACTCAACTCCCATTGTCTCCCGCCAATGCAATCGCATTGACACCTGAAAGTATTTCCTTTTCCAAGGACATTAATGCATAAAAGCATTACATAAAATTCCTAAACAGAGTTGCATCTACAAGAAACCCCCCCCCCCCAAGTAAACAAGGTCATCTTGAACCCCAAGCGTACGGCTCTCCTATCACTACTCACCACCCATTCGAGCACCACTTCAGCCCTACCTTCTTTATTTCGTGACTACGTCACTGGGGGGAAAGTACTGTGGAGGTTCCACCAAGCCCCACGGCCCACTTACCGGAAATTTCATTTTCTTTTCACCACACCACCAAACTCACCCCAAAACGAGGATTGAATCAGGGAGTCAAATTACACCCGCAGACCGAGCTGGTCGTGCCAATCTCGCTGCCCCGATGCGCACGGGGATGCGAGATACACCATCGAATCAACCGCGAGTCGAGTAGTTGTTGTTTCCCGTCTAATCGTGAGTTGTGTACTTTTGAATGTCGAAATGAGAACACTTAAATTACGAAACTTAAATATTCCAAGTGACCTTTGATTCATGCTTTTCATTTGATTCAACAAACAATAAAAAATTAAATTGCATCCTATAGCGATATGTGTGTTTCCTTTTCCTGTTGTGAAGTTTCGCTCAGTGTTTTGTGTCCAGTGAACTTATGATGGAGAATCTTCGTACAACATGTGCCAACGCCGGCACCAAGACGAAGATTTCTCCACACATACACGGCATGGAACTGTTCGTAACAAAATAACACTTCAATGTTATCTCATACTATAATCACAACATGCCTCATCTACTACAAGCCTGAGTCATAGGAACTCAAGAAACTCCAGATAATGAGAGACAACAAGATCATCTTTTGACTCCCTTTGTTTAAAATAACAGTTACGTATAAATAGCCTTAAGTCAATCTAAAAAGTTGTTCATTTTTTTTTTTTTTTTTTTTTTTTTTTTTTTTTTTTCGGCACTACAACCGGGAACCGGTCTTGGCCTTATTTAGCAAGTCCTGAGGCTTGTTAAATTTTCCATAATGATTTATTTTGTCTGGGCAAGGTCATTAGTCTTGCGCCAGGGGCTCCCCGACTGGGAATCGAACCCCGGTCTCCCGGGTGACAGGCGGGTATACTAACCACTATACTATCGAGGAGCGAAAGTTGTTCATAGTTAACCGAAAAGTAAAAGCATTAATACGTGTTGAAATAAAAAGGCATTGCCTCCAAAAAACTTATTTTTTAAATTTTGTTCCGAGAACGGACTCCTCCGAAATTCAAAAATGTCTGTCTCTTGTTTATATTAAACTTCCGACTCGTGAGTGAACATCTTAACAATATCAACAATTAGGCAATGATTTCACAAAGAATAAGGATAATGAATCTAAAACATATTTCTCTTCGCTACTCAAAAGGACATACAATCAATGTACTAAATCGTTAGATTTGAAACGATCAACAGTTTCTGATAAGGACAAATCCACCTAACACCCACATGCCAAGCCAATAAAGATCTATGCTTATGGAGTATTCAAACTCTGAGCAGCAGTGCGGTTGTTTTTTTTTTACCGCTGGAGGAGGTTAACAATTACCGTCGCTTGTAGTTGGAATACTGCATTGAATGCTGAATGATGAAAGAATTCTTTTCAGCAATTTTTATGTAATGCGTAGGTGCATTACATGTCCTTGAAGAAGAAGGTTGCAGGTATGCGAGGGAAGTTGGGATGGAATTGTGGGTGGTTCTTGCGTGAGGTTAAAGAACCCCTACAAGAGTAATCAGGTCGCGAAGATTAAGATGGGCCGGACATGTGGCGCGAACGGGCAACGATGGACCGTGGGTAGAATTTTTTACGGTAGACCAACGGGAAAGAGACCGGCAGGACGGCCGCGGCGGAGAAGGAAAGACAATGTTAGGTTTGACCTTGAGGAGACCGAATTGGCTGGTCAAGCGTGGAAGGATAGTGGGCAGGACAGGGAACGATGGCGGAGTCGAGTCGGTGAGGTCATGAAGTTCCGGC
This sequence comes from Microdon myrmicae, assembly GCA_963931805.1. NCBI lineage: Eukaryota > Metazoa > Arthropoda > Insecta > Diptera > Syrphidae > Microdon > Microdon myrmicae. The sequence continues at coordinate 160,421,599 of OZ007498.1, read as the reverse complement.
TTCCTACAGGCCAATAAATAGTAGTATAGTATAATAGTAATACGAATAAAATTTCTCAAAAGAAACCAAATTTAGTCAAAATAATGTACATTAAAGTTATATAGAAAACCAACATGTAAAAACTCATATTAACTAGAAACTTATATATGATAAATAGGAACTCATAAGAATTATATTAATAGAAATAGCCAAATTAATGTAAACAAAATAATACACTAAGATTTAAAATTATAAGAACCTATATCAAAACTGATAAATAGGAAGTCATGAGAATTATGTTTATAGAAACTTATACACAACATTGAAATTAGAACGTGTATAGAAACCTATACAAAAACTTGTGCATAAACATAAGACCCCAATCATAATCATAAGACTGCAAAAAAACACACATTGTAACCTTTGCAACCACTCGAATCTCACAGAATATCACTGGCAACGATGATTTTCTTTCTTTAATTGAGCTATATCGGCGGCTCGTGCTGCGAAATCGTTGTCAATTCGGGTCATACCTTCTAAATCAAAGTCCAGGCTGAAGAAAATGCATCGTTTGCTTTTTTTACAACCGATTTTTGAGTATATAGAGAGTGGTTGCAAATGGACTAATGGAGCAGTCTGAGCAGTCAATAACTTAGAGTAACAGGTTACAGTCCTTGCACTGGTACAGCGGGCCTGATACTCAAAATAAACTAATACAAATAAATAAGTTGCTCTTTAAGTAATAAGTTGTTTCTTAAATAAATTAACTACAAACAAATAACTTACTTCTAATTATTTTGGACTCTCCACAGTGACCCGGAACAGTAAGGGCGGACTCCCCTATACGGAACAAACCCACTAACCTTACCATTTGGCACGGATAGCATACATACATCTGGTTCCAGATAACTAATTAAAAGTGAGATTTTGGTAATACATTTGGCGCGGACGGCAGGATACTGCCGGTGCCAAAATAACCCTTAATGCTGATACCAGGATGCGTAGCCTAACGATTCCCGCGTGGTGCGTATTCCTTGGTGTTACATTAAAATAATTAATGCTGATACCAAGATTTCATTGGTTTTACATATATTTGGCGCAGCTGATAGGGTCAAGGAAGCCTAGGTATTACACTTGTAAGCACTTGAAAAGCCTTGATCTCTGATAACATTTCTCGACCATATTGGGCAAGACATCCTTACCCTATAAAATAATACAAATAAATAAGTTGCTCCTTAAGCAATAAGTTGTTTCTTCAATAAATTAACTACAAACAAATAACTTACTTCAAGTTACTTTGGACTCTCCACTGGGACCCAGAACAGTAATAGCGGACCCCCTACAACAGTCAGGTAAGGTCTAACCCACTAACCTTACTATTTGGCACGGACCGCACACATACCACCGGTGCCAGATAACTAATTAAAAGTGATATATTTTTGGTATTACATTTGGCGCGGACGGCAGGATACTGCCGGTGGCAAAATAACCTTTAATGCTGATGCCAGGATGCATAGCCTGACGCCTCCCGCGAGGTGCATATTCCTTGGTGTTAGAATAAAATAATTAATCATCATCATCATCGGCACTACAACCGGGAACCGGTCTTGGCCTTATTTAGCAAGTCCTGAGGCTTGTTAAATTTACCATCATGATTTGTTTTTTTTTTTGGGCAAGATCATTAGTCTTGCGCCGGAGGCTCCCTGACGGGGAATCGAACCCCGGTCTCCCGTGTGACAGGCGGGTATACTAACCACTATACTATCGAGGAGCCCAAAAAATAATTAATGTTGACATCAATTGTCCATTGGTGTCGAATTAATTCGACTGTTGATTGGAATGACCACAAATTTGAAGCTGCGAAAAGTGCAGCCAAATGTATGGGTTACTTAAGAGATGCAAAAGATACTGCACTCCATCCAACCTGGCCACAATTTACAAGACGTATATTCGTCCCCAAGTTCAACTCCTATATTCCGTCAGGCGCATCCAAAACTGCACAACACGTGCCCGGTAGGATGCAAAAGCGAACAGTGAAACTTATTGGAGACCCAACTGTAAGTCGATGAATTTCGTCATTAGAACATAGTGGCAACGTATCATGCCTATCTCTTTTCTATAAGTATTACCGCGGTCGTTATTCAACTGAAAAAAAACTGAATGTGGTCCGGCCGGTGAGACATTTCCCCACGATAACCGTCAATCTGAGATAGCGCATCAGTTTACGTTGAAAGTCAACTTCAGGCGCACAAATAAACATAGAGTCATTCTTTAGTCGAACCAGCCGAATGTGGAAAGCTCTACCAGACCAAGTGTTTTCTTGTCGTTGTAATGTTCAGGCATTTAAGACCAATATACATCGACAGCTCCTTTCCTTATCCATTTCATCTCCATACACTCGTACTGTGCTCTGCTATTTCAAAATCCCCTTTTGTGGTCGCGTTATTGTAAAAAAAAAACCGAAATCGGCTCTACAGAGTTCGCTTCAGATTCGCACCATGAAATTCTTTTCACACTACCTCGAGGGTCCCACAGGGGAGTTTTGGCGTTTTTAACAGATACGATATGTCTTGTACGACATAGCACACACTCCCATACGCACACAGAACTTTACTACTCGATCTCGTCGGGTCACCAATTATCGCGTTTGCGACGATAATGAAGAAGGTGATTCGAACTGACGCTATGACGGTTAGAATCACTAAAAATTGAACCAATGCTCAACGCATCATGCCGTTGGAATGTGTGTACGAATTCGATTTCTAAACTCAAGTACACTCATCATCATCATCGGCACTACAACCGGGAACTGGTCTTGGCTTTATTTAGCAAGTCCTGAGGCTTGTTAAATTTTCCATAATGATTTGTTTTTTCCGGGCAAGGTCATTAGTTTTGCGCCAGAAGCTCCCCGACGAGGAATCGAACCCCGGTCTCCCGCGTGACAGCTGGGTATACTAACCACTAAACTGTCGAGGAGCTCAAGTACACTCAACAGATGTGGAATTGTTATGTTAGCGCTATGGTATACGGCTCTGATGCTTTTGCTTATTCGAATGTCCTTTGGGTGTTCTTCACTAATTGCTTGCATATTATGTGTGTATCTGTTATAAACGCCACAGAGTCGCTTCAGTTCGTCGAGAATTCCCGACGCAGAACATTTGGTCCTTCGAGCCGGATGTCCAACATCCGTGCAAGAAGTCGACAAGAAAGGATTCCCGATCCGGAGTTCAACCAAAGGATCCACGATCCAGAGAACCAACTTGATCAGCTGAAAATCAACGTGAGCAGCGCTCCAGCTATAAGTATACGTTCATTGGAGTTCATCACAGACGGATTCACGATCCAAATAAAAACCTCCAAGGGTATTGGCCAGCGGCAGACTAAACGTGATCAGCTGAAAACCACATTTGGAGCAACACGCCGAAACAAGGTAGGGTCCACCTATTTCATAATTTATTATATATTAATTAACCGATCCGAAGTGGATCATAACTTGAAAAGTGTTGTGGGGTGTGCGTGAAAATGACTGAATTTCGTCGACATTGTCTACCGCCGGATAGTGATTGTCGTTTTTCTAACTAAAAGGAATCTTTATTCAACATAACATACATCTAACAAGTATTCCAAATAGAGTGGTGAAACTGGAAACTAGAACAACTTTTAGATATGGACCAGAACAAACGGACGGAACTGATACGGGACACAATAGCTGTTGTTCCTGAGCAGCGAAAGCACGCCGAAGAACAACTATCACAGATTCACAAAATTATGGGATTGGTTCCAACTATTCTACAAATCGTTATGAAGAAACATATGGAACTACCAGTTAGACAAGTTGGAGCTATGTACCTCAAGAATTTCATTTCGTCCTACTGGTTCGACAAGGAGACAAAGCCTGCGAAACAATTACCTTCTCAATTCGTGAACAGGATCGTGCAGTGGTTCGGGGCAATATTGTGAATGCAATTGTGCATGCTTTCGACAGAATTAAAGCGCAGCTAGCGATATGCATCCATCGCATTATTAAAATAGATTTCCCCGATCGACGGCCACAGGTAGTGGATAAAACATATATTTATCTCCAAAATATGGACGTGCGTGCATGGAACGGTGCGTTGTTGACTCTGTATCAATTGATTCGATTTTATGAGTACAAAAATACCGAGGAACGGGCGCCATTAAATGAAGCCATGAATTTACTTGTAGCAATATTGGACATATGCGAGCCCGTACTAATTGGATAGTTTATTACCGTTGTGAACTACCTGAAAACTAACTTTTTTTGTAATCGGCGGAAAATAGAATAAAATAATGAATATTTCCTATTTTTCCCATCTTACAAATTCCAATATAACAACACCAACATTTCAACTTTAACATACAAGTCGAACAATAACCTAAATAATAATATGGATCTCAATATTAGTAACCGAAAAGCTAGTCACTCTATCAAATCATATTACATTTATCAAATACAAATTACAGTCCACTTTTCAAGATCCAAGGTTGTTTCATCTATCTTAATTCTGCAGAATTCACTGCAGGTAAATAAAGAAGTTTTATAATCGGTCCCAGTACCACGTTGAGGACATCATTCGGCTCCTCTTTTAACGACGTTGCAGGTTCTTTCACATGTTGTATTCCAGAATACTACCCTTATTAAATTTAACACTGAATCTCCTAACACATCCTAAAAAAAACTTCACTTAACATATATTACATTCTCACTTAATACATACCATTCATAAACATTCACAATATTACCAGTTACAGCACACTTAATAACCTGCACCTTTTGATTTATTGAAAACATAGCAACTTGGATTTTCGTCCAAATGAATGTGAAAAGTCATAGAGAAAAAATTCAGTTGATAACTTCTATTTGCCGTGAATACTTCGAGGCGGTTACTTCTACTCTAGAGAAAATAGATTTAATAATAAATTTTAATAGAATATTCACTCCAAGATACAATAACCAGAGATTTGTGTTTATAAAAATATTTTGCAACGAGATCAAATAAAAGCCCGACATAAAATAAAACTGATATGGACATTTTTAAATAGCCGGCTGCAAATAAAAATCTAAGAAGAAGGAAAGGCACCAAGCGAGAGTTAAGTAATATATCTTTAGTGACAGTTCGACATAGCCATCTGCATAATATTCCCGTGATAAGTTTCAACCAGAAGACGAAATGTAGAACAGGACCAGCATTTTTCAAGAAGAAAAGGAATAATAAAAGGTCCCCGCTCTTCCCTCAACCGAGGAAGCACGGCGCCGGACCTCAACACTGGTGGCAGCGGTGGGATGATCCAACCAAAGGATCCCAAATAAAAAGAAAATAAGCAGAAAAAAAAAAACAAGAAAAAAAAATTTAAACATAAAACAACGGAAAAAAAAACAAGAAAAAAAATGTTAAACATAAAACAACGAAAAGAAAAAAAAGTAATCTTTAACGCAACAAAAAAAAATATTAAACGACATATAAATTACGCCCGAAGTAAGAATTTCCTTTAATAGTTTGAAGTAAATTATTTATTATTATTGCATAGCAAGATTACAATCATATTTTTATTTGTAATAAATTATATGGTTTTTGTTTTGTATTAAAACAAAAAGAGAAAAACGAGAAGAAAAAAAACCCAAAGGATAAATGAAAACGTCTCCACAACGAAAAAAAAAACACATAAAACCACGAAAAAAAAAGACCAGGATATTCAACTTCTAGGACGTGAAGTCTGCCTGGCGATAATTAAAATATTTAAAAAAAAAAAAAAAAAGTGAAAAAAAAAGAAGAACACACAACAATAAGAAACTCAAGACAAAGACTTCTATCAACATTACGTATGACAGCAATGAACATTTAGTGGAGTAAGAATTTTTTTTTTGCGACTTTTCTCTCTAATTTTTTTTTAGTAATATTTTCTACTTGGAAGCTTTCCTTTTTACTTTACATACATTTTTTTGGATAGAAATTTCTATCTAAATTATTTGCAAATTCTCATTTCAGTATTTCGAAGACATTTCCGTTTCTTTTCTTTCTTTCCTTTTCCGTTCGAATATATATTAATTCTAAAATTTCAATATATATTAATTCTAAAATTTCCAATATATATTACCTCTAAAATTTTCTTTCTTTCATCCCCCTCATTAACTTTTTTTTTTTTTTTTTTTTTTTTTTTTTTTTTTTTTTCATTTCCGTCATTTCCTACAATTGTTAGATTATTTCATATATATTGAATAATAAAACAAAGGCCATTTGTTATGTGTTTATCTTTTCCTTAAATTTATGGAAAAGTTTCCAAAACCTTTCTGGGCCTATTACTATGATTATTGTATAGAAATGCATAATACCAAAAATCTTCTTAAGAACTGATTTCAAAGGTCCTAAATGATTGTGTAACTTTTTATTTTTTTGTATTTTGTGTTTGAATAAATGTTTATTGTTGAAAAAAAGAATTTGTAATGTACTTATATGGTTTTCCTTTTCCGTACCTATTTTAGTTAAATTATTATTTTCATTACTTATTATATCGTGTTTGAGTAAGTGTCTGTGTTTGTTTTCGTTGTTTAAAATTTTTTGTGTTTTCGGCTCATTGTCATCATTTTCTATAGCTTTAACTTCTTTAATTGAATTATTATTTTCAATTTTCATTACTTCGTGTTGCTGTTCAGTATCGTTATTTAAAATGTTTAGTGTCTTCGGCTCAATGTCATCATTTTCTATAGCTTTAACTTCTGTCGGAACGTCTACCTTTTCAGTCTTACTCACTGCTGATGAATCGTTTAGTTTCTCAGTCTCATTTACTGATTCGAATAGTTCTTCAGACTTATTAGCTGTTAGAACATCTTGGTTCCCAGTACTATTTGCTGTTTGAACTATTTCTTCAGTTATATCTGCTGTAGAAACATTCAATCCTTCAGTCTTTGCTGCAGAAAAGATTTGTTCATCAGTATTAGCTGCTGAACTGACTTGGGTTTCGACTTTTATTGCAACTATTGGGTTTTCAGTCTTTAACACTGCTGAATTTTCAGTCTTTGTTGCTGAAGTGCCGTGGTTGTCTATTGGGATAGCCGGAATATTAGGGGTTTCTGTTTGTATATTTTGTGCAGGATCCGAATTTTCAGTCTTTAATACTGCTGAGTTCTCAGTGTTGGTTGCTGAAGTGTCTGGGTAATCAAATGGGATAGCTGAAATATTAAGGATATCAGTCTTTATATTAGGGTTTGGTTTAACTTCTTTTATATTTGTATTTATAGCTTTATTGGAATTAGTCATACGGTTAGGATAATCATAAGCTGGTTCAAGGTAACTTTGGGTAGGAGTTTCATTAAATTGGTCGTTATCTATTTCCGAAGATCTAATGCTGTAAATAGAAAAATTTTGTTTGTCTTCCATAAATTTTGGTTGGCGTCTGGCCTCGTTTTCCGACTCTTGCACCCGAGAAAAGTGAACATTTTGCTTATCGTTTTGTCTATTGGTGGTTCTAGAATATTCACCAAAACGATTTTCAGAGTTTGTAGGATTATTTCGGAATGGGTTACGCGTTGTTGTACCTTGTTGGTAATTTGTTGAAGACGCTCCATTCCTAGATATCTTGTATCTACACTCGTTCTCTGTGTGATTATTCCGCCCAATATTATATATTTAATATAATAAGTAATAATGATTTTTAGATAAGAAAAGAAAAGGTTCCAAGGAGAAATATTTAAATTTAGTTAATATATAATGTAAATAGACTATTTTGGACTATTTTTCTAGTGTTAAGAACTTTTTGAGTATTGGAAAAAATTTAGTTAATATATAATGTAAATAGAATATTTTTCTAGTATTAAGAACTTATTGATTATTGTAACCTTTGATAAAGATTAATTTTGAAAACCATTGTACTGTAATTGAACGAAAATCCAAGTCTTTCTTAATTTAATATATAGTTACTAGAAAATTATTCTCTTCAAGGATAATTTTCTTTCTCGAAGAAGGGTGGGATGTTGTATTCCAGAATACTACCCTTATTAAATTTAACACTGAATCTCCTAACACATCCTAAAAAAAACTTCACTTAACATATATTACATTCTCACTTAATACATACCATTCATAAACATTCACAATATTACCAGTTACAGCACACTTAATAACCTGCACCTTTTGATTTATTGAAAACATAGCAACTTGGATTTTCGTCCAAATGAATGTGAAAAGTCATAGAGAAAAAATTCAGTTGATAACTTCTATTTGCCGTGAATACTTCGAGGCGGTTACTTCTACTCTAGAGAAAATAGATTTAATAATAAATTTTAATAGAATATTCACTCCAAGATACAATAACCAGAGATTTGTGTTTATAAAAATATTTTGCAACGAGATCAAATAAAAGCCCGACATAAAATAAAACTGATATGGACATTTTTAAATAGCCGGCTGCAAATAAAAATCTAAGAAGAAGGAAAGGCACCAAGCGAGAGTTAAGTAATATATCTTTAGTGACAGTTCGACATAGCCATCTGCATAATATTCCCGTGATAAGTTTCAACCAGAAGACGAAATGTAGAACAGGACCAGCATTTTTCAAGAAGAAAAGGAATAATAAAAGGTCCCCGCTCTTCCCTCAACCGAGGAAGCACGGCGACGGACCACAACACACAACCTACGCTAAAGAACTTAGATACGCGCCGCGTACAATGAAAGAACCTCAAGAAGAGGACGATGCCCATCGGACAGAACAGTCGAGAAGACAGTTCAATGGAATCCAAACGTGTTGAAATCAGATCCAACCACAGAGCTAAAGGGTCTCACGGTAAGGCGAACGGTCAGTACCAAAGAAAGGTTTTGTCAACAAAGGCACATCCGGTCCTATACCCGCAAGTATCAACCCAATTCGAATTGAAGATGAATAAATCCAAGAACCCCGGGAATTGCGATTCTCACCGCTTCATCTACATCCGTTCCTGGGGCACCGCTTCTCGGAGCCTGGGCGCGTCGCTGTCACGCGTCCAGGATTTGCCGCCTCTCGCCACCCAGGCACATCGCTGTCACGTGTCTGGGGTTCTTCGCTTTTCGCCGCCTGGACGCAACGCTCTGGAGGCACCCTCTTAACACCGCCCATGCACATTGCTGCCACGGGGGCACCACTCCAACAGAGTCGGTGTCTAAGACCAGACTTTCGGTAATAAGATGAAGGGACAAATAAAATGAGGAACAGGAGAGATGCCGGCACCCGCCGGGAAGTCATACCATCGGAAAGCTGTCACAGTTTAGAGTACACCGCTTCTCGTCACCTGGACTCATCGCTCACGCATCCGGAGTTTGTCGCACCTCGAAGCCTGGGCGCATCGCTGTCACGCGTCCAGGATTTACCGCTTCTCGCCAACTGGGCACATCGCTGTCACGTGTCTGGGGTTCATCGCTTCTCGCCGCCTGGGCGAAATGCTCTGGGGGCACCCTCTTAACACCGGCCAGGAATATTGCTGCCATGAGGGCACCACTCCAACAGAGTCGTTGTCTAAGATGGACTTTCGGTACCAAGATTAGGGAGCATAGAAGACGAGGGACAGGAAAGTTGCCGGCACCCTTCGGGAAACCATATCAACGGAAAGCGAATAGTGAACACATGGTCCAGCCACCAGTCAAAGAAGAAAGTACCTGGCTTTGGGACTATTTCATCCTGCGGCGCTATGGAACGAAGGCTTCCATTGATAAGCAAAGTATTCTTCCTAATAGCAACCTGGACGTGCAACTTCTCTGGCTCGATCAAGTGCCAGTTGTTATTCAACAGGCTAAGCCGCAAGGTGTTCAACCACGGACTACCATCTAGGGAACAATACAACCCCTTCTGATCTGATGGGAGACTCAACGAATTCTGGCAATTAAAGGAACATATCGACTTTTTCTGGTCCTCACGGCCAGCAAGATTCATTCTAAATGGCCACATTTCCAACCAAGGACAAACACAAACACTTCAACATATTGGCGACCACATCGCTCAATTACCATTCACTGATTTACGATCCAACATGGGACTACCTCCAACATATTGATACTTTACATATGGACGTCCGAGTAAGGTATTACCTTACATACGGATTTGTGGTATCTCTAACAGATACACACAATTCACAAGCAAAAATAGTGAAGGACACCGAACGAAAATCGAATAAGGAAATACATCAGAACCGTATACCTAGCGATAACAAAAATAATTCACATCACTGGAGTATAGTCGAGTTTAAAAATCAAATTCTAAACACGGTCAGTAGCCTGATGGGTAACGCTTAGGTTCAATTTTTTTCGTGATTCAAACTGTCAGCTTCAGTTCGAATCACACGATCTTCTTCACTATTATTTCAAACGCTATAGATTCACGATCCAAAGAGAGGACTACGTCCAAGAAGGTCATCGATGACACAGAGAGATTCACGATCCAAAAGAGGACTACGTCCAAGAAGTTCATCGATGACACCAGGGATTTACGATCCAAACAACATTTAACATTAAACGCACAAGTCACACAATAAACTAAATAGAAATCAATTCAACCATAGTGACCTCAACCAATGGCATAACACAAATACAGATAACATCGTTACCGCGACTGATGCGGCAAATATCGCCTCTCAGGCAACCCCTCCACAACATGTCGGAGAATATCAACAATAAACAACGACGGCCTTATCTCAAGCTGCAACGTTAGCAATCAATGGCCAACTGTGCCTTCGGTCGCACACACACAGTAATACTGATAACTGAGTACGAATTATTTAAAAACAATAACTCATTATCTTTTATAATCGAATCAATTAATAGAATCACTATATAGTATAACAATATAATTAATTTTGCCACCCTACCGTTGTACCGTACCGGTTCATGAGCAACACGAGCATTAAAGCCTCTGTTCTCAACCACAAGTATCAACCCCCACCAAGCACGGCGCTGGCATGCCCCGGTGACAACAACAAGGGAACGGACTACTATGGTTCCATTGTCGCAGGCCCGGGAAGATGTTGCAGTATAGCAACATGAACAAACAACAATCAATTTAAATGTTGTGTGGTTAGATCCAATAACCAACTCGGTTGCAGCGTATAGCAAGAAAAGATTATTCAGAGGCGCACCATCATCTAATAGCGTTACTGCATACCACTGCCCAACAACTTCCATATCACCACTTATATCTGGTTGAACTCCACATTTAGAAAGAGAGATGAGTTCACGTCCATTCATTTACAAATAACCGGAAATGAATGCGATACCAAAACTGATTATAAGTCCGATGTTCATCAACATCAACATCAATACCAACAAGAACGCCAATAACAAAATCGAATCCAACAACCTGATGACGATAAACTACACAACGATCATCGTCATCTGCAACTCCAAGGAAAACAACAACATCTGCTCTTCAGCGTTTTCGAAAGAGACAGACTCTGGTTATTGACCTCAACAACGGTTCAATAAGACAAGGTGGAGAAACCTGTTGTGTGGAATGGTCAACCGGTGATTTCAAGCAAGAAGTTTTTGAAGTGCTGTTGCGGTGCGGAGGAGGATAAGGGGCTTGTTTTTTTGGTTTGTTCTAGTGCATTCGGCACTTTATTTTGTGTGCCGTTGTTGTTCTTAAATTACTAAAAGTGGCCGTTAATGTGGCAAATTGATGAAGGAAGGTACTTGTTCCGTTTGTTTTCAATAAAGTTGACCTTACTTAAATTCTTATGTTTTTCCTTTGCTGCTACACACGCTACATCGGTTCTCTTGCTGTCTCGTCGAGGATGCTCGACGCAGAACACTAACCATAAACGACGTTAATATGATAATCAAGCACTCGTGTATCTCTCATTACGCCGACAATTCTAAAACAAAACCATCTGCTCTCAATTCTCCCCTCTAAACACACATCGACAGCTTTTCGATTTGGTGCCATAAGTATTGCTTGGGACTTAATGTTGGCAATTGCCAATCAATTATGTTTTCTTGGAAGCGCAAACTTTTCCTCCACGTCCCTTGTTTTTATTCAAACAACCCCTATTCTCTTTTCACTCAGTTCACGGCCTGGTTAGCTTATATGACAAGTAGCCAAATTTGCTCGTACATATAGACGGTATAATTCTTAAGACCAATTCTGCTCTCGGAAATGCTGGTCGATGGAATTTCCCAACCCCTATGTGACCCGATCCCCCCGCCTCTCTTTTGTCCATTCCCTTCTAGAATATGCCAGTAAGGTCTGGTCACCTCATCAGATGACTCACATACGCAGAATTGAGAGCCTTCAATGACGGTTCTTATGTTTTGCTCTCCGTAGACTGAGATGGAAGAACCGTTTACTTCTGCGCACCTATACTAACCGCCGGAATTTATCAACTTGCAAACACTAAAATAACGTCGTATTCAAGCCGTTATCCTCTTCATCTACCGTCTACTCTTGGGCTCGGGTGAATGCACGAATCTTTTCCACTGTGTATCCTTCTATCCCACACTCCCAATTCACGTAATCCTCACTTATTCTATTTACCCGCACACCACACCCCATGCGGCTCTAATGAACCAACTCTAAAATGAACCGGAATGCTAACTCAAGTTCAACCTCCTTCGACTTTAACCTTAGCACGTTGGCTCATAAACTGTATGTCATAACTAAGCCTTCTTAATTCCTCCTCACCATACCTTTTGAAGATTCTTTTACCAATCTTCGCTTCCTCGTTTTATCCCGGTTCTACTTTGTTCTATCTTTTCCCATGCTTTACACCGGAGGTTTCAAACTCGCGACCTGCAATAAACATTTTTATGGTCCAGTCAATATATCAGAACAGAATAATATATAATAAAGTAACAAACCGACGCAGAATAGAAATTAGATAGATAGAATTCGCTAAACGTTTTTTTTTTGTAAATTATACCCTTTTTTGCTATTTTTAAACAAAATATGTATTTATTCTGAATATAGGTAAATACGGTATTCTTTTACGGTCCACCTAAAGTTAAACCTTGTTCGTTTAACTCAAGTGAGCTTTTGAGTTTGACACCCTTGCCTTACAGCATCGCAATCAATCTCATTTTATTTTCTTCTTTTCTTTTTTCTTTCTTCTTCTCTTAAGTTAGGTTACCTCTAGATAAGTTACCTCATAAGTTTTTATTGTAGTATCTTTATAATTAAATGGATGCGTGTACTTAGCAAATAAATGAGACATTATCATCATCATCATCATCGGCACTACAACCGGGAACCGGTCTTGGCCTTATTTAGCAAGTCCTGAGGCTTGTTAAATTTTCCATAATGATTTATTTTTTCTGGGCAATGTCATTAGTCTTGCGCCAGGGGCTCCCCGACGGGGAATCGAAATGAGGCATTATACCCAGGAATAAATGGGGGTAAAGAATTTTTGTATACACTACTCAAAAAATCAATGTCCTAAATATGACCTTAAAATCATTCTTGCTGGTCACCCTGTGGCGTTTCCGACTGGCACGCGAACAAGGAAAACACAGCACCGAGAGTAAAACCGAAAAATGAATCATTAGCGACATAGCAACTCTACAGCTTAAATAGTAGCGACAAGAAAGACATCGTCGTCCACAGGCGGCCGTGGTCTGATGTCTTGAGGCTTTGATTTATTGGGCATACATCTTGAGTACAACGCAACCTGAGCAGTTGAACATTAAATTGACTGAAAGGAACTTAAATTTTGCTTGGCCTTATTTTAAGATTTCCGTAAATTATGTGAACAAAAAATTATCAAAGAATTCAAATTACTTACATGTATTAACATCATTTAGATCAAGCCGGTCTTTTTCGGAAGATATATGGTGATAATAGCTGGGTCCATTTGCATAACTCAAAGTGGTGTACGGTAATTCATCCACATCGCTAGACTGCCCGGAAAGGCCTAAGATATTATTATTTAACCCGGAATACCCATTTATTGTCATAGTATGCCCATGGTCTGCAGTGACGACGATAAGAGTGTCTTCAGGGTTCGTCAAATCAACAGCACGTTGGACGGCTTTTGATAACTCTATAGTTTCCATTAAAGCCTTTTGTGCCTTATTGTCATGATGAGCATGATCGATACGACCACCTTCTACAAAAAGGAAAAAACCATTTTCATTCTTACTCAACATCCTAATAGCCGCATCGGTCATCTCCCACAGAGCCGGTTCCCCTATCCCGTCACTGTCAGCTATATATGACATATCTCCAGTGGCAAATAGTCCCAACAGATAATCAGTATTACTAAAATCAACATCTAATAAATCTCTTCTGTTAAACACAACAGTCGAATTGGCTCTTTTCGACCGAATCCACTCATCGATGAGATTCCTTTTATCTAGACGTTCCCCTCGGTTACCGTTTTGATCAGGTATGTCGGCTGGTAAAAATTTGTCCAATCCTCCTCCAAGAATGACATTAATGTTCTTCCCTACGTCATTAGTGACCAGCTGTTTAGCAATGTCTGGACATGTAGCCGGATCCTCTTTGAGATTCAATACGTTGTAATCACTCTCGTAATCACGATGAGAAACATGAGCGTATGCTCCAGCAGGACTGGCATTTGTCACCGTTGTTGTTGTAACAATTCCAGTCGATTTCTTAGCTGCTTGTGACCAGGACACAATCGATTGGGCTTGGTTCGTGGGATATTGTGCACCTGCACAATTGTCTTGTGTCACATTTGCTGTAACACCGATGGTTCCATAATTAGCCTTTATGCCGCAAAGGTAGGCCGTTGATGAACAGGCAGAGTCGGGTACTTGCTTATCAACGCAGAATGTCTAACAAAAAATTAGATTTAAGAATTATCGAGAAGAGTTGATATAGGTGTACAACACTCACCTTTGAAAGACCCACGATGGGGAATTCCTCAAATGATAATTTTGATCGTTCGCCTAGTTTACCATCTACTTGACCACTTAGTATCCGGGCCGCTGTAATGGTCTGTATGGACATACCATCTCCAAGGAACAATATCACATTTTTGGCAAGTCTTGTATTTTTACGCGTATTCAGCTTTTCCTTTAATCCCTTTTGAGCGTCAAGGATCCAGAATTCAGATGTATCCATGTCCTTTGTAGCGGGTGATGTATTGCGTTTCAACCTTCCAGAGTTGGAAGGATGATAGACTAAAAAGTTGATAAAGATAAATTATTATAAATTGCTTTATTTTATAAATGAAAATAAAATCAATTATTAAAAAATATCATACGTCAAAGTCATACGACCGACAGGAGCCATGCATATAGACATATTAGTCAAGTCGGAACCTACGGTTTTACCAAATGGGCCTTAACCACATGCCTAGTTTTAATATGCAATAAAAAAAAGAATAAAAGAAGAAGTCTCAATCAGTTTACGAACAGACTTTGCGCTTAGTCCTATTAACTTTTTGTAAACCCTGTATTAGATCTGTTTTCGTTTGCCAAGTATTTTTCTAAGCCAACGAATTGAGATGAAATTTCAGGTGAAACTTGCAAAAGGATATAAATTTTCATTATATGTGCGCATTTTTGAGGGGTTTAAGTATTTTTAAGATGAGCAAGGACACGTTGAAGAAGAGGCAAGCTCGAGTCATCTTCCGTCTCAAAACGGGATAAAAAGATTGATTAAATCGGCAAACTGGTATGGTGTTATGGTGTTACTAAAGGGTACATTCGCAACAATATAGTGTAAAACAACAACATCAAAGGAGCAGTCAAACAATTAAAGCATCAGAGCCATATACCATAACAATTAACATCATAAATCCACATCAGTTGAGTTACTTGCGAATAACAACTGCGAAACTCAAAAATCACTGCGGGGTTAAATACATTTTCGCCTAGCTAACGGGTTTGTGGTGGTTCTCTATACCACATGGAGAACCAATTCATAATTTCATACCTTATTTCGACCGCTTTCAGCGCGTCATTTCTACCATTATTCCCCTTATAAGCTATTCCACCTGTAAATCATGTTAAACGGACGCATAGCTAAACTCATTATCCTATGCAGATAATGCATAATTGAGTTTAGCTATCCTTTCGCCATACGGCAACCCCATTTCGCTAACCCATGAGATTTCCTCCAGAAATCGCTTCATGTCGGTTAGCAACGGCATAGTCTGATCAAACGACACGGTTGCATAATCATGTAACCGCTGGGTAAACTATCATCATCATCATCGGCACTACAACCCGGATCCGGTCTTGGCGTTATTTAACAAATCTCTCCACCGGTCCCGATTTCGAGCTGATGTCATCCAGTTTAGCACTCCCAGGCTCTGGGCGTCCTGGTCTACGCCATCCCTACATCGCAGACAAGGTCTGCCGCGCTGTCTGCTTCCATACATCCTGCCACAAAGGACTTTCCGGGCAGGGTCCTCTTCGCTCATTCGAGCTAGGTGTCCCGCCCACCGGAGTCTACCGAGCTTGATTTTTCTGACAATATTAGCTTCTAGGTAGATTGCGTACAACTCATGGTTGTAGCGTCTCCGGAATCGTCCTCCCTCACATACGGGGCCAACAATTCTCCTTAAGACCTTTCTCTCGAACGCGGCCAAGAGTTCAGAGTGCCTTTTATTAAGCACCCAGGTCTCGGATCCATATATGAGTACTGGTAAGACCATGGTCTTGTACAGTAGTAGCTCGGATGTTCTGGATAAATTTCGGGATTTAAAGAGCCTTGATAGACCATAGTCGGCTTTGTTGGATTTAATCAGCCGTTCGCGTATTTCTTCTTCCATATTGTTATCGGCTGATACTATTGACCCAAGGTAGTTAAAGGATTGCACTACTTCAAATTCGTGCTCCACTACCCTGATAGTTTGACCAACGTTAGGTCTTCTCTTCGCAGAAGTTGCCACCATGTACTTGGTTTTTCCCTCATTAATGCGCAGTCCCAGTTTTTGTGCCGCCTGCTCGATCTGGGTGAAGGATTCCTGTACCGCCGATTCGGTTCTACCGATGATGTCGATGTCATCTGCGTAGGCAAGTATCTGGCTGGACTTGGTGACAATAGTCCCTCTTGTTGTAACGCCAGAGTCACGGATTGCTTTCTCCAACGCCAGGTTGAAAAGGAGGCAGGCCAGACCGTCCCCTTGTCGGAGTCCATTATAGATGTTTATTGGTTTGGACAGCAATCCCGCTACTTTTACTTGACTAGTTACGTTGGTCATGGTCAACCTACAAAGTCGTATCAATTTATTTGGAATGCCGAATTCTCTCATGGCATTATATAGTTCTACCCTGGCTATGCTGTCGTAGGCGGCCTTGAAGTCTATAAACAGATGATATAGTGGAATCTTAAATTCCAGACATTTTTCCATCGCCTGCCTAAGGGTGTATGGGGTGGAAAAAGTGTTGTGCCAGACATGGGCACTCGGTTCCCTTCTTCCTCCACCATTCACTAATTAAGTTTGGCCGAATATCGCAGCAGGTACAAACACCAACTCAGTTGTTCACAGGAAGTTGAATGTTGGGGGATTTCCTTTCTTTTTGAAAACGTTTTATTGGGCAGCAGCACAGGAAACGCGCTTTAACAATGAAATGTGTCTAGTTTTGAATTTAATTTACTTTTAAATTTTGAAAATCAAACAGTTAATGAAATTTATAAATTGTTTATTGTTTGTCTTTTACATTTTAGTATGATTTATTCGTTTTCACAAAAACTATTGAACACTTTCGTATGAACTTAATGATATGTTTTATCAAAGAGACTATTGCATACCGATTTTTTTGTGCCGCACTATATGTTTTCGATAATAAACAATTTGGGATCAATAAATTTACGTTATTTCATAGATTTACGGATAAAAATCGTATTTCTACACACGAACTGCGGCACAAACGTTTTAATCCACCGTACCTGCGCAGGTACGGTGGATGAAGAGCGACCCGACCTCTCCGAAGATTGAATTACTACTCAAACGATATCCTCTCCAATAAGGATATCGTTTTTTACCTACCACCAGGGAAACGTAAAGTCTCTCTTGGTGGTATAGGAAACCAGATCTTGTAATACAGGTCATGGTGGTATGTGTGGGATCGTTGAGATCAACGCTATTCACACGTGCAGTGAAACGGCGAAACAGGCAGGCGGCACGGACAAAAGAAAAGGCGACCAAATGGTTCGCTCTTTAATGGGGGTCATGTTTATACGATGCCTCGTCGCTATTTTCGACGTTAGGAGAAAAAGGTGCTAAAAGCAAATTGGATGTTTATGGCATCTCTGGCTGCAATAGAAACCGGGTTCATATTTGCATTAGGAAATGCTGGAGAATTTGGTTTCAGCGTCTATTGCGCTAATTATATGCAGCTGCTTGGGTTGTTTGTTGGTAAGACAAACAAAAAAGGTTGCCAGGCAATGTGTATGAAAAGGTATATGACACGGCTGGGAAAATAGACGGCGCGATATTTATGGTCCCTGTCATGACGGTTACATTGATTGCAATCCGAATTATTTTGTTTACAGGAATTTGTCTGGTGCCGAATTGGTTCAGAATACCAAATAAGAAAACAAAGAAATCTTATGAAAAATTGTATGCGAAGGGATGCATGAAGGTAAGTTTTCCCTATAGGGATTTTAGGGTTATAATAATTGGGTCTGTTTGATGCGTGAAGCATCTAAGATGCTAATGCGAATTGCATTAGCGAAAGCTGGTGCAGACCCGGGTTATGGTTATGGGGGTTTTTTCAGGAAGGCGAGCCGTGGGATCTGGCGGAATCGCCACAGTACTCCCCTCCCAGTGACGTAGTCACGAAAAGAAAGGTAGGGGCGAGGGAATGCTCGATGGTGGGTGCTGTGATGATAGGGAGGTTGCTTCGGAATGCGCTGTGGTAATGTTACGGGACTGTCGTGGTGACCAGTTCCTGGTTATTGTTTGGGCCTTTATCGATAAGATGGACACGGTTGTTACCGCTTGATGCCATCAAGGGCAAATGTGTGCGGCGTGGTCCATCGGCCTGTTATGGGTCTCGTGGACCAACAGGCTTATCGCCCGAATAGGTCGGAACCTAACGGAAATCCGCTCACATCCGCAGTGACGAAATAGTGTGTGCGAGATGGAGGGGGATTTATCCCAGGGTAATTCCCATCCGCAGTGACGGGTTGCCGTGTGCGGAATGGAAAGGGACCAAGTCCAGAGCGGGTGTCTTTTGTCCATACGTTTGTATGGCGATTTGTTTGCCGCTGGGACTGGTAAAGGAGGGCGGGCCCTCAATTTCACGTTTTACCTATCGAGGGAGGACCGGTACATTGGTGCCAATGTAGCGGTAGCTGCGACCTCGACCGAATGGAAACTTGCTGTGAGGTGCCGGCCGTCGCTCTTGTTTAAAAAAAAAAGAAAAATAGGGGATTTTGGTTAGGGGGCTCCTGGTGGGTGGTTGATTGTGTCCAACCCCAGGGCGCCCTAGGGTTATTAGAAGTGCAATCCGAATTATTTTGTTTACAGGAATTTGTCTGGTGCCGAATTGGTTCAGAATACCAAATAAGAAAACAAAGAAATCTTATGAAAAATTGTATGCGAAGGGATGCATGAAGGTAAGTTTTCTCTATAGGGATTTTAGGGTTATAATAATTGGGTCTGTTTGATGCGTGAAGCATCTAAGATGCTAATGCGAATTGCATTAGCGAAAGCTGGTGCAGACCCGGGTTATGGTTATGGGGGTTTTTTCAGGAAGGCGAGCCGTGGGATCTGACGGAATCGCCACAGGTGAATATCTGATCAATTGCTGATTTGCCTGGGATGAAGCCACACTGATATTGACCAATGATGGCTTTAGCGTATGGGGATATCCGGTCTTGTAGGATAGTGGAGAGTATCTTATAGGCGGTACTCAGCAATGTTATACGCCTATAGTTGCTGCACAGTGTGATATCTCCTTTCTTATGTGTGGGGCAAATTATACCACGACGCCAATCTTCCGGCATCTCCTCTTGCTCCCATACGTGCACCACGATCTCGTGAATTGCGTGATGTAACGCTGTCCCTCCTTGTTTGATCAGCTCAGCTGGTATGCCATCAGCTCCAGGGGCTTTATTTGATTTTAGCTGTCTAATGGCTTTTAGTGTTTCCTCAATGCTTGGTGGCGGCAGCATTTGGTCCTGGTCTTGCATTGGTGGAGCCTCCAATTCTTCTGTGAGCTGACCATTTAGCAATTCATTAATGTGCACTTCCCATCGCTCCAGAATGCCTTCAGGATCGGTGATCAGATTACCTTTTTTATCCTTGCAGTAAGTGCAGCGTGGTGTGTACCGCGTCATACTGCGGATTATTTGGTAGAACTTCCGCGCCTGGTGCCGACCTCGCTCTCTACTTTTCTCTATTTCACAGACAAGATTTTTTTCCCAGGCACTTTTCTTTTGTCTGTGAAGTCTTTTTTCAGTTCTTCTGAGCTCTTTGTATTTCTCCTCGCGTACCCGCGTCCTATGAGACTGCTGCATTGCCCGTTATGCAGCATTCTTACGTTCAGTCGCTAGTTTGCACTCATCATCAGTCGTTCCGATCTCTACGACTACTGCCTAAGATGGAGTTGGCAGTACTAATGACAGTATTCTTAAGGCGTGTCCATTTCTCTACTACGCCCGGCACTCTGGCCCCAGGACTTACTCTCCCTCCGTCGAGCTCTTCGAGGGCGAGTCTTAACGCATGACCAAAGGTGTTGCTGGTGTTCTCATTGCGTAAGGCAGCCGTATTGATTCGAACCTGATCCGTGGATGCAATACGTCTCCGTAAGGCAATCCGCGCTCGGAAAACTGTATCAACAAGATAGTGATCCGAGTCGACGTTGGCACCTCGGTACGTTCGTACCGTCATCAGGCTCGAAGAGTGGCGGCGATCTATCAACACGTGGTCAATTGGGTTGCGAGTGGCTCCATCAGGTGATACCCAGGTGGCTTTGTGGATATCTTTACGCGGAAACCTGGTACTCGCAACGACCAAGTTTTTCGATGCTGCCAGTTCGATGACTCGTAGTCCATTGTCATTAGTGTTCTCATGCAAACTATGGGAACCCGCGTAGTGCCTGAAAACTGGCTCCCGACCTATTTTCGCATTCAAATCCCCAAGAACGATTTTCACATCGTATCTTGGGCAGGCATTGAGGGCCCGTTCGACGTTCTCGTAGTATTCTTCTTTTTCGTTGTCAGGGGACTCCTCTGTAGGTCCGTGAACGTTTATGAGGCTTATGTTCTTAAATTTGCCTCGCACGCGAAGAGTGCATACCCTTTCATTTATTGCATTAAAGCCGATGATGGCAGGCTTCAGTTTTTGGCTGACTAGAAAGCCTACCCCGAGCACATGCGGTTTTGCGTGACAGCTGTAATAAATGTCATACTCTTTTCTTTGAAAAACACCACTCCCCGTCCATCTTATTTCTTGTAATGCTGTTATGTCAGCCTTATATTCGGACAGGGCATCGGCTAGTTGCTGTGCAGCTCGAGCTCTGTATAGTGAGCGTATGTTCCATGAAAAAATTCTTAAATCATTTAGCCGTTTTCGTTTCCGTGGTCGTCGTCTTAACGTCTTCATTTTAACTACTCATGGACCACGTTTAACACATATGATATATTAATAAAACTACAGTACAAACATTCATGAGTTTGACTGGAATCGGCAAATATTTGATGGGAAGCCAGTAACTAGCTTGCAGTAAAGTCAATCAGTTAATGGTCACTAGTTTAATGAAAGCAACTGCTTTAGGTTTGTTAAGTTAGCGAAAGGGTCAAGAGAACAAATGTACATTGCTTTTTCTTTTATTTCATTGATTTAGTTATTACTTTATTTTTCCTTTTTTTTATTTAAATTTTATTCAAATGGGTCGAGTTTCATCTTCACTGAAGAACAGATTTAGTCTGAACTGTTTTGCCTTCTTTCATACTGGTATACTGTGTATACATCAGTGTGCTGTGGGGTGCTCCTCATCATTATCATCGGCACTACAACCGGGATCCGGTCCATATCCGAGGCTTGTTAAATTTGCCATAATAATTCATTTTTACGTGCCTGGTTATTAGCCTTGCGCCAACCTTTCTCAGGATGTCGCTGCATGCATTGGTTCACTACTTGGCGGGTGTCAAAGTAGCTATCCAGGGGTGTCACGTGGAGACTGCATGTCAACTTGGATTGAACAGGGACATGGATCGTCCTGGCCTTCGCCGGGTTGAAGGCAATCAGAGACTTTGCCCTGTATGTTCGCACCCATCCCCCCTGGGTAAAATATAAAAGCAATAAATTTAGTTCCCAAGATCAGATTTCCTTAGCCAATTTGGCGTCCTATTCACTTTCTCCAGACACTCCATTCCCTGGGAGCAATGCTCTCTTTTCGCAGGTGAATCATCATCGGCACTACAACCGGAAACCGGTCGTGGCCTTATTTAGCAAGTCTTGAGACTTGTTAAATTTTCCATAATGATTTGTTTTTTTCCGGGCAAGGTCATTAGTCTTGCTTCGCAGGTGAATAGCACCAGCTAAATTTTCCGCTTCTTCACAGTTCTGTCTTCCTACAGTTCTATGCACTCTGTGATCACCACATTCACCGAATTGTATCAGTGGGCTCGGAGCTGCATTGATTCATGTACACACAATCAAACCCACCCTGAGATCATAGTACCCTGTGTTTCTGTTCTCTCATTCTCACATGTTCGTCGACTATCGAATTAACCGACGTATTCACCACACATTGACGGACGTGGCAATGAGAGAGCAGAAGTATGATCTCTATTGGTTGTCTTGTGTGCAAAAATTAAATTACCCATCTTCATCCCTAATTCAAGTCAGTAGTTATTCAACTGCGCTCGAGCCACAAGTTTTGGAGAAAATCTGGTTAACAATTAAAACATTATTTAGGAATGGAGACGGCCCGTGAAATCAATCGTGAGTTAATACTTAATAATCAAGAACTTCGTAGGGCACTAGCTAAGTCGAAACGCGAAATGTGCTATTTAATTTCGTTGCTTATAGAGCAACGAGAAAAATATTCTCGGCTGAAGAATCGTATTGTTGCTGAACTACAAAAAAGTTACAAGTGTATAATTAGAGATGTATTTCAAGAAGAGTTTACAAGAGACAATTCTCCACCCTAAACTGATGGGTCTGTGGCACAAAGTTAAAACAAATAAAACAAAAACTAAAAAATTAATAAATCCAAATAATATAAATCTCATTCACCACCTATCGATATGGATATCATTTAAAATAAAAGAAACTTTAATATCAAAACTACACAACAGTGAATTTTATTTCTTATCTTTCCTTTCGGTGCTTCCTTTTGGTGATAATATTTCGTCGAACAACTCAATGGGGATACGAGTGAACCCCGTGCCATACGTTGGCACAACAACACGTACCCCACATGTTATATCGCAAACCTACAATAGTGAGAGTAATCAAGTCGCGAAGATTAAGATGGGATTTCTTGACGGTAAGCCAACGGGAAAGAGACCGACAGGACGGTCGCGACGGAGATGGGAGGACAATGTTAGGTTGGACCTCGAGGAGATCGGATCGGATGGTCGAACGTGAAAGAAGAGCGCATAGGACTGGGAACAATGCCGGAGTCGAATCGGTGAGGTCATGAACTTTCGGGTTTCTACAGGCCAATAATTATAAATAAAACCAAAACAAAAAACACCAATTCATTGAATCTTCTCTTTACAATTTAAGAATAAGTATCTCTATGCGATTTAGGTACTTAACGAACTTCTTGTAATTTGCCGAAATTTTGTATGTAAGAAGTTTCGATCAAAAACACCAGACCATAAGAATAGGCTTTAAAATCAATAAATAACACGAAACCAAACACTTTTCGAGTAATCCTAAACCTAGTCTAACATAATGTCGATTATATATTCAAATGTTATACAACCTAGTTAGTATAAGTTAGCACATAATAGCCAATAGCATGGCAAAATTTAATTTTAATTGAATTGCCTTAAATAACAAGTAATTTCTCACTGCTGACTAACTCAGGAGAGCAATAAAACAAATATTCTTCAAAAATGTGTCGTCTATGAAATGTTGTATTTAAGAGCAACACCAAAGCATATTACTATCGATATGTATAAAATTAATCTATAAGTAAATAGACAAACAAAGACATTTTTGTAAAGTAAATGTAAGAAGAAAATTAAGAAAATTAATTTTAATTAAAAGAATTGATATCGAAAAACAAAACACACAATATAGATGTAAATAATTTTCATTATTAACTAAATCCTAGCAAATAGAAACGTTTTTAATATATAACTATAAACATTAAAGCATATTATTATCAATATGTATAAAATTACTCTATAAGTCAAAAGACATACAAAGTCATTCTTGTAAAATAAATATAAGAAGAAAATTAAAAGAATAGATATCGAAAAACAAAACAGACAATATATATATATATATATATATATATATATATATATATATATATATATATATATATATATATATATATATTAATATTTATATATAAATTATTTTCATTATTAACTAAATCCTAACAAATAGAAGCGATTTTAATATATAATGATTAACATAAAAGCACATTCCTATCGATAAGTATAAAATTAGTCGACAAGTCAAAGACGTCTCTGATTTTTGTTTTTTTTTAATACTTAACAAAGATTTTTACTTGTATATCATATAGGCAAAACAAAAACATTTTCCGAGAATGAATTTCAGATTTACAAAAATGAAAAACTAATCTAACAGAACCCCCATGAAATATTTAATATTAAGAAGATAGAACCAAGTTTTAAAAAATACATAGACTAGAGCGTCTAAGATCATAGGCACTCGCTTACCCTATCTGTGAACATAACTTAATTTATGTTATTATCAAAGAAAATATTTTTGTTTAATAATAATTATTATAAATTTATAAACCTTTGTAAGCCCCTTCCGGGTATAACCCGCGCACAACACAACATTAGCACACCCCTCCGACATCGGCTCAATCTCACTCTATCAACTCAACACCCTTCTCCTCCGCTCAACTTCGCGCAACACTCCTCGGACTCCGCCCACTCTTTCAAACCGGCTTCTCTCTCATCCTCGGCACAACGATGCCCACCAGCCGACTCCACGCGACCCATCTCGCCGTCCCTTAACCCTACGCAACCCTTTCGACATCGTTCGACACCGACCAAACCGTTCGACACAGTTCGACCTACTGGCCCATAGTGGCATACTGGCACAAGACGCCCCCATTCAACCCTCTCGGCTTCACGCCCTTTCACAACTTCGGCTCCTCACTGAACCACAGCTACTGCGTGTAGCAAACAACCAGTAGGATACCCGACTCCCAGGCCGGCTCCTTGCTATCCATCCCGCTACTCCGAGTAGCAAACAATAGTCGGGACGCCCGCCTCCACCACCATTACTCCCACGCAAGAATTCTTCTTTCTAGGGACTCCCGCGGATGCGATTAACCCTGGCTCGAATCTCTTCCATCCCGATAGGCCCTGACCTATTCGGACGACAAACCTGTTGGTCCAAGTGACCCATAACAGGTCAGTGGACCACGCCGCACACCCCTTGCCGATGTGGCATCAATGCGGTAACAACGTGTCCACTCCTTGTATCGACCCAGGCCCACCGACCCAAGAACTCGTCACTCAGGACAGTTCCAATACCTCACCACCGCGCCTTCCGAAACGAGAAGACCTACCTTATCTTTCAAGCGTCTAGCCATCCCTCCAATCCGTCACCAACCTCACTTCCTTCCGACACCCATCAAACGACTCCTTCCGCCCTACCATTATTTCGTGACTACGTCACTGGCAGGGGAC
The DNA here is from genome assembly GCA_963931805.1 of Microdon myrmicae. NCBI lineage: Eukaryota > Metazoa > Arthropoda > Insecta > Diptera > Syrphidae > Microdon > Microdon myrmicae. The sequence continues at coordinate 160,395,868 of OZ007498.1, read as the reverse complement.
TACTGTGGGGGTTTATCTATTCTATATGAGAAACAACCCACAATTCCAACCACAATTCCTACCTAATTTCGACCGCCTTTCAGCGCGTCAAATCAACCCCATTTCCCCCTACTTACCTGTTGACCTGCAAAGCATGTTACCACCAAGGACACATAGCTAAACTCATTGTTCCACGCAAACAATGCATAAATGAGTTTAGCTTCCCTTTTTTGCCATACGGCAACTCGTGTCCATGTCGATTAGCGACAACCAAATCCAGCCGGACGAAGTTGTCGCGTCATTGCAGAACCGCTGGGGAAATTTATCAAAACATTCGATCGAATCACGTGATAATATTTCCCTAGCGTTACTTCGGCTTTTCTCCAGACACTTCAGTCGCTGGGGATCAGTGCTCTCTTTTTGCAGGTGAATATCATCAGCTTAATTCTCCTCTCTTTCTCAGTTCTGTCTTCGTACAGATGAATGTACTCTGAACTCACCATACTACCGAATCAGGTCAATGGGTTCAGCTCAGAACTACATTGATTCATGCACATACAACCAAATCCACCCCAAGATAATCGTACAGCGTGTTTCTGTTCTCTCATTGTCCCGCTCTCTTCGATCATCAGTTTACCAATGTAACCTACCACTCATCGAAGAACGTGGCAATGAGAGAGCAGAAGTATGTTCTCTTTTGGTTGTATCCAATTTCTTCCCTTTTCAGTCAGTCGATTAACGAGATTAACAAGTGGAGGTTGTGTCGCTAACCACCGCCGCATGTGCATACTTATGCACACGCTCGTCCGCGAAGACTTCACAGAAGAAGTGTAAAGTTTAGAGACCTAAATAGTAATTATACCGCGATGAAAAATGGTGAATTTTTACGGTGCTAGTGGAATTGCATTATTACTAACTGTTTTAATTAGTTGCAATTTTTGTGAAGCCCTTGAAATTAAACAAACGTATTTACATTTGCAAAACGCTGCTTTGGAGTCGTACTCCGAAGTACTACTACGGGAAAGACGGCAAACAAATTTAAAAACACAATATGAGAGTGTTCAACAAAATTCAACTGACCAGAATTCATCCATCCACAATATTACAAGTGTCGATGTCAAACAAGAACCACCAGGTGTCCATGAAGTGACACCATTAACTTTAGATGCATCCGTCGTTGTCCCAATGGTAGCACCTGAGAGACCACTTCTAGGAGTAAATGGAACAGGCCAGCGAAAAGATTATGGAGATAGATCCACTTTCACCCCCACAGATATGCGACGATTCGGAAAGAGACAACGAGACCCTTCAAACCCAAAAAAAAACACGATTAGGGGAAGGCTCGAATGGAAAAAATCATAGAAAATGCCAGAGCAAAGAACATCAGATGTGTGTATGTCGGCATAAATTCAATAATAAATTGTTATAGAGGGAGAGCCAACCTAATTCGAGACACAAACGGCTGTCTGGTCACAGAAACAAACAATATTGTGACAAGATGGAAGCAGTACTTTGAAAACCTGCTCAATGTACGTACCCATCAACCACATATAAACGCACCAGACATACATACATCCAAGCCTCAGATCCCAGAGTCGTCTTTCAACGAAGTTGTAGACGCAATAAATCGATTGAAAAACAACAAGGTGCCGGAGTCAACTGCATAACGACAGAGCTTATGAAGCATGGAGGGGAGGCAACCGGTCGAAAGATCCACCAGTTCATCAAAACAATATGAGATAAGGAAGTCACTGCGGAAGAATGGAAAACCTCAATAGTCGTCCCCATTTTCGAAAAAGCGACAGATGTGACAGCAAGGCAACTGCTGGAAAAGAAACGGAAATAGGGAGAGACAGTTCAACAACTGTTGGTTGACTCCAAAAACACCTACGACTCAGTTGTTACAGAAGAATATCATTGCTCCCAACCACATACAAAATACTAACAAATCTCATACTGGCGAGAATCGCACCGTATGCAGAAAAAATACTGCGAGACTACCAATGCGGATTCCGTAGGAACCGGTCAACAACCGACCAAATGTTCACAGTAAGGCAACTGCTGGAAAAGAGGTGACAATACGGAGGGACCGTTTACCAACTTTTCGTTGACTTCAAAAAAGCCTACGACTCAGTCGCAAGGCAAAGACTCTACCATATCGTAGTTAAGCTGGGAATCCCGAAAAAATATGCCGCCCTCATTCAAATCTGCATGAACGAAAATAAAAGGTGAGTTAGAATAGAAAACCATCTCTCAGAACCATTTGAAATCCGAGACGGACTAAAACAGGGGGGTGGCCTCTCACCTAGTCTTTTTAACATTCTGCTCGAGTATGTCATCAGAAAGGTACAACACGACAACATGGTCGGATTATCCCTGAATGGGGTCACACAAGTGCCCGCATATGCGGATTACATCACCGATTTGGCGATAATCTAGAAACTGTAAGTAAAAACAGTGAAAATATCATGCAAGCGGCAGAAGAGGTGTGCCTAGAAATAAATGAAGACAAAACAAAATACATGATTACGGCGCGAGCAGGTGGAATTCAGGGAACACATATAAACGTCAGAGGCGAGATATTTTAAAAACTTAAAGAATTGAAATATCTGGGAACAATACAGTAACGAAATGTCGAAGGAAATGAACAAAAGACTACACGCCGGCAACGCTAGTTGGCATGCAGTCAGTAAACTGCTGAATTCCAAACTGCTATCACGTAATATGAAGCTCCGTGTCTATAGAACCATAATCATGCAGATTGTTCTATACGGATGTGAAACATGGGCTCTCACAAAACGGGAAGAAAACAAATTCCGCGTATTCGAGAATAAAGTTTTAAGGGGTATCTTTGGCACTAAATATGACGAGAAGGCAGGACAATGGAGAAAAGTCCACAACCACTAATTGAGTAATCAGGTCGCGAAGATTAAGTTGGGCCGGACATGTGGCGCGAATGGGCAACGATATAACCGTGCGTAGAATTCTCGGCGATAGACCAACGGGGAAGAGACAGTTAGAACGGCCGCGACGGAGATGGGAGGACAATGTTAGGTTTGACCGTGTGGAGATCGGATCGGATAGTCAAGTGTGGAAGGAGAGTGTGGGGAGGAAGTATGTACCAGACACGGGCACTAGATTCACTTCCTCCTCCATCATTAATTGTTGGGACGAGCACTACACGATTCCGTCGGAACAGGAAGTAGGCCGAGAGAAATGAAACACTAGTGTTGGTTGGTGATCACCGCTTTAAATTAATTTTATTGCTCGTTTCTTATCAATATACACAGTTTTGTTTGGACCGCGGTCACTAGAGAAATTGGTGTTCATTTATTTAGCGGGGAAATTTACACATTAAAGATTAACAATACGACAAAGTTAATTAATGTGAACTGGACCGCGATGGGAATATTCGGTGGCTGTGACACCTAGCGCTAACATAACAATTCCACATCAGTTGAGTGTACTTGAGCTCCTCGATAGTATAGTGGTTAGTATACCCGCCTGTCACGCGGGAGACCGGGGCTCGATTCCCCGTCGGGGAGCCTCTGGCGCAAGACTAATGGCCTTGCCCGGAAAAAACAAATCATTATGGAAAATTTAACAAGCCTCAGGACTTGCTAAATAAGGCCAAGACCGGTTCCCGGTTGTAGTGCCGATGATGATGATGATGATGATGTGACACTTTTTGGCCAACGTACTCAACACTACAACCACGACTCCGGGGTGTTTTAATTCGCGACTCGACTATATTCGCGTCACCATGCGCACCGGTGAGCGAAAGTCGGCATGACCATTGTATGACGAAGTGTCAGGATGCGAACTAGCTTACATAGACTTAGCTTTTCTAGAATTAGGGTAGTATAAGATATAAGGTAACTTAGGTTAAGTGCTTTTACATAAAATTAAATTAAAAAAAAAAAAGTAGGTAAGTTTAGGTAAGTTAAGTAAGTTAAATTTTAAGAAAAAAAAATGACAAAGTTTTTCAAATTTTTCTTTGTCTTTCAAATAATTATAGTACTGCCACAAAATTCTGTCGCCGAAAGGCAAATTATATAATGGTTAAGTAATGTTTAGCTTAGAGCGTCTGCGAAGGACCAGTAAGTTATTATATAAGATAATTAAGTTAGAATTTAAGCATTTTTGTCTAGCCTTTAATTTAGAAATTAAGAATATAAAGAGAAAATAAAAAATGTTTTAACAATGAAATGAAATGTCAGGATGCGAAACTTATTGGGGCTCGCTGGCATCGAGCACGAAGTGCCAGAAGATGGGACCTATTGTGTCTTTCGTCCATACGTTTGTATGGCGAATTGTTTGCCGCCGGGAGTAGTAAAAGGTGCCGGGCACTCCAGTTGCGCGGCTTACCGATCGAGGGAGGACCAGTATATGTTAACGACGGCGGTCGATATATGGCCGCTGCCACCTCGCCGAACGGCAACTTGTGATGAGGTGCCGGCCAGTCGCGCTTGGTTGATAGTAGGCGTCTTAGGTAAGGGGGGCTTCTGGTGTGTGGTTGGTTGTGTCCAACCGCAGAGCGCCCTAGAGAAATGATGCGCGCTCCGAAGTGTATATGATGCACCTGGGGCATGGACGGCGTAGTGAGGCGTGTGTTGCCTATGTTTGCCACTTGAGATGAGCCGTGGTGGCTAATAACAGGGATACCTGTATGAGGTGTTCCAGAATGAGGTTAGGTAGAGACACCTGTGTAAGGTGTTCTGGGGTATGGTCTCAGGCCGGTGGTATCGGTTTGCTTTAGCAACCGTCGTCGCTGAGATGCTTGGGGGACGTCCAGGGACCTAAGCAGTGAGTTCCTGGAGTCTATATAAGGAGGTGAAGCCAGGCGTCCTGCCGAGGTGGTGCTACGCGTACTAGCTGTGGTTACGAGGGGAGCTGGCTTGCTGGAATTGGTTAGGTAAGGTCGAGCATTGGCGAGTGGGGCCGCGTGAAGCTGAAACCAGGTGTCCTACTGGTAGTTTTGCTACGCGCAGTGAGGAGCCGGAGTCGTGTTTCAATCTTCAAAGCGGTCGGGTCACCGCCATCCACCGTGCCAGCGCCGGTACGGTGGGTTCTCTAGGAATCATCTTTCCTCCCCAGTTGTCCGCCCTCGTTAGTGATCAACATTTAGTATCCAGTCGGGAAATGTGTGTAAAGAGCTTCTCGGTTCTCTGCCATTCGCGTCATTCATAATATTATATAAAAAAACTAATCTAAATTCAAATATTAAATGTTAAAATCTTATTTGAACATTGTAATGAGCTGTGTGTTGCGTTTCCAAGTAATGTTCAGAAAGTAAAGCCCAAACAAATAAAATTAAATTTAAAGTGGTGATCACCAACCAACACTATGGTTTTATTTCTCTCGGCCGTTTCCTGAGTGTTTGTTTCACTGTGCTATTGTTTTTCTGGTGAACAGTTTGCCGCGGTGGAACTTCTAATTTGTGAGGACGAAGTAGAACCCTGCGCCCACGTCGGTGCCACGATTTCGCTCCCTACAAGAGCGCACAGGACAGGGAACGATGGCGAAGTCGAGTCGGTGAGATCATGAACCTCCGGGTTCCTACAGGCCAATAAATAGTAAATAGTAATAGTAAATCTATGGTCGACTTAGAGTGCTTGTGAATTGCTCCGGTGCCGATGAGGGTCCTGTATTCTTTCCCGTTCTTCAAATTTTTTAGAGAGATAATGGACAACCCACATCTTTTCCTAAAAATCCTCAGCTTCCAGTTTGTTGAGCCTATTTGCATTACCATCTATCGAGCTGTGATCCTCCTCTGGTGCCATCCTTCTTTGGGTTGTATAATGTATGCGTCGTTGTTTTTGATTTCGAAAGGATGTTCCTTGATTTTGCCCTGGCTGCTGATGCATCGGTTATTGTCTCATGAATTGTGTCGAGTTGTTTGTTCTAAATGGATTCGGTACAGGGTGTCTTCTGATATCTAGTATTGTCGAGTCGACTTCCATTGGTTCTGTTGTAGCTCTCTAAATTGTTTCTGTATTCTGAAATCTTTTTCTCTTCTGTTCCATGTGCCCTGCTGATGATAGTGTTGTCTTTGTGGTGTAAAGTTTGGAGCTAAATTATTGAATTGCATATCATGCTTTACTGTGAATACAATTTCATACGCTTCTACCAAATTTCTGCATGTATGTGCATACAATGTTTTCTTGTCCATTTGATTGTTAACAGCGACTCCCACGACTTTACTATGTATTTTGCTCAATGCTTCGAAGTATCCCGTGCCTCCGATTTGTTTCATCAGTATGGTTACTCTGTTCCTCCAGGCCGGGTAATCTCATTGGCTTCCATTAAGAGTAAGTAGTGCCTCCTACGGTTTTATATTTATATCTTCCGGTTTTATATACGTGCATTTGAGATTTTCATATTCTTCGATAGCGATATGTGTTACTGCTGTTGGTCTTTGGACTTGTTCCATTATTTGTTGCATCTGCTCTTGCTGTTGTTGAATTTGGTCCTGCTGCAATTGTAATTGTTGTTGGTACGTTTGCAGTGTATGTGTGGCGTCTCTAACAGATACACACAATACACAATCAAATAGTGAAGAACACCGAACGAAAATCGAATAAGAAAATACATCAGAGCCGTATACCATAGCGATAACAAAAACAATTCACATCAGTGGAATATATTTGAGTTTAAAAATCGAATTTAAAAATCGGCCAGTAGCCTGATGTGTAACGCTTCCGTTCAATTTTTGGTGATTCTAACTATCATAGCGTCAGTTCGAATCACACGTTCTTCTTCACTATTATTTCAAACGCTATATATGCACCAGCTCTGCTCTTAGCGCTGCTATTTCGTTGGCCATATTTATATTATATCTATTTAAGTCTAACCGACTTTGGCGAGACAAGGGCAGATGTGTCCTTCATCTTGTCTCTGGCTTCTGGTCACCTTGCGATAACCAGAATCACCCACGTTCGCAAGGATGTTGGGCTCGGTCTAGAGATATCTGAATAAAAGTTTGGGGGGGGGGGGGGGGGGGGGGTATCTAAGGATAGTGTGGACAGGGTTAGTTCAGGTGTTCTCTAACTACTTGGGTGGAGGGGTGGGGGGAAAAGAAATTGTACAAGACCGATAGGTCTTGAGTGCGGTAGTAAACGCAGATCACGTCTTTGGCGTCTGATGATCTGCGTTTTGGTGTATGTTTGTGCCGTGTGTTAGCAGTATACCCTATGGGATGGGTTCGCGAATCCTCTTTTATAGAGAGGAATGTTGTGGGGAAGGGTGCTTTCTTCAGTTTTGTACTGAAAAGAAATTGTGGTGGTCTGATCCGAAGAGATCGAAACGCAAGACACCCGTACAAGTTGGTTCTCGCGGTTCTAAATGCTTTCGGGGTACTTGTGTGCTAATTGTAGCAAGTACTCGTCGATAGGGGAAATGGAGGCGCCTTCGTACAGGTGAGAGTTCGGGTAATGGCGACCCTCAGGCCTTCTAGAGTGGTTGATGCATCTTCTGAGGAGGTTTCTTTCGAAAACTCGAAGTCGCTCCATTTGATGAGCATATGGGAAACGCCTACGACATTCCAGATTAGCTGTTTATAGCAGAGAAACTTAACTTTAGTGTCAACTTTTTTGCTCTGTGGGGGGTTCTTTAATGCTAGGCAAAGAACCACCCACAATTCCAACCCCAACTCCCTTTGCCAACCTACAGTTGCCTGCAAACATTTCCTTCCCAATGACATTTAATGCACCTCACCCAAAACTCCCTGTAAAGAATTCGCTAACATTCATGCATTTAATGAATCATCAAAATTCTCTGAAAAGAATTCTTTACAAGCAAAGCATCATCATAAATTAGGAAACCTTATCGGCACCCCTGTCAGTCAGCGTACACTGCCACACACACATGCGCAGCACATTTTCCTGGTTTATACACAGTCTCGGCAGCCTTCTGTCCAATCGACAAAAGCAGCTTACGCATCTAGCGTCTAGCCGCAAAAAACCGAATTCTCCAGCGTGTAAATATACACAAAGAATTCGACCTTTCCGCCAGCAAAGATACAGTACAGAATCACCATTGTGTATCTGAATTGCTTTTAGCATCGGTTTCCCTAATTGCATGCAGACTATTTATACAGCTGCATCATGTCTCCTATGGTGCCCTTTGTCTATTCCCTATTCTCAGTTTCGTTTACCCGTCACCAGTAGCATGAGTAAACAATGGATCAATTAGCACACGAGCTAAGACCGACCTTGAGAGACCCTCTCCAATTGGTTACCGCAAAGAGAGACTTCACGTTTCACTCAAAAAAAGAAAACTCACCCTTAGCTGAGAGTGGACTCAGCACGAGTTTCTCGAGGTTAATCATAAAGTACACCCCGGAGTCGAAATTCAACCACGAACGAGCGCGCAACGAGTTTTAACCTAAATAGAGTGCGCACACACACTTTCGAGTTACATTCCTCAAAGTGCGGAGTTTTAATTATATGCAAGATCTGCATTCGTGATTGAAAAGTGAGAGTCGGAATTCAAGACGTCCTCCAAGACGGAATTTATATATGTAGTGCTCTAAAAAGCCCTACCACATTTTTCCCCTATTCATACATCCTAGTCCCAGCAATATTACACTAAAACCTAAAATCTAATCAAAACCCTAAAAAACCTAAACACAACCCAAAATTCGCAATAAACGAATCAACCATCCGTTTATCGCTTAGCATTTGCCCCCACGGCATAATTTAATCTAAAATCCTAATTAAAATCAAAATTCACAATAAACAAATCAAATATTCGTTTATCGTTTTACATTTGCCCCACGGCATCATCAAAATTCAAAATCCAGAGATACGTTATCTCAATCTGGTAAAATCCATCAAATTGAGCAAACAAAAACTCGAATTCCTTTACATATCCACATCTGCACAATAGTTTCATAAGAATTCAGGAAACTGAATCCGTATCTTAAATAAACACCGAGCATCTCACTCGGGATACCAAAATCGGGATTTTGGTATGAAATTGTGCATTTTTGAGATACAAATCTCGATTTGTTTCCCTTTATAAAGGAACAGTAAAATGATATCTAAAAGCAGTATTACAGTGATGTCAGAGCCAGTATTATGTCATTCACAGTTTAAATTCAATTCTCATTGTATATGCATCTGTATCTGAGAGCAGTATCCGAATATTCCTAGCGCCTTGGAGGCATCACCCCCAGGAGAAGTTATTCAATAAAATTGTATTTTAACCCAAGCATTTTTCTCATTATTTTGGAGCTGTGCGTCGTCACAAAACGTTGGCTGTTTTGAACCAGAGACAATTTCCGTCCATAGAAAAGAAACCGGTGAGTAGAGTGGTGGCAAGCCCACTAATTTAACCTTTACAACGTCCAATCGATTACGGGCATCACCAGAAGGCACCAGGTTCCACGGCACAGGGACGCTATTCTCGAAGCGACGTCCCAAGAGCGATCGGTAGCTGCTCTTCTCTCAAGGTTTGAGGAAGCACGGCGGCCACCGCAACGGGTCCCCTCGGGAGCTGTCTTAAAGAGATCCCTCATCCTTTTCAGGACAAGGAGACACGCTACCTGGGAGCGAGACCAGTAGTAACAACGACATATATAATGTAAATCATATAAACTATTATTATGTAAAGCGTCGAGTATGTGCGCCTAGAGTCGTCACCAAATAGATGTCGTGTGTTTGTGTTCGATGATATATCTGTTAAAACAAAATTAAAATAATGCATCGAAACTAGTGCGTGTGTATTTAACAAAAGAACTTACTGCTAAATAAAAAATAATTTCTGCTCATGCGTATGTGTTTCATTAACTAAAACAAGCATTGGTTGCACTGACCACTTTCTAAGGAAAAATCAGTTCGAAAGCCGAAGTATTCAGTGAACGCGTTGAGGGATGTGAGTGAACCCGTGCCCGTGCAGGCACACAAACTACGTACCCCCACAGCTCTACTTCAAGATGTTGTGCAGTTGCTTAGACCGACCGGGGCTCCTTTGAAGAATGTAGGTCACATGCTTGGTGAAATTTATTTATGGGGCATAGATGATCCCAAGATATTTCATCCTGGCCTGTGGTCTAATCGTAGTACCTCCTATTTGTATTCGAATATTCTGTGAAATCTAGAAGTAGGTAGGGAGTGTTTACTACTCAGAACGATAGCTACTTCTTTGGATGGGTTTAGTCGGATTTTCCACCGACTATAATACTGATTCAGTTCGCCTAGGTGACGGTTAAGTCGATTTGTTGCGAGTTTAGGGCTTTTGGATGAGGTGTATATTAGGACGTCATCCGCGTAGCATATCTGGCTTACTCTCCCGTCCACAGAGTGGGGAAGGGTTTAGACTGAACAACTTGATAAAAAAAAAAAAAAAATTGTGGCGAGAAGGCCGAATTTAGCGAGACAGGACATATGTGTCCTTCATCTTGTCTCTGACTTCTGGTCATCTTGCGATAACCAGAATCACCCACATCCGTGAGGATGTTGGGCTCGGTCTCGCGGCATCTGAAAAGAGAAGAAAAAAGGGGGGGTATCCAAGGATAGTGTGGACAGTGTTAGTCCAAGTGTTCTCTAACTACTTTTATAGAGGGATGGTGGGAAAGAAATTATACAAGACCGGTGGGTCTTGGGTGCGGTAGTAAACGCAGATCACGCAGTCTTTGGTCGGTGTGTATGTTTGTGTTTGTGCCGTCTTGTACTGTGCGTTCGTGTGTTTGGTTTGTTAATAGTAGACCCTATGGGATGGGTCCAGGAATCGTCTATTATAGAGGGGAATGTTGTTGGGAAGGGTGCTTTCTTCAGTTTTGTACTGAAGAAGAAATTGTGGGGGTTTGATCCGAAGAGATCGAGAGAGAGAAGGGTCAAGAACGCAAGAGTCCCGTACAAGTAGGTTCTCGCTGTTCTGAATGTTTTCGAGGTACTTATATGCTAATTGAAGCAAGTACTCGTCGATAGGTGTAATGGAGGCGCCTTCGTATAGGTGAGAGTTGGGGTAATGACGACCGTCAGGCCTTCTAGAATGATTGGTGCATCTTCTGAGGAGTTTCCTTTCGAAAACTCGAAGTCTTTCCATTTGGGCCGAAGATATGCAGGACCATATGGGAAAGGCGTACGATATTCCAGATCGGATTAGCTGCTTATAGCAGAGAAGCTTAACTTTGGTCTCAACTTTATTCCTCCACTTCAAGATGTTGTGCAGTTGCTTAGACCGACCGAGGCTCCTTTGGAGAATGTGGGTCACATGTTTGATGAAATTCATTTTTGGGGTATAAGTGACCCCAAGATATTTCATCTTGTCTTGTGGTCTAATCGTAGTATCTCCCACTTTTATTCGAATATTCTGTGAATATCGAGAAGCAGGTTGGGAGTGTTTACTACTCAGAATTATGGCTACTGCTTTGGATGGATTAAGTCGGATTTTCCATCGACTGTAATACTGATACAGTTCGTCCAAGTGACGGTTGAGTCGATTTGTTGCGAGGTTAGGGCCTTTGGTTGACGTGTACACCAGGACGTCATCCGCATAGCATATCTGGTTTACTCTCCCGTCCACAGGGCGGGGAATATCGGAGGTGTAAATATTGAATAAGATGGGGCCTAGAATGGAGCCCCGTGCTACGCCTGCAGCGGCGTGAAAAGTTCGGGAAAGCTTTCCATTCATTCTAACTTGGAAGGTTCTGTTGCGAACGAACTGGTAGATGATGCTACATAGCGTTCTACTGAGGCCAGTATTCAGTAGTTTAAAAGCGAGACCTTCGATCCAAGTCGTATCAAAAGCTTTTTCAATGTCTAGGCTTACCGCAACGGTGGGTTCCTTATTAAAGAGCCGCGCGCAGACGTGGTTTTGAAATAAATTGAGAGCCATAGTGGTGCTGTGCGCTCTTCGAAATCCGAATTGGAAATCAGGTATTAGGTGCCTGGCACTGACAAAGTTATTTAGCTTCTGGTATATGAATTTTTCATATATTTTGCTGATGCAAGTGAGAAGCGAGATAGGGCGAAAGCTTGAGGGGTGATACGTTGGGAAGGGTTTAGACTGAACAACTTGATTCTCTTGCTTACGCAATTTATACTGCTTCATACACAAAAATAGATAAGAGTGGAGTCATCCTGTAGCGTTCTACGAACGCACAATTCCGCGCAGGTAAAGTCGTACCTTCAAAGAACGTACTTACCTGAGAGCGTTGCACGCGCCCACAGACGCGTGCCCCAAAGTCCCACCATAGGGCCTGCAACTCGCAGCCAACGTTGAGACCGACACCAAAAAGCAAGGAACTGAACGTCCCCAAAGCTTTTTGGGTCAAGCTCAACAATTAGAATTCATCATGCCTGAAACAAAGGTATAAACACCCATGCGTCCTATTCCAAAAAATGCCATACATGCGGCCTGCGCCCAGGAACAGCTCATTGAACCGCCAATTCCGACATTCGATACAAAAGAATTACCAGCATCAAAGAATGAGCCGATCAACGGATGCACGTGCGGGTAATCTGATACAAAGACCACCCAAACCCATCGATACAATAATGTATGTTGGTCATCTGCTACCAGATTCCTGGGAAACGCAAATATCCCAACGAGATAATTCGAATAATGCATGAGGTTTGAAAACTACAAACGATCTATTCCGGTCCCTTCTGAATTTCACACCCTCAGAAGGATCTAATGGATTTCGGCGTGTTTACACCAAAGCAAATAAACCTACGGACTATACGTCCTAACAATCATCTCCGTTCTGCGCGCCAGATGTGCCGCGCAAACAGAAAACCGTGAGATTGAGATGCTATCACCACCACCGAGGGTGATCTCTTGTAGGCATCCAAATTACCCCTGGGAATTAATAACATGCTGCTAACAGAGATTCGGAAATTCTGTTAGCAGAGGTAAGGAGAAATGTTGTCTGCACAGATACAGATGGACAATCTGTATCGGGGTATTTTGTGGGGAGTTAGATTTGAATCGTCAACGAGACGATACAGAGAGATTTTGATCGTCGACCCGAGGAGTAGTACAGGGAGCCTTCTCCCTTCAAGGAAGTTAACGTGTGTTTGTACGTGATTCGTCTAATGGGAGTTAACGTGTGTATCGTCTGTGTGGTTCGCCGCGTTTTAATTATTGTTATTAAATATTGTTCGCTGCGTTTACGTTGTGTTGTTAAATATTGTGAGACACTTACGTCAAACCGAATCCGTTAAGTATAACAATTATTGATAAAAAATAAAAAAAGGATTTTTAAATCGACAAATAACCCTCAGTGTTTGTTTTTGACAATTGTTTTCGCTCCAGTGGTGCTCCGGTGTGGATAATACTTCGGACAGTGATTGGCGGAACACTTACAACAGGCCCGAAACACACCGCCGAAGTTACACAACATAAATCCGCCAAAATCCATTCCTGGTAAATTTCCATTAGTTATGATGGGTATGGCCTATTTCTTTGTTTAACGTAACTCGTAATATTCGTTATGGAAAGAATGTGACCTGGATTTCGGCACGGATTTAGTGGGGCTGTGGCGGTTCCGCCAGATCCCACGGCTCGCCTTCCTGAAAAAACCCCCATAACCACAACCCGGGTCTGCACCAGCTTTCGCTAATGCAATTCGCATTAGCATCTTAGATGCTTCACGCATCAAACAGACCCAATTATTATAACCCTAAAATCCCTATAAAGAAAACTTACCTTCATGCATCCCTTCGCATACAATTTTTAATAAGATTTCTTTGTTTTCTTATTTGGTATTCTGAACCAATTCGGTACCAGACAAATTCCTGTAAACAAAATAATTCGGATTGCAATCAATGTAACCGTCATGACAGGGACCATAAATATCGCGCCGTCTATTTTCCCAGCCGCGTCATATACCTTTACATACACATTGCCTGGCAACCTTTTTTTTTGTTTGTCTTACCAACAAACAACCCAAGCAGCTGCATATAATTAGCGCAATAGACGCTGAAACCAAATTCTCCAGCATTTCCTAATGCAAATATGAACCCGGTTTCTATTGCAGCCAGAGATGCCATAAACATCCAATTTGCTTTTAGCACCTTTTTCTCCCAACGTCGAAAATAGCGACGAGGCATCGTGTAAACAATGACCCGCATTACCAACGGCGCATTTGGTCGCCTTTTCTTTTGTCCTTGCCGCCTGCCTGTTTCGTTGTTCCACTGCACGTGTGAATAGCATTGATCTCAACGATCCCACACATACCACCATGACCTTTATTACAAGATCTGGTTTCCTATACCATCAAGAGAGACTTTACGTTTCCCTGGTGGTAGTTAAGAAACGATATCCTTATTGGAGAGGATATCGTTTGAGTCCAATTCCAACCACCGATTCGGTTGGTTCGCCTTCCGCACCCCGTGGCGTCCGGGGGTGCACATACCCTGAGTCGAACAAGTCTCTGCGCGAGTGCTAAAGTCTCCTTGTTAGTTAAGTCCAAGTCCTTAGTAACACACTAATTCTTTTTACATGTAAACTAAAATATCCGAGTTAAAAAAAAAACAAACAATTCCAGAGTGCTTGTACTCGACTAGTTGTACTCCGTGAATGTGTACCAAGATTGAAATAAACAAACATTTTGTTCATAAATTAAAATTAAATTAGAAACGGTGATCACCGGCAATAAAACCAGTTATATCGTATTAAACTACATACAGTGCGTTTCATTAACTTTCGCTTCGGTGCCAGCAGTGTGTTTCTTTTCTGTGCTGCTTATCCTAGTGGTCCATTTTCGTTTCTTCCGGGTGAACAGTTTTCCTAGTGCTTGGCGGAACATTTGTGGAACTTTTAGTAATTATGATGGAGGAGGAAGTTAATCAGCGCCGTACGCCGGTGCACCTTACTTCCTACCCCATAGGGCACCTATTACAATGGCATAACACCTGTAGTAGTTGCTTTCGCTCACCTATCGCTGGTCCCGATTGGCATCCTTTTCTTATACCGTATTGGTTTTCTGTGGGGCCATTCCAATGGAACAGGAATTTCACATCGATCATTCACACGCAGCCTAAGATGCAATTTATCGTCTGTGGCTTCTCACGTCTTTAACCAGAAACAACAATCCTTGCGCTTAGCGAGACTCAGATAATAACTGATACAGATATTTCTGATTTTACTATACCCAGTTATAACTTTGTGCTACGACTGTTCTTCCTACATTGGTATATCCACATACATACGAAGAAATATTGCATATCAGCTTCTACCACAATATCGGCTCTACTCCAATCCGGAATTTAATTTCTTGTGGCTAAAACTTCACATTCGTAGGCATATCTGTTATATCATTAACATTAGTTAATTATCACATTATTTGTGTTTTCAATAATACAAGTATTGAATAATAAAAAAGTAATTAAATGAACGTAATTAAGTTCCAGTTTTCAATAATAGATGTTTTGAACAATAAAAAACAAATTAAATGTACGTAATTAAGTTCCAGTTTTCAATAATAAATGTTTTGAACAATAAAGTGCGTTTTAGTTTCAATAATAAATGTAGTGAATAATAAAAAAGAAATTAAATGAACGTAATTAAGTTCCAGTTTTCAATAATAAATGTTTTGAACAATAAAGTGCGTTTTAGTTTCAATAATAAATGTAGTGAATAATAAAAAAGTAATTAAATGAACGTAATTAGGTTCCAGTTCTCAATAATAAATGTTTTGAACAATAAAGTGTGTTTTAGTTTCAATAATAAATGTAGTGAATAATAAAAAAGAAATTAAATGAACGTAATTAAGTTCCAGTTTTCAATAATAAATGTTTTGAACAATAAAGTGTGTTTTAGTTTCAATAATAAATGTAGTGAATAATAAAAAAGAAATTAAATGAACGTAATTAAGTTCCAGTTTTCAATAATAAATGTTTTGAACAATAAAGTGCGTTTTAGTTTCAATAATAAATGTAGTGAATAATAAAAAAGTAATTAAATGAACGTAATTAGGTTCCAGTTCTCAATAATAAATGTTTTGAACAATAAAGTGCGTTTTAGTTTCAATAATAAATGTAGTGAATAATAAAAAAGAAATTAAATGAACGTAATTAAGTTCCAGTTTTCAATAATAAATGTT
The DNA here is from genome assembly GCA_963931805.1 of Microdon myrmicae. Lineage (NCBI taxonomy): Eukaryota > Metazoa > Arthropoda > Insecta > Diptera > Syrphidae > Microdon > Microdon myrmicae. The sequence continues at coordinate 160,379,835 of OZ007498.1, read as the reverse complement.
TTGAACAATAAAGTGCGTTTTAGTTTCAATAATAAATGTAGTGAATAATAAAAAAGTAATTAAATGAACGTAATTAGGTTCCAGTTCTCAATAATAAATGTTTTGAACAATAAAGTGTGTTTTAGTTTCAATAATAAATGTAGTGAATAATAAAAAAGAAATTAAATGAACGTAATTAAGTTCCAGTTTTCAATAATAAATGTTTTGAACAATAAAGTGTGTTTTAGTTTCAATAATAAATGTAGTGAATAATAAAAAAGAAATTAAATGAACGTAATTAGGTTCCAGTTCTCAATAATAAATGTTTTGAACAATAAAGTGCGTTTTAGTTTCAATAATAAATGTAGTGAATAATAAAAAAGTAATTAAATGAACGTAGTTACGTTCCAGTTCTCAATAATAAATGTTTTGAACAATAAAGTGTGTTTTAGTTTCAATAATAAATGTAGTGAATAATAAAAAAGAAATTAAATGAACGTAATTAAGTTCCAGTTTTCAATAATAAATGTTTTGAACAATAAAGTGCGTTTTAGTTTCAATAATAAATGTAGTGAATAATAAAAAAGTAATTAAATGAACGTAATTAGGTTCCAGTTCTCAATAATAAATGTTTTGAACAATAAAGTGCGTTTTAGTTTCAATAATAAATGTAGTGAATAATAAAAAAGAAATTAAATGAACGTAATTAAGTTCCAGTTTTCAATAATAAATGTTTTGAACAATAAAGTGCGTTTTAGTTTCAATAATAAATGTAGTGAATAATAAAAAAGTAATTAAATGAACGTAATTAGGTTCCAGTTCTCAATAATAAATGTTTTGAACAATAAAGTGTGTTTTAGTTTCAATAATAAATGTAGTGAATAATAAAAAAGAAATTAAATGAACGTAATTAAGTTCCAGTTTTCAATAATAAATGTTTTGAACAATAAAGTGTGTTTTAGTTTCAATAATAAATGTAGTGAATAATAAAAAAGAAATTAAATGAACGTAATTAGGTTCCAGTTCTCAATAATAAATGTTTTGAACAATAAAGTGCGTTTTAGTTTCAATAATAAATGTAGTGAATAATAAAAAAGTAATTAAATGAACGTAGTTACGTTCCAGTTCTCAATAATAAATGTTTTGAACAATAAAGTGTGTTTTAGTTTCAATAATAAATGTAGTGAATAATAAAAAAGAAATTAAATGAACGTAATTAAGTTCCAGTTTTCAATAATAAATGTTTTGAACAATAAAGTGCGTTTTAGTTTCAATAATAAATGTAGTGAATAATAAAAAAGTAATTAAATGAACGTAATTAGGTTCCAGTTCTCAATAATAAATGTTTTGAACAATAAAGTGTGTTTTAGTTTCAATAATAAATGTAGTGAATAATAAAAAAGTAATTAAATGAACGTAATTAGGTTCCAGTTCTCAATAATAAATGTTTTGAACAATAAAGTGTGTTTTAGTTTCAATAATAAATGTAGTGAATAATAAAAAAGAAATTAAATGAACGTAATTAGGTTCCAGTTCTCAATAATAAATGTTTTGAACAATAAAGTGCGTTTTAGTTTCAATAATAAATGTAGTGAATAATAAAAAAGAAATTAAATGAACGTAATTAAGTTCCAGTTTTCAATAATAAATGTTTTGAACAATAAAGTGTGTTTTAGTTTCAATAATAAATGTAGTGAATAATAAAAAAGAAATTAAATGAACGTAATTAGGTTCCAGTTCTCAATAATAAATGTTTTGAACAATAAAGTGCGTTTTAGTTTCAATAATAAATGTAGTGAATAATAAAAAAGTAATTAAATGAACGTAGTTACGTTCCAGTTCTCAATAATAAATGTTTTGAACAATAAAGTGTGTTTTAGTTTCAATAATAAATGTAGTGAATAATAAAAAAGAAATTAAATGAACGTAATTAAGTTCCAGTTTTCAATAATAAATGTTTTGAACAATAAAGTGCGTTTTAGTTTCAATAATAAATGTAGTGAATAATAAAAAAGTAATTAAATGAACGTAATTAGGTTCCAGTTCTCAATAATAAATGTTTTGAACAATAAAGTGTGTTTTAGTTTCAATAATAAATGTAGTGAATAATAAAAAAGTAATTAAATGAACGTAATTAGGTTCCAGTTCTCAATAATAAATGTTTTGAACAATAAAGTGTGTTTTAGTTTCAATAATAAATGTAGTGAATAATAAAAAAGAAATTAAATGAACGTAATTAGGTTCCAGTTCTCAATAATAAATGTTTTGAACAATAAAGTGCGTTTTAGTTTCAATAATAAATGTAGTGAATAATAAAAAAGTAATTAAATGAACGTAATTAGGTTCCAGTTCTCAATAATAAATGTGTTGAACAATAAATTGTGTTTTAGTTTTTAATAACCAATTTTCAAAGGATATCTGAGCGGGAACTAGATTGGGGTGGGAAATTTATTTTACAATTTAACAATATAACCATTTCGGCACAAATAAAAATACAACATATCATACATTACTGCTTTCTTTACAGAAGCCCAAACTTGAATAGAAACCCACCCTTTAACGAATTTGATGCTCTACCTGATTCTATCGATAGGATGTTTAACCTGTATCCGCACACTGGAATCGTTATTGCGGTTGATTTCAATGTGCATAACTCTCAGTGGCTTGGCTTCTCCGGATACACACCTGAAGGTCAATATGTCCATGTAATGCTCTGAAAAGCCCTACCACCTTTTTCCCCCATTCCTACATTCAAATCCTAGCTATTTTACTCCAAAACCCAAAATCCTCTCAAAACCCGAATAAACCCAAACATAAACCAAAATTCGCAATAAACGAATCAAACATTCGTTTATCGCTTATTAGCTGTCTCCACGGCATAATTAAATCCAAAATCTTAAATTAAAATCAAATTCGCAATTGTTCTACATTTGCTCCACGGCATCATGAAAATTCAAAACCCAAAGATACGTTATCTCAATCTGGGAGAATTCCATCAAATAGAACAAACAAACCCGAATCCCTTTCTACACATCCACATCTGCGAAATAGTTTTGAAAGAATTCAATAAATTGAATTCTTATCTAAAGTAAACCACAAAACGGGAAGAAAACAAATTCCGTCTATTCGAGAATAAAGTTTTGAGAGGCATCTTTGGAGGTAAATATGATGAGGAGGCAGGACAATGGAGGAGACTCCATAACCACGAATTGGAAGAACTATATCGCAAACCTACAATAGTGAGAGTAATCAAGTCGCGAAGATTAAGATGGGCCGGACACGTGGCGCGAATGGGGAACGATAGGACCGTGCATAGAATTCTTGACGGTAGACCAACGGGAAAGAGACCGGTAGGACGGCCGCGACGGAGATGGGAGGACAATGTTAGGTTTGACCTTGAGGAGATCGGATCGAATGGTCAAGCGTGGAAGGAGAGTGCCCAGGACAGGGAAGGATGGCGAAGCCGAGTCGGTGAGGTCATGAACTTCCGGGTTCCTACAGGCCAATAAATAATAATCTAAAGTAAACACAACATCTCACTCAGGATACCCAAAAATCGAGATTGTTGTACGAAAATGTGTATTTTCGGGATACAATTCCCGATTTGTTTTCCTTTATAAAGGATGGTAAAGTAATATCGACAGGTCATTCAAGCAGTTGATTCGACTCAGCACATCCGTTCACATGAAATCTCGTCAATAGCGGTCATATCAGCATCCTCACTCCCGTCAGTATACATTACTTACAATATAGAAAACGGTCTGCAACAGGGAGCGGTGTTATCTCCGATCCTTTTTAATATTTACACTAGCGACCTGGTAAGGTCTCTTCATCAGACTATTGCGTATGCAGACGATCTTATAATATATAGAACAGCACCAAAAATTGAGATCATTAACGAATTATTACAAGGGGATTTCAATGATGTTCAGCGATACTGCGACAACTGGAAACTCAATATCAATATCCAGAAGTTTGAAACCATCCTCTTTAGAACACCACTGGCTGAAGCTACCAGAAACACCAGGAAAAACTGGGGAAAGCTAGCTATTATGGGACCATACCAACCAACACTGGAAACCAAAACTGTAGTCAAATACTTAGGCATCTGGTTGGATCATTATCTATATTTTAACAGACATGTGGAAATTGCCCTGTCCAGGGCAAGGAAAGCTTACGCTATGACAAGAAGACTGTTTCATAGCAGTCAACTTGACAGCAGAGTTAAAGTTATATGCTACATGGCTCTCATCAGACCGATGATCATATATGGATGTCCAGTGTGGTTTAATGTGGGACCTAGCTTAATGGAAAAGATTCGGATTTTTGAGAGGCAATGCCTCATGACGTGTCTTAACTTACATCGGACTCCTGAATCCGATCACAAAAAATATTATCCCAATGAAGCGTTGTACAGTGGGGCCAATATAAACAGAATGGATAACTTTATGATCAACCTGATCCGAGGGCATAATGCGGGATCAATGAGCTCACAGAGCGATTTGATTTTTGGTGCATATTACCCAAACAATATGTATTATGAGGGGGTACGTCGCAATGGCTTTATTCCACCAGAAGCATTCTTTAGTCTTGACATGAACGGCCTCATACAAAATGAATCCGCTATACCGTTGATTTATCACGTGCGTCGGCCGGGTATAGATAAACGAATATGTTATAATCGAGAGGTTGCGCACACTAATGAAGAGAGCCTGCAGTTCAGTACGGCAGTAGCACAGAAAGACCGATAAAGACACGAATAAGCAACACCAGAGATTTTGGTGGCTGAGTGGCAATTAAAATCTTTTTGCTTATAAAACTAAAGCAATAATAATAATAATGATTAAAAAAAACCGACAAACACCGGAAAGCTTACATAGGTTTAGCATTTCGAAAACTTAGTTTTAATGTTAGGTTTAGAATAGAGTTAAGTTATAAAAAAAAGCAAACATATATAGATAGTTTAGTATTTAAGTTAGATATAAGGTAAAAACAATAACAAAAACAAAGTTTTTTCTTTTCTTCATTTTCTTTGTATCCAATTAAGTTCCCTAAAAATCCATGTAAACAAAATAACCATAATATCGAAAGACAAATGTTCATGCTTTAAGCGTATGCATGTAACTTAGAGAGTCCGCAAGGGACCAGTAAGTTAAGAAATAAGATAACATAAGCCAGAGCTTAATCATTTTTGTCTAACAAGTAAGTAAATTATAATAATAGGAAGAAATAAAAAATGGTATATTAAAACAAAAAAAAAAAAAAAGCTCCCGTCAGTATCCATCCAGGATCAATATTAAGTATATAGACTTAAAAATATTACTAAAAACATAGAAGCTATTGTCTGATAATCAACACAAGGAGGAGCTGGAAAAATAAAGACACCCAAAAAGGAAAACTGACTTTTATTTCTAACCCCCCAAAGAATCTAGGAAAAATCCCAGCGAAGTCGTCGGCTTGCGGAACCCAGGACTAGGATATCCCAGGTAACAAAGAAAAAACTGACATCAGGACGTTGCTCTTCCGTCTGGGTCAGAGGAAGCACGGCAACGACCCCTTGCTGAAGTGCGTTGTTTCAAGAGCGGTCTATTAAAGAGATCACCCATCCTTTTTCAAGGATGAGGAGACGCGCTTGCTGAAACAGAAACCCACAACAGCAGAAAATCCAGATCTTTGCTGATTCAAATAATTTAACTCAACTCGTCAATGAACCCACACGGGTTCCAGATAAGAAGGTCGTTCCGTCAACTTACTGGACCTGTTTCTCACCACCCAGCCGAACAAAACACAATCAAAGTTTCTTCGCCCTTGGACACTTTAGACGTGCTCTAATCAACAGCAATGTTAACGAAAAAATTCCCAAAAGAACAGTATGGTTTTACGAGAAAGCCAACTGGAAAGGTCTGAATGACTTTTTTGTTAGGTTAAATTGGTCGTTATTTTTCCTCAATAACAATGTTGAATCTATGGCGGACACATTGATAGACATAATTCTACTTGACATGCAAACCTTTATTCCAGACAGGGTAACGAGTATCAAACCCAAGAGAAATGGTTCGATTCCGAGTGCAGAGAAGACGTTAAGGCTAAAGAGTTGAGCTTCCGGTTGTATAAATCAAACAATATTGAATAAAACCGGAGAAAATTCAGGAGACCTAGAAATGCGATGCGCATATTCAACGCGCCAAGTTCTTGCATGACCACAGAGTGAGACCATAAACATTACACTCTCATTTTCATTTCATTTTTAAAACATTTTTTATTTTTCTTTTTATATTCTTAATTTCTAAATTAAAGGCTAGACAAAAAATGCTTAAATTCTAGCTTAATTATCCTATATAATAACTTACTGGTCCTTCGCAGACGCCCTAAGCTAAACATTATTTAACCATTATATAATTTGCATTTCGGCGACAGAATTTTGTGGCAGTACTTATAATAATTTGAAACACAAAGAAAAATTTGAAAAACTTTGTCTTTTTTTTTTTTTCTTAAAATTTAACTTACTTAACTTACCTACTTTTTTTTTTTTTTTTTTTTTTTTTTTTAATGTAAAAGCACTTAACCTAACTTAACTTAAATCTTATACTACCCTAATTCTAGAAAAGCTAATTCTATGTAAGCTAGCTGATGATAGTGTGATTCTATACCGACTTTGGTATCCAGGTCTTTATATGCCATTCAACCACCAAAACTGTTGACGCTGTCTAATACTATCGTCCCGGTCTCTGTGGGAGATAGCCCTACTGAAGCGCAGGAGCTCTTCTTCGGTGCGCGTTACTTCCCGGTCGTAGCACAATCGCCCGTCTACAGATGATCTACTTACATGATAGATCAGCGGAATTCCGGATCTATCCTGTATTAGCCCTTTCATGTCCAAGTCAAGCAACGCCTCTGGAGGAATAAAGCCGTTGCGACGCACGCTCTCATAGTACAGAGTGTTTGGATGATAGGCTCCGAAAATTAGGTCATTGGACGAGCTTATTGCTCTCGCAATATGTCCTCTGATTAATTTAATCATAAAGTTATCTACCCTATTTATGTACGCTTCATTATATAAAGTCTCATTTGAGTAATACTTTTTATAGTCCGATTCCGGTGTCCGATATAATCTGAGACAACTTCTGAGACACTTTCTTTCGAACACCCGAATCTTTTCCATCAAATTTGGACCTATGTTGAACCATACTGGGCAACCATATATGAGCATTGGCCTGATTAGCGTCATGTAGCATATGACTTTTACCCTGCTGTCAAGTTGGCTACTGTGAAATAGCCTCCTTGTCATAGCAAAAGTTTTCCTCGCTTTGAGCAAAGCACCTAAACATTACACTCTCCCACAGGTAGTATGGACTTCTGGGTATTCGTGAAAAACCTCGAAATCTCGATCTCCTCGCCCATTCCTTCGTTAATAGTCGATGACAGACCAGTCACCGCTGCAAATATGTTTGTGCGCAAGGATGAACTTAGAAACATACTTAGCTCAATAAAAAATAAGAAATCATCTGGAATAGATAGCATTCCAAATGTGGTTCTAAGGCATTTGCCTCGCGAAGCAGTGAACATATACACTACTTTGTTTAACAACGCTCTAAACAATGCACACTATCCAACCCATTGGAAGACTGCAGTAGTCCACCCTATCCCCAAAAAGGGTAAGGAGAAGAGCAATCCAGCTAATCTGCGCTCGATCAGCCTGCTTCCCAACATCAGCAAGGTATTCGAAAAAATTATAAACAAAGCACTGAAAGGTTGGTGTGATGAAAACGATATCATCCCCAACAACCAGTTTGGCTTTCGAGCGCGACATGATACAGTTCATGCAGCGACGAAACTTGTTTCCGATATACAGTGGAACAAGGCAAAGCGACAATGTACAGGCGCCTGCTTGGTTGACTTTGAAAAGGCTTTCGACACCGTATGGTTAGAAGGACTTGTCTATAAGTTAACAAACCTGGGTATGCCGCAATATCTGCTATACATTATTTATGATATGATAATGGAGAAACATTTTGTGGTGAAATGCGGGGACATACTCTCGAACAAGACCTTCCAAATTAAAAATGGCTTACAGCAGGGAGCTGTGAATTCTCCCATTCTATTTAATATTTACACTAGTGATCTAGTGAGTTATCTCGAAAACGCCATTGCGTACGCCGATGACATAGTGGTGTACAGAACTGGAAGAAAAATAGACGTCATCAATAGCCACCTTCAAGATGACTTCAACAAAATAAAACAATTTTGCGACGACTGGAAATTAAAGATTAATTTCCAGAAGACCGGGACTATCCTTTTCAGAACGCCCCTATCCAGGGCCTCGAGGGATACAAAATACAACTGGAAACACTTTTCTATTGTAGGTAACAATAACCTTCCACTGCAAGTGAAAACTGTAGTTAGATACCTTGGTATCTGGCTAGACCAGTATTTATATTTTGACAAGCACGTAGCAGCGTCCCTCTCCGCAGCTAAAAGCGCATATTCTATGACAAGAAGTCTATTCCGGAGTAGTCTTCTTGACCCCAGAGTCAAAATAATTTCGTACTCGGCATTCATCCGACCAGTTTTGATTTATGGCTGTCCAGTATGGTATAATATATCTCCACTTTATATGGAGAAGTTTCGTGTGTTCGAACGGCAGTGTTTGCGTTCCTGCCTCGGACTTTATAGAACACCAGAGTGGCAATACAAAAAATTCTATCCCAACAAAATCCTGTATAACAAATCAGGGTTAAATAGGATAGACAATTTCATAATTAAAATTATTCGTGGTCACACAGCAAGGGCAATGTGCAGTGACAATAATCTTATCTCGGGAGCATTCTATCCCAATGATATGTATCTGGATAATACCCTCCAGAATGGATTTATTCCCCCAGAAGCGTTTCCTTTCTTGGATCAAAAAGGCCTTATCCAAGACGTGCATGGAGTCCCGATTATTTACCACGCTTTCCGTGGTGCCAGGGACAAACGAATTCTCCATGATAGTGATATTTCCAATGCCCCAGACCGCATGCGTTTTAGCACGGCGATCAGTGAAAGAGATAAATCAGCCAGAGATCGAACATCTCCTAAATGGTGGTGGCTTCTCAACGAGGAGAGGACTTCACTTCCTCAGATATAGTATGCCTCTCAAGAGCAACGCTCGTCTTCCTCTTGTCCCCCCTCTCCCTGTTCACCTTTCCCAATTACTTTTGTGTAGCTATTTTATTTTATTTTTTATTTCTTATTTTATGTTTTATTCGTTTTGTTTTGAAGTTTTTGTTTGTTATAATAATTTAAAAAAAAAAAAAAAAAAAAAAAAAATGTAATAATAATATATACATATAGATGTAAACGAGGAGTCTCTAATATATGACTTATTTCATATATATATATATATATATATATATATATATATATATATATATATATATATATATATATATATATATATATATATATATAAGAAACAAAAACAAAAAAGATGTACGCCGAAAGGCATATATAAAAATCAAGTTGTAATGTGTAATTTAGAGAGCTCGCATAGAGCCAGTAAGTTAATTTAAGGACTGTGATTGTAGAAAAGGGTTTAACATTTACCCCTAATATTATACATGTAAAAAGAATTAGGAAAATAAATGTGGTTTAAAAACTAAAAAAAAAAAAAAAAACCAGTCACCGCTGCAATAGAGAAGACGAATCTACTTGCTGCACATGATACGGGGGCAGTTTGATAAGTCAGTGACTTTTTAAATAAAAAATATTTTTTTTGGTAAATAAACATTTTATTTATCAACATAGACTCCTTTTAGATCAATGCATTTAGTGCCGCGTTTTTCCATTTTTTTTATTCCTTCCAAATAATAGATTTTCCCAAGGCCCCCAAAATAGGGGTTAATTTCTGTGATGATCTCTTCATGCGACCCAAACCTCTTACCGCCTACCCATTTCTTCGGGTTTGGAAACAGGAAACTGTTGGCAAGGGCTAAATCTGGAGAATATTCTGGATGGGGTTCGTTTATGGATTTTTGCCCTGGCGAAGTTCATGGATTGCCATGGCGAAGACACACGTGTGCATCCGTGCATTGTCCTTATAGAACAGCAGTTTTCCACTACCTGAAAAGTCGTTGAATGAACTACAGCGATCGTCGCTCGTCAACAGAAAAATAAAATAAATAATAAAGAGTATTGTTCGTCTACACGTGTGTGTGTGTGTCCTCCTCCCAGAGGAAATAACAGTAAAGTGCGGGTGTTGTATACACGTTAATCACAAAAGAAAAGAAAAAAAGACAGGTGTGAGTGTATTAGACTGTCCACGTGTTTAATAAACAAATAACAAATATTTAATACCAAAACAAGTGATCAATTATTTGGAAGAACAAACTAGCTTCACAGAGGTGCTAAGGAGAAGGCAGATTCCACAGCCGAATCCGCACGCTAAACGTCGTAAATCTCACAAAATCAATGACATAGACACTATGAGCGACAATAGTGACAACGAAGATATTCAGTATTCAGGAGCTGGAAACCTATTCAAAGAATTGGCTGTCAACGAAACAATAGCAAACACCTGCAATCAGGCCAAGGTCCTCGATAAACTCTTTGGCGAAATTGACATACTAAACAAGAACTGGAAAAGCAAATGAAAAATGTTCTTGAATTGAAAACGAAGTTGGGCCAGAACGAGCAGCAACAGAAAAAAGAACAACAGCTACCATCCAAGGTCAATAAAACAGGACAAGTAAAAGAACTTAAATAGCAGGTACCAAATCAACAGCAAGAAACACACCAACGGCAGCTATATGGGGACAAAGGATCACATAAAATTTGGTGAATTAACATGTAAAACTTTTAAAACGAAGAGAATTAATAATGTAAAAAGTAATATAATGGGCGATGATTTAGAAGGTTATTACAAAACGAAATCTGCATTGGTGCATCAACGTCGCACTAGCTGAGATATAGACAGATTGACTCTCTGAATCAGGATCTGGATAATGTCCTGCAATGGGGAAAAGCCCATCTTGTCGACTTCAATGCAGCGAAGACACAATGTACAACATTCACAAAGAAAAGTGGTTCATCGGTTCCAGAGATGATGATGAATGGCCAGGCTCTCGAATCCGGGGAAAGCTTGAAATTGCTCCGCATCACGGTGTGTGGGAATGTATCGTGGCAATGCTCGACAGGTCAGCCTCAGGAAAACTGAGCTATCTTTTTAGAACCAAGAAATATTTTACTCCGGCCCAACATCTTCTCCTGTATAAATCCCAAATTAGGCCCGCGCTCGAATATGGCTCTCAGGTTTAGAGCTCTGCTCCTAAACATACCCTCGACCTACTTGAGAGCATACAGAGACGAGCGATCTGTCTGATCGGTGACTCGGTGCTGACGTTGGGACTACAGCCGCTATCACATCGAAGGCGCGTAGCCGACTTCTGTGTGTTTTGCAGATATTATCACGGGTACTGTTCTTATGAGGTTCGTGGTATTGTTCCATGCAATTCGGCTTATATGCGCTCCACAAGACAATCCGCCGGATCCCACCCGTTTGTGGTTCATCTCCGCGTACGGCGCTGATTCACTTTCTCCTCATCATACACGAAGGCTCTTTAAATATTCACCGACCACCAAATGTTAAGGCGCGGAGCGGACACAACACATGTCACACACAGATGGAAAATAAACACACTGTTCATCCGAAAGAAAAGGATGAATACGCCCAGGAACTGCAGCACAGGAGAAGAGTCAAATGAAACTCCCTGATTACCGGTTTATGTTAAAAAGGTTTCTTTATTTAATATTGTTGGTCGTTGCACTTACGGGTTAAAATTAATTTGAACAAAAGAACTCTTATGAGTATCGTTAATGTTATTATTGGTCAGCCATCCAAGTTAAATGACGCTGCCATTAAGGAAAATACACAGCATGTAAACGCGGAAACAACAAACTCGAACGACAACGACTGAATTCGCAAACACACTCTCTGGGGTTATACGCTCCTCCGCAGCTTGCGGAGTGCGGGAGAAAAACCTACCGTCGCGAGCGGTGGTTGGGATGAGACTCAGCGATATTAAGTCGCTGTCAAAAGAATTTTTGGATGCATTTACTTTACTTGTAGTGATAACCGGATCTCATTAGAGGAGATCGTCATAGCACACATGTATGGGTGTACGTCGGTTCTTTTTAAGGATCAAAACCATTAGAACGAAGGTGGAACACAAAGAACAGGCATATTGGGCATCCAAGAGATGTGTGTAAACAAATCGAATCTCGTCGGATGCTAATGGGTTTGCTTATGCATCGTTCGGTAATGAGGGTCAGCTAAATAAAATAGCAGCCGCTCATTAAATGAAAAAAATGCACGAACGAAAAAAATGCACGATGAACGATATGAATTGTTTATGGTATCGCAGGAAACCTATGTAGGAACAGCGTTCTTCTGTTTGCACATGGTGCGAGTTAGAGAATTTTATTGCTGGGTGAAAATGGTCGCCGGCCAATGTGTACGTAAAGAAATTTATCGTACACATGGCGAAGTTGGAAAATAGACGGCGCAATGTTTATGGTCCCTGTCATGACGGTTACATTGTATGCAAACCGAATCATTTTGTTTACAGGCGTAGCGATCCTAAATCACTACTCCCATCCAAATCCCCAATATCACCAATAATCCCACCCAAATCCCCAATACCTCCCATAATCCAAATCCAAATTCTATATTGAATCATATGAGCGATAAATTAAACCAAAATTTAATTTGTCGCACATTGATTCAATTTCCCATTAACTTACATCCAAATTCCATATTGAATCATATGAGCGACGAATTAAACCAAAAGTTAATTCGTCGCACATTGATTCAATTTCCAAAATCCAGACATCATGAAATGCTTAATTCAAAACGCATTTCATGATTTCCCTTCCAGGAACTTATCCAAATAAACCCTTAGTCAATTCCCAGAACACAATTCCAATTGAAGCACACAAAATCTTGTGTGTGCTTCTTGGAATTCTTACATTAAAAACGTTGACAAATCTCAACGACAAAAAGCATGAAAGGGCAGTAATTTTCAGTTTCATGATGAGTCAAGGTTCCAAACAGCGAACCGCTGGTCATACAGTAAATCAGTCGGGATTCAGAGGGCCGAAGTTGGGCTCAAATATTTTAAAGGCAAATAAAATAAAATAAAGTAATACTTTAAACTCCGAGAACCCATTGTTTTTTATTGCCTCGTTCGCCGAAAAAATCAAACTCGAAAAACAATCTATTTGGAAGGAACATGCGTTAGGAGATCGACTCATCGGGGAGGCTCCCAGTAAAGAGGCCGGGCACCTCCATTACGCCGCCCTCACATCTCCAGCTGGAGCAGATGTCCACCCTAGAAGGACGGAGGTAAGAAAACAATATTAAATAAAAATACAACCTACACACAGGAATTTGTCTGGTACCGAAGGTGCCGAATTGGTTTGGAATTCCGGATAATCAAAGAAAGAAATCTTACGGAAAATTGTATGCGAAGAGATTTACGATTATAGCTTTGATCTAATTATTGCGTGCAGCATTTTCAGGTGCTTAATGCGATTGCATTAGCAAAAACGTATGCGCGACTTGGGATGAGGTTATGGGGGTTTTAGGTAAGTGTACCGTGGGGTTTGGCGGCACCGCCACAGTATTGTTCCACGCAATTCGGTTTATATGCGCTCCACAAACAATCCGACGGTTCGCACCAGAACTCCTTCCGTTACAGAGCGGAGAAGCTATGGAACTTCCATCCCATGCGAGTGTTCTCGCAACGTTATAACCTGTAGCTATTCAAGAGGAACTTCAGCAATTATTTGGTGGCATCTCGAGGTGTCGTGTCGGCGCTAAAGGTTCGCCTCTTCCAAGAGAAGTGTAAAAAAAAAAAAAAAAAAAAGAATTACTCAAGCGAAAAGCGAGTACTACAGTTACCACTTTTAAATCGGAGAAAACTGTCTCCATGCTCCGCAAAGAAGTTGATCCTTCTGTTACTCCCAAAAAGGTGCTCGAAGAACTAAAAAGCTTCGAAAACGATAGCCTGAAATTTACAGATGTGAAACCATTTTCTACAGCAAATTCTAGAAATCGCAACCGTAAGTTGCCTTTCTTCATTGTGTCGCTAAGCCCCAATAATAAAATTGACGGAGTTAGTTATATTAAATACATTAGTCACCAAACAATAAGTTGGGAGAAAATGAAGAAGTCCGACCGCGTATTACAATGGATGGGCTGTCAACGCTTTGGTCATGTGGCATCGAATTGCAATATGCATTTCAGATGCGTCAAATGCCTAAATAAGCATATTACGGGGAATGTCCATTGGGCAGAGAACAGCTCCGGGATAGAAATAAACTATCCTGGGTCTTCTGTAACAACACAGGTCACCCTGCTAACTTTAGAGGTTGCCCTAAGTACCAACAACTAAAATCAAAGTTGGAAGCCAGAAAGAAGCAAGTTGAAGAAGAGAAAAGGATGAAAATTCGCTCTTACACAACTTCGTGGCACCAAGTGTGGCATACGCCCAAATAGCAGGTGGAGTAAAAATGTACCAATCTTAGAACAATCACGCAATATCATTAAAACGCCTGCTCCAGAGGCAAAAACTGCTATAACAGCAATATTACTGTTCATACAAGGACAGTTTGCTGCGTTTGATAAAAATATCGAAATGTTCGAAAAAAAACTGACGGAACAGGTGGCTCGAACGGACATTATCTATTCGACCATGTTTCCAGACTAACCCACACTCTAATCATAACGTTCACTACGACTGAATTAACCCTAAAAATTATTGCTGTGAATGTTAATTCACTAATCCGCATGGAAGGAAGGGATAATCTCAGCAATCTGCTGGAAGCTGAACGCCCAGATGTGCTTTTGGCTTGCGAAACTAAGCTAAATCAAAGGCACAAATTGGGCTACCCAAATGATAAAGTAATTAGACGAGATCGTCCAAATTCCACTTAGGGGGGCGGAGTCGCTGTCTTAGTTAAAAATGGTCTACAACACAAAGTCATCTACAGTAGAGATGTATACAAGTTCCAGGTACTAGAAGCCTGCGTTATAGATATTCCTTTGAAAAGTCCAAAGCATCTATATGTGATCAGTTTATCAATGAACTTGATACCCTTTTTCGAAGTCTCAAGTTAGACTCGGAAAATAATTATTTCTTTATGGCGGGATATCTCAATACCAAGCACAGTGCTTGGAGTAACCTTATCAGAAACACAAGATGCAATGTGTTGTTCGACTGGTGGCAAACAGACGCTATTGAACATAAACTAGAATTGTACGCTACAAGTACTCCGTAATATCCAAGAGGAAATTCCTTCTTGGATTTACTATTTCGTCCAGCAATACAATTATTAGATACCGATCTAACTATTCGAAATTGTCTTCGTACAATCGAGTACGATAGCGATCATTATGGACGCGGTGGTGTAATACATGTCCCAAACGAACATTCATTACTTGAGCAGTATAAACAGGAAATTTCGGAAAAGCACACCGGTCGCGCTTTGAATTACGCTCCAATGGTATAGATCCACCAACTGACAGAAATCTTCATAATGACGAAATTGATCATTATCTTTCGAGGATGAACAACATTGTTACTAATACAATGAATCGTTCTATCCCAAAAGTGTCTCACTCCGAGAGCCATACAAACCGATACAGAAACGCAACGATCGACGAGCTGTAAAGGCAAAAGAGTATTCTGCTCTCTAAGTTAAAACTGCTCTGCAGATAGTTAAGCGATCCAAATAGCCGGGAAATAAAAACAATTAAGTCACTAGTTAATAATCTTCAAAAACTGATCCGTGACAACTATAGATCAGTAATTAATGAAGACTGGAACAAGAGAACTCAAGCCATTAAAGCTGGTGGACCGAATATGTTCCCTCAAATAAATAAAGTCTTTCGAAGGAAAGATTATAATGACATTCCATGTCTGTGAGTTCCGCGGACTCCCGAGAATTGTCAAAATCTGCTGAACACAGGACTTACCTCGGAACACATCAACTCTAATTTAGTTAATAATAGTCGAGGATCCGCAAAAAAAGGCGAACTCAATTGGCGCTTGTTTCGAAGCAGTGTATAGATTGAACAGATCGAGTCATTTTAACCTAGACCTGGAAATTAGGGCTCTCCAAAAACACATTTCGCTACGCTATGAACTTAACAATTGGCGTCTCTTAAGTGGAAGTTTCACTATCTTTAGTGAAAATAATAGAGCGGATTCTCCGCTTAGAGATCTAAACACTAGCATATTTGTACACAAGGATGAACTGACGGACATTCTTAGATCGATTAAGAACAAAAAATCTTCTGGAATAGATAGTATTCCAAACATTGTTCTAAAGCATTTACCTCTTGAAGTAGTGAAGGTTTACACTATTTTGTTCAATAACGCTCTAAATAATGCATATTATCCAATCCAATGGAAATCTGCAGTAGTCCATCCCATCCCCAAAAAGGGCAAGGACAGGAGCAATCCAGCCAATCTTCGCTCGATTAGTTTGCTTCCGAGCATCAGCAAGGTATTCGAGAAAATTATAAACAAAGCATTGACTAACTGGTGTGAGGAAAATGTTATTATTCCAAACAATCAGTTTGGTTTCCGTTCGCGACATGACACAGTTCATGCTGCGACAAAACTTGTTTCCGACATACAATGGAACAAGGCGAAGCGACAATGCACAGGGGCCTGTTTGGTTGACTTTGAAAAGGCTTTCGACACCGTATGGTTAGAAAGGCTGGTGTATAAGTTATCAAATATTGGTATGCCCGAATATTTATTATACATTATCTACGATATGATAATGGGTAAACAATTTGTAGTGAAACGTGGAAATATAATCTCTAACAAGACTTTCCACATCAAAAACGGTCTACAACAGGGAGCAGTGAATTCTCCCATTTTATTTAACATTTACACTAGTGATCTAGTGGGTTCTTTCAACCATGCAATTGCGTATGACGACGACATTGTGGTGTGAAAGTGAAAACTGTAGTCAGATACCTTGGAATCTGGCTTGATCAGTATCTTTACTTTGATAAGCATATAGCAGCTGCTCTTACAGCAGCTAAAAACGCATATGCACTGACACGAAGACTCCTCCGTAGTAGTCTGCTGGACCCCAAGGTGAAGATAATTTCATACTCAGCATTCATCCGACCAATATTGGTGTATGGCTGCCCGGTATGGTATTGTGGGGTTAATAAGTAGTGGTGCTGATCAAGGGCACAGATTCACTTAATCCACAACGTATAATGTCGACGAAATCCAAAAACAAAAGAAAACGCACTGAATTAATTTTAATGTTCCTTTATTAGTTCTGAAGACTTAATTGTAATTTACACTGTGCGCTTGTTATTACGGTGTGGTTACGAATTCTATGAAACAACGTTACATCCTTATTTGGCAATCATTATTTAAGCAATTCATATCTATAAAATATTAAATTCACTCCGACACGATAACTAGCGTGTGTACGCTTAAGCAGTTTAATCTGACTCTATATTTTTAAAATTTAGAAAACCGGATGGCGGAGACTCGACTTATCGCTTCAAAGGATGAAATTTGACTCTACGATGGAATCCACATCCGTCAGATTCAACGGTAGTGGATCACATCGATGTAGGAGGAGCGAGTAGGCTCAACTTGGCGACGGCCAATGGGCGATCACAAAAGAATCGAATGGGAGGATTGCCTATGTGTCCGTATAGTACAAGTACGATGCCCCTTAGCCTGCATATCGGCAATGAAGAAACCGCACCTGCATAATCATGGACGGGCATAATGAACTGCAGGAATTGTGTGTATGTAATGCCGTTGTAGGCAATACATTCTTCGGTGACGATAGGTCGACCGACGATTGGGGTTTATTTGTTTTAGCCGTATGGCTCTGGTGCTCTTGAAAGGGAGAAATTTTGTTGGCATTAAGTCAACAGAAATCTTGCCGACGGTGGCCAAGGGTCACGTTGGATGTTATCTTTTTTTTAGGTTTGGTTAATATGCTGGTGCATGGATATGGTGGTGAGGAATTTGACCTGCAGATGTGCGGCTAACGTCTCACCAAGGGGAAGCATGGACCAGCGGAAAGTAAACAAACTAAACGCAGTGAGGTATTATGTGTTTGCTTTGTTTGCTGTGGGTCATCATACGGCATGGCATGGGTAAGATTGTCTAAACAATGATCATTTCCATGCCCAAATTCCATGATCGGTTGATAACCGATGAAAGGAAATTGTCGCAAGTGTTGCGAACCTCGGGATTGGAGCAATATTTAATTATGAACGGTAGTAAGAATATCGGCTGCAGCTGTGTCAACAATTACGCTGGCCAGTGAGTGTTTATCGATTATAATTGCTGGCAAGCTGAGCCGATAGGGGGTATGGTTCATATATTATGAATCAGAAAAATTCAATGGAATGCATGCCATCAGTGAGGTTTAGCTTTCAGGTGAAAGCTACTGAAAGACAGCTTACGCTGCCCGAATGCAGGTAAGTATAGTGGTTTGTGGAGTGAGGGAAAAGCAGGTTGATTTAAGGAAATGGATGGTTCTTTGGGAATGCTTTAAAGAACCGCCACAGTATAATATATCCCCATTTAACATGGAGAAGTTTCGGGTGTTCGAGAGGCAGTGTTTGCGTTCCAGCCTCCGTATGTATAGAACCCCAGAGTCTCAGTATAAGAAATACTATCCGAATAAAGTCCTGTATGGCAAATCATGACTAAAGAGAATAGATAACTTCATTATCAAGATTATTCGTGGTCACACAACAAGGGCAATGTGCAGTGAAAATGATCTCATTTCGGGAGCATTCTATCCCAATGATATGTATCTGGAGAATGCCCTCCAGAATGGGTTCATTCCCCCAGAAGCGTTCCCTTTCTTGGATAAAAAAGGACTTGTGGTAGTCCTGGGGTCGGTGCGTCGACATGGGCGCTGGTTCTACCCCCAGTCCACGATTCGGTTCGATGGAGAAAACTGGTCGTCGGTAAGTGGAGATTAAAAGCCCGAACAAGCTAAATGCACAACACGGTTTCCTCGCCAATGCTTATCGAAGAAATAAAACACGTTGTGGATCTTGTTGGTTGATGTTATTTTAACCTTTTAATGTCTATCTTTAATGTTGCACTTTAGAGATGATGATTACAAAAACACTCAATGGTAGTAGGTGAATTCTTGAATTAGACACACAACTGTATAACTTGAATTCAAATACAAAGGTTCTTAAGTTAAATACACAACGAAGTTACAATATGATTTTGGATAACATTGACAAGTTCTTGAGTTTAGATACACGACTGCATAATATTGAATTAGCTAGAAAGGTTCTTAAATTAATCACACTATGAATTTAAAATATAACTTCGATAAATATTGACAAGCACTTGAATTTAGATGCACAACTGTATAATATTGAATTGCAATTGATTGGTTCTTGAATTAAACGCACAACTGATTTAAAATACGACTCCGAAAGGAAGGTGCGTGTACCGTAAAGGTTACGATGAGACTCCTCGTAGAAATCGTCCTCAACTTCCCTTGTAGTATCAGATACCTCTGGCGTACCAGGGAAATTCCAATACACATCTGGTCAATTAGAGGGACGGAAATTTAGACTGGCAGAAAAGGCAGTCATAAATCATGAGAATGGTTTTCCCATGATGGTGATAAAATATCGGCAAAAACCCCAGGCTGCCTGAGAGCATGAATCTTTTTGACTACATTGTTTATGTAGGAAATTGCCGCCTGGACGAAAACGTTTTCTTTTGTCTACATCGGATAGACAGAAGTGTTTCGTGTAGCATAAGGGAACAATGCTGGCGGCGGTAATTAGGTCTTCTGTGATGTAACACAGAAGATCGCTCGCCATAGCAACTAGAAAAAAAAGGCTAATTGATCTTTGTGTTATCCCGCTCATTATGTCCTATTGCAGGGCTATTAGAAATCTGGCTTGCAGATGTGCAAGCCAGCAAATAGCCCGGCATGTATTTTTGGACGCTAATGGGCATGGAGACTGGTGGATGTGTAATCTTTTATTCTGCTCAAGGTAACATTCCATCGGGTGTGTGGTATTTTTGAAGGACATACAGTCGGTTGCAGGTAGTCAACGGTGGCTACTATGCATATCGTCGATAGAACGATCGGTCGATGGGTCTGTAGCTACGAGCTAAGTATACAATGCCGAATGTGGAGAAAAAGCTCCTCGGCTATGATGTAATATTTATGACGGTTATCCAAGGGGATAACCGAATTGTTTTCAGCCATTTTAGGACAGTGGTGAATACTATGGCAAGGTTGTGTGATCTTGCCAGTGATTCGACTTAAGGGTAGATATGGGGTTTAAAGGATTTTTATGGGGTTAAAAATGATGCGAGGTTCTTCGGGCCCTGAAGAGCCCCACAGACTTATCCAAGACGCTTTCCGTGGTGCCAGGTATAAACGAATTCTCCACGATAACGATATCTCTAATTTTCCAGATCGCCTGCGTTTTAGTATCGTGATCGATGAAAGAGATAAATCAAATAAAGAACGATCCCATCCCAACTGTTGGTGGATCAGTGATGAAGAAAGGACTACACGTCCCCAAACATAGTATGCCTCTCAGGCGCACCGCTTTCCTACCCCTATCCCCAATTCCCAATTTTTGTTTTTTTTTTTGTTTTTAATTTAATTTTAATTTTTTATTTTTTTATTTTTATTTGTATTCCTTGTTTATATTTGTCCGTTTTGTTTCAATTTTTTTATTTTTTATTTTGCTTATCAATTCCCTATATGTGTAATTAATGTAATTTAAAAAAAAAATATGAGTAATACATGATGTAGAAAAAAATAGAATAAATCTTAAAAAGAAAACATCATTTATTGTGACATGTTATAAAAACAGTTATTGTACGCCGAAAGGCATAAGAAAAATGATAATGTATAATTTAGAGTACTTGCGAAGAGCCAGTAAGTTAATGTAAGAATGATATTTGTAAAATAGAAGTTAACATTTAGTCTTAAGTATAATATGGAATTGACTTGTTAAATAAATGTGGATATAAAACAAAAAAAAAACAACAAAAAAACGGAAAAAAGGGGTAATCTGAACATACAGATGTGCTTTTGGCTAGCGACAGTAATCTAAATAAAAGGCATAAATTGGGTTAGCCAAATTATCAAGTAATAAGATAAGATCGTTCAAATTCCAGTCAGCGAGGCGATGTCGCTGTCTTAGTTAAAAATGGTCTACAACACAACTTCGTTTACAGCAGAGATGTATACAAGTTCCAGGTGGTAGAGCCTGCATTATAGATATTTCTTTGAAAAGTCAAAGGCATCTATATGTATTTGGTGAGAGCAGAAGCCTCACAAGCGATATATAAAAAGGATATAAACGTAACAACTAATTTAAAAAGTAAGGTATAATAAATTTATTGGATTTGCCCAGATACAGATAATCCAACGATACCCGCTGAGTGAACGCAGCGGTAATAACATACATACGTCATCTGATATATATTCAGTGCCAAGTTAAATAAATTCAAATCAAATAAATTACCCAACTCAGAGACCAGTGCAAAAATAAATGATCAAGAGTTTTAAGAATAAAAAACATAATAACTCTATCAAGAGACCATCCCAAGAAAACGACTCAGAACCAGAAGATGACTACAATCGCAGAATTATCAGCTCAAATCGCTCACCTAATATATAACCAACAATTATTGGAAACAGACAACACGAATATTCGAGAATTAGTGACGACCCAACAAAATAAAATATTGGTGGTACAATGATCTCCACGAATGACAGAATTAAAACCTGTCTCATTAACACGAAGTAATTTTATTAGGTTGTACCACATGAAATATCCGGTTTTCCCTCAGTCGGAAATAAGAAGTTCTCGATTGAATATCTGTGCCAGAACGTTAAATTTTTTTTTTTTATAAAGTAAAGTGGTACGTGTGCTTGACGTGTGAAAATTTTAGGGTTCGATACAAGTACAGTTTTTTTTCTAGGAATTATTTACCATGCTGTTGGCAGTTCAAATTCGAACCCCCATCATATACGACGTTGGTTTGGAAAGTTCCGTTCGGGAGATTTCAGCCTCGAAAACAAACCACGTGGGAAGCCAGAAACGTTAGTTGACGACGATGTTTTAAGAGCAACGGTGGATGCGGACCCAACGAAAACAAAGCGTGGAACATGCCCATTGACAATAAGTCGACACCTTTCTCTCATAGGAAAGGTAAAGAAACTCGATAAATGGGTACCTCATGATCTGAATGAGTCCGCCTGAAAATCGGCGCCTGAAAATCTGCGCATCCCTTAGATTAAGAAACCAAACTTAACCGTTTTTGCACCGGATAGTCACCTGTGATGAAAAGTGGATTCTGTATGATAACCGTAAAAGACCTGGGCAGTGGTTGGGAGCAGATGAAAAACCAAAACACACACCCAAGCCCGATCTTCACCCAAAAAATGTTATGGTGACAATTTGGTGAACTTCGAAAGGAACGATCCACTTTTCATATCTTCAACGAGGAGAAACGATAAACGCTATCAAATATTGTGAGGAAATCGACATATTGTCTGCCAAATTGGTTGAAAAGCAACCAGAGTTGGTCAATAGGCACGACCCCATCCTTATGCATGACAATGCTAGACCCCATACCCCACAAGTAACGGTGCAAAAACGGTTGCAGTTGGAATTTGAAATTCTTCCGCATCCACCGTACTCTCCTGACATTTCCCCAACGGACTACCATCTTTTCCACAATCTAGATTCATTTTGTCAGAACCAAAAATACACTCCGAGAAGGGGAAATGCGGTGGGTTAAAAAGTATTTTTCTCATACTTTTCACCTGACTCTGGGTTTTTTAATCCCCAGCGAATACCCGTGTCTGGCGCAGGTCAAAGGACGCCGCGATGGCCTGGGATAATATCGCCGTGGGAAAAAGACTAAAGGAATTCGCGATAACCCTAGCCGTTTTTCTATGTAGCAACAGCGGCGCTTACCCACGCTTTGATGTTGCTAACCAGGCATGAGATTTTTGATTTCCTATAGGAAATCTCATGTGGTATATCAATTAAATGTTGCCTTTTCAGTGAATATTGTTATGAAACATTTAAGCGAGCGAGATTGAAGGGGAATTTGGATGATGCGATGCAGTAAATGCATGAACGATGTTTTTGCTTTCAGGCAATATGGATATGATGCCTTTGGGGTCGGAATTGTGTTGTACTTGCGGGTTAAATTGTGATTAGCAAAGGGAGCTGGGGTTGGAATTGTGGGTGGTTCTTAGTGTAAGTTAAAAGAACCCGCACACTCCGCTCCATCCCCAAAAACGGTAAGGACAGAACCCCGCTAATCTTCGCTCGATGAGCTTACTTTCAAACATCAGAAAGGTATTCGAGAAAATTATAAATAAAGCGTTGATAAAGTAGTGTGATGAAAATTATATTATTCGGAACAGCCAGTTCCATGTCAGATCGCAATAGGATACAGCTCACGCTGCGATAAAACTTGTTTCCGGCATACAGTGGAACAAGGCAAAGCGACAATGCACAGGGGCCTGCTTGTTTGACTTTGAAAAGAACTTCCCCAACATATGATTAGAAGGACTTGTATATAAGTTATCAAATCTAGGTATGCCCGAATATTTGTTATACATTATCTACGATATGATAATGGGTAAACAATTTGTAGTGAAATGTGGATTTATAATCTCTAACAAGACCTTTCACATCAGAAACGGCTTACACCAAGGAGCTGTGAATTCTCCCATTTTAATTAGCATTTGCATAGTGATTTAGTGGGTCCTCTCAACCATGCAATTGCATACGCCGACGACAATGTGGTGCATAGATCTGGAGAAAAAATAGATGTCATCAACAGACCTGGGCAAGATGTCTTCAATAGAATCAAACGTTTTTGTTAAATTAAGTAATAATCGTCCGTAATTACCACAACCTCTCTCGTAAAAAGAATTTTCATTCACACTTCTTCCTAATAGAGTCTCTTTTAACCATAACTCCACCCTCCTCAACACCCAATCCGCACTTTTCCTGCTCATTCCATCCCACCCCCAGCCACAATAACCTCAAACAAATATCCTAATTTCATAAGAACCCATTCTATTAACCCATCACACCAATCATTTTTCAAGTCCTTTTACTCCTCCAGCTCTATCCAACAAAGAGAGGCGCTGATGTGGCGCACTATTTGAAACCCCAAGACTCGTGGGATCAAAAATGAAGAATCAATATACCAAAAACAATCCCACGAAAAACCCGGTAGGCGTAGGTGTGATGAGCCGACACTACTGTGGCGTTCGGGCCGAACCCCATCGAATAATCCCCCACCCCAATACCACTACACCAGAAAAATAAGAATGTACCAAAAGCCACAGACGGGGTACACAGGTGTAACCAAAGGGAAAGGGATTCCATAGGAACCGGTCAACAGGCGACCAAATGTTCACAATAAGGCAACTGCTGGAAAAGAAGTGGGAATACGGAAAGACGGTTCACCAACTGTTCGTTGACTTCAAAAAAGCCTACGACTCAGTCGTAAGGCAAAGACTGTACCATATTGTAGTTGAGCTGGGAATCCCGAGAAAATATGCCGGCCTCATTCAAATTTGCATGAACGAAAACAAAGGGCGATTTAGAATAGAAAACCACCTC
The DNA here is from genome assembly GCA_963931805.1 of Microdon myrmicae. Taxonomy (NCBI): domain Eukaryota; kingdom Metazoa; phylum Arthropoda; class Insecta; order Diptera; family Syrphidae; genus Microdon; species Microdon myrmicae. The sequence goes on along the minus strand of OZ007498.1, from coordinate 160,355,159 downwards.
TCGGAATCATTTGAAATCCGGGACGGACTAAAACAGGGAGATGGCCTATCACCGTGTCTTTTTAACCTTGTCCTCGAGTATGTCATCAGAAAGGTAGAAGACGCCAACATGGCCGGATCATCCCTGAACGGGGTCCTACAAGTGCTCGCATATGCGGATTACTTCGCCGTTCTGGGCGATCATCTAGAAACTGTAAGTAAACAGTGAAATCATCATGCAAGCGGCAGAAGAGGTGTGCCTAGAAATAAATGAAGACAAAACAAAATACGTGATTACGGCGCGAGCAGGCGGAACTCAGGGAACACATATAAACGTCAGAGGCAAGATATTTGAAAAACTTAAAGAATTGAAATATCTGGGAACAATACTGACGGCCAGTAACGAAATGTCGAAGGAAATGAACAAAAGACTACACTCCGGCAACGCTAGTTGGCACGCAGTCAGTAAACTGCTGAATTCCAAACTGCTATCACGTAATATGAAGCTCCGTGTCTATAGAACCATAATCATGCAGATTGTTCTATACGGATGTGAAACATGGGCTCTCACAAAACGGGAAGAAATCAAATTCCGCGTATTCGGGAATGAAGTTTTAAGGGGTATCTTTGGCGCTAAATATGACGAGAAGGCAGGACAATGGAGGAAACTTCACAACCACGAATTGGAAGAGCTATACCGCAAACCTACAATAGTGAGAGTAATCAAGTCGCGAAGATTAAAATGGGCTGGACACGCGGCATGGATGGGCAACGATAGGACCGTGCATACAATTCTTGACGGTAAACCAACGGGAAAGAAACCGGTAGGACGACTGCGACGGAGATGGGAGGACAATGTTAGGTTTGACCTTGAGGAGATCATATCAGATGGTCAAGCGTGGAAGGAGAGTGCACAGGACAGGGAACGATGGTGGAGTCGATTAGGTGAGGTCATGAACTTCCGGGTTCCTACAGGCTAATAAATAATAATAATAAATTCACTGACGTTTCGACATTGACAGATCCTGAAAAGAAGTTAGAGGTGCGTTCTTGTTACAACACAATATTGTTATCTTCCTTTTGAGAAACCTTTTACGTGAATGGACTGTTTTAGATTTGAACTTCGTACAAAGGATTTGGCAATTCTGTGGGGGTACGGGTAGTTTGATGGCAACGTATGGCAGGGATTCACTATACTCCTCGAATTGCGCCGCCGGAGATTGTTCGCAGAAAGTTGTTCCGAAAGTAGTAGGTCCGCCACGCACTGTGCACTTGTAGAAAAGGGAAATAAAACACACGACTTCCTGTTCAAATGTTCCTTTTTTTATTCCTCCTGTTTAAATGTTGTTCAAATGTTCTCTTCTACTTCTTTGTATAAATTTTGTTTAAGCGTTCTTTTATTTTCAAGTTTCGCTACTTATTTTTTACTATCGACTTTTACACTATAAAAGGAAATCTCCGTACAACAATGACACTACACAAACGTAAAAGAGGGCAATCGCTACATAAACGCAGCGGACAATTCCCCTTTTTATAACTCTGGTGTTTGGTTACAATAAATATTCCTTTGCCAATGACGCGACCGATCTGCGTTTTGATCAGGTTTTGCAAGATGACCCGGTGGACAATAGCGGGCGGAAAAACGCTACTTTCCGAAAGAATGCGAATTTTCCAGTTTGGAGTTCTCACAAGAGATGTACTCTCCCGACTCTGACAACCTGACTACCTCGAGTTGATTCCTGGAGCGGTTGAAATTCGACTCTCGTCGCGTAGGCTGCTAAAACTCGACTTAAGTTGGGAGTCGCGCAGCAGACTCGCGCGGTGCGGCTCGACCTTACTTTACACACGGGGGCGCGGCAGTTATCAAGGGACCCTCGACGTGCGCGTGTTGGGAGTTGAATCTAATAATGGAAAGAATCTATTCATCGTATCGTGGCGGTTGAGTCATAGCTGACATAAACTCACTGCCACTTACTAGGAACTTGAACAGAGTTGCTATGCCTGTGTAGGGAATTTAGTTCCGGAGAATCATCGCCGTATAAGCTGAGTTGGGTTCGTTGGTTGTGTGTACCGGGAAATTGGTTTCGGTGGCATAGCCAAGTATGGTCAATGGTCTTGATCGTTGCGATCGTTTCGTGGAAAATTTGTTGCCACTTGGTTGCAAGCAAGAAGTACCGGGGTTCGATTCCCCGTCGGGAAGCCCCTGGCGCAAGACTAATGACCTTGCCCAGAAAAAATAAATCATTATGGAAAATTTAACAAGCCTCAGGACTTGCTAAATAAGGCCAAGACCGGTTCCCGGTTGTAGTGCCGATGATGATGATGATGATGAATTTTCGGTGAAATTAAGATTGCTTGGTCGCAAGGAAGGGATATAACTTAAGTAAAGAATTGACCGGAGCGGTTTTGGGAAAAATTATATGTGGGGTGATGTAATTGAGGGAGATGATTTAGAATGTATTCTATTGAATTGTATTCTGTTGTAAGTTTTGGGAAATGCCTTTCATTGCAGATTGGGAGATGGATTCTTGCAAGTTCGGAATAGATGCGCTTGCAGGTTTTGCATGGGGAGTTGGATTAAGGTGGCGCGCTGTTAACGGTCGAAGTTGGTTGGAATTGTGGGTTGGTTCTCGATGTGGTGTAGAGAACCCCCACAATTCTTTTATAGAAGAATTCTGGTGTTATTGCAAGAGGGGTGTACATCGTTTATAGTGAAGCGGCGATAGTGAAGAGAATGTGATATACAGGGTGGCGCAAAGTTCATCATCCAATTTTTTTGTTTTGAATTATTTTTTACTAAATATTAAAAACATGATTTTGAGTAATGAAAATCTTTATTTGGACCTTTACAATTTTTTCGACTTCTCAAATGTCAAATATAATGTATCGTTCACGAATGTCGAATATGATTGACGTACGACGCCATTTGCTAAAATTATAACCTCTTCCGATAGGGTATTTAATTTTGCGACACCCTTCAGAACCAACGCTTTGATGGTTAGAATCACTAAGAGATAGAAGCAAAGCCTCAACACATCAGACCACTACCGCATGCATGAAATAGATTGTTATTCTCACGTACACTCAACTGATATGGAATTGCGGTAATGCGTACCTCTGTGTAAGAGAATTGAACTATCTTGAATTGAATGAACTGCACTTCCCGCAATGGACGTTTTTTCAATAACTCGATGCAGTGTTTAGTTATGGAAGTTAAAAATAAGAAAATTCGGCATGTTTTACAATTTTGCTTTGATAAAGATAAAGTTGCGTACAGTGTTTATGGACATGATACTGTCACAACTAATTATGAACGTTTTAGGTTTCGTCGATTCTGGGAAGTACCAGGTGTACCGGTATGAAGTGAGCGTTTTTAAAATATAAAATACTAATCTTAAATGGGAAAGTAAAAAACATTTTATTCGAAGTATTGGCCATTGCTTTCTACACATTTCGACCACCTTTCTGGCAATTTGAGGATACCACGGCAATAAAGCCGGTCTTCTTTTGAGGCAAACCATTCGGAGACCCAATTTTCGACTTATTCGTAGGAACTGAAATGCTGCTCAGCCAATGCGTGTCCCATCGATGAAAATAAATGGTAGTCGGAAGGAGCCGAGTCTAGTGAATACGGCGGGTGGGGTAACACTTCCCAGCCGAGAGCTTTTATTGTTTCTTTGACGGGTTTTGCTGTATGACTCGGAGCATTACCATGCAACAAAATTACCTTTCCGTGTCTTAAGGCCCATTCTGGTCTTTTTTCGATCAATACATGTTTCAAATTGATCATTTGCTGTCGGCAGCGTTGCCCACCAACAGTTTCGCCAGGTTTTAAAAGTTCATGATACACCACCCCATTCTGGTCCCACCAAACACAGAGCATTGTCTTTTTTCCGAACCGATCAGGCTTTGCAGTCCATGTTGACACTTCTCCTGGATGTACCCATGATTTTTTGCGTTTAGGATTTTTAAAATAAATCCATTTTTCATCACCAGTCACAATTCGATGCAATACTGACTTCCTTTCGTGTCGTAGAAGCAGCGTTTCACATGTGGTGTTTCGCTTTTCCTTCTACCTGTCATTCAATTCATGTGGCACCCAGTTTCCACACTTTTGCATCTTTCCCATAGCTTCTAAACGGTCAGAAATTGTTTGTTGTGCAACATTTAACATTTGTGCCATTTGTTTTTGACTTAAAGTGTCATCTTGATCCAATATTGCTTGCAATTCGGCGTCTTCGAATTTTTTTGGTGGTCTTCCACGTTCTTCATTTCGCACATCAAAATCATTATCTCTGAACCGCTTAAACCATCTTTTGCATGTTGCTTCCGATAGAGCATGATCACCATAAGCCTCGACAAACATTCGATACGACGCTGCAACACTTTTCTTCAAATGAAAACAAAAATAATAATTTTTTTTTTTTTTTTTTTTTTTTTTTTATTAGACTTCTCTCGGGAGAGGCGAACCTATAGCGTCGAGTGGGCGCCCCGAGATGCCATCAAATAACTGTTGCATTCTTTTTGAACAGTTGCAGGTTGTAACGCTCCGGGAACACTCGCGTGGGAAGGGAGTTCCACAGCTTCCCCGCTCTGTAACGGAACGAGTTCTGATACAGGGATGTTCGCGCTGTCGTGAGATGAACCACAAACGGGTGCGATCCGTCGGATTGTCTTGTGGAGCGCATATAAACCGAATTGCGTGGAACAATGCCAAGAATCTCCGAAGAACAGCACCCGTGATAATATCTGTAAAAAAGACAGAGGTCGGCCACGCGCCTTCGATGTGATAGCGACTGTAGTCCCGACGTCAGCGCCGAGTCCCCGATCATGCGGATCGCTCGTCTTTGTACGCTCTCAAGTAGGTCGAGGGTATGTTTAGGAGCCGAGCTCCAAACATGAGAGCAATATTCGAGCGCGGGTCTAATTTGAGATTTATATAGGAGAAGAAGTTGGGCCGGAGTAAAGTATTTCTTGGCTCTCAAAAGATAAATCAGTTTTCCTGAAGCTGATCTGGCGATACCCGATACGTGTTTATGCCATGATACATTCCCACAGACCGTGACGCCGAGCAATTTCAAACTTTCCCCCGCCTCGAGTGCCCGGCCACTCATCATCAGCTGTGGAACCGATGATCCAGTTTTCTTTGTGAACGTTGTATACTGGGTCTTCGTTGCGTTGAAGTCGACAAGATTGGCCTTTCCCCACTGGAGGACTTTATCTAGATCCTGGTTCAGAGAGTCAATCTGTCTACATCTCAGCTGGTGCGACGTTGATGCACCAATCGGCCGATCACTCGAAAAGGAGGAAACAAGCGTACTATCATCTGCAAAACTGAACACTTTGTTATCCGTTGTCTCCAACAAATCATTTATGTGAAGCAAGAACAAGGTTGGAGCCAAAATAGAACCTTGGGGCATCCCCGAATTAACAGGATACAGATCCGAACACTCGCCGTCCACAACAACCCGGATCGATCGATTCTCGAGGAAGCTCCTCGTCCAGTCGCAAAGCTGTTGGGAAAGTCCATATGAACGAAGTTTGCTCAGCAATGCCCTGTGCCAGACGCGGTCAAAAGCCTTGGAGATATCTAATGCGACCGCCCTTGACTCACCATGCCGTTCAATCGCAGATGTCCATATATCGGTTATAAGTGTCAAAAGGTCTCCTGTGGACCGCCTGCCACGGAATCCGTATTGACGATCATTCAGAAGACCGTTGCACTCTAAATACTTAACCAACTCTGTATTGATGACTTTTTCCATTACCTTAGATAAAATAGACAGTAATGCTATCGGACGGTAATTTTGTGGGAGGCACTTTTTTCCCGTCTTTGGGATTGGCTGAACTCGAGCGATTTTCCAGCAGGCGGGAAAGGTCCTCCGTGCATAAGATAAGCGGAAGAGTCTGCCAAGAACCGGCGATAGTTCTGGAGCACAGTTCTTAAGGACTATTGCTGGTATTCCGTCCGGGCCGGTTGCCTTCCTACAATCCAGTTCACGTAGAATGCGTTGAATAGTGCGAGGACGAAATCTCACATCCCGCATGGAAGACTGTACCGGCGAGATCACAGGTGGCTCCAAAAGGCCGGGATCGAGGTTTGAATTCGCGGAAAATAAATTCGCGAACACATTAGCTTTATCCTTTGGATTCGTGACTAACGTCCCGCTGTCTGTCACCAACGGGGGGAAAGAGGAGGAAGCGAAGTTACCGCTGACAGCTTTCGCCATTGACCAGAAGGAGCGCGATCCAGTTGGGCACCGAAGGAGCTTATTGATCACCCTGTCGTTGTGAGTCTTCTTCGCGGTATCAATCGCCTGGTTGCACGCGTTTCTGATTCTTACAAAATTCGTTCTGTTAACATCGGTGGGATTGGAGCGCCATTGCTTAAAAGCTCTATTTTTTGCCGCTGTAATCAGCTCGCATTTTTTTTCAAACCACGGTTTATCAGACGAACTTCGTTTGATGGAATGTGGAATATACATCTCCATCCCCAGAAGAATAATCTCTGATACCGACTCCGCGCAAGCGTTAACATCGGAGTTTCCGAAGCACACCTCCGACCATGGAAAGGATGCGAAGAAATCTCGCATATCGTCCCAGTTAGCAGCCCCATACTTCCATACATGGCGAAGCTGCCTAGGCCGGTTATTCGCTTGGTATGCAAGTGCTTGCGCGACAGATACCAAGCAGTGATCTTAGTTTCCCAGTGGCGCAAAAACCTCTACGATATAAATACTCGGTTCGGATGTCAAAAACAGATCCAGGGTGTTCGCATAATCGCCTCGGGCATCCGGTACTCGCGTTGGCTCCCCCACGAGTTGAGCCAAGTTGTGGCTTACAGCAAAAATCTCCGCCAGCCTCCCAGCCTCGTCGGTTCTGTTAGAATGTAACAACCAGTCGGAATTGTGCACATTAAAATCGCCATGGACAATAATTTCAGAAGCTGGGTGGTTGATCTGTATCCAGTCGACGGTATATGAACGATGTTCGAAAAATGTCGCCGGTCGATCGTCATTCGTCATTGCTTTCCGCAAAACATCATTTTCTGGTACAAAATTCGACATTTTTAACAGGATTAATAAAATTGATGTTATTTGTACAATAACTTGATGCATACTAAATGTGTTTGACAGATGTCATAGCAACCAAATAAAAAAAATGTATGGGCTCGTTCACAACAAACGTTCCCTATCGATACATTTGTATCTTGACGATCACTTCACACGCGTACACCGTATACCCCTCAATAGAGCCATGAAAATGGTCGCAACTGTTAGTGGTCATGATGTTTGGATTTAGAATAGAAATCACATAAACTGAAAATTAAAAGAAAAAATTCTCATTCCTATTGCCCATCACCAAAAACCAAATTCATTCATTTAATTCCAACAAAATATACGGAGACTGTTTAGTCTATACAGAACTATATGAGTAAACATGTCAGAGAAATAACACCCTAAAGCCCGTATATTGCAAGTGTCCACTCGAAACCGTTTTATCATTGGCATATGGCTGGACCTAATAGACCAATACCGCCTTACAATGAACGGAAGTTGTGGGGAGGAAGTATTGTGCCAGACACGGACACTAGGTTCACTTCCATCCCCATCGTCTATTGTTCACGCGGACACTGCTCACAACGCAAGGAGGAATAAAACGATGGTTGACCTTTGCAACCGAGCGGACACAACACAGAAACAAAACACTCCGGTTTGATCAACAATAATTCTTTATTTGTTACGTTTTAGTCTCTAAATGTAAATCACTTTGTTTCAGTCATTAGTACATATGTTAGTGTTTTTTTATACTTCACTTAAACTTATTATTAATATTGAATTGATTTTTATAGATTTTATTTTACTACACACACGACTCCTGATATTTTCGCGTCCTGGGCGTGCGATGAGGAGCGGGAGTGGTAACGGCCGTGGCGGTCGGCGGGTGGAATTAGACTCAGAGATACAACCCTCGTTTGGGGTGGTAGATATCCTCTCCGCTAAGGATATGTATTTACTTACCCAGAGGAACGTAAAGTCTCTCTTGGTGGAATAGAAAACCAGATCTCGTAATGAAGGTCATGGTGGTATGTGTGTGATCGTTCAGATCTGTGTTGTTTACTCATGCGCGAAGGCAATGAAAAAACAAAGCAGGCAGGTGGCAAGGACAAAGGAATCGGGGCGATCATTGTCTATGAAGTGCATCGCATCTAAATAAATAGACGACGATACATCGAAGAAATGTGTTAAAAGCAAAGATGGGACCAGGGCATCATAAAAGTCTTAGATGAGTGATGCCCCTGAGTAAATAGACGAATAGCCATTCGAAAGAGGTGCTAATGTATTACAATACTTTATACAATGAGAATTGTATATCGTATCTTGGGTCGGTGGCCAAAACGAATCCCTTGCTTGCATTTGTATATGCAGGGAAATTCGTTTGTGGCAAAGAACAGGGATATGCTGTATAGAACAGAATTATTAAGAGGAATTTTGAATTCGAATAAATGAATGCAGGTAAGAATTCTCTTCCAGGAGCTTTTAGGTAAATACATTTTGTGAATTTTGTTGTGTGAAGCATTTACAGGTGCTTAATGCGATTGCATTTGCAGAAAGTTGATACAGACTGGGTTGTGGGGATGGGGGTTCTTCAGGTAAGTAACAGTGGGGTTTGGCGGAGCCGCCACAAAGTCAACGTTAACTTTACATCCTACCTCCAAGTTTTGTAAAGACAGGAGTATGGCTGGGGAATGAAATCTTAGCATTATTGGCCCATTCCCTAAAGTGCTTCTCATAAAAATACCTTTTGGCTGTGATATATGTATATATATATGTATATATATATATATATATATATATATATATATATATATATATGTATATATATATATATATATATATTATATATATATATATATATATATATATATATATCTGGCGCAAGGCTGATAACCTTGCCCGGAAAAACAAATTATTATGGAAAATATAACAAGCCTTCGACTTGTTAAATAAGGCCAAGACCGGATCCCGGTTGTAGTGCCGATAATGATATATATATATACATATATATATATATATATATATATATATATATATATATATACATATATACATATATATACATATTTATATATATATATATATATACATATATACATATATATATATATATATATATATATATATATATATATATATGTATATATATATATATATGTATCATCATCATCATCGGCACTACAACCGAGAACCGGTCTTGGCCTTATTTAGCAAGTCCTGAGGCCTGTTAAATTTTCCATAATGATTTGTTTTTTCCGGGCAAGGTCATTAGTCTATATATATATATATACATATATATATATATATATATACATATATATATGTATATATATATATATATATATATATATATATATATATAGATGCCTTACTCCAAATCCAATCGGCTATAACTGCTATAACTGCATGTCTCATCAATACGTTTTCATGCTCGAAATGTCTGCAACAGATTAAATATTCATTGTACAGCAATATCTTCTAATTCAACAAGTTCAATTTAATGTTCACCTGCATTTGGTTCATTTTAAGGTCACTTGTGATAACTCTGATAGAAATGATCGATACTAATATATATTTTTACATCCCCGGCGAAGTTGTTCGATTGCGCATTTACTATAGAAAACGGTGTATATAACTTAGAATCAATTACACAAGAATATTCAGTGTCAGAAAAAGACTAAAACTAGGCAATGGCGCCGTCAAGGGAAATCTTCACATCATGCTCAATACAATTTTGAGTATCAACTCGCCACTCTACACAGTGAATCCTGTCCTAAATTTTTCCAAAACAATCTGGAAAAAAGTCAATAACGATATTGCTGCCAGTTTTTCAAATTATTCTTTACCGCGATCTTCAAACCTATTCCCCACTGAAATTGACCAGGCAGCTGTAAAAATAGAGCAAATACTGGGAAATACTCTCTTCAGCCATACCCCTACGACTGTCCCTCATAACCACTTAGGAAAACCATTACCCAACCTCCTCACAAAATTATTGCGCATAAAAAAACAACTCCGACGTTAATTGCATATTAGCTACTCACCCTTTATTAAAGAATAGATACAGCTTTTGACCACCCTGATAAATGGACAACTTAAAAATTTCACCGATCAGACCTACACGTCTACTCTAAACAGTATCAAACCAAACCGTGACCTATTTAAAAATATAAATCGACTAACTGGTCGTAAATTCAAGCCTCGAATAGACTATCTCATCCAACCAACTAACAGTAACATCGCCCAATCGGACACTGATATAGCAAACCGTCTCGCTGAACACTTCTGTAAAACTCATAAACAAAACGATTCCCTCCCAGTCACTAATTTCCACGACACCGTGAATGAATTCATCTCACGCACACTGGAGCCATCCTTCCCGCCATTCATTACTGAATTCAACGAAACCAATAAAGCGTCACATCGCATGGGAACCGACACATTCCTAAGCTTCACAGAATTATCTGAATTGATTACTTCGCGTAACAATAAAAAATCTACAGGCTTGGATAGAATCCCTAACCTTCTATTTAAAAGACCACCCGGAGAACTTACTCCCCATTCTCGTTCTTCTCAACCACATAATAAACGCTTCACATTTCCCAAAATGTTGGAAAACAGCGGTGATAGTCCCTATTAGTAAATCCGGTTCTTCCAACAACCCGGCTAACTTCTGTCCCATATCACAGCTAAATTCGCTTAGTAAGGTTTTAGAATGTAAGATATACAAAAATCTTCTCTCATTTGCTAGAGACAACTCCCTTATCCCGAATTCTCAATTTTCCTTTCGTCTACAACACTCAACTTGTCATGCTGTGCTAAAACTGACACATGATGTGACAATGAATCTCCAAAACCAATCCCCAACAATATGCGTCTCTCTCGACATAGCAAAAGCATTCGTTTGCGTTTGGATTGCAGGACTGCTATACAAGCTACATTCAATGTTCGGATTAAACACCCACACCATAAAACTTCTTGCTTCCTACCTTTCTGATAGAAAGTTCATGGTGAAAATAAATTCAACTCTTTCGACACCATACAGTATAACCGCGGGTGTTCCTCAAGGTTCCATTCTCGGACCATTATTATACCTCCTTTATACTTCAGACACCCCGCAGCCACTGGCACCTAATACAGTAATGCTGAACTATGCCGATGACACTTTAATTTATTCAAGCAACAAGTTTGTCAAGGAGGCAGAAACTGTATTAACAGCTATCTGACGAATCTCTCAGCATATTTTACTAAGTGGAAAATCCGACTCAACCCAGCCAAAACTCAAGTCATTGTGTTTAAAGGCAGAAATGCGAATTGTACTAACAACACCATACGCTGCCATAACAAAATCAGAATCAAGTTAAATAACAATATAATTAAACCCTCCAAAACCTTAAAGTACCTGGGAATAACCTTCACCAACAATCTGTCCTTCTCCGCCCACACCAAAAACTCGATTCGCAAAGCCGCAATTCAACTTAATCTCTGCAGAAAAGTGATGTACAAGCCGGATGGTCTCTCTCCCAAAGTTAAATCACTTATCTGCAAACATATAATTAGACCCACTCTCACATATGCATGCCCGATATGGTACCATATCACACCCGCCCAAATGGAGAAGCTACGCATTTTCGAAAGGAAATGCTTCAGATTTATCACTGGCCTCAACCGAGATCCCAACTCCCACAAATATTACAACAATAGTTCGCTCTACTATGCCGCTAATATTGAACGTATAGATCGACGCTTCCTCGAGCTGTCCATCAAATTTATCGAAAATCTTCCCAATAATCCCAACCCGATAATAAATGCGCTCACATCGACTCCGTCAGATAACCGAACTGCCCTCCCAAACTGTCTCCACATCAGAACGTTCTTCACCTCTTGCAGGTTGGTTAATAACTCTAATGAGATTGTATACCACAATACAGAGCTTTCACCTCACCAATTTAAATATAGTAATATTCAACCCTTCTCCAATATTTTGCGTTTCAACGAACAAACGGAAAGTAGTTCCCCAACCCACATCCCGTACTGACAATATCCTCGCTAACCCATAACCTACCTATTGATCACTATGCTTCCCCCTTCCACACCACACTAACTTATTTCAATAATAGTTAGGTAACTAGACTAAGTTAAGATAAGTTAAGTTAAGTTAAGTAAATTAGCATAGGTTTAGTAAATAACTATATCCTGGTTTTCTGACCTTTGCCAGGAAGCTCTACCCACTACAATCTTAATTCATAATCAATATATAACTCCTATCATATTGTTTGAAAAATGTACTAGTAAGTATATGTAAACAATTATAGCTAAAGTATCATAAGTTATCTGTACTGGTTATTGTAAAAATTATTGATGGTCAATAAATACAGAAATGTAAAAACAAAAAAAAAAAAAGAGTATCGACTCGCTTCAACTAAAATTCAGAGCAACATCGGGGAGAGTGTCAGCTCTTCCCAAGCGCGGATGAGTCCTCAATAATTCTTGATGTATAAAAGCAAGGACATTTGCCCAAAAATCAGGCTAACTAGAGAAAACTGTTTCTTTTGTGCGCGCGTTTAGGTAAAAAAAAAATAATTGAATACCACATAAGCAAGTAACTTATTTTACGTACGCAGCTCATCTAATATTGTAAAATAATAATTTATAATACGTCAGACGGATTTATCTCCTTCTGTTCTAATGTTTTTCTACCAACAAACAACTTGCGGTCAGTGAGGTAAAAATAAATGATGAAACATAAAACCTGACTGACTAGTTATTTTTAATAACCATAGGTATGCAGGTAAGGTAATAAGAGAATTTTGAACACAACATTCCTCTTAATCGTGATGAATACTGTATTATTAGTTAAGGCTTAGATTTGTAGATGTGCCATAATATAGGTAAAAAATCATCTATCAATATTTAATATGTCTAATAAAATAAAATTAACAAAATTGTATGTATACGCCACTCCAGTGATATAATAAAAATAATCAACAAAAACTCGTTTCAATCAAAGCCAAACGTTTGTATATACAATTTGAAATTACAAACATCAACTACCGACGTTATCGTCATAAACTGAATGTGCTTTTAGTCTTTTTAACAAATAGTGCTTAACTTTCCGGTCTTTAATTTTGGCGAATTTCAGCAGAAAAAAGCTTGGATACCCTTGAGGTTATTATACTGTTTGCTGATAAATTAGTCGATTAGCGTTCGATGAAATCCGTGAATAAAGTTGAACTAACAAGAACACGTATCATTAATTTTTATTTTTCCCCTTAGCACTTTGGCTTTCTTTTTCCTCTCCCAAAAACTCGCACACAAAATTCGAGCACCTTGCAGAGGTGACACTGTACAAGATTAATGCGTTGGGTTCTGAGGCATTGTTCCTTTTTTAAACCAACCCCCACACAGAGGAAGAGGTGGAGGATAAGAAACGGAAAGACGAATGTACATTGGTTGATTCATGTAGAATCTTCCGGTTATTGAAACTAACCTCCCCTATATTGTGGTGGTCGATTACCTCTGAGATGAGAAAAGCCACTATTTTGGCTATATCATCTTTTCCATGATCTACACCAAGGCTTTCATACCAGGCCTAGACATAGACAGCATGTCTATGGTGAAACATGGCTATATCCCACTAATTTGTGAGAACAGCCTCCGAAGGCTGTTGTTGTAACGTACGCTAGCGTTTATTTCGAATTTGCTCTTTAATTCGATAGCTGATTTTAAATTCACTCGTATACGACACGTACTGTAAAAAGTTAAATGCTTATGAATAAGTAATTATCTATAGTGGCTCATAGAGCCCCCATACTTTCACGGCCAAAGGCAGCTTATGGAAATAATATTTACCTAATATTATGAATCAAACAACGAAATCCGATTGCAAAAAGTAATATCGCAAAATTGTAAAATAACAAAATTTTTTTTACATATTCACATTTGTCTTACATAGAATTGCGCATTTATTTTACAAAACAAAAAAATACATTTTTCACTTAAGACTAAATGCTGTCCTATTTACAGTTATTTTTCTTAATTAACTTCCTGGTTCTTCACAGGCACCCTAATCTGTACAACGTCTTTCTGTTTTGTTTTGCCTTTGGGCATACAATATTTTCTCAATTAACAATATTTTCTATGTATTGTTGACAAACCCCCGCTTGGTAGAAACCTTGACGTGGTGCGGGGGCTTAAACTCCAATGAATCACTCAGGCTATGCTGACGGAAGCATACGCTTTCAGTAGAGCCACCCATGTCAGACAGGCCACCGAGGAGTAACACACAAAGATCTACCACCCCTAATCCAGGGTGTTACATGTCACCGTGCCCATTGGATTGTCAACTCTAAATTATATGTTGTGAAGATCAATACCGAACAGTAATTTAATTTTTTATGTCAAATTATTTGAAGATCAATTCGAACAATAATGTTGTTTTCTCAGTAATTTAAGTTAAGATTAATTGCGAACAATAATTCTGTTTTCTCAGTAATTAATTTAAGTGAAGATTTATTTCGAACAATAATTTTGTTTTCTCCGTAATTCAAGTAAAAATCAATTGAGAACAATATAAAATAAAAAAACTTAAATCTATCCTAAACCCCAGTGCTTTTCATTCATTCATTTTTACGTTTGTGAAAGGTATTGAAGACAAGCGGTTCGCAAGTGTTGTAAAAGAAAAATTGAATCTATAAGTGGATTAACTTTTGACGAGCCTTTGGAATCCGTTTCATCTAGTGTGTCCGGTGGAACAAGCGTTGGGAAAAAAGTGAATACTTGCCGTACGTCGGCATTCATACTTTTACCCCCACAGACCTCAATGCGAAAATTGGAAAGGAAGACACTTCCAAACAACTATAGATAAAGAAAGCCTACACCACGTTTCAAATGATAATGGAATTCGAATTATCACGTTCGCAGCGTCAAAAGATCTGTTAGTGAAAAGCACAATGTTCAAGCACAAGCGTAACCAAATAGACCACTTCCTCATAGGCAAAAAACACCACTCGAATATCCTTGACGTAAGATCATATAGAGGAGCAGATTGGGACTCCGATCACCTTCTAGTGATGGGCAAAGTTAGAAGTCGGCCCGCAGCAAAACCACATCGGCAGTCACGGGAGAGGAGCAAAAAATTCGACATTGATAAACTCAAAGACCTACGCAAAAGGGCTGAATATCAAGAGGAAACAACGAATAGAGTTAGCATCCAAGGGGATGGGAGTAGTGAGGAAGAGGAAACCAATAATCTAGGCACTAAATGGGCATCGATCAGAGACACAATCAAACAAACAGCCCAAGAGGTATTAGGATTTAAGAAAACAATTAAGTTCAAACCTTGGTTTGACGATGAGTGCAGGGCGAAGATCTAAGAGCGTAAATGCCCCAGAGTGGTCCACTTAGAAAGATATAATGAAATCAACGCAGAAAGATACGCGACAATTCGGAAAGATACAATGAGACTTTTCAAACGCAAAAAACGCGAATGGGAGAAGCCTCGGATCAAAAAAACGCCAGAACAAAGACCATCAGACGTATGTATGCCGGCATAAATTCAATTAGAAATGGCTACCGAGAGAGAACCAAAGAAATCCGAGACATAAACGGCTGTCTGGTGACAGAAACAAAAAATATCGTGACAAGATGGAAGTAGTACTTTGAAAACCTGCTCAATGTGCGCACCCATCAACCACAAATAAACGCACCAGACGTACATACAGCCGAGCCTCAGATCCCAGAGCCCTCTTTCGACAAAGTTGTAGACGCAATAAACCGATTGAAAAACAACAAGGCTCCCGGAGTTGACTGCATACCGGCAGAGCTTGTGAAGCATGGATGAGAGGCAACCGCTAGAAAGATCCACCAACTGATTAAAACAATATGGTATAAGGAAGTCATTCCGGAAGAATGGAAAACCTCATTAGTCGTCCCTATTTTCAAAAGAGGTGACAGATCTGACAGCGAAAACTACAGAGGAATATCATTGTTCCCAACCACAGACAAAATACTAACAAATGTCATACTGGCGAGAATCACACCGTACGCAGAAGAAATATTGGGAGACTACCAATGCGGATGCCGTATGAACCGGTCAACAAGCCATCAAATATTCACAATAAGGCAACTACTGGAAAAGAAGTGGGAATACGGAGAGACGGTTCACCAACTGTTCGTTGACCTCAAAAAGCATACGACTAGGAATTAAAGACTCTACCATATTGTAGTTGAGCTGGGAATGCCGAAAAAATATGCCACCCTCATTCAAATTTGGATGAAGGGGCAAGATATTTAAAAATGTTAAAGAATTTAAATATCTGGGAACGATACTGACGGCCAGTTACGAAATGTCGAAGGAAATTAACAAAAGACTGCATTCCGGCAACGCTAGTTGGCATGCAGTCAGTAAACTGCTGAAATCCAAACTGCTGTCACGTAACATAAAGCTCCGTGTCTATAGAACCATAATCAAGCTGATTGTTCTATACGGATGCGGAACTTGGGCTCTCACAAAACGGGAAGAAAACAAATTCCGGATATTCGAGAATAAAGTTTTAAGGGGTATCTTCGGTGGTAAATATGACGAGAAGGCAGGACAATGGGGCAAACTCCACAATCACGAATTGGAAGAACTATACCGCAAACATATAATAGTGAGAGTGGTCAAGTCGCGAAGATTAAGATGGGCCGGACACGTGCCGCGAATGGGCAACGATAGGACCGTGCATAGAATTCTTGACCGTAAACCAACGGGAAAGAAACCGGTAGGACGGCCGCGACGGAGATGGGAGGACAATGTAAGGTTTGACCTTGAGGAGATCGGATCAGATGGTCAAGCGTGGAAGGAGAGTGCACAGGACAGGGAACGATGGCGTAGTCGAGTCGGTGAGGTCATGAACTTCCGGGTTACTACCTGCCAATAAATAGTAAAAAAAATTGTAGTACTTGGTTTTCAGTATACCTCCATGCGATCACACGATATCTTACTTTCGCTAGTTTTTCCTTGCGTCGTTCGTGGCTTTATATAATGGAATTCTAAATAGGATAGCTTCACATTTCTGGAAGTTGATCTTAAGTTTGCAGTCGTCGTAATACCGCTGCACTTTGTTGAAGTCTCGGTGTAGTAAACTATTTATGATTTCAGCTTTCGGGGCTATTCTGTAAATTATAAGATCGTCTGCGTACGCAATAGCATGCGGAAGTGCATCTAATAAGTCACTAATGTAAATCTTAAAAAGAAACGAAGAAACTACCGCTCGCTGTTGCAAGCCATTCTTGATATTATACGTTTTATTAGAGGTCATATTATCACTTTTGACTACGAACTATATATAGTAAAGGCTCATGTATGTCATGTTTGACCAGCTTGTAATATTACCCTTCCATCCAGATGGTATCAAAGGCTCTTTCCAAGTCGATCAGACAGGCACTTGTGCATTGGTTCCTACATTTATTACACTATTTGTCGAAACCAGTTTAGCTGCCGAATGTCTGGTTTCATGACCCTGTGGCGGTTCCGCCAGATCCCACGGCTCGCCTTCCTGAAAAAAAACCCCATAACCACAACCCAGTCTGCATAAGCTTTCGCTAATGCAATTCGCATTAGCATCTTAAATGCTCCACGCATCAAATAGATCCAATTATTATAACCCAAAAGTACCTGCAAAAGAATTCTTACCTTTTCAAGCATTCCTTCGCTTACAAATCCCCTGTAAGAGTTCTTACTTTCCTTATCATAAATTATCCTGAAAAGAAAAACCCCGGTTCACATATCATGTAACCATTCCAGCCAGAGATAATTATCATGGCGTCGCCTATTCCCACCTTCATTCATGTATACGATAAATTTGTTTATGTATACATTGGCTGGCGACGTTTTTCTCCCAGCAATAAAATTCCCTAACTCGCACAATGAGCAACCCAAAACAAATACGCATTCCGCGTCCCTTGGCATCAATTGAAATCCAAGCATAAACAATGCAAATGGTCATTCAATACGTACCCTTACTAGCGATGCCATAAACACCATTTCCCAGTAACCTAACCTAAAGCTAAAACTAATTAGCACATTCCCGCATCGCATCGTGGTCTCTTTGTTTAGCTGCTACGCACATGCATCCGATGATTTCGGTTTTATTTGCTTTAGCGAAATCGTATCCTAGGAATGCACTTTATGTCTTTCTTTGTTTTAGGCACACATACCACCATGATCACGATGAGCGAGTGAGCTCTGAACGAGCAAGATATCGTTGAGTCGTAATTCAATCTTCAGAGCGGTCGGGTCGCTCGTCATCCACCGTACCTGCGCCGGTACGGTGGGTTAAAACGTTTGTGCCGTAGTTCGTGTGTGGAATGTCTAAAAATCTATTAAAATCAGCCAACACTAGTAATAAGTATAAGTAAGGACCATTCATAATAAAAAAGTTTAAGCATAAATAGCATCGCCGGAGTGTTTTTGTTTCTGTGTTGTGTCCGCTCGGTCGCGAAGGTCAACCATCGTTTTCTTCCCCCTTGCAATGTGAGCAGTATTCGCGCGAACAATTTATGATGGAGGAGGAAAAGCCAAACTGGTTATTCCGAATGATTTTAGCAGAGCTTTGCTAATAGTCTTTTCAAATACTTTACTGATGCTTGAGAGTAAACTTATCAAACGCATGTTCATTGGGTTTGTTCAGTCTTTGCCCTTTTTTGGGATGGGCTGTATGATTGCCGTTTTCCAACGCGCGGGAAAGTACGCATTATTCAACGCGTTGTTAAACAGGACCGTGTATATATCTATTGCCATTGTGGAGAGGTTCTTGAGTATGATCTTAGGTACTCCATCTATTCTCACTGACTATTTGCTTATCAATGAGTCGAAGATATACTGTTTTGTCCCTTGCTCGTTTTTGTATGACCTGGTTTTTTGGATCCTAACGCCCTCTGTGCCTTTTAACACCTTTGATCAGAAGGTTTGTTGATTTTCTATTTACAAGGGTAAGTCCTGCAGTTCATGAATGCTCTTTGCTGTAATTTTTGACACCGATTCCCTTTCGATTGTTATTTCATATAACCTTGTGTTGATGCAAGAGTCCTCCAAATCGCCATACATGTGTTTATCTCGTACATGTTTTGCGGTACCAACCCCTAAGGTGTTTATCGTCATGTCGTACGTCTCGAGTTTACAAAAGTCGTTAATCACAACAATACCCGTACCAAAAAGCTTTCCCGTCTCTGTTCCGTTTTGGAATTTAAATTTGTTTCTGCAGTTATTGTATGTAAAAAGGTATTGTCTTTAATTTTGTGGAATATCTTAACCTGTGCGTTAATAATTTTTGGCTTTATTTCTCATAAAAATATTTATTTCGCAGTTGGAGTCACTTAGGGTACTACGCAATAATTGGGGCTGACAGATGAGTATTTTATTAAATATTTTACAATCATTTAGATTTGATTTTAGCACATTATCCTCTCTGTTTTTATTTATCATTAGATATTTATTACTCACACTAAGGACTACAATCCCATTTCCTACAATCTTTGGGAGGGTGACTATTTCATACACATCAAAGGTTTCGTTGGGAACTGTTGGAACCTGGATTACGAATATAATGGTTCGGTCTTTTGAAAGCGCTTTGATTTCTAATATTTTTAGAATTACGGGGTCATTTTGTAGATTTGGTTCTATTGCGAGTATATTATTATGTTCAAATTCTCTTAGTTCATTAAGAATGCCGTGTGGATCAATAATTCTAGGGTGTAAAATTCCTGACTGGATAAATAAAAGGCTATCGTTTATTTGCTCTATCTCGAGCTCAAGACGCATAATTTTGCAATTAATTTTGTTGGATATTTCATCATAATAGGAGGCGAATATGATAGTTTTATTGAGTTTATCCTCTCTCCGGTGGATGTTATTGGTTTCGTGAATCACCTCATTAATCTTTTTCAGTGTGACGTTTGCATTTTTTACGCTTTCTAGACCTGTTTATTTAGGTGACTCATTATTTTTATATTTTCCTCCATACCGTTCTTTATTCTATTTTCGTTTTCAGTAATGCTTCTAGTTGCTGTCGAGTAATACTAGGCATCTTCATTATTTGTGGTACCGAATAGAAATTTAAATCCTGACCCTATTACGTTAGCCAAACCTCGTCTTATTCTTTTAGGTTTCCCTACCATGTCTGAAATCAACCTAATTCTATGGTCCGCCATAACCATCTCCCGTTCAGTTGATTTTTTAAATTGTTTGCACTCTGGTTTAGATTCTATACAAAATTGGTCTATGGAGTTGATCATACTTCTGATATTGAAACCTGTTTGTTCTAAAATATTTGTATGTACCAAAGATGTGCTATTAGTGTTAATTTGGTGTTTATTTCATTTCCATCTCCGATGTGGTTGAAGTATAATCCGGTGTGTTTCTGCAGATCTCTTATGTCTAGATTTCCTGCATTTAGTGGGGATACATGAGATCATGTAATGTAAGGTTTGACGTTAGCTCTATTAAACCTTTGTTGTTTATTTCGGATTTGTATTACTGTAGTGCTCCTCGAAGCCCTACCATTTCCCCCTCCCATACATTTTGCACCTACTTCCATAACTCCATCCATATCCCTAAATCAACATTAAATCCAATCTTGAACAAATTGAAACAAACGTTCAATTGTCGCATTGATTCAATTCCCAGAAATCCTTCAATCCTTAAATCATATGCACTGTATATTCAATTATAGATATCCAAAATCCCGAAACTAAATGTGCGGACCAGATGTCCCATTTCCGAACAAATATTATTGAGAATCATAAAATGCGCGTCTGCAATTTTATGATCCTCTAAGAATTTGTTTGCACAAATTTGGTCCCAGAAAACTGAATGTCTATTCACATCTTTCAAATTGAAATACAAACAAATTGCGCCATAAAACGAACCACATGTTCATTTTATCGCGCATCAACATCTAGGATATTAAATACGCATCCGCAAGATCTTTTATCTATTGTTTCCTGCCGAAATGCATTTATGACCTTTCTTCCTTCCTTTTCCTTTTTGTTATCCTATTTCCAAATTTCCAAAAGTAAAACAAAAACAATGGAATGGCGGCTGGCAATTGAGACAGTTTCGATTTGGTGTTGTGCGATTGCGGACGTGTTCGTGATTTCGGCCTAGTGTCGTATACCAAAATTAATAGTAAAATGTCTTAAATAAAATAAACGAATTAATAATTAAAATATTAAATTTTTGAATAAAAACAAAACGGACAAAGCGCATTACATTACTAGGTGATCTTGATGAACCTCGAGGATCGTAAAAGGACTTTGTATGTATTTCGTAGTTTGGCTTTCACTTCATTTCTTCCCAAAACCCTTTGAACAACTCTGTACTCTACTGGCTTGTAATTTTCCTATCGTACCTCAATTTTGATTTCTCCCTACATTCTCGGGCATTCGCCTTAGCTCTTCCCTGCATTTCGAAGAGGTTGGCTTTAAGTTCGTCAATATAGTAAAAACCCGTTTTTTTGTCATGGGTGTCTACACCGCTAGGTCGGTTGGCTTCGTTACCAAAAACTAGTTCATAGGGCGTGTAGCCCGTTGTATTGTGAACTGTACTATTGTAACAAAATCCGGTATATGGCATTCGTTTATGCCAATTTTCTATGTGGTCCAACTCTTTTCCTGTAGATCTTAAATATTCGAGCAATCGACAATGGGCTCTCTCCACGCTGCCATTGCTTGTGGGTAAGCAACACTAGTTGTTATGTGCTCTATTCCCAATAGGTCTCGAAACTCATTATCCACTCCTACATCAGGGCTCGCGCCACTGCTTGTATTTCCTTGTTCTTTAAGGGTATGCATTTAATGAACTTCCACAGGTCATTCTGGATTGTTAAACCGAATTTGTGGCAGCAGGTTCAGCCATGACATTAGACCAATTTCATCGTTGGGCTGGATGTTGCCGTCAATATCGTTGACATTTCCTTGTTCCCTTTCAACAATCCTAACGTCCCAGCTAAGCTCGTCAGCAACCACGTTTTCCTTACCTTCTTTATAGGTTATAACATAGTAAAATTCTTCGAGCTTGAGACGCCGCCTCACAAGCCGACTACCAGGATCCTTAACATGGAACAACCAAGTTAATGGTCTGTGGTTTGTCTGAATGACAAATTTGGTTCCATAAATATATGGACGAAACTGTTTCGTAGCCCACACGATAGCCAATCATTCCTTCTCTGTCCTGCTATTATTGATTTCTGCCTTGTTAAGCGTTCGGCTAGCAAAGTATATTGGTAAATCCTTACCATTATGTTCCTGATTTAGGACAGCACCTATACCGCAATTAGACGCGCCAGTAGTTGCTGTGAAGGTCTTTTGGAAATCCGGATACTGCAAGATGGGATCTTGCCTCTCTGCAACTCTCAGAACAATTTGAAATTCGAGACGGACTAAAACAGGGATATGGCCTATCACCGTGTCTTGTATGATTTCTTTCCCACCATCCCTCCATACAAGTAGTTAGAGAACACCTGGACTAACACTGTCCACACTATCCTTGGATACCCCCCCCCCCCCCCCCACCCCTTTTTCTTTTCTTTTCAGATATCGCTAGACCGAGCCCAACATCCTCACGGATGTGGGTGATTCTGTTTATCGCAAGATGACCAGAAGTCAGAGACAAGACGAAGGACACATCTGTCCTTGTCTCGCTAAAGTCGGCCCTCTCGCCGCCAATTTTTTTTTTTTTTGCAAAAAGTGTTCGAGACAATAAAAACAAAAACAATAAAAAGATAACACTTTGGTCGCAAACGCGAAAATTAAAACAAATAATATATTGCTTATTAAGAAAGCAATTTTTAAATCATCGTTTGGTGCGAATGCAAGCTTACCGACTCTTAGCCGATGGTAGGCGAGTTCAACTCAGCCTGCGGGAGAAATCGAATTGCCGTGGTTCAACAGGTCGCCTTTGTTTTTTTTAATGAAAACAAACTGGAAAGAACCAGAATGAACACGGAGGACGATAAAAACGCGACAACACACAAACGAAAAGGTGCTCCGAAAAACTCCATTGTGACGCGAAGCAAAACCGCGAAATTGACAATGGATAAAGGAGATCAATAATTGGTGGACGACAGTGAGCTCCCCTACCCCTCCAACTTTAACATATATGGGGCAAATAAGTCATTCGCTTCTCTTGCATCCTCAGAGTCTGAGGATGAAGAGGAAGAGATAAGTGAATTGGGGGCGAAACTTGTGATGGCAAGAGCCCGATTACAAGAGAGACGCCGAAAGAAAAAAATAGCGGCGCTCGAACAAAAACAAAACCCGCAACAACTACAAAAGCTAAAGCCAAAAGTCGGCCAACAGCAACAATTTCACCATCAACAGCAACATCAACAGCAACATCAACTTCAACATCAGCAGCATCAACAACAACATCAACAGCAACTACCAACACAAAAGCGATCAACGAACCAGCAAGCAATACAGTAGCGGCAAAGCAACAATTACAGCGGAAAAATAAAGATGCCACCAATCAACACCATAGATGTTGACTGTAAGGAATTGGTAAGTCTTTGTAAGCTAGCCATAGGAAACAATTTTGCAGTTAAAAGACTGACGGGTAACAGGCATGCCATTCAAACATATACGGTGGCAGACCACGACAAAATTAAAGAGGTCTCAAAAAGAGCCACCGCGGAATTTTACTCGTTCACGCCGAAACAAACGAAGAGCGCAACGGTTCTATTAAAGGGTGTCGACCCTGAAATGGAACCGGAGGCTCTGCTCGAAATGCTTCAAAACCTGAAGCACGAAGATCTCAAGTTCACCACACCCAAGGCAAAAAGGGAAAACCGCAAGTTACCCTACTTTTTGGTTCAATTAACACCCAGCAGTAGAATTGGTGGTCTAAGAAAAATTACAGTCTTGGATCATCAAATGGTCACATGGGACAAATTAAAAAAAAGCCAGAGACATCCTGCAATGTGTCCGTTGCCAAAGGTTTGGTCACTCGGCGGCTAACTGTGAAATGCAGCGCCGTTGCGTAAAATGCGCAAAGGACCATAAGGCAGAAGAATGCCCTCTGGGGTGTCGCAATCTTTATTAGAAAAGGGATCAATCATAAAGTAATATATAGTGGAGAAGTGCGCAGGTTCCGGGTGCTGGAAGCCTGTATCGTCCGCATACCCGTTCAGCAAGGAAGGGGCTTGTATGCGATTGCGGTCTATCCACCTGAGGAGCACCAACATAACCTATTTATAGCGGAGCTCGAGACACTCTTTCGATGCTTACATTTGCACCTGGACAAAAACTACTTTATCCTAGGGGGAGATATGAACGCCAAGCATAGAAATTGGGGAAATTATATATCTAATGCCAGAGGAAATCAGTTGGCTGGTTGGTTAGATCAGTTTCATATTGAATATAGAACTGACCTGCTAGCTACGGAATATCCATCGTTCCCCAGAGGTAGATCGTTCATAGATATCTTGCTAATCGACTCACGACTGAGATTACTTAACACCAACAGACGAAACACAAACTGTTTACGGACAATTGAATACGACAAAGACCACTGTGCGTTCACGGCAGTAATAGAGCTTCCGAACGAGCTCGCAGATCTGGAGGAATTCGTGATCCCGCAACCCTATAACTACGGGGCAATGCGATGGCCGCGGTTCACCAGATCATTAACAAGAGAACTTTGTTCGAATGACTTTAATCTGCCAGTAAACACAAACCTGACAAATGACGAAATCGGCAAATACATCCAACAAATGGACGAAACCGTAAAACGAACAATGGACAAAACAATTCCCAAAACAACAGTTACAGATAACATAAACATGTACAGAATCATCATCATCATCATCGGCACTACAACCAGGAACTGGTCTTGGCCTTATTTAGCAAGTCCTGAGGCTTGTTAAATTTTCCATAATGATTTGTTTTTTCCGGGCAAGGTCATTAGTCTTGCGGCAGAGGCTCCCTGTACAGAAACACAACAATAAACGCACTCCACAAGAAAAAGAGCAGACTGCTATTGAAACTTAAACAATTACACAGACAGTTTACAGACAGACAAGACCAGGCGATAATATCACTGAAATCTCAATTAAAAAACCTCCAACAATTACTTAAAGCTAATTATAGATTAGCAACAAATTTGTATTGGAACAACAGAATTCGAGCTATAAAAACTAATAACCCGAATATGTTCCCACAAATAAATAAAATATTCAGGAGAAATAATGAAAACGAGATTCAGTGTCTCCAAATTCCACGTACTGGGGTAAACAAGCAGCTGCTAACCAACATTGGCATAGATACAGAGAACACTATCCTCAATAGTGAGCTCTTCGTGATCGAATATCCTTTGGAGAAGGTGAACGCTGTGGGAGCTGTCTTTCAGGAAATGTAGAAGGTGAATGAAAGCATTTACCGAAATCATGACCTGGAGGACAGAATTCTACTGAATCACCTGCACCTCCGAAATGAAATTTCACTTTGGCAATCGGAGAATCCGGGTTTTACCGAATTCAGTGACGATAATCTGTCAATTGACATTAATGCCAATGGTGGGGCTAATAGCCTTTTAATCACAAGGGAAGGAATCCAGAGTATCTTCGACTCATTAAGAAGCAAAAAGTCAGTGGGAATAGATGGAGTACCTAACATCGTACTCAAGAACCTGCCCCCAACGGCAATAGACATATACACGGTCCTGTTTAACAACGCGTTGAATAATGCATATTATCCCGCGCGTTGGAAAACGGCCATCATTCAGCCCATCGCAAAAAAGGGCAAAGACTGCACAAACCCAATGAACATGCGTTCGATAAGTTTACTCCCAAGCATCAGTAAAGTATTTGAAAAAATCATTAACAAAGCTCTGCTAAAATGGGTAGAGGACAACAGCATTATTCCAAATAACCAGTTTGGCTTTAGGGCGGGTCATGAAACCACACATGCCGCAGCTAAACTGGTCTCCGACATACAATGGAATAAATGTAGGAACCAATGCACAGGTGCCTGTCTGCCTTTGATACCGTCTGGATCGAAGGGTTGCATTACAAACTGGTCAGACATGGCATACATAAGCCTTTACTATATGTACTTTACGATATGTTAAAGGACAGGAGATTCGTGGTCAAAAGTGGTAATGTGACCTCTAATAAAACGTATAATATCAAGAATGGCTTGCAACAGGGCGCGGTACTCTCTCCGATTCATTTTAACATTTACATTAGCGGCTTATTAGATGCACTTCACGATCTCATAATTTACGGAACAGCTCCGAAAGTTGAGATCATAAATAGTTTAATACAGCGAGACTTCAACAACGTGCAGCGCTATTGCGATGACTGGAAACTTAAGATCAACTTCTAGAAATGTGAAGCCATCCTAGTTAGAACTCCATTATATAAAGCCACGAACGACACAAGAAAAAACTGGCGAAAGCTAGTTATCGTGGGACCGCATGGAGATAAACTGGAAACCAAGAGTTCAGTTAAATACCTTGGCATCTGGCTAGACCAATATCTGTATTTCAACAGACATGTAAAGGCTGCTCTGGTCAAGGCTAAAAACGTTTGCTATGACAAGGAGGCTATTTCACAGTAGCCAACTTGACAGCAGGGTAAAAGTCATATGCTACATGACGCTAATCAGGCCAATGCTCATATATGGTTGTCCAGTATGGTTTCACATAGGTCCAAATTTGATGGAAAAGATTCGGGTGTTCGAAAGGAAGTGTCTGAGAACCTGTCTCAGATTATATCGAACACCGGAATCGGAATACAAAAAGTACTACTCAAATGAGACGTTATATAATGAAGCCTGCATAAATAGGGTGGATAATGTTATGATTAAATTAATCAGAGGACATATTGCGAGAGCAATAAGCTCGTCCAATGACCTAATTTTCGGGGCCTATTATCCAAACACCTTGTACTATGAGAGCGTGCGTCGCAATGGCTTTGTTCCACCAGAGGCGTTCCTTGACTTGGATATGAAAGGGCTTATACAGGATAGATCCGGAATTCCGCTGATCTATCATGTAAGTAGATCATCTGTAGACGGGCGATTGTGCTACGACCGGGAAGTAACGCGCACCGAAGAAGAGCTCCTGCGCTTCAGTAGGGCTATCTCCCACAGAGACCGGGACGATAGTATTAGACATCGTCAACAGTCTTTTTTTTTTCATTTTTAAACATTTTTTTATTTTCTTTTTATCTTCATAGTTTCTAAATTAAAGGCTAGACAAAAAATGCTTAAATTCTAGCTTAAATATCTTATATAATAACTTACTGGTCTTTCGCAGACGCTCTAAGCTAAACATTACTTAATATTTGTATAATTTGTAGCACAATCCGGACAGCGTCAAAAGTTCTGGTGGTTGAATGGCATATAAAGACCTGGATACCAATGTCGGTATAGAATCATACTATTGTAGTGGTCCTTCTCTCAGGTAGCGTGTCTTCTTATCCTGAAAAGGACGTAAGATCTCTTAAAGACCGCTCCCGAGGGGACCCGTTGCGGTTGCCACCGTGCTTCCTCAAACCTCGAGGGAAGAGCAGCTACCACTCGTCGAGTAGGAAGAATCGGCCAAGCGCAATAAAAAATCTATCACCTTTATTTCCAGCATTTAAACCTCGATTTATTTATTTAATTACATTTATTTTATAATTTTATTTAGTTTATTGGCGTTCTACCACTTCGGACGCCAATCGAGACTGAACCTCGAATCTGAAATTCATCACCCTTATAAAGAGAAACAAATCGAAATTTGTATCTCTAAAATACACAATTTCCTACAAAAATCCCGATTTTGGAATCCTGAGTGAGATGCTCAGTGTTTATTTAAGATAAGGATTCAGTTTCCTGAATTCCTATGAAACTATTGTGCAGATGTGGATATGTAAATGAATTCGGGTTTTTGTTTGTTCACTTTGATGGATTTTACCAAATTGAGATAACGTATCTGTGGTTTTTGAATTTAGATGATGCCGTGGGGCGAATATAGAACAATAAACGAATATTAGATTCGTTTATTGGGAATTTGATTTTAATTTAAGATTTTGGATTTAATTATGCCGTGGAAGCAGCTAATAAGCGATAAACGAATGTTTGATTCGTTTATTGCGAATTTTGGTTTATGTTTGGGTTTTTTTGGGTTTTGATCGGATTTTGAGTTTTGTAGTAAAATAGCTGGGATTTTGATGTGGAAATGGAGGCAAAAAGGTGGTAGGGCTTTTCAGAGAACTACACTATCATCAGCTAGCTTACATAGACTTAGCTTTTCTAGAATTAGGGTAGTATAAGATATAAAGTAAGTTAGGTTAAGTGCTTTTAAAATTTAAAAAAAAAAAAAGTAGGTAAGTTTAGGTAAGTTAAGTAAGTTAAATTTTAAGAACAAAAAAACAAAAAAAATTGACAAAGTTTTTCAAATTTTTCTTTGTCTTTCAAATAATTATAAGTACTGCCACAAAGTTCTGTCGCCGAAAGGCAAGTTATACAAATATTAAGTAATGTTTAGCTTAGAGCGTCTGCGTAGGACCAGTAACTTATTATATAAGATAATTAAGCTATAATTTAAGCATTTTTTGTCTAGCCTTTAATTTAGAAACTAAGAAGATAAAAAGAAAATAAAAAAATGTTTAAAAAATGAAAAAAATTAGCTATCCATTTATTTACTTCTTTGGCTATTTATTTATTTATTTATTTATTTATCGTTATTACTTCTGCAGATGAATCTAGGACACTTATAAGTCAAATACCTAAATATTTCCATTTTCACATTATTTATCATTTAACTTTTTATGCCATTATAATTATTTTTAAATGTACCTTCACGTAAAAATAAATTACCATCCATATCGGCAATTGAGGACTCCGGTTTTTGTTTTGTTTTTTGTTTTCTTCAACTTGTTCACGTTACAAATACAATATCCCCAAATCATGTACCGGTACAGATATTTTATTCTTGGAATTTCTGGTGGAGCAACTTGCGCGGCAATTAGGAGATGTTTTTATTAAATTTTTTTTTTCAACTAGGTTTACTAATCAATGTGAAGTTCACTAAGCGCTCCTTTCCGACAACGAACTAGTACGAAAAATTACTTTCATCAAGTCTGCAATTATTCCTTTTAAAAACGTGGGTAGTACAGACACGAATTGCTTATTACATATCAAGCACGCTCTCAATTTTAGTTTTTACAAATACCATATTTTTAAAACTCAGTTATATGAACAATCAAATTATATAAAATTATCTGATTCAGAATGAGCCATTAAATACTGTTTGAGATCCCATAACGATAAGTTTGAACTCAATTGTATTGTAGTATATAAACCCTACATTATTTTTTGTCCAAATAAAATTAATCTCAACGACTATACAAATGCGATTGAACGTAATCACCTACACTCCAATTGTACAATTCAATGATTTGAAGCCAAAAATAACTTCACCCACGTAACTCATTAGTTGATTGGAATTACACATTTCACCCGCATAAAAAAAAAACTTGTTAGAGAATTATTACAACGAAGTCAAGCTTTAACAAGAAAAGTGTACAAAGTTAAACTAAAAGTAACGATTATAAGTACTTGAACTTCATACGACGGTATTTTGTATGAACTTCGGGTACAACTTAATTTTTAGCGTTACATGCGAAATATTTAATTAATAAAGTAAGGAAATTCTATCTGCTTACCGTGGCCCATACTGTCTAATACATTGTTGGAAAACACTAGTATAAGCGCAAAGTAGAACAACATTTCAAACCTCGAAATATTCGAACCGCGTGACGCGAAAACACAACTGACACTGCGACGATGAAATCTTAATATATACTTTTGGCAGTTTTGACCAACTAATATATAACGCTAACGCCCGAGGCAAGTAAGTGACGCCCTTTGCTAAAACGCGTTTGAGAGCGTGTTCGCTGAAGCGCGCATATAATTTAGGTATACCTACTAACCAAACTGAATTCACGAATGAATAAATTTAAACAAATACATGAAGACACGAGACCAATCAGAAGCAATTGACAGGCAGTAAAATCGCAGCTTTCAAGATTTTACGCACCTCCACATAAAAGCTCAGATTCTGCGAAATTAATTAGGTAATGGTTGATACGATATATGAAGTGAAAAATGCATGATTCTATTAAATGTGTTGAGTAATATGGTAGGCTTGTTGCTTTGACACGATGAGATGTGATTGAATACTTTCCTTTTAACATACAAATATTCCGTAAGTGACATTTCTAAACACCCACACCGGTTGACATTTTTGCCCACCACAAATGAATTTAAATGAAGTTCAGCCCTTTAAGTAGGGTCTTAGAGTTGTTCATCGTAAAAGGCGAAGAAAAACCGAATGGGAGATGGGGTTCCAATGCCCTGTCACCTGATGAAATTCAGCCCCAACAAGCTATGGGCTCCGTCAAATGATCGAAAGAAATCCTTGGTCGTCTTTCGGACCCTGGCTGATGAACCGGTCCGAATAAAAGTCGGTATATGTAGTAAGTCCGTCACAAGGTGAGATACCTCCCCATCACGCTGTACGTTTTGCGATATGGTCTGCGATTATATTCCAGATGTTTGCTTGATGCCCCGGACTAAAGTTGAAATAAAACATGATGGTACCTCCTGATATAAATAATTCCAGATGTCAAGTTGCCTAATCGGATCTCCGGGAGGATTATTTGCAAATGCTTTCATAAAAAACAGAACTGTATACAAGTCTTCTCCACGTAATTGGATCTGCCCGCAATATACTGTGAACGTCTAACTAGTAACTGCATTTTGTAACATCAGAACCATTGGCTTCACCAATACGAATATTAACGCCATCTGCCAAAATTTGCAAACTTCGAAGCATGATATCCTATCCCTAACAGAAACCCAGCTTAGTAGTAGGGTTATGGCGTTTCCGGCACAGTTTCTGGCTCAAAAGCTCTTTTCTGTCTGAAAGCTCTATGTGAAGGTGAAGATGTGTGTGTTGTGTGGTGAGTGTTGATAGTGGTATGTGATTCATGGGTGGTGGGTTCTTATGTGAGGTGGAAATAGTAGTATTTAGTGTATTTCTTATGAGTATTGGTATTAATTGGGTATAGTTTGTAGTATTCTTATCGCTGGTTGTTTTTTGATGTCGTAATCGAATGAGTATGTAGTTGTTGGATTTTGTGCTTTTGATGCTCTTGGGTTTTTGCAGGTGGTGGTGATGAATGCTTTTTTGTTGACTATTGGGCTTTTTGTAGGTGGTGGTGAGTATTGGGGCTTGTGGTGATATCGGTGCTTTTTGTTATGGGTTTATGTTTTTGCTAATGGATTTATGCTTAGGTGGTGATATCGGGGCTTTTTGTGATTCATGGGTGGTGTGTCTTAACTGAGGTGGAAATAGTAGTATTTAGTATATTTCTTATGAGTATTGGTATTAATTGGGTATAGTTTGTAGTATTCTTATCGCAGTAGTTGTTTGTTTGGGTAGTGATTAATCGTTATCAGCGTGGTTGTTGGTTGATGTCGTAATCGAATGGGTATGTAGTTGTTGGATTTTGTGCTTTTGATGCTCTTGTGTTTTTGCAGGTGGTGGTGATGAATGCTTTTGTTGACTATTGGGCTTTTTGTAGGTGGTGGTGAGTATTGGGGCTTTTTGATAATGGATTTTGTGCTTAGGTGGTGATATCGGTGCTTTTTGTTATGGGTTTATGTTTTTGCTAATGGATTTGTGCTTAGGTGGTGAATGGTTTTGCTTGCTATTCAACTTTTTGTTGTGGGGTGTGTGTTTTTGATAATGGATTTGTATGGGAAATGGGTTGTTTTTGCTGGAACTTAAACTGACTTCCCCTAAGACGCAGAGCTAAGCTAGTTGAATTCACCTAAGACGCAGAGCTAAGCTAGTTGACTTCACCTAAGACGCAGACCTAAGCCAGTATTCAAACAGATGCAATAACAAGGCGGGGGCGGGGGCGGGGGCTTTTTGCTCTATGATGATGATGAATGGGTTGTGCTTTTGGCTTTTGTCTCGGTTGTAAGCTGTTAACTGTAGCAGAAATAAAAACAACATACAAACCCAGTGCAGAAAAAAACGTAGATTTCTTGATAATCATAAATGAAATAAAAACAAATTCATATTTTAAAGAAATAACATGTTTTATTTTTATCGTCTTCCATTTAGGAACTTTTCCAACAGAAAAACATTTTGTAGTGCACAGCATTTATTGTGGTTTGTACATTTCATTTCATTGGGATAGAGACGCTTCAATTCCCTTAAATTAGGACATCCAACTTCTTCAATGTCCGTTACTTCAACATTTTCATTCTGTAGTAATTCCTTCATCCATTGAGTTTTTTCCATTCCTTTAACGTAAACAATAGAATCTTGTATATTATCTTGAAGATATTTTCTAACTTCTGAAAATGTTGTGACTCCTCCATTCCAGGATAAACCATGATGATTGTGGTAAAGCCATTGTGCTTGCCTTCTTAGCGATGGTGATAGCTGATTAAACTTGTATGGTGGTTTTAAGATGAAATGCTGATGTTGTCCATTGCGCAGTACAGCTATTTCCTTTGGAATAAACTTATTATTTGATCCTCTGAATCCTTGAACGTCGAAAACAAAATACATTTTATATTGTGCGTGCGTATATGTGTTTCTTCAGCGAGAGCTAACAGACAAGTAACGATTACATTTCTCGAGAAACTATTTGACTCAATGGATTATAGTTTATAATGCGATCGTGTAACATCAAACAGTATGCAGACGTATTAGGAGGGATTATTTTTGATGTTTTAATTTCAATACGAATATCAACTGGTCCGTTTTTTATTATTTCACTTTGATGTCTGCAATCTATTACGAAAATTGTCGCTTGTGATTTGAATGCCTCTCTTGACAATAAAGGTTCAGCAACTAGGCGATTATAGAAGGTTTTTTGAAAGTTACAGTACATATTGTATAGTAAACTGTAGTTATTTTTATCAAATGATAGATTTAAATCTTCACATGGATAAGCATCGGAATTTAAATAGGCTTTCACATTAGTAATGTTGCAATGATCAAAATTAGCTGGATTTTCTTTAAGTAAATTACGTTTGTTGGTTTGCAGAGCAAGGATAATATAGCGCGGCTTTTCCATTTGAGAGGTTGTCTTCACATTCCAAATATGATGATTAGTACTAGGTAAGGCAGGATATTCATACAGATCCCAGTTCCGGAAAGCAATTTTCATAGATTGTCCATCATTAATAGGTTTGTATAGCTTTAATTTGAAAGAATCAGACAATGTAATGTGAGGAATTTTCCATTGTATTTTCAACAAGTTTATCCTTGCTTTTTCATCTGCGTCAGAAATTAATGAATTGTCATCTGTACGGGAGCGTGTTAGAATTAAATCATGGCGTCCGTTTGGAATTACTCTTTTGTAGTCTTCAGCAAATCCCAATAATTTATTTAGGGGTATGCAAAAATTAAAGTAGAAACCATTGACATTGATTGAGGAATCAGGAGACCAAGATGCATTAAACAGCATATCACTTTCATTTTTATTTAAAGAAATATAATTTTTAATAGTTGATGTGATGCCAGCATTACGATTGCTATCAATTTCCACACCATTTAATTCATAACGAATTTCGTCGAATAAGAAAGCTACTCCATTATTCACAAGTTTTGTTTTCTCAACTGCCGATCCATCAGTTTTCGATACAGTACCTTCAATATAAATGTAACTTTCTGACGGCAAGATATTAAGATTTTGATGTTGGACACAGATTTGAATGATGTCATTTTTCTCGAAATTATTCAAGTATGGCGAGTATGTATGATATTCCAATTTTGAGATACTCTCCTCAAATTCTGGTTCTTCGAAAATATTCAGCATGTCTTTTGTTAGATTTCATTTAATTTTTCAATCTGTATCCCAATGATAGCAGAAGTTGTTGATTTTGTAGAGTAAGTTTTGATGTTCTCTTAGCAGAAGTTGAGAGTATATTGGTAGTGTTAATAGTAGCACCTGTCCTTTTATTATATGAGGGATGAGATGAGCTGTCATATATTATCATTGCTGGCGTTTAAGGTGTAATCGAGCTGTTACCGTTTCACCTCGAAAGTTTATAAAATTTCCGTTTTGATCTAAGAGATTCAATGTTATAGAACTTATCCTCTTAGCGTTCACTGGTAAATAGATAACATTGCGAGGAACTTCAACTATTTTATACCCCGGACTAACGTTAACCGAAAATTCGTGTAGTATATGAGCAGGTCGATTATTGATATATGATTCATCAATTAAATTACATTCAATTCGCACAATGTTTACTCTATTTATATCAACGTAAAGATCTGATTCATGCACTTTGTTTGCTTCTAGCTTTTTCTTGCTGAACCCCAGAAGCGATCCAATAGAGTTAGGTTGGGAAAAATCAATTTCTATAGTACTATAAATTACACATTTTAAAGTATTATTATTTGCTTGTATTTTGATTGATATTTTATTATCGTGGTTCTCATTACGCATTTCGATAATTTCTTGAATAATGTCATCTATATCTTCAATCTCATATGATCCAATAGGAAATTCTATTACGTCATCACCAAAATGAAATAAATTATTAAATACATCAACATTAGGTATAGAATTGTAGGTCTGGAAGTCAACTAAACCGCATACATAATCAGAATTTAGGATTATTGGAGGAAAGTACTCTGCGGTGAGAGTAGATTTGTTTCCGCTTAACGTTAGTGTTAACGACATTACTGTTTCGAATGAAATAAAACACAAACTCTAGTTTTCCTCTACTTATTTATATTTTTCTTCAATTAGAAACTTCAAACAGAGATGGCCACATATAAATGTATTGTAATTTTGATATTTGTTATAATTATAATGGATATTTTCACCCAGATATCTTACAACCTCTTTAGGCGGTCTTAAATTACCGAAACTGTCGAAATATTTCACGATATTTTTATGTTTACTATATGCTACCCAATGGGTTCCTGGTCCACTCTCATTGTCTAAATTAATTACACCACATTCTATGTCAAGTGATTTAATCGGTAATTTATCTCTCATGTAAACACCACGAAAATTGGGTATATTGATTTTTCCAAATTTAGCAATATCAATATTGGTGAGAGGACGATTGGGTAGCAAATTTAAATGTTTTTTGAATCTTGAGGTTTTAGGAAAAGGCCAAATCCCTTTTTATAGGGTTGTAGATAAAGCCCTTTGCCTTGATTAATTTTTATTCCTTCCATAGCTTGATTGTGCCGTTTGTTCTCTTCCAGCTGTTCTTTGGCTACTTTTGTTTCTTTTATTGCTTTAACTACTCCTGCAGCTCCTCCAGATAAAGATCCAACCGCTGATAATGCAGCTAAGATGGGTAACAGTGGTAAGAAACCTCCCCGTTTCGGTAGCGGTATAACTCTGGGAATTGTAATGTTTCTTCTTTTATTTTTGATAATCTTTTTAGCTGCTTGTAAAGCTGTAACTGCGATTGTGTCGGGATCCTCGGCTCTTGGCTCCCTAATAGCGGTTCTAGCCTCTGTTATAGCTTTTTTGAATAAATCGCTTCGCTTGTAACGTGAACGTCTTTTCAATGTTTTAGATTGACAGCCCATGCCGAGTGTTGTTTTAGCCTTCATCACGTTCGTAACCAATAGGCTATTTAATTTCTCTGATATAGAAGAGTCTTTCGCCTTTACCCTCTGCCAGGCTTTTTCCGTTAGAATTTTATCAGCAATATGTCGATCGAACAAGTTTTTGTTATTATTGTATGCAATATCGTGTTCGCGACAAGCTTCATCCAATTGATTAATTCCACGATCTCCTCTAGCAAGACGTTCTTCTAATTTAGTTCCAGGTCCACAGAAATTATATGACGGAAGATGTAACTCAATCGGCAGTTTATTAATTAGGGAATTCACTAATCCGTGTCCTTGGAATGATTGTTTTCGACTGACTGGATACACTCGGTAGTCTATCATTTTAATAGCACTTTATTAGTATATGTGCTGATCAATGATTAAATGTCCACCTATAAAAACACTGTCTTTTATATTGATTAGATTCATTCAGTTGTAAAATGCGATTCATAAAACAACAACAACAAAATATTATTAAAGTTAAAAATTTTGATACTGAAATTCAGGAACATAGGAAACATGGAGCATTTTTCCCAAATAGTGTTCGAGGAATAATTGTCGGACCATCAAGCTGTGGAAAGACTAATGTCATGCTGAGCATTATTGTCGATCCCAATGGGTTAAAATTTGAAAACCTATACATATACTCAAAGTCTTTGCATCAACCAAAGTATGCATACTTGAGAAGGTTAATAAAGTCTATCAAGGGTATGGAGTACAATGAATTTTCAAATAATTGTGAAATTATGGCACCTTCTGAAGCAAAACGAAATTCAGTATTTATATTTGATGATGTTGCATGCAATAAACAAAACAACATTCGAGAATATTTCTGCATGGGACGACATAACGATGTGGATAGTTTCTACTTGTGTCAATCGTATACGCATATACCAAAACATTTGATTCGAGACAATGCAAACTATATAGTTATATTTAAACAAGACGAACTTAACCTGAAGCACATATACAATGATCATATAAATTCCGATATGACCTTCAATAAATTCAAAGAATTATGCGCAAAATGCTGGAAAGATGTATTTGGTTTCTTGGTTATGAATAAAGATTCTAGTATAGATAAGGGACGATATAATAAATCTTTTAAAGAAATTGTATCTATATCAAACTGATCAGTCATTAATCAGCTGTTTATACGATAACATTGGAACGGTCCTCTGTTTTAACCGCTCTGTTTGAAGAAACCGCCTGTTGGAAGAACCCGCTCTGTTTGAAGAAACCGCCCTGTTTGCAATCGCCCTGTTTAAAGAGACAGCCTGTTTGGAATCGCCCTGTTTAAAGAACCCGCTCTGTTTGGAATCGCCCTGTTTGAAGAGACAGCCTGTTTGGAATCGCCCTGTTTGGAATCGCCCTGTTTAAAGAAATCGCCCTGCTTGAAGAAACAGCCTGTTTGGAATCGCCCTGTTTGGAACCGCCCTGTTTTTTATATACAAATATGGACGTTAATGAAAATTTACTTAAGGATCTCATACAAACTAAAAAAGCTCTGAAAAGAAAATATATGCTTCTCAAAGCTGGAAAAACTACGAAGGAAATGGAATTTGAAAATACTTTTAAGCCTATAGTCGAACCCTTAAAAGAACTCGTGAAAAATGTTAAAAGTGGTAATACTGCTGCTGCCGATACCGAAACTGATATAATTGATAAAGTAAAGCATCAACAACTCAAACGACGCCGACTACAATTCCAAGACTCTCCAGAAACAATCCAAAGTTCTCCAGAAACAATCCAAAGTTCTCCAGAAACAATCCAAGGGTCTCCAGAATCAGTCTCCTTTCAACCATCTGACGGGGATCTTTCATTTAGAACACCTGCTAATTCCAATGATCTTAATCAAAGTACACCATATAACCGAGCTTCGCCATCAGATCAGAATCGTGCTAAGATCTATGGTCCGTATTTCGACCTACAATCAAATTCAACGAAATTAGGTACATCAAGTTTTGTAATTAATGACCAAAAGGATTTCGTTATTGATGGTGAAATCTTCCATGGAACAGATGGTCTTTATGAATTAATTTTTAGGAAAATTCCTAGAAAAGCTCGATATGACAATGAAGATTTGGAACAATATTTTAAGATTTTACAAAAAACAAATGCACACTTGAAAAATCACGATAGTACCTCACAAGTTAAAGGTAACAGAGGACCCAAATATAAGCATATTATCCGACCTTTACTTCAAATGTCTAAGAAGAAGAAGACAATTGGAAAAGCATACAACGATAATTCATATTCTAATAACCCTGTTGATTATATCTATTGGGATAACGCTAATGAGCTCGTTGATAGACTAAGACTTTTAATTGCATCTCAAAGAGCGGGAAATAATAATCTCCAAAATGAAATAAACTCAATTGTTGAAGAACTTCGCGAAGCAAATATTATATATTAACATCAGTACATGACAAGTAAATAATTATAAGCAAGATGAGTGTTGACAAGTTCGGAAGGAGCTTCAAGCGCTCTCATAATTCAATTATTGGACCTCGAGGACCACCTGGAGAAGGATTTAAACTATTACCTAATGGTGATTTTGATATGAAAGGAAAATGTTTGAATAATGTCGGAATACCTAAAGCTGTACACCAAGCTGTCAACAAAGGCTACATAGACGATACCATAGATTTTCAAAATAAATCCATATCTATACTTCAAGAATATGTTGAGAGTAATTTCAATGCTCTTACAGAGGTAATCAATACAAAAACCTTAAAACTACACTTAAATGGGTACTTTGATGGTGATCATAAAGCTTTGAAGAATATCAAAGAACCAGCTGATGCTGATGATGCTACAACAAAAAAGTATGTTGATGAACTATTAGAAAATTATCTTCGTGTCATGAATGAAAAATTGGAAAAAAATGATGAAATATTACGCACGTACATTGATGATCAAAATTTTAATACACTTGATTTATTGAGAAAGTTTAAAGACTATTTCCTCGATATACTTGAGAAATTTAAAAAGAGCAATGATAAGAAACTCGAAGAGCCCACCCCAGAATATAATCATAAAACAAAGAAGTATCCTCCAATTTAAGAATTGCTATACTAGTACGTATTAGAAATTCAATTGGAAACCATGTCATCTTTAATCTCGAATGAAATTTTAAATTTTTTACTAAACAATCAACCCAACACTATACTTGAGGAACATTACAAAGAGATCTTAAATTGTGTCGGATTTCTAAGGAAATTTGAAAACGTTCCTTCCGTCGAGACTATTCACGGCCATCATTACACCAATTGCCCTTGGTCTTCCAATGCATGTAAAGCGGGTCCCGATACTTGTTCATGTCATAGAATTGAAAGGGTGTTGAACCGAATAAATACTTTATTAGCATTTTATAAGAACAAAAACCCCTAGTATGCTGTTGTGATTCGAATTGAAAACATGTCCAATGTAAATGCTACTGCGATTCTTAATGAGATTTTGAAATTTTTAAAAACCAAACAACACATTCTACTTGATGAGCACTACAATGAGATACTGGATTACATTTCATTTTTAAGGAACTTATCCTGCAACACGTGCCATTTTCAGGAAAATCTTTGCAAAAATAAACCAGACACTTGCGCTTGCTTTATGAATGAACATAAAATGATTAAAATTAAGAAACTGATGTTACTGTATGAAAG
This sequence comes from Microdon myrmicae, assembly GCA_963931805.1. Taxonomy (NCBI): domain Eukaryota; kingdom Metazoa; phylum Arthropoda; class Insecta; order Diptera; family Syrphidae; genus Microdon; species Microdon myrmicae. The sequence continues at coordinate 160,315,819 of OZ007498.1, read as the reverse complement.
ATTAATAAAATAAAATTAAAAAAATTATAAAAGATAACAAATTTCGCTTTTTTATTCATTATTGTGTGGACGATGAGTAAACGAACTGTTGTTGAGGAATTGCATAAACCTGCACGAAGACATTTTATCAGACGGCGAGTTATAATCAAGGGGTTTGATGACACATGGCAAGCGGATTTGGTAGAAATGATACCTTATAGCAAGGAAAACAATGGACATAACTTTTTACTAACTGTAATTGATACATTTTCAAAGTATGCGTGGGCAGTTCCTTTGAAGAATAAAAGTGCATCATCCATAACAGAAGCTATGAAATCAATTTTCAGTAGTTCCAATCGAATACCAAAAAATCTACAAACTGACGATGGCAAGGAGTTTTTCAATAAAATATTCCAGGTTCTAATGAATACGCATAAAATTAATCATTATTCGACGTATAGTATATTGAAAGCTTCAATTGTTGAACGGTTCAATAGAACGCTTAAAGAGAAAATGTGGCGAGAATTCAGTTTTAATGGCAACTATAAATGGCTACCGATCCTAAAAGGCTTGCTCCACGAATATAATAACTCTATACATAGAACAATAAAAATGCGACCAGTTGATGTAAATAAAAAAAATTCTAAAGATCTATTATCATCGGCTTACAATCACATTAAAATCGCTCCAAAGGCTAAATTTAAAGTTGGCGATAAAGTTCGAATAAGCAAATTTAAACATGCTTTCGAGAAAGGCTACACACCCAATTGGACAACTGAAATATTCACGATAAAAAAGACCAACCTAACCAATCCTATCACATATTTACTTGATGATTCTCAAGGTCAACCCATTCAAGGGAGTTTCTATGAAAAAGAATTACAAAAAACCAACCACCCCGATATATTCCTTGTGGAAAAAGTACTGAAATCTAAAGGCAACAAAGTATATGTAAAGTGGCTTGGTTTCTCAAATGATCATAATTCATGGATTAATAAAAGCCAGCTGATATGACAAATCAAAGCATTATGGAAATAGCAAAAGACCTAATCGTAGAGTGTACTGTCACAAGAACATTTGGTGTAGGCTATCTTGTTCGCTTGCCTAACAATAAAGAAGGGTTATTGAATTGGAGCAATCACAAAAGAAGAATATATAGACCATTTGTTAATGAATTGATTAAATGTAAAATTATAAATGAAAAGGATGGATACATAGACTTGATTAATGTTGAATAAATAAAACACACACAGTTATTTCAATAGTAATATTCGTATTATTTATTTATATATATATATATGTGATTTCTTAAGATATATTCATGTGATATGTTTGTTTCGCTTTCCTCATATCTAACAATTCGTAATTTGATTTGTAATCTGTATCATATTTTGTTATGTGCTCGATTTCTCCATTGCTCAGAATTCTTTCAGATTCATATTCACGATATTCAAAGCATTTAATTATCAACGATCTTCTCTCAAAATTACTATCATAAGAACATCGGATTTTTAGTTCCTTGTCGCCGTCAAACTCCAATTTGAAATGTCTATAAAAGATGTGTTGACTTTCGATATATCCAGCAATATTCATTTCCTTTCGTATTAAATCTTGCCTGAACGCCTCTATTGCCTCCTCCACACTCACATATTTAAAGGTGTCAACATCTTCAGTAATTTCCTTGTCATTAGTTGTATTAGGCAATAATGTAGTGGCGGTAGTAGGACTAGTTGTTGTTGTTGTTGTTGTTGTTGTTGCATTTAAATCTGAATAATTCTGATGTTTTAAAAGTATAAATGATAAATCAATTTGTATGCGATCATTATTTGGTAAGATAATATCAAATTCAAGGTTTGATGAACTGCTACTGCTATCATTTAATTGAACCCTTGCTGTTGGCGCCGCAAAAGTTACTCCAACTAAAATTATCAAAAAGAGTTGTACTGCAAACATTTTTTCTTCTTTAATTATTGATCAGTTTGCAGTGAATGTTCTTGAACGACTAAAATGCAATTAGTATTCGGATTCGTATTTATTCACGTAATCTTCTTCTACAACCATATTATCTCCATTTATATTTTGCTTTGTTTCGTTTCGAATTTTCATGTACTCCAACTTTATTTTCATTTTTCTTTCAGCAACTGTTTTGTTTTTCCTTTGTTCGTTTTCCTCGTATATTTCATCATCAACCATTAACAGTGGTGCAAGTTCCCAATCATTTTCATCGGCGAATGGACAATCTGGGAGAAAGTAATCTACTCTCGACCTTTTTCTACAATTACTGTCAGCCTGTCCCATTACCGTTATATTACCTCCAATTGCTTCTATTTTTATGTGCTGACCTTTCTCAATACCTCTGATTTGTAAATCTTGTATTTTTTTTGATGATTCACCATTTAACATTTTTGCTAATAGTGTTCGGTTTCCATCTTCTGGTGTCGCATAAATTTTTAATATATTTCCAATTACTGTGACAGGTCCAAATGATAATTCGCGCCATGATTGAGTACAAACACAAAATTTGGTAGCATCATTTAAAGTTTCACACCAAAACATGACTATTTAACAGCTCTGCACCAAATACAATTCTTTCGGAATAAATTATAGATTAATCTCCCCAACGATTTTACATTAAACCTGAACCGAACTTTATGCTCCTTAAAATGTTCTTTAAAATGTATTGAATCTCTTGCTACTTTGCTTAATTCAAACTCAATTTCTTTATCTCTGCTCTCGTAGAACATTAATCATTCTGTGTTATCATCATCATTCAAACATCTTCTTTTATATATAATCGTAAAACAAAAAAGTGACACAATTAACCTACGACCCAAACTTTAACCTTGAACCCAAAACAGCTGATAGAATAATCAAAAATTCTCATATATTAAGAATCAGCCAAAAGACAAAAGCACAACCCACTCATCATCATCATAGAGCAAAAAGCCCCCGCCCCCGCCTCCGCCTTGTTATTGTTCGTTTGAATACTGGCTTAGGTCTGCGTCTTAGGTGAAGTCAGCTAGCTTAGCTCTACGTCTTAGGTGAATTCAACTAGTTTAGCTCTGCGTCTTAGGGGAAGTCAGTTTAAGTTCCAGCAAAAACAACCCATTTCCCATACAAATCCACCAACAACAAAATTCTCGTATATATTACTCAGCTTAATGACAATAAGATTAAAAAGCACACCAAAGACAACGTTTTTTTTATTTCTACCACAATTAACAGCTTACAACCGAGACAAAAGCCTAAAGCACAACCCATTCATCATCATGGCTAAGGTCTGCGTCTTAGGTGAAGTCAACTAGCTTAGCTCTGCGTCTTAGGTGAAGTCAACTAGCAGCAAAACCATTCACCTTCTAAGCATAAATCCATTATCAAAAACACACACCCCCCAACAAAAAGTTCAATAGCAAGCAAATTCATTAGCAAAAGCATAAACCCATAACAAAAAGCACCGATATCACCACCTAACCACAAACCCATTATCAAAAAGCCCCAATACTCACCACCACCTACAAAAAAAGCCCAATAGACAACAAAAGCATTCATCACCACCTACAAAAAACCCAAGAGCATTAAAAGCATAAAATCCAACAACTACATCCCCATTCGATTACGACATCAACCAACAACCACGCTGATAACGATTAATCACTAGCCCAAACAAACAACTACAGTGATAAGAATACTACAAACTATACCCAATTAATATCAATACTACTATTTCCATCTCAGATAAGAACCCACAATCATTAATCGCAACCACAAAATATCACAATTAATATCAACCCTCATAAGAAATACACTAAATACTACTATTTCCACCTCAGTTAAGACACACCACCCATGAATCACAAAAAGCACCGATATCACCACCTAAGCATAAATCCATTAGCAAAAACATAAACCCATAACAAAAAGCACCGATATCACCACAAGCCCCAATACTCACCACCACCTACAAAAAGCCCAATAGTCAACAAAAAGCATTCATCACCACCTATAAAAACTCTATAACAAAAAGCCCAATAGTCAACAAAAAGCATTCATCACCACCTATAAAAACTCTATAACAAAAAGCCCAATAGTCAACAAAAAGCATTCATCACCACCACCTGCAAAAACCCAATAGCATCAAAAGCACAAAATCCAACAACTACATACCCATTCGATTACGACATCAACCAACAACCAGCGATAAGAATACTACAAACTATACCCAATTAATACCAATACTCATAAGAAATACACTAAATACTACTATTTCCACCTCACATAAGAACCCACCACCCATGAATCACATACCACTATCAACACTCACCACACAACACACACATCTTCACCTTCACATAGAGCTTTCAGACAGAAAAGAGCTTTTGAGCCAGAAACTGTGCCGGAAACGCCATAACCCTACTACTCAGCTTGACTCGCCAACTGACTCCACATATCGTCGTTGGCTGGAATCACCCGTACATTCGAGATTTCTTTGGTGGCTCGCCAAAAGTAAGAAATATTACAATCCAATAACTTAGACATCGTTTGGATGAGAATCGTATGTTACTGAAGACTTCTGTAAAATTTCTTTGTTGCTAGTACCGCTCTCCGAATAGCGATTGACCAGCGATATATTTCGAACATCTTTAATATACCGTCGACTGGATACAAATCAACCACCCAGCTTCTGAGATTTTCGTTCTTGGTGGGCTTATATTGTACAAATTCAATTGGTTAGTACATTTCAAATGAACCGACGATTCCTGGGAGGCTACCCGAAACGTTTGCTGTTAGCCGCAATTTGACTTAACTGATGGAGAACCTATCCGAGTGCTGAATAACCGGAGTAATTGTGTAAATACCCTGGTCTAATTCTGTTATTCGAACCCAGCATTTATGGTGTGGAAACGACTGACTCATCAGGAAACTAAAACCCCTGCTTGATATCTGTTGCGCACTCGCTTCTATTTCAAAAAGTATATCTGTAACAAAACCACTTATATTTTATTTCGATTACTCTACTCTAATAAGTAACGATCAGTGTAAAACAAAGTGAACTTAACATCGTGACTCCATATAATGTTTACTCCATTATTTTGGTTTCCACTTGGTGAACTCTGTAAAAGTTCTCTGACCGCAGCTTTCCAGTGCAATCAACTTAAATACATTTCCTCGTCTCGGAAAGTGGTATACTGAGCATCAATTTACACTAAAATTAGTTAATAATTGAAGATTGATTCAAAAAGTTAATGCTACTGGCTAACTGAATTTTTTACAAGCAGCACAACAGTATGAGTGCCGTGTACACCTAAACAACGCAACTCCAGGCAAAACAAAAGCTAAATACAGAGTAAGGATAACAAAGATAATCTTTACAACACTACCGCGACCATGAGAAATAAATTAGAATAGTATTCATGATACATACATCTAGTATCAGTGTAATAAGTAGGAAATTATTATTATTATTTACTGGCCTGTAGGAACTCGGAAGTTCATGACCTCACCGACTCAGCTCCGCCATTGTTCCCTGTCCTGTGCGCTCTCCTTCCATGTGCGACCAACCGATTCGATCTCCTCGAGGGCCAATCTAACATTGTCCTCCCATCTCCGTCGCGGCCGTCCTGTCGGTCTCTTCCCCGTTAGTTTACCGTCAAGAATTCTATGCACGGTCCTATCATCGCCCATTCGCGCTACGTGTCCGGTCCATCTTAATCTTCGCGACTTCATCACTCTCACTTTTGTAGGTTTGCGGTATAGCTCTTCCAATTCGTGGTTGTGGAGTTTCCTCTATTATCCTGACTCCTCGTCATATTTACCGCCAAATATACCCCTTAAAACTTTATTCTCGAATACGCGGAATTTGTTCTCTTCCCGTTTTGTGAGAGCCCATGTTTCGCATCCGTATAGAGCTATCGGCATGATTATGGTTCTATAGACACGGAGCTTTATATTACGTGATAGCAGTTTGGATTTTAATAGTTTACTGGCTACGTGCCAGCTAGCGTTGCCGGAATGTAGTCTTTTGTTAATTTCCTTTGACGTTTCGTTTCTGGTCGTCAGTATCGTTCCCAGATATTTAAATTCTTTGACATTTTCAAATATCTTGCCCCTGACGTTTATATGTTTTCTCTGAGGTCCGCCTGCTCTCGTCGTAATCATGTATTTCGTTTTGTCTTCGTTTATTTCTAGGCCCACCTCTTCTGCTGCTTGCATTATGATTTCACAGTTTTTACTTATAGTTTCGAGATTATCGCCCAGAACGGCGATGTCATCCGCATACGCGAGCACTTGTGTGACCCCGTTCAGGGATGATCCGGCCGTGTTGTCGTCTTGTACCTTTCTGATAACATACTCGAGGACAAGGTTAAAAAGGCATGGTGAGAGGCCATCCCCTTGTTTTAGTCCGTCCCGGATTTCAAATGGTTCTGAGAGGTGGTTTTCTATTCTAACTCGCCGTTTGTTTTCGTTCATGCAAATTTGAATGAGGGCGGCATATTTTTACGGGATTCCCAGCTCAACCACAATATGGTAGAGTCTTTGCCTTGCGACTGAGTCATAAGCTTTTTTGAAGTCAACGAACAGTTGGTGAGCCATCTCTCCGTATTCCCACTTCTTTTCCAGCAGTTGCCTTATTGTGAACACCTGGTCGCTTGTTGACTGGTTCCGACGGAATCCGCATTGGTAGTCTCCCAATATTTCTTCTGCGTACGGTGGATTCTTGCCAGTATGACATTTGTTAATATTTGGTATGTGATTGGGAGCAATGATATTTCTCTGTAATTTTCGCAGTCAGATCTGTCGCCTTTTTTGAAAATGGGGATGACTATTGCGGTTTTCCATTCTTCCGGAATGACTTCCTTGCCCCATATTATTTTAACCAGTTGGTGGATCTTTCGACCGGTTGCCCCTCCTCCATGCTTCACAAGCTCTGTCGGTATGCAATCGGTTCCGGAGGCCTCGTTGTTTTTCAGTCGATTTATCGCGTCTACAACTTCGTCGAAAGAGGGTTCTGGGATCTGGGGCTCGGCTGTATGTACGTCTGGTGCGTTTATTTGTGGTTGATGGGTGTGCACATTGAGCAGGTTTTCAAAGTACTGCTTCCATCTTGTCACGATATTTTTTGTTCCTGTCACCAGGCAGCCGTTTGTGTCTCGGATTATTTGGGCTCTCCCTTGGTAGCCATTTCTAATTGAATTTATGCCGGCATACATACGTCTGATGTTCTTTGCTCTGGCATTTTCTATGATTTTTTCGATCCGAGTCTTTTACCATTCGCGTTTTTTGTGTTTGAAAAGTGTAGTGGTTTTTTCCGAATTGTCGAGTATTCTTCGATCTTTGTCCTGCACTTATCGTCCAACCAAGGTTTGGACTTAGTTGTTTTCTTAAATCCTAATACCTCTTGGGCTGTTTGTTTGATTGTGTCTCTGATCGATGCCCATTTAGTGTCCACACTATTGGCTACCTCTTCACCACTACTGTCATTCTCGAGGATGGTAAATCTATTCGTTACTTCGTCCTGATATTCCGCCCTTTTACGTAGGTCTTTTAGTTTATCAATCTCGAACTTTTTGCTCGCCTCCCGTGACTGTCCATGTGGGTTTACTGCAAGCCGACTTCTAATTTTGCCCAGCACTAGAAGGTGATCGGAGTCGTAATCTGCTCCTCTATATGATCTTACGTCAAGGATATTCGAGTGGTGTCTTTTGTCTATGAGGAACTGGTCTATTTGGTTACGCGTTACACCGTCGGGTGATATCCATTTGGCTTTATGGATTTGCTTGTGCTTGAACATCGTGCTATTCACTACCAGATCTTTTGACGCTGCGAACGTGATAATTCGAATACCATTATCATTTGAAACGTCATGTAGGCTTTCTTTACTCATTGTTGGTTGGAAGATATCTTCCTTTCCAATTTTCGCATTGAGGTCGCCGAGGAGGATTTTAACATCGAATGATCACATCCCATCAAATACTTCCTTTAGGGTCTCGTAGAATGTGTCCTTCGTTTCTTCGTCGGTAGATTCTGTTGGGGCGTGTACGTTTATAAATATGTAGTGATCCAAAAAAGCCCTACCATCTTTTTCTCCCATTCCTAATCCAAAATCCCAGCAATATTACCCTAAAACCCAAAATCCTATCAAAACCAGAAAAAACTCCGGCAGCAGTCTAAATTCGTCTATTGTCCCTGGAGGAAGTACCCCAGGAAAATCTTTGAATAATCTTGAGTAAAGTAATAAACACATATCAAAGAAAACAAAAACGAACTTTTAATTTTATCCAATACCTGGCCCCCACTGAAGACTAAGGACGAAGGCCAAATCCAAGGACGTTGCTCTTCCCTTTGGATTCAGAGGAAGCACGGCAACGAACCCTGTTGTGCGACAGGTTTTCAGAAGCTATTGTAAGAGATCACTTAGTCCTTTTAAGGACTAAGAAACACGCTTCCTGAAACCAAGAACACAACAAATACATAATTGTACCATGGGCCCTGTATTTTTAGCACCGACATTCGGTCATTAATAAATTGCACATCCTTTACATGGGACGTAATCTTCTTGCTTATGATGAAGCCAGTTCCGAGGTTATATGTATCGGTACCTCCACATACCGGTGTAAACCCGTTGGTTTCGATTACTTGATGTGGGAGTCGAACTTCCTGAAGCGCGACGATGTCCATTTGATATTGTTTCGCGTTTTCTACGACCGTCTGTATCGCGCCTGGTTTATATAACATTCGAACATTCCACGTGCCGACACGTATATCCCGCTTTTTCAGTTTTTCCCTACGTCTTCTTTTTGCCGAGTCGGTGTTTTCTTGATGATTTTTTCCCTTATGGTTGTGTCGGCTCATCACACCTACGCCTACCGGGTTTTTCGCGGGATTGTTTTTTGTATATTGGTTATTCATTTTTGATCCCACAAGACTTGGGGTTGCAAATAGTCCGCCACATCAGAGCCCCGTTTTGATGTGGTAAGGTCTGCTTACTGCTCTGATTCAACCCGGTGTCAAAGAGGCGCCGTTATAATACAGCCAGTATACCCCTGGTTGCAAACAATCCAATGGGCACGGTGACGCGTAACACCCTGAATTAGGGGTGATAGATCTTTGTGTGTTACTCCTCGCTAGCCTGTCTGACATGGGTGACCCTACTGGAAGCTTCATTGTACTTTAAGCCCCCGCACCACGTCAAGGTTTCTACCAAGCGGGGGAATAAGTAAGATATAGTGAAGAAATAAGTTTTAGACCACTTTAATGGGGATATCAATATATCGTGTGATCAATTCTTTATAAACACCGAAACTAGCACCAGCCACGCCAAAGTCTTGGACAACTTGTATTGTTGTTATTGCTGAACAAAATCTATTTCACTTATGACAAGTGAAACAAAGCATTTCTCCGTAAAGAGCTACGAGAATTGCGAGGATATCTTTCAACAATATATATATATGGGGGGGTGGGTGCGAACATACAGGGCAAAGTCTCTGATTGCCTTCAACCCGGCGAAGGCCAGGACGATCCTTGTCCCTGTTCAATCCAAGTTGACATGCAGTCTCCACGTGACACCCCTGGATAGCTACTTTGACACCCGCCAAGTAGTGAACCAATGCATGCAGCGACATCCTGAGAAAGGTTGGCGCAAGGCTAATAACCAGGCCCGTAAAAATGAATTATTATGGCAAATTTAACAAGCCTCGGATATGGACCGGATACATGACGACGACCACGGAAACGAAAACGGCTAAACGATTTAAGGATTTGTTCATGGAACATACGCTCACTATACAGAGCTCGAGCTGCACAGCAACTAGCCGATGCCCTGTCCGAATATAAGGCTGACATAACAGCATTACAAGAAATAAGATGGACGGGGAGTGGTGTTTTTCAAAGAAAAGAGTATGACATTTATTACAGCTGTCACGCTAAACACCATGTGCTCGGGGTAGGCTTTCCAGTCAGCCAAAAGCTGAACCCTGCCATCATCGGCTTTAATGCAATAAATGAAAGGCTATGCACTCTTCGCGTGCGAGGCAAATTTAAGAACATAAGCCTCATAAACGTTCACGGACCTACAGAGGAGTCCCCTGACGACGAAAAAGAAGAATACTATGAGAACGTCGAACGGGCCCTCAATGCCTGCCCAAGATACGATGTGAAAATCGTTCTTGGGGATTTGAATGCGAAAATAGGTCGGGAGCCGGTTTTCAGGCACTACGCAGGTTCCCATAGTTTGCATGAGAACACTAATGACAATGGACTACGAGTCATCGAACTGGCAGCATCGAAAAACTTGGTCGTTGCGAGTACCAGGTTTGCGCGTAAAGATATCCACAAAGCCACCTGGGTATCACCTGATGGAGCCACTCGCAACCAAATTGACCACGTGTTGATAGATCGCCGCCACTCTTCGAGCCTGATGCCGGTACGAACGTACCGAGGTGCCAACATCGACTCGGATCACTATCTTGTTGGTACAGTTTTCCGAGCGCGGATTGCCTTACGGAGACGTATTGCATCCACGGTTCGAATCAACACGGCTGCCTTACGCAATGAGAACACCAGCAACACCTTTGGTCATGCATTAAGACTCGCCCTCGAAGAGCTCGACGGAGGGAGAGTAAGTCCTGGGGCCAGAATGCCGGGCGTAGAAGAGAAATGGACACATCTTAAGAATACTGTCATTAGTACTGCCAACTCCATCTTAGGCAGTAGTCGTAGAGATCGGAACGACTGGTTTGATGATGAGTGCAAACTAGCGACTGAACGTAAGAATGCTGCATACCGGGCAATGCAGCAGTCTCATAGGACGCGGGTACGCGGGGAGAAATACAAAGAGCTCAGAAGAACTGAAAAAAGACTTCACAGACAAAAGAAAAGTGCCTGGGAAAAAAATGTTGTCTGTGAAATAGAGAAAAGTAGAGAGCGAGGTCCGCACCAGGCGCGGAAGTTCTACCAAATAATCCGCAGTATGACGCGGTACACACCACGCTGCACTTACTGCAAGGATAAAGAGGGTAATCTGATCACCGATCCTGGGGGCATTCTGGAGCTATGGGAAGTGCACTTTAATGAATTGCTAAATGGTCAGCTCACAGAAAAATTGGAGGCTCCACCAATGCAAGACCAGGACCAAATGCTGCCGCCACCAAGCATTGAGGAAACACTAAAAGCCATTAGACAGCTAAAATCAAATAAAGCCCCTGGAGCTGATAGCATACCAGCTGAGCTGATCAAACAAGGAGGGGCAGCGTTACATCACGCAATTCACGAGATCGTGGTGCACGTATGGGAGCAAGAGGAGATGCCGGAAGATTGGCGTCGTAGTATAACATAAGAAGGGAGATATCACACTGTGCGGCAACTATAAGGGTATAACATTGCTGAGTACCGCCTATAAGATACTCTCCACTATCCTACAAGACCGGATATCCCCATACGCTAAAGTCATTGGTCAATATCAGTGTGGCTTCATCCCAGGCAAATCAGCAATTGATCAGATATTCAGCCTTAGGCAGGTGATGGAAAAATGTCTGGAATTTAAGATTCCACTATATCATCTGTTTATAGACTTCAAGGCCGCCTACGACAGCATAGCCAGGGTAGAACTATATAATGTCATGAGAGAATTCGGCATTCCAAATAAATTGATACGACTTTGTAGGTTGACCATGACCAACGTAACTAAAAAGTAGCGGGATTGCTGTCCAAACCAATAAACATCTATAATGGACTCCGACAAGGGGACGGTCTGGCCTGCCTCCTCTTCAACCTGGCGTTGGAGAAAGCAATCCGTGACTCTGGCGTTACAACAAGAGGGACTATTGTCACCAAGTCCAGTCAGATACTTGCCTACGCAGATGACATCGACATCATCAGTAGAACCGAATCGGCGATACAGGAATCCTTCACCCAGATCGAGCAGGCGGCACAAAAACTGGGACTGCGCATTAATGAGGGAAAAACCAAGTACATGGTGGCAACTTCGGCGAAGAGAAGACCTAACGTTGGTCAAACTATCAGGGTAGTGGAGCACGAATTTGAAGTAGTGCAATCCTTTAACTACCTTGGGTCAATAGTATCAGCCGATAACAATATGGAAGAAGAAATACGCGAACGGCTGATTAAATCCAACAAAGCCTACTATGGTCTATCAAGGCTCTTTAAATCCCGAAATTTATCCAAAACATCCAAGCTACTACTGTACAAGACCATGGTCTTACCAGTACTCATGTATGGATCCGAGACCTGGGTGCTTAATAAAAGGCACTCTGAACTCTTGGCCGCGTTCGAGAGAAAGGTCTTAAGGAGAATTGTTGGCCCCGTATGTGAGGGAGGACGATTCCGGAGACGCTACAATCATGAGTTGTACGCAATCTACCTTGAAGCCCATATTGTAAGAAAAATCAAGCTCGGTAGACTCCGGTGGGCGGGACACCTAGCTCGAATGAGCGAAGAGGACCCTGCCCGGAAAGTCCTTTGTGGCAGGATGTATGGAAGGAGACAGCGCGGCAGACCTTGTCTGCGATGGAGGGATGGCGTAGACCAGGACGCCCAGAGCCTGGGAGTGCTAAACTGGATGACATCGGCTCGAAATCGGGACCGGTGGAGAGATTTGTTAAATAACGCCAAGACCGGATCCCGGTTGTAGTGCCGATGATGATGATGATGAAGAGCAGCTGCTATATGCTTATCAAAGTAAAGATACTGATCAAGCCAGATTCCAAGGTATCTGACTACAGTTTTCACTTGTAGGGGAAGATTATTATTTCCCGCAATGGAAAATGTTTTCCAATTCCGTCTTGTATCCCTTGATGCACTGAACAGTGGCGTTCTGAAAACGATAGTCTTTGTTTTTTGGAAATTTATTTTTAATTTTCATTAATATTTTATTGATTTCCAGTCGTCGTAAAAACGTTTGATTTTGTTGAAATCATCTTGCAGAAGTCTGTTGAAGAGATCAATCTTTTCTCCAGATCTATACACCACAATGTCGTCGGCATACGCAATTGCATGGTTGAGAGAACCCACTAGATCACTAGTGTAAATGTTAAATAAAATGGGAGAATTCACTGCTCCCTGTTGTAAGCCGTTTTTGATGTGGAAGGTCTTGTTAGAGAGTATATCTCCACATTTCACTACAAATTGTTTACCCATTATCATATCGTAGATAATATATAATAAATATTCGGGCATACCTAGGTTTGATAACTTATATACAAGCCCTTCTAACCATACGGTGTCGAAAGCCTTTTCAAAGTCAACCAAACAGGACCCTGTGCATTGTCTCTTCGCCTTGTTCCATTGTATGTCGGAAACAAGTTTTGTCGCAGCATGAACTGTGTCATGTTGCGATCGAAGACCAAATTGGTTGTTCGGGATAATACCATTTGCCTCACACCAGTTAGTCAATGCTTTATTTATAATTTTCTCGAATACCTTGCTGATGTTCGGAAGCAGACTAATCGAGCGAAGATTGGCTGGATTGCTCCTGCCCTTGCCCTTTTTTTTTATATTTTTTTTTCTTCCTATTATTATAATTTACTTACTCGCTAGACAAAAATGATTAAACTCTAGCTTATGTTATCTTATTTCTTAACTTACTGGTCCTTTGCGGACTCTCTAAGTTACATGCATACGCTTAAAGCATGAAAATTTGTCTTTCGACATTATGATTATTTTGTTTACATGAATTTTTATGGAACTTAGTTAGATACAAAGAAAATGAAGAACAGAAAAAACTTTGTTTTTGTTTTTTTTTTTTTTTTTTACCTTATATCTAACTTAAATACTAAACTAATTTTTTTTTTTTTTTTTTTTTAATTTTTTTTTTTTAACCTTAACTCTATACTAAACCTAATATCAAGACTTCGAAATGCTAAATGTATGTAAGCTTTCCGTAGTTTGTTGGGATTTATTATTATTACTTCCCTTTTTTTGCCAGTGTTATAAGGGAACACTTTAATTGCCACTCAGCCACCAAAATCTCTGGTGTTGCTTATTCGTGTCTTTTCGGTCTTTCTGTGCTACTGCCCTACTGAACTGCAGGCGCTCTTCATCTGTGTGCGCAACTTCTCGATTATAACATATTCGTTTATGTGTACCCGACCGACGCACGTGATAAATCAACGGTATAGCGGATTCATTTTGTATAAGGCCGTTCATGTCAAGACTAAGGAATGCTTCTGGTGGAATAAAGCCATTGCGACGTACTCCCTCATAATACATATTGTTTGGGTAATATGCACCAAAAATTAAGTCGTTCGGGGAGCTCATTGATTTCGCAAGATGCCCTCGGATCAGCTTGATCATAAAGTTATCCACTCTGTTTATATTGGCCCCATTGTACAACGCTTCATTGGGATAGTATTTTTTGTGATCGGATTCAGGAGTCCGATGTAAGTTGAGACACGTCCTGAGGCATTGTCTCTCAAAAATCCGAATTTTTTCCATTAAGCAAGGTCCCACATTAAACCACACTGGACATCTATATATGATCATGCCATGCCCAATGATGACCCACAGCAAAGCAAAGCAAACACACAGTACCTCACTGCGTTTATTTTGTTTACTTTCCGCTGGTCCATGCTTCCCCTTGGTGAGACGTTAGCCGCACATCTGCAGGTCAAATTCCTCACCACCATATCCATGCACCAGCATATTAACCAAACCTAAAAAAAAGATAACATCCAACGTGACCCTTGGCCACCGTCGGCAAGATTTCTGTTGACTTAATGCCAACAAAATTTCTCCCTTTCAAGAGCACCAGAGCCATACGGCTAAAACAAATAAACCCCAATCGTCGGTCGACCTATCGTCACCGAAGAATGTATTGCCTACAACGGCATTACGTACACACAATTCCTGCAGTTCATTATGCCCGTCCATGATTATGCAGGTGCGGTTTCTTCATTGCGGATATGCAGGCTAAGGGGCATCGTACTTGTACTATACGGACACATAGGCAATCCTCCCATTCGATTCTTTTGTGATCGCCCATTGGCCGTCGCCGAGTTGAGCCTACTCGCTCCTCCTTCATCGATGTGATCCACTACCGTTGAATCTGACGGATGTGGATTCCATCGCAGAGTCAAATTTCATCCTTTGAAGCGATAAGTCGAGTCTCTGCCATCCGGTTTTCTCAATTTCAAAAATATAGAGTCAGATTAAACTGCTTAAGCGTACACACGCTAGTTATCGTGTCGGAGTGAATTTAATATTTTATAGATATGAATTGCTTAAATAATGATTGCCAAATAAGGATGTAACGTTGTTTCATAGAATTCGTAACCACACCGTAATAACAAGTGCACAGTGTAAATTAAAATTAAGTCTTCTGAACTAATAAAGGAACATTAAAATTAATTCAGTGCGTTCTCTTTTGTTTCTGGATTTCGTCGACATTATACGTTGTGGATTAAGTGAATCTGTGCCCTTGATCAGCACCACTACTTATTAACACGACAATACCATACCGGGCAGCCATACACCAATATTGGTCAGATGAATGCTGAGTATGACATTATCTTCACCTTGGGGTCCAGCAGACTACTACGGAGGAGTCTTCGTGTCATTGCATATGCGTTTTTAGCTGCTGTAAGAGCAGCTGCTATATGCTTATCAAAGTAAAGATACTGATCAAGCCAGATTCCAAGGTATCTGACTACAGTTTTCACTTGTAGGGGAAGATTATTATTTCCTGCAATGGAAAATGTTTTCCAATTCCGTCTTGTATCCCTTGATGCACTGGACAGTGGCGTTCTGAAAAGGATAGTCTTTGTTTTTTGGTAATTTATTTTTAATTTTTATTAATATTTTATTAATTTCCAGTCGTCGCAAAAACGTTTGATTTTGTTGAAATCATCTTGCAGAAGTCTGTTGAAGAGATCAATCTTTTTTCCAGATCAATACACCACAATGTCGTCGGCATAGTCAATTGCATGGTTGAGAGAACCCACTAGATCACTAGTGTAAATGTTAAATAAAATGGGAGAATTCACTGCTCCCTGTTGTAGACCGTTTTTGATGTGGAAAGTCTTGTTAGAGATTATATCTCCACATTTCACTACAAATTGTTTACCCATTATCATATCGTAGATAATATATAATAAAAATTCGGGGATACCTATATTTGATAACTTATATACCAGCCCTTCTAACCATACGGCCTCGAAAGCCTTTTCAAAGTCAACCAAACAGGCCCCTGTGTATTGTCGCTTCGCCTTGTTCCATTTTATGTCGGAAACAAGTTTTGTGGCAGCATGAACTGTGTCATGTCGTGAACGGAAACCAAACTGATTGTTTGGAATAATAACATTTTCCTCACACCAGTTAGTCAATGCTTTGTTTATAATTTTCTCGAATACCTTGCTGATGCTCGGAAGCAAACTAATCGAGCGAAGATTGGCTGGATTGCTCCTGTCCTTGCCCTTTTTGGGGATGGGATGGACTACTGCAGATTTCCATTGGATTGGATAATATGCATTATTTAGAGCGTAATTGAACAAAATAGTGTAAACCTTCACTACTTCAAGAGGTAAATGCTTTAGAACAATGTTTGGAATACTATCTATTCCAGAAGATTTTTTGTTCTTAATCGATTTAAGAATGTCCGTCAGTAGTAGGGTTATGTACGTTCTGGGACAATTTTCTGCCCCAAAAGCTCTTTTCTGCCCCAAAGCTCTATGTGAAGGTGGAGATGTGTGTGTTGTGTGGTGAGTGTTGATAGTGGTATGTGATTCATGGGTGGTGGGTTCTTATGTGGGGTGGAAATAGTAGTATTGGTATTAATTGGGTATAGTTTGTAGTGTTCTTATCGCTGTAGTTGTTTGTTTGGGCTAGTGATTAATCGTTATCAGCGTGGTTGTTGGTTGATGTCGCAATCGAATGGGGATGTAGTTGTTGGATTTTATGCTTTTGATGCTATTGGGGCTTTTTTTGTAGGTGGTGGTGAGTATTGGGGCTTTTTGATAATGGATTTGTGGTTAGGTGGTGATATCGGTGCTTTTTGTTATGGGTTTATGTTTTTGCTAATGGATTTATGTTTAGGTGGTGATATCGGGGCTGAATGGGTAGTGCTTTAGGCTTTTGTCTCGGTTGTAAGCTGTTAATTGTGGTAGAAATAAAAAAACGTTGTCTTTGGTGTGCTTTTTAATCTTATTGTCATTAAGCTGAGTAATATATACGAGAATTTTGTTGTTTGTGGATTTGTATGGGAAATGGGTTGTTTGCTGGAACTTAAACTGACTTCCCCTAAGACACAGAGCTAAGCTAGTTGAATTCACCTAAGACGCAGAGCTAAGCTAGTTGACTTCACCTAAGACGCAGACCTAAGCCAGTATTCAAACAGATGCAATAACAAGGCGGGGGCGGGGGCGGGGGCTTTTTGCTCTATGATGTTGATGAATGGGTTGTGCTTTTGGCTTTTGTCTCGGTTGTAAGCTGTTAATTGTGGCGGAAATAAAAACAACATACAAAACCAGTGCAGAAAAAACGTAGATTTCTTGATAATCATAAATGAAATAAAAACAAATTCATATTTTAAAGAAATAACATGTTTTATTTTTATCGTCTTCCATTTAGAAACTTTTCCAACAGAAAAACATTTTGTAGTGCACAGCATTTATTGTGGTTTGTACATTTCATTTCATTGGGATAGAGACGCTTCAATTCCCTTAAATTAGGACATCCAACTTCTTCAATATCCGTTACTTCAACATTTTCATTCTGTAGTAATTCCTTCATCCATAGAGTTTTTTCCATTCCTTTAACGTAAACAATAGAATCTTGTATATTATCTTGAAGATATTTTCTAACTTCTGAAAATGTTGTGACTCCTCCATTCCAGGATAAACCATGATGATTGTGGTAAAGCCATTGAGCTTGCCTTCTTAGCGATGGTGATAGCTGATTAAACTTGTATGGTGGTTTTAAGATGAAATGCTGATGTTGTCCATTGCGCAGTACAGCTATTTCCTTTGGAATAAACTTATTATTTGATCCTCTGAATCCTTGAACGTCGAAAATAAAATACATTTTATATTGTGCGTGCGTATATGTGTTTCTTCAGCGAGAGCTAACAGACAAGTAACGATTACATTTCTCGAGAAACTATTTGACTCAATGGATTATAGTTTATAATGCGATCGTGTAACATCAAACAGTATGCAGACGTATTAGGAGGGATTATTTTTGATGTTTTAATTTCAATACGAATATCAACTGGTCCGTTTTTTATTATTTCACTTTGATGTCTGCAATCTATTACGAAAATTGTCGCTTGTGATTTGAATGCTTCTCTTGACAATAAAGGTTCAGCAACTAGGCGATTATAGAAGGTTTTTTGAAAGTTACAGTACATATTGTATAGTAAACTGTAGTTATTTTTATCAAATGATAGATTTAAATCTTCACATGGATAAGCATCGGAATTTAAATAGGCTTTCACATTAGTAATGTTGCAATGATCAAAATTAGCTGGATTTTCTTTAAGTAAATTACGTTTGTTGGTTTGCAGAGCAAGGATAATATAGCGCGGCTTTTCCATTTGAGAGGTTGTCTTCACATTCCAAATATGATGATTAGTACTAGGTAAGGCAGGATATTCATACAGATCCCAGTTCCGGAAAGCAATTTTCATAGATTGTCCATCATTAATAGGTTTGTATAGCTTTAATTTGAAAGAATCAGACAATGTAATGTGAGGAATTTTCCATTGTATTTTCAGCAAGTTTATCTTTGCTTTTTCATCTGCGTCAGAAATTAATGAATTGTCATCTGTACGGGAGCGTGTTAGAATTAAATCATGGCGTCCGTTTGGAATTACTCTTTTGTAGTCTTCAGCAAATCCCAATAATTTATTTAGGGGTATGCAAAAATTAAAGTAGAAACCATTGACATTGATTGAGGAATCAGGAGACCAAGATGCATTAAACAGCATATCACTTTCATTTTTATTTAAAGAAATATAATTTTTAATAGTTGATGTGATGCCAGCATTACGATTGCTATCAATTTCCACACCATTTAATTCATAACGAATTTCGTCGAATAAGAAAGCTACTCCATTATTCACAAGTTTTGTTTTCTCAACTGCCGATCCATCAGTTTTCGATACAGTACCTTCAATATAAATGTAACTTTCTGACGGCAAGATATTAAGATTTTGATGTTGGACACAGATTTGAATGATGTCATTTTTCTCGAAATTATTCAAGTATGGCGAGTATGTATGATATTCCAATTTTGAGATACTCTCCTCAAATTCTGGTTCTTCGAAAATATTCAGCATGTCTTTTGTTAGATTTAATTTAATTTTTCAATCTGTATCCCAATGATAGCAGAAGTTGTTGATTAGAAGTAGTAGGGTTATGTACGTTCTGGGACAATTTTCTGCCCCAAAAGCTCTTTTCTGCCCCAAAGCTCTATGTGAAGGTGGAGATGTGTGTGTTGTGTGGTGAGTGTTGATAGTGGTATGTGATTCATGGGTGGTGGGTTCTTATGTGGGGTGGAAATAGTAGTATTGGTATTAATTGGGTATAGTTTGTAGTGTTCTTATCGCTGTAGTTGTTTATTTGGGCTAGTGATTAATCGTTATCAGCGTGGTTGTTGGTTGATGTCGCAATCGAATGGGGATGTAGTTGTTGGATTTTATGCTTTTGATGCTATTGGGGCTTTTTTTGTAGGTGGTGGTGAGTATTGGGGCTTTTTGATAATGGATTTGTGGTTAGGTGGTGATATCGGTGCTTTTTGTTATGGGTTTATGTTTTTGCTAATGGATTTATGTTTAGGTGGTGATATCGGGGCTGAATGGGTAGTGCTTTAGGCTTTTGTCTCGGTTGTAAGCTGTTAATTGTGGTAGAAATAAAAAAACGTTGTCTTTGGTGTGCTTTTTAATCTTATTGTCATTAAGCTGAGTAATATATACGAGAATTTTGTTGTTTGTGGATTTGTATGGGAAATGGGTTGTTTGCTGGAACTTAAACTGACTTCCCCTAAGACACAGAGCTAAGCTAGTTGAATTCACCTAAGACGCAGAGCTAAGCTAGTTGACTTCACCTAAGACGCAGACCTAAGCCAGTATTCAAACAGATGCAATAACAAGGCGGGGGCGGGGGCGGGGGCTTTTTGCTCTATGATGTTGATGAATGGGTTGTGCTTTTGGCTTTTGTCTCGGTTGTAAGCTGTTAATTGTGGCGGAAATAAAAACAACATACAAAACCAGTGCAGAAAAAACGTAGATTTCTTGATAATCATAAATGAAATAAAAACAAATTCATATTTTAAAGAAATAACATGTTTTATTTTTATCGTCTTCCATTTAGAAACTTTTCCAACAGAAAAACATTTTGTAGTGCACAGCATTTATTGTGGTTTGTACATTTCATTTCATTGGGATAGAGACGCTTCAATTCCCTTAAATTAGGACATCCAACTTCTTCAATATCCGTTACTTCAACATTTTCATTCTGTAGTAATTCCTTCATCCATAGAGTTTTTTCCATTCCTTTAACGTAAACAATAGAATCTTGTATATTATCTTGAAGATATTTTCTAACTTCTGAAAATGTTGTGACTCCTCCATTCCAGGATAAACCATGATGATTGTGGTAAAGCCATTGAGCTTGCCTTCTTAGCGATGGTGATAGCTGATTAAACTTGTATGGTGGTTTTAAGATGAAATGCTGATGTTGTCCATTGCGCAGTACAGCTATTTCCTTTGGAATAAACTTATTATTTGATCCTCTGAATCCTTGAACGTCGAAAATAAAATACATTTTATATTGTGCGTGCGTATATGTGTTTCTTCAGCGAGAGCTAACAGACAAGTAACGATTACATTTCTCGAGAAACTATTTGACTCAATGGATTATAGTTTATAATGCGATCGTGTAACATCAAACAGTATGCAGACGTATTAGGAGGGATTATTTTTGATGTTTTAATTTCAATACGAATATCAACTGGTCCGTTTTTTATTATTTCACTTTGATGTCTGCAATCTATTACGAAAATTGTCGCTTGTGATTTGAATGCTTCTCTTGACAATAAAGGTTCAGCAACTAGGCGATTATAGAAGGTTTTTTGAAAGTTACAGTACATATTGTATAGTAAACTGTAGTTATTTTTATCAAATGATAGATTTAAATCTTCACATGGATAAGCATCGGAATTTAAATAGGCTTTCACATTAGTAATGTTGCAATGATCAAAATTAGCTGGATTTTCTTTAAGTAAATTACGTTTGTTGGTTTGCAGAGCAAGGATAATATAGCGCGGCTTTTCTATTTGAGAGGTTGTCTTCACATTCCAAATATGATGATTAGTACTAGGTAAGGCAGGATATTCATACAGATCCCAGTTCCGGAAAGCAATTTTCATAGATTGTCCATCATTAATAGGTTTGTATAGCTTTAATTTGAAAGAATCAGACAATGTAATGTGAGGAATTTTCCATTGTATTTTCAGCAAGTTTATCTTTGCTTTTTCATCTGCGTCAGAAATTAATGAATTGTCATCTGTACGGGAGCGTGTTAGAATTAAATCATGGCGTCCGTTTGGAATTACTCTTTTGTAGTCTTCAGCAAATCCCAATAATTTATTTAGGGGTATGCAAAAATTAAAGTAGAAACCATTGACATTGATTGAGGAATCAGGAGACCAAGATGCATTAAACAGCATATCACTTTCATTTTTATTTAAAGAAATATAATTTTTAATAGTTGATGTGATGCCAGCATTACGATTGCTATCAATTTCCACACCATTTAATTCATAACGAATTTCGTCGAATAAGAAAGCTACTCCATTATTCACAAGTTTTGTTTTCTCAACTGCCGAGCCATCAGTTTTCGATACAGTACCTTCAATATAAATGTAACTTTCTGACGGCAAGATATTAAGATTTTGATGTTGGACACAGATTTGAATGATGTCATTTTTCTCGAAATTATTCAAGTATGGCGAGTATGTATGATATTCCAATTTTGAGATACTCTCCTCAAATTCTGGTTCTTCGAAAATATTCAGCATGTCTTTTGTTAGATTTAATTTAATTTTTCAATCTGTATCCCAATGATAGCAGAAGTTGTTGATTTTGTAGAGTAAGTTTTGATGTTCTCTTAGCAGAAGTTGAGAGTATATTGGTAGTGTTAATAGTAGCACCTGTCCTTTTATTATATGAGGGATGAGATGAGCTGTCATATATTATCATTGCTGGCGTTTAAGGTGTAATCGAGCTGTTACCGTTTCACCTCGAAAGTTTATAAAATTTCCGTTTTGATCTAAGAGATTCAATGTTATAGAACTTATCCTCTTAGCGTTCACTGGTAAATAGATAACATTGCGAGGAACTTCAACTATTTTATACCCCGGACTAACGTTAACCGAAAATTCGTGTAGTATATGAGCAGGTCGATTATTGATATATGATTCATCAATTAAATTACATTCAATTCGCACAATGTTTACTCTATTTATATCAACGTAAAGATCTGATTCATGCACTTTGTTTGCTTCTAGCTTTTTCTTGCTGAACCCCAGAAGCGATCCAATAGAGTTAGGTTGGGAAAAATCAATTTCTATAGTACTATAAATTACACATTTTAAAGTATTATTATTTGCTTGTATTTTGATTGATATTTTATTATCGTGGTTCTCATTACGCATTTCGATAATTTCTTGAATAATGTCATCTATATCTTCAATCTCATATGATCCAATAGGAAATTCTATTACGTCATCACCAAAATGAAATAAATTATTAAATACATCAACATTAGGTATAGAATTGTAGGTCTGGAAGTCAACTAAACCGCATACATAATCAGAATTTAGGATTATTGGAGGAAAGTACTCTGCGGTGAGAGTAGATTTGTTTCCGCTTAACGTTAGTGTTAACGACATTACTGTTTCGAATGAAATAAAACACAAACTCTAGTTTTCCTCTACTTATTTATATTTTTCTTCAATTAAAAACTTCAAACAGAGATGGCCACATATAAATGTATTGTAATTTTGATATTTGTTATAATTATAATGGATATTTTCACCCAGATATCTTACAACCTCTTTAGGCGGTCTTAAATTACCGAAACTGTCGAAATATTTCACGATATTTTTATGTTTACTATATGCTACCCAATGGGTTCCTGGTCCACTCTCATTGTCTAAATTAATTACACCACATTCTATGTCAAGTGATTTAATCGGTAATTTATCTCTCATGTAAACACCACGAAAATTGGGTATATTGATTTTTCCAAATTTAGCAATATCAATATTGGTGAGAGGACGATTGGGTAGCAAATTTAAATGTTTTTTGAATCTTGAGGTTTTAGGAAAAGGCCAAATCCCTTTTTATAGGGTTGTAGATAAAGCCCTTTGCCTTGATTAATTTTTATTCCTTCCATAGCTTGATTGTGCCGTTTGTTCTCTTCCAGCTGTTCTTTGGCTACTTTTGTTTCTTTTATTGCTTTAACTACTCCTGCAGCTCCTCCAGATAAAGATCCAACCGCTGATAATGCAGCTAAGATGGGTAACAGTGGTAAGAAACCTCCCCGTTTCGGTAGCGGTATAACTCTGGGAATTGTAATGTTTCTTCTTTTATTTTTGATAATCTTTTTAGCTGCTTGTAAAGCTGTAACTGCGATTGTGTCGGGATCCTCGGCTCTTGGCTCCCTAATAGCGGTTCTAGCCTCTGTTATAGCTTTTTTGAATAAATCGCTTCGCTTGTAACGTGAACGTCTTTTCAATGTTTTAGATTGACAGCCCATGCCGAGTGTTGTTTTAGCCTTCATCACGTTCGTAACCAATAGGCTATTTAATTTCTCTGATATAGAAGAGTCTTTCGCCTTTACCCTCTGCCAGGCTTTTTCCGTTAGAATTTTATCAGCAATATGTCGATCGAACAAGTTTTTGTTATTATTGTATGCAATATCGTGTTCGCGACAAGCTTCATCCAATTGATTAATTCCACGATCTCCTCTAGCAAGACGTTCTTCTAATTTAGTTCCAGGTCCACAGAAATTATATGACGGAAGATGTAACTCAATCGGCAGTTTATTAATTAGGGAATTCACTAATCCGTGTCCTTGGAATGATTGTTTTCGACTGACTGGATACACTCGGTAGTCTATCATTTTAATAGCACTTTATTAGTATATGTGCTGATCAATGATTAAATGTCCACCTATAAAAACACTGTCTTTTATATTGATTAGATTCATTCAGTTGTAAAATGCGATTCATAAAACAACAACAACAAAATATTATTAAAGTTAAAAATTTTGATACTGAAATTCAGGAACATAGGAAACATGGAGCATTTTTCCCAAATAGTGTTCGAGGAATAATTGTCGGACCATCAAGCTGTGGAAAGACTAATGTCATGCTGAGCATTATTGTCGATCCCAATGGGTTAAAATTTGAAAACCTATACATATACTCAAAGTCTTTGCATCAACCAAAGTATGCATACTTGAGAAGGTTAATAAAGTCTATCAAGGGTATGGAGTACAATGAATTTTCAAATAATTGTGAAATTATGGCACCTTCTGAAGCAAAACGAAATTCAGTATTTATATTTGATGATGTTGCATGCAATAAACAAAACAACATTCGAGAATATTTCTGCATGGGACGACATAACGATGTGGATAGTTTCTACTTGTGTCAATCGTATACGCATATACCAAAACATTTGATTCGAGACAATGCAAACTATATAGTTATATTTAAACAAGACGAACTTAACCTGAAGCACATATACAATGATCATATAAATTCCGATATGACCTTCAATAAATTCAAAGAATTATGCGCAAAATGCTGGAAAGATGTATTTGGTTTCTTGGTTATGAATAAAGATTCTAGTATAGATAAGGGACGATATAATAAATCTTTTAAAGAAATTGTATCTATATCAAACTGATCAGTCATTAATCAGCTGTTTATACGATAACATTGGAACGGTCCTCTGTTTTAACCGCTCTGTTTGAAGAAACCGCCCTGTTTGCAATCGCCCTGTTTAAAGAGACAGCCTGTTTGGAATCGCCCTGTTTAAAGAACCCGCTCTGTTTGGAATCGCCCTGTTTGAAGAGACAGCCTGTTTGGAATCGCCCTGTTTGGAATCGCCCTGTTTAAAGAAATCGCCCTGCTTGAAGAAACAGCCTGTTTGGAATCGCCCTGTTTGGAACTGCCCTGTTTTTTATATACAAATATGGACGTTAATGAAAATTTACTTAAGGATCTCATACAAACTAAAAAAGCTCTGAAAAGAAAATATATGCTTCTCAAAGCTGGAAAAACTACGAAGGAAATGGAATTTGAAAATACTTTTAAGCCTATAGTCGAACCCTTAAAAGAACTCGTGAAAAATGTTAAAAGTGGTAATACTGCTGCTGCCGATACCGAAACCGATATAATTGATAAAGTAAAGCATCAACAACTCAAACGACGCCGACTACAATTCCAAGACTCTCCAGAAACAATCCAAAGTTCTCCAGAAACAATCCAAAGTTCTCCAGAAACAATCCAAGGGTCTCCAGAATCAGTCTCCTTTCAACCATCTGACGGGGATCTTTCATTTAGAACACCTGCTAATTCCAATGATCTTAATCAAAGTACACCATATAACCGAGCTTCGCCATCAGATCAGAATCGTGCTAAGATCTATGGTCCGTATTTCGACCTACAATCAAATTCAACGAAATTAGGTACATCAAGTTTTGTAATTAATGACCAAAAGGATTTCGTTATTGATGGTGAAATCTTCCATGGAACAGATGGTCTTTATGAATTAATTTTTAGGAAAATTCCTAGAAAAGCTCGATATGACAATGAAGATTTGGAACAATATTTTAAGATTTTACAAAAAACAAATGCACACTTGAAAAATCACGATAGTACCTCACAAGTTAAAGGTAACAGAGGACCCAAATATAAGCATATTATCCGACCTTTACTTCAAATGTCTAAGAAGAAGAAGACAATTGGAAAAGCATACAACGATAATTCATATTCTAATAACCCTGTTGATTATATCTATTGGGATAACGCTAATGAGCTCGTTGATAGACTAAGACTTTTAATTGCATCTCAAAGAGCGGGAAATAATAATCTCCAAAATGAAATAAACTCAATTGTTGAAGAACTTCGCGAAGCAAATATTATATATTAACATCAGTACATGACAAGTAAATAATTATAAGCAAGATGAGTGTTGACAAGTTCGGAAGGAGCTTCAAGCGCTCTCATAATTCAATTATTGGACCTCGAGGACCACCTGGAGAAGGATTTAAACTATTACCTAATGGTGATTTTGATATGAAAGGAAAATGTTTGAATAATGTCGGAATACCTAAAGCTGTACACCAAGCTGTCAACAAAGGCTACATAGACGATACCATAGATTTTCAAAATAAATCCATATCTATACTTCAAGAATATGTTGAGAGTAATTTCAATGCTCTTACAGAGGTAATCAATACAAAAACCTTAAAACTACACTTAAATGGGTACTTTGATGGTGATCATAAAGCTTTGAAGAATATCAAAGAACCAGCTGATGCTGATGATGCTACAACAAAAAAGTATGTTGATGAACTATTAGAAAATTATCTTCGTGTCATGAATGAAAAATTGGAAAAAAATGATGAAATATTACGCACGTACATTGATGATCAAAATTTTAATACACTTGATTTATTGAGAAAGTTTAAAGACTATTTCCTCGATATACTTGAGAAATTTAAAAAGAGCAATGATAAGAAACTCGAAGAGCCCACCCCAGAATATAATCATAAAACAAAGAAGTATCCTCCAATTTAAGAATTGCTATACTAGTACGTATTAGAAATTCAATTGGAAACCATGTCATCTTTAATCTCGAATGAAATTTTAAATTTTTTACTAAACAATCAACCCAACACTATACTTGAGGAACATTACAAAGAGATCTTAAATTGTGTCGGATTTCTAAGGAAATTTGAAAACGTTCCTTCCGTCGAGACTATTCACGGCCATCATTACACCAATTGCCCTTGGTCTTCCAATGCATGTAAAGCGGGTCCCGATACTTGTTCATGTCATAGAATTGAAAGGGTGTTGAACCGAATAAATACTTTATTAGCATTTTATAAGAACAAAAACCCCTAGTATGCTGTTGTGATTCGAATTGAAAACATGTCCAATGTAAATGCTACTGCGATTCTTAATGAGATTTTGAAATTTTTAAAAACCAAACAACACATTCTACTTGATGAGCACTACAATGAGATACTGGATTACATTTCATTTTTAAGGAACTTATCCTGCAACACGTGCCATTTTCAGGAAAATCTTTGCAAAAATAAACCAGACACTTGCGCTTGCTTTATGAATGAACATAAAATGATTAAAATTAAGAAACTGATGTTACTGTATGAAAGATTAATAAAATAAAATTAAAAAAATTATAAAAGATAACAAATTTCGCTTTTTTATTCATTATTGTGTGGACGATGAGTAAACGAACTGTTGTTGAGGAATTGCATAAACCTGCACGAAGACATTTTATCAGACGGCGAGTTATAATCAAGGGGTTTGATGACACATGGCAAGCGGATTTGGTAGAAATGATACCTTATAGCAAGGAAAACAATGGACATAACTTTTTACTAACTGTAATTGATACATTTTCAAAGTATGCGTGGGCAGTTCCTTTGAAGAATAAAAGTGCATCATCCATAACAGAAGCTATGAAATCAATTTTCAGTAGTTCCAATCGAATACCAAAAAATCTACAAACTGACGATGGCAAGGAGTTTTTCAATAAAATATTCCAGGTTCTAATGAATACGCATAAAATTAATCATTATTCGACGTATAGTATATTGAAAGCTTCAATTGTTGAACGGTTCAATAGAACGCTTAAAGAGAAAATGTGGCGAGAATTCAGTTTTAATGGCAACTATAAATGGCTACCGATCCTAAAAGGCTTGCTCCACGAATATAATAACTCTATACATAGAACAATAAAAATGCGACCAGTTGATGTAAATAAAAAAAATTCTAAAGATCTATTATCATCGGCTTACAATCACATTAAAATCGCTCCAAAGGCTAAATTTAAAGTTGGCGATAAAGTTCGAATAAGCAAATTTAAACATGCTTTCGAGAAAGGCTACACACCCAATTGGACAACTGAAATATTCACGATAAAAAAGACCAACCTAACCAATCCTATCACATATTTACTTGATGATTCTCAAGGTCAACCCATTCAAGGGAGTTTCTATGAAAAAGAATTACAAAAAACCAACCACCCCGATATATTCCTTGTGGAAAAAGTACTGAAATCTAAAGGCAACAAAGTATATGTAAAGTGGCTTGGTTTCTCAAATGATCATAATTCATGGATTAATAAAAGCCAGCTGATATGACAAATCAAAGCATTATGGAAATAGCAAAAGACCTAATCGTAGAGTGTACTGTCACAAGAACATTTGGTGTAGGCTATCTTGTTCGCTTGCCTAACAATAAAGAAGGGTTATTGAATTGGAGCAATCACAAAAGAAGAATATATAGACCATTTGTTAATGAATTGATTAAATGTAAAATTATAAATGAAAAGGATGGATACATAGACTTGATTAATGTTGAATAAATAAAACACACACAGTTATTTCAATAGTAATATTCGTATTATTTATTTATATATATATATATGTGATTTCTTAAGATATATTCATGTGATATGTTTGTTTCGCTTTCCTCATATCTAACAATTCGTAATTTGATTTGTAATCTGTATCATATTTTGTTATGTGCTCGATTTCTCCATTGCTCAGAATTCTTTCAGATTCATATTCACGATATTCAAAGCATTTAATTATCAACGATCTTCTCTCAAAATTACTATCATAAGAACATCGGATTTTTAGTTCCTTGTCGCCGTCAAACTCCAATTTGAAATGTCTATAAAAGATGTGTTGACTTTCGATATATCCAGCAATATTCATTTCCTTTCGTATTAAATCTTGCCTGAACGCCTCTATTGCCTCCTCCACACTCACATATTTAAAGGTGTCAACATCTTCAGTAATTTCCTTGTCATTAGTTGTATTAGGCAATAATGTAGTGGCGGTAGTAGGACTAGTTGTTGTTGTTGTTGTTGTTGTTGTTGTTGTTGCATTTAAATCTGAATAATTCTGATGTTTTAAAAGTATAAATGATAAATCAATTTGTATGCGATCATTATTTGGTAAGATAATATCAAATTCAAGGTTTGATGAACTGCTACTGCTATCATTTAATTGAACCCTTGCTGTTGGCGCCGCAAAAGTTACTCCAACTAAAATTATCAAAAAGAGTTGTACTGCAAACATTTTTTCTTCTTTAATTATTGATCAGTTTGCAGTGAATGTTCTTGAACGACTAAAATGCAATTAGTATTCGGATTCGTATTTATTCACGTAATCTTCTTCTACAACCATATTATCTCCATTTATATTTTGCTTTGTTTCGTTTCGAATTTTCATGTACTCCAACTTTATTTTCATTTTTCTTTCAGCAACTGTTTTGTTTTTCCTTTGTTCGTTTTCCTCGTATATTTCATCATCAACCATTAACAGTGGTGCAAGTTCCCAATCATTTTCATCGGCGAATGGACAATCTGGGAGAAAGTAATCTACTCTCGACCTTTTTCTACAATTACTGTCAGCCTGTCCCATTACCGTTATATTACCTCCAATTGCTTCTATTTTTATGTGCTGACCTTTCTCAATAGCTCTGATTTGTAAATCTTGTATTTTTTTTGATGATTCACCATTTAACATTTTTGCTAATAGTGTTCGGTTTCCATCTTCTGGTGTCGCATAAATTTTTAATATATTTCCAATTACTGTGACAGGTCCAAATGATAATTCGCGCCATGATTGAGTACAAACACAAAATTTGGTAGCATCATTTAAAGTTTCACACCAAAACATGACTATTTAACAGCTCTGCACCAAATACAATTCTTTCGGAATAAATTATAGATTAATCTCCCCAACGATTTCACATTAAACCTGAACCGAACTTTATGCTCCTTAAAATGTTCTTTAAAATGTATTGAATCTCTTGCTACTTTGCTTAATTCAAACTCAATTTCTTTATCTCTGCTCTCGTAGAACATTAATCATTCTGTGTTATCATCATCATTCAAACATCTTCTTTTATATATAATCGTAAAACAAAAAAGTGACACAATTAACCTACGACCCAAACTTTAACCTTGAACCCAAAACAGCTGATAGAATAATCAAAAATTCTCATATATTAAGAATCAGCCAAAAGACAAAAGCACAACCCACTCATCATCATCATAGAGCAAAAAGCCCCCGCCCCCGCCTCCGCCTTGTTATTGTTCGTTTGAATACTGGCTTAGGTCTGCGTCTTAGGTGAAGTCAACTAGCTTAGCTCTACGTCTTAGGTGAATTCAACTAGTTTAGCTCTGCGTCTTAGGGGAAGTCAGTTTAAGTTCCAGCAAAAACAACCCATTTCCCATACAAATCCACCAACAACAAAATTCTCGTATATATTACTCAGCTTAATGACAATAAGATTAAAAAGCACACCAAAGACAACGTTTTTTTTATTTCTACCACAATTAACAGCTTACAACCGAGACAAAAGCCTAAAGCACAACCCATTCATCATCATGGCTTAGGTCTGCGTCTTAGGTGAAGTCAACTAGCTTAGCTCTGCGTCTTAGGTGAAGTCAACTAGCAGCAAAACCATTCACCTTCTAAGCATAAATCCATTATCAAAAACACACACCCCCCAACAAAAAGTTCAATAGCAAGCAAATTCATTAGCAAAAGCATAAACTCATAACAAAAAGCACCGATATCACCACCTAACCACAAATCCATTATCAAAAAGCCCCAATACTCACCACCACCTACAAAAAAAGCCCAATAGACAACAAAAGCATTCATCACCACCTACAAAAAACCCAAGAGCATTAAAAGCATAAAATCCAACAACTACATCCCCATTCGATTACGACATCAACCAACAACCACGCTGATAACGATTAATCACTAGCCCAAACAAACAACTACAGTGATAAGAATACTACAAACTATACCCAATTAATATCAATACTACTATTTCCATCTCAGATAAGAACCCACAATCATTAATCGCAACCACAAAATATCACAATTAATATCAACCCTCATAAGAAATACACTAAATACTACTATTTCCACCTCAGTTAAGACACACCACCCATGAATCACAAAAAGCACCGATATCACCACCTAAGCATAAATCCATTAGCAAAAACATAAACCCATAACAAAAAGCACCGATATCACCACAAGCCCCAATACTCACCACCACCTACAAAAAGCCCAATAGTCAACAAAAAGCATTCATCACCACCTATAAAAACTCTATAACAAAAAGCCCAATAGTCAACAAAAAGCATTCATCACCACCTATAAAAACTCTATAACAAAAAGCCCAATAGTCAACAAAAAGCATTCATCACCACCACCTGCAAAAACCCAATAGCATCAAAAGCACAAAATCCAACAACTACATACCCATTCGATTACGACATCAACCAACAACCAGCGATAAGAATACTACAAACTATACCCAATTAATACCAATACTCATAAGAAATACACTAAATACTACTATTTCCACCTCACATAAGAACCCACCACCCATGAATCACATACCACTATCAACACTCACCACACAACACACACATCTTCACCTTCACATAGAGCTTTCAGACAGAAAAGAGCTTTTGAGCCAGAAACTGTGCCGGAAACGCCATAACCCTACTACTCAGCTTGACTCGCCAACTGACTCCACATATCGTCGTTGGCTGGAATCACCCGTACATTCGAGATTTCTTTGGTGGCTCGCCAAAAGTAAGAAATATTACAATCCAATAACTTAGACATCGTTTGGATGAGAATCGTATGTTACTGAAGACTTCTGTAAAATTTCTTTGTTGCTAGTACCGCTCTCCGAATAGCGATTGACCAGCGATATATTTCGAACATCTTTAATATACCGTCGACTGGATACAAATCAACCACCCAGCTTCTGAGATTTTCGTTCTTGGTGGGCTTATATTGTACAAATTCAATTGGTTAGTACATTTCAAATGAACCGACGATTCCTGGGAGGCTACCCGAAACGTTTGCTGTTAGCCGCAATTTGACTTAACTGATGGAGAACCTATCCGAGTGCTGAATAACCGGAGTAATTGTGTAAATACCCTGGTCTAATTCTGTTATTCGAACCCAGCATTTATGGTGTGGAAACGACTGACTCATCAGGAAACTAAAACCCCTGCTTGATATCTGTTGCGCACTCGCTTCTATTTCAAAAAGTATATCTGTAACAAAACCACTTATATTTTATTTCGATTACTCTACTCTAATAAGTAACGATCAGTGTAAAACAAAGTGAACTTAACATCGTGACTCCATATAATGTTTACTCCATTATTTTGGTTTCCACTTGGTGAACTCTGTAAAAGTTCTCTGACCGCAGCTTTCCAGTGCAATCAACTTAAATACATTTCCTCGTCTCGGAAAGTGGTATACTGAGCATCAATTTACACTAAAATTAGTTAATAATTGAAGATTGATTCAAAAAGTTAATGCTACTGGCTAACTGAATTTTTTACAAGCAGCACAACAGTATGAGTGCCGTGTACACCTAAACAACGCAACTCCAGGCAAAACAAAAGCTAAATACAGAGTAAGGATAACAAAGATAATCTTTACAACACTACCGCGACCATGAGAAATAAATTAGAATAGTATTCATGATACATACATCTAGTATCAGTGTAATAAGTAGGAAATTATTATTATTATTTACTGGCCTGTAGGAACTCGGAAGTTCATGACCTCACCGACTCAGCTCCGCCATTGTTCCCTGTCCTGTGCGCTCTCCTTCCATGTGCGACCAACCGATTCGATCTCCTCGAGGGCCAATCTAACATTGTCCTCCCATCTCCGTCGCGGCCGTCCTGTCGGTCTCTTCCCCGTTAGTTTACCGTCAAGAATTCTATGCACGGTCCTATCATCGCCCATTCGCGCTACGTGTCCGGTCCATCTTAATCTTCGCGACTTCATCACTCTCACTTTTGTAGGTTTGCGGTATAGCTCTTCCAATTCGTGGTTGTGGAGTTTCCTCTATTATCCTGACTCCTCGTCATATTTACCGCCAAATATACCCCTTAAAACTTTATTCTCGAATACGCGGAATTTGTTCTCTTCCCGTTTTGTGAGAGCCCATGTTTCGCATCCGTATAGAGCTATCGGCATGATTATGGTTCTATAGACACGGAGCTTTATATTACGTGATAGCAGTTTGGATTTTAATAGTTTACTGGCTACGTGCCAGCTAGCGTTGCCGGAATGTAGTCTTTTGTTAATTTCCTTTGACGTTTCGTTTCTGGTCGTCAGTATCGTTCCCAGATATTTAAATTCTTTGACATTTTCAAATATCTTGCCCCTGACGTTTATATGTTTTCTCTGAGGTCCACCTGCTCTCGTCGTAATCATGTATTTCGTTTTGTCTTCGTTTATTTCTAGGCCCACCTCTTCTGCTGCTTGCATGATGATTTCACAGTTTTTACTTATAGTTTCGAGATTATCGCCCAGAACGGCGATGTCATCCGCATACGCGAGCACTTGTGTGACCCCGTTCAGGGATGATCCGGCCGTGTTGTCGTCTTGTACCTTTCTGATAACATACTCGAGGACAAGGTTAAAAAGGCATGGTGAGAGGCCATCCCCTTGTTTTAGTCCGTCCCGGATTTCAAATGGTTCTGAGAGGTGGTTTTCTATTCTAACTCGCCGTTTGTTTTCGTTCATGCAAATTTGAATGAGGGCGGCATATTTTTACGGGATTCCCAGCTCAACCACAATATGGTAGAGTCTTTGCCTTGCGACTGAGTCATAAGCTTTTTTGAAGTCAACGAACAGTTGGTGAGCCATCTCTCCGTATTCCCACTTCTTTTCCAGCAGTTGCCTTATTGTGAACACCTGGTCGCTTGTTGACTGGTTCCGACGGAATCCGCATTGGTAGTCTCCCAATATTTCTTCTGCGTACGGTGGATTCTTGCCAGTATGACATTTGTTAATATTTGGTATGTGATTGGGAGCAATGATATTTCTCTGTAATTTTCGCAGTCAGATCTGTCGCCTTTTTTGAAAATGGGGATGACTATTGCGGTTTTCCATTCTTCCGGAATGACTTCCTTGCCCCATATTATTTTAACCAGTTGGTGGATCTTTCGACCGGTTGCCCCTCCTCCATGCTTCACAAGCTCTGTCGGTATGCAATCGGTTCCGGAGGCCTCGTTGTTTTTCAGTCGATTTATCGCGTCTACAACTTCGTCGAAAGAGGGTTCTGGGATCTGGGGCTCGGCTGTATGTACGTCTGGTGCGTTTATTTGTGGTTGATGGGTGTGCACATTGAGCAGGTTTTCAAAGTACTGCTTCCATCTTGTCACGATATTTTTTGTTCCTGTCACCAGGCAGCCGTTTGTGTCTCGGATTATTTGGGCTCTCCCTTGGTAGCCATTTCTAATTGAATTTATGCCGGCATACATACGTCTGATGTTCTTTGCTCTGGCATTTTCTATGATTTTTTCGATCCGAGTCTTTTACCATTCGCGTTTTTTGTGTTTGAAAAGTGTAGTGGTTTTTTCCGAATTGTCGAGTATTCTTCGATCTTTGTCCTGCACTTATCGTCCAACCAAGGTTTGGACTTAGTTGTTTTCTTAAATCCTAATACCTCTTGGGCTGTTTGTTTGATTGTGTCTCTGATCGATGCCCATTTAGTGTCCACACTATTGGCTACCTCTTCACCACTACTGTCATTCTCGAGGATGGTAAATCTATTCGTTACTTCGTCCTGATATTCCGCCCTTTTACGTAGGTCTTTTAGTTTATCAATCTCGAACTTTTTGCTCGCCTCCCGTGACTGTCCATGTGGGTTTACTGCAAGCCGACTTCTAATTTTGCCCAGCACTAGAAGGTGATCGGAGTCGTAATCTGCTCCTCTATATGATCTTACGTCAAGGATATTCGAGTGGTGTCTTTTGTCTATGAGGAACTGGTCTATTTGGTTACGCGTTACACCGTCGGGTGATATCCATTTGGCTTTATGGATTTGCTTGTGCTTGAACATCGTGCTATTCACTACCAGATCTTTTGACGCTGCGAACGTGATAATTCGAATACCATTATCATTTGAAACGTCATGTAGGCTTTCTTTACTCATTGTTGGTTGGAAGATATCTTCCTTTCCAATTTTCGCATTGAGGTCGCCGAGGAGGATTTTAACATCGAATGATCACATCCCATCAAATACTTCCTTTAGGGTCTCGTAGAATGTGTCCTTCGTTTCTTCGTCGGTAGATTCTGTTGGGGCGTGTACGTTTATAAATATGTAGTGATCCAAAAAAGCCCTACCATCTTTTTCTCCCATTCCTAATCCAAAATCCCAGCAATATTACCCTAAAACCCAAAATCCTATCAAAACCAGAAAAAACTCCGGCAGCAGTCTAAATTCGTCTATTGTCCCTGGAGGAAGTACCCCAGGAAAATCTTTGAATAATCTTGAGTAAAGTAATAAACACATATCAAAGAAAACAAAAACGAACTTTTAATTTTATCCAATACCTGGCCCCCACTGAAGACTAAGGACGAAGGCCAAATCCAAGGACGTTGCTCTTCCCTTTGGATTCAGAGGAAGCACGGCAACGAACCCTGTTGTGCGACAGGTTTTCAGAAGCTATTGTAAGAGATCACTTAGTCCTTTTAAGGACTAAGAAACACGCTTCCTGAAACCAAGAACACAACAAATACATAATTGTACCATGGGCCCTGTATTTTTAGCACCGACATTCGGTCATTAATAAATTGCACATCCTTTACATGGGACGTAATCTTCTTGCTTATGATGAAGCCAGTTCCGAGGTTATATGTATCGGTACCTCCACATACCAGTGT
The DNA here is from genome assembly GCA_963931805.1 of Microdon myrmicae. Classification (NCBI taxonomy): domain Eukaryota; kingdom Metazoa; phylum Arthropoda; class Insecta; order Diptera; family Syrphidae; genus Microdon; species Microdon myrmicae. Next base: position 160,279,820 of record OZ007498.1, on the reverse strand, counting down.
AAACCCGTTGGTTTCGATTACTTGATGTGGGAGTCGAACTTCCTGAAGCGCGACGATGTCCATTTGATATTGTTTCGCGTTTTCTACGACCGTCTGTATCGCGCCTGGTTTATATAACATTCGAACATTCCACGTGCCGACACGTATATCCCGCTTTTTCAGTTTTTCCCTACGTCTTCTTTTTGCCGAGTCGGTGTTTTCTTGATGATTTTTTCCCTTATGGTTGTGTCGGCTCATCACACCTACGCCTACCGGGTTTTTCGCGGGATTGTTTTTTGTATATTGGTTATTCATTTTTGATCCCACAAGACTTGGGGTTGCAAATAGTCCGCCACATCAGAGCCCCGTTTTGATGTGGTAAGGTCTGCTTACTGCTCTGATTCAACCCGGTGTCAAAGAGGCGCCGTTATAATACAGCCGGTATACCCCTGGTTGCAAACAATCCAATGGGCACGGTGACGCGTAACACCCTGAATTAGGGGTGATAGATCTTTGTGTGTTACTCCTCGCTAGCCTGTCTGACATGGGTGACCCTACTGGAAGCTTCATTGTACTTTAAGCCCCCGCACCACGTCAAGGTTTCTACCAAGCGGGGGAATAAGTAAGATATAGTGAAGAAATAAGTTTTAGACCACTTTAATGGGGATATCAATATATCGTGTGATCAATTCTTTATAAACACCGAAACTAGCACCAGCCACGCCAAAGTCTTGGACAACTTGTATTGTTGTTATTGCTGAACAAAATCTATTTCACTTATGACAAGTGAAACAAAGCATTTCTCCGTAAAGAGCTACGAGAATTGCGAGGATATCTTTCAACAATATATATATATGGGGGGGTGGGTGCGAACATACAGGGCAAAGTCTCTGATTGCCTTCAACCCGGCGAAGGCCAGGACGATCCTTGTCCCTGTTCAATCCAAGTTGACATGCAGTCTCCACGTGACACCCCTGGATAGCTACTTTGACACCCGCCAAGTAGTGAACCAATGCATGCAGCGACATCCTGAGAAAGGTTGGCGCAAGGCTAATAACCAGGCCCGTAAAAATGAATTATTATGGCAAATTTAACAAGCCTCGGATATGGACCGGATACATGACGACGACCACGGAAACGAAAACGGCTAAACGATTTAAGGATTTGTTCATGGAACATACGCTCACTATACAGAGCTCGAGCTGCACAGCAACTAGCCGATGCCCTGTCCGAATATAAGGCTGACATAACAGCATTACAAGAAATAAGATGGACGGGGAGTGGTGTTTTTCAAAGAAAAGAGTATGACATTTATTACAGCTGTCACGCTAAACACCATGTGCTCGGGGTAGGCTTTCCAGTCAGCCAAAAGCTGAACCCTGCCATCATCGGCTTTAATGCAATAAATGAAAGGCTATGCACTCTTCGCGTGCGAGGCAAATTTAAGAACATAAGCCTCATAAACGTTCACGGACCTACAGAGGAGTCCCCTGACGACGAAAAAGAAGAATACTATGAGAACGTCGAACGGGCCCTCAATGCCTGCCCAAGATACGATGTGAAAATCGTTCTTGGGGATTTGAATGCGAAAATAGGTCGGGAGCCGGTTTTCAGGCACTACGCAGGTTCCCATAGTTTGCATGAGAACACTAATGACAATGGACTACGAGTCATCGAACTGGCAGCATCGAAAAACTTGGTCGTTGCGAGTACCAGGTTTCCGCGTAAAGATATCCACAAAGCCACCTGGGTATCACCTGATGGAGCCACTCGCAACCAAATTGACCACGTGTTGATAGATCGCCGCCACTCTTCGAGCCTGATGCCGGTACGAACGTACCGAGGTGCCAACATCGACTCGGATCACTATCTTGTTGGTACAGTTTTCCGAGCGCGGATTGCCTTACGGAGACATATTGCATCCACGGTTCGAATCAACACGGCTGCCTTACGCAATGAGAACACCAGCAACACCTTTGGTCATGCATTAAGACTCGCCCTCGAAGAGCTCGACGGAGGGAGAGTAAGTCCTGGGGCCAGAATGCCGGGCGTAGAAGAGAAATGGACACATCTTAAGAATACTGTCATTAGTACTGCCAACTCCATCTTAGGCAGTAGTCGTAGAGATCGGAACGACTGGTTTGATGATGAGTGCAAACTAGCGACTGAACGTAAGAATGCTGCATACCGGGCAATGCGGCAGTCTCATAGGACGCGGGTACGCGGGGAGAAATACAAAGAGCTCAGAAGAACTGAAAAAAGACTTCACAGACAAAAGAAAAGTGCCTGGGAAAAAAATGTTGTCTGTGAAATAGAGAAAAGTAGAGAGCGAGGTCCGCACCAGGCGCGGAAGTTCTACCAAATAATCCGCAGTATGACGCGGTACACACCACGCTGCACTTACTGCAAGGATAAAGAGGGTAATCTGATCACCGATCCTGGGGGCATTCTGGAGCTATGGGAAGTGCACTTTAATGAATTGCTAAATGGTCAGCTCACAGAAAAATTGGAGGCTCCACCAATGCAAGACCAGGACCAAATGCTGCCGCCACCAAGCATTGAGGAAACACTAAAAGCCATTAGACAGCTAAAATCAAATAAAGCCCCTGGAGCTGATAGCATACCAGCTGAGCTGATCAAACAAGGAGGGGCAGCGTTACATCACGCAATTCACGAGATCGTGGTGCACGTATGGGAGCAAGAGGAGATGCCGGAAGATTGGCGTCGTGGTATAACATAAGAAGGGAGATATCACACTGTGCAGCAACTATAAGGGTATAACATTGCTGAGTACCGCCTATAAGATACTCTCCACTATCCTACAAGACCGGATATCCCCATACGCTAAAGTCATTGGTCAATATCAGTGTGGCTTCATCCCAGGCAAATCAGCAATTGATCAGATATTCAGCCTTAGGCAGGTGATGGAAAAATGTCTGGAATTTAAGATTCCACTATATCATCTGTTTATAGACTTCAAGGCCGCCTACGACAGCATAGCCAGGGTAGAACTATATAATGTCATGAGAGAATTCGGCATTCCAAATAAATTGATACGACTTTGTAGGTTGACCATGACCAACGTAACTAAAAAGTAGCGGGATTGCTGTCCAAACCAATAAACATCTATAATGGACTCCGACAAGGGGACGGTCTGGCCTGCCTCCTCTTCAACCTGGCGTTGGAGAAAGCAATCCGTGACTCTGGCGTTACAACAAGAGGGACTATTGTCACCAAGTCCAGTCAGATACTTGCCTACGCAGATGACATCGACATCATCAGTAGAACCGAATCGGCGATACAGGAATCCTTCACCCAGATCGAGCAGGCGGCACAAAAACTGGGACTGCGCATTAATGAGGGAAAAACCAAGTACATGGTGGCAACTTCGGCGAAGAGAAGACCTAACGTTGGTCAAACTATCAGGGTAGTGGAGCACGAATTTGAAGTAGTGCAATCCTTTAACTACCTTGGGTCAATAGTATCAGCCGATAACAATATGGAAGAAGAAATACGCGAACGGCTGATTAAATCCAACAAAGCCTACTATGGTCTATCAAGGCTCTTTAAATCCCGAAATTTATCCAAAACATCCAAGCTACTACTGTACAAGACCATGGTCTTACCAGTACTCATGTATGGATCCGAGACCTGGGTGCTTAATAAAAGGCACTCTGAACTCTTGGCCGCGTTCGAGAGAAAGGTCTTAAGGAGAATTGTTGGCCCCGTATGTGAGGGAGGACGATTCCGGAGACGCTACAATCATGAGTTGTACGCAATCTACCTTGAAGCCCATATTGTAAGAAAAATCAAGCTCGGTAGACTCCGGTGGGCGGGACACCTAGCTCGAATGAGCGAAGAGGACCCTGCCCGGAAAGTCCTTTGTGGCAGGATGTATGGAAGGAGACAGCGCGGCAGACCTTGTCTGCGATGGAGGGATGGCGTAGACCAGGACGCCCAGAGCCTGGGAGTGCTAAACTGGATGACATCGGCTCGAAATCGGGACCGGTGGAGAGATTTGTTAAATAACGCCAAGACCGGATCCCGGTTGTAGTGCCGATGATGATGATGATGAAGAGCAGCTGCTATATGCTTATCAAAGTAAAGATACTGATCAAGCCAGATTCCAAGGTATCTGACTACAGTTTTCACTTGTAGGGGAAGATTATTATTTCCCGCAATGGAAAATGTTTTCCAATTCCGTCTTGTATCCCTTGATGCACTGAACAGTGGCGTTCTGAAAACGATAGTCTTTGTTTTTTGGAAATTTATTTTTAATTTTCATTAATATTTTATTGATTTCCAGTCGTCGTAAAAACGTTTGATTTTGTTGAAATCATCTTGCAGAAGTCTGTTGAAGAGATCAATCTTTTCTCCAGATCTATACACCACAATGTCGTCGGCATACGCAATTGCATGGTTGAGAGAACCCACTAGATCACTAGTGTAAATGTTAAATAAAATGGGAGAATTCACTGCTCCCTGTTGTAAGCCGTTTTTGATGTGGAAGGTCTTGTTAGAGAGTATATCTCCACATTTCACTACAAATTGTTTACCCATTATCATATCGTAGATAATATATAATAAATATTCGGGCATACCTAGGTTTGATAACTTATATACAAGCCCTTCTAACCATACGGTGTCGAAAGCCTTTTCAAAGTCAACCAAACAGGACCCTGTGCATTGTCTCTTCGCCTTGTTCCATTGTATGTCGGAAACAAGTTTTGTCGCAGCATGAACTGTGTCATGTTGCGATCGAAGACCAAATTGGTTGTTCGGGATAATACCATTTGCCTCACACCAGTTAGTCAATGCTTTATTTATAATTTTCTCGAATACGTTGCTGATGTTCGGAAGCAGACTAATCGAGCGAAGATTGGCTGGATTGCTCCTGCCCTTGCCCTTTTTTTTTATATTTTTTTTTCTTCCTATTATTATAATTTACTTACTCGCTAGACAAAAATGATTAAACTCTAGCTTATGTTATCTTATTTCTTAACTTACTGGTCCTTTGCGGACTCTCTAAGTTACATGCATACGCTTAAAGCATGAAAATTTGTCTTTCGACATTATGATTATTTTGTTTACATGAATTTTTATGGAACTTAGTTAGATACAAAGAAAATGAAGAACAGAAAAAACTTTGTTTTTGTTTTTTTTTTTTTTTTTACCTTATATCTAACTTAAATACTAAACTAATTTTTTTTTTTTTTTTTTTTTAATTTTTTTTTTTTAACCTTAACTCTATACTAAACCTAATATCAAGACTTCGAAATGCTAAATGTATGTAAGCTTTCCGTAGTTTGTTGGGATTTATTATTATTACTTCCCTTTTTTTGCCAGTGTTATAAGGGAACACTTTAATTGCCACTCAGCCACCAAAATCTCTGGTGTTGCTTATTCGTGTCTTTTCGGTCTTTCTGTGCTACTGCCCTACTGAACTGCAGGCGCTCTTCATCTGTGTGCGCAACTTCTCGATTATAACATATTCGTTTATGTGTACCCGACCGACGCACGTGATAAATCAACGGTATAGCGGATTCATTTTGTATAAGGCCGTTCATGTCAAGACTAAGGAATGCTTCTGGTGGAATAAAGCCATTGCGACGTACTCCCTCATAATACATATTGTTTGGGTAATATGCACCAAAAATTAAGTCGTTCGGGGAGCTCATTGATTTCGCAAGATGCCCTCGGATCAGCTTGATCATAAAGTTATCCACTCTGTTTATATTGGCCCCATTGTACAACGCTTCATTGGGATAGTATTTTTTGTGATCGGATTCAGGAGTCCGATGTAAGTTGAGACACGTCCTGAGGCATTGTCTCTCAAAAATCCGAATTTTTTCCATTAAGCAAGGTCCCACATTAAACCACACTGGACATCTATATATGATCATGCCATGCCCAATGATGACCCACAGCAAAGCAAAGCAAACACACAGTACCTCACTGCGTTTATTTTGTTTACTTTCCGCTGGTCCATGCTTCCCCTTGGTGAGACGTTAGCCGCACATCTGCAGGTCAAATTCCTCACCACCATATCCATGCACCAGCATATTAACCAAACCTAAAAAAAAGATAACATCCAACGTGACCCTTGGCCACCGTCGGCAAGATTTCTGTTGACTTAATGCCAACAAAATTTCTCCCTTTCAAGAGCACCAGAGCCATACGGCTAAAACAAATAAACCCCAATCGTCGGTCGACCTATCGTCACCGAAGAATGTATTGCCTACAACGGCATTACGTACACACAATTCCTGCAGTTCATTATGCCCGTCCATGATTATGCAGGTGCGGTTTCTTCATTGCGGATATGCAGGCTAAGGGGCATCGTACTTGTACTATACGGACACATAGGCAATCCTCCCATTCGATTCTTTTGTGATCGCCCATTGGCCGTCGCCGAGTTGAGCCTACTCGCTCCTCCTTCATCGATGTGATCCACTACCGTTGAATCTGACGGATGTGGATTCCATCGCAGAGTCAAATTTCATCCTTTGAAGCGATAAGTCGAGTCTCTGCCATCCGGTTTTCTCAATTTCAAAAATATAGAGTCAGATTAAACTGCTTAAGCGTACACACGCTAGTTATCGTGTCGGAGTGAATTTAATATTTTATAGATATGAATTGCTTAAATAATGATTGCCAAATAAGGATGTAACGTTGTTTCATAGAATTCGTAACCACACCGTAATAACAAGTGCACAGTGTAAATTAAAATTAAGTCTTCTGAACTAATAAAGGAACATTAAAATTAATTCAGTGCGTTCTCTTTTGTTTCTGGATTTCGTCGACATTATACGTTGTGGATTAAGTGAATCTGTGCCCTTGATCAGCACCACTACTTATTAACCCGACAATAACATACCGGGCAGCCATACACCAATATTGGTCGGATGAATGCTGAGTATGAAATTATCTTCACCTTGGGGTCCAGCAGACTACTGCGGAGGAGTCTTCGTGTCATTGCATATGCGTTTTTAGCTGCTGTAAGAGCAGCTGCTATATGCTTATCAAAGTAAAGATACTGATCAAGCCAGATTCCAAGGTATCTGACTACAGTTTTCACTTGTAGGGGAAGATTATTATTTCCTGCAATGGAAAATGTTTTCCAATTCCGTCTTGTATCCCTTGATGCACTGGACAGTGGCGTTCTGAAAAGGATAGTCTTTGTTTTTTGGTAATTTATTTTTAATTTTTATTAATATTTTATTAATTTCCAGTCGTCGCAAAAACGTTTGATTTTGTTGAAATCATCTTGCAGAAGTCTGTTGAAGAGATCAATCTTTTTTCCAGATCAATACACCACAATGTCGTCGGCATAGTCAATTGCATGGTTGAGAGAACCCACTAGATCACTAGTGTAAATGTTAAATAAAATGGGAGAATTCACTGCTCCCTGTTGTAGACCGTTTTTGATGTGGAAAGTCTTGTTAGAGATTATATCTCCACATTTCACTACAAATTGTTTACCCATTATCATATCGTAGATAATATATAATAAAAATTCGGGGATACCTATATTTGATAACTTATATACCAGCCCTTCTAACCATACGGCCTCGAAAGCCTTTTCAAAGTCAACCAAACAGGCCCCTGTGTATTGTCGCTTCGCCTTGTTCCATTTTATGTCGGAAACAAGTTTTGTGGCAGCATGAACTGTGTCATGTCGTGAACGGAAACCAAACTGATTGTTTGGAATAATAACATTTTCCTCACACCAGTTAGTCAATGCTTTGTTTATAATTTTCTCGAATACCTTGCTGATGCTCGGAAGCAAACTAATCGAGCGAAGATTGGCTGGATTGCTCCTGTCCTTGCCCTTTTTGGGGATGGGATGGACTACTGCAGATTTCCATTGGATTGGATAATATGCATTATTTAGAGCGTAATTGAACAAAATAGTGTAAACCTTCACTACTTCAAGAGGTAAATGCTTTAGAACAATGTTTGGAATACTATCTATTCCAGAAGATTTTTTGTTCTTAATCGATTTAAGAATGTCCGTCAGTAGTAGGGTTATGTACGTTCTGGGACAATTTTCTGCCCCAAAAGCTCTTTTCTGCCCCAAAGCTCTATGTGAAGGTGGAGATGTGTGTGTTGTGTGGTGAGTGTTGATAGTGGTATGTGATTCATGGGTGGTGGGTTCTTATGTGGGGTGGAAATAGTAGTATTGGTATTAATTGGGTATAGTTTGTAGTGTTCTTATCGCTGTAGTTGTTTGTTTGGGCTAGTGATTAATCGTTATCAGCGTGGTTGTTGGTTGATGTCGCAATCGAATGGGGATGTAGTTGTTGGATTTTATGCTTTTGATGCTATTGGGGCTTTTTTTGTAGGTGGTGGTGAGTATTGGGGCTTTTTGATAATGGATTTGTGGTTAGGTGGTGATATCGGTGCTTTTTGTTATGGGTTTATGTTTTTGCTAATGGATTTATGTTTAGGTGGTGATATCGGGGCTGAATGGGCTGAATGGGTAGTGCTTTAGGCTTTTGTCTCGGTTGTAAGCTGTTAATTGTGGTAGAAATAAAAAAACGTTGTCTTTGGTGTGCTTTTTAATCTTATTGTCATTAAGCTGAGTAATATATACGAGAATTTTGTTGTTTGTGGATTTGTATGGGAAATGGGTTGTTTGCTGGAACTTAAACTGACTTCCCCTAAGACACAGAGCTAAGCTAGTTGAATTCACCTAAGACGCAGAGCTAAGCTAGTTGACTTCACCTAAGACGCAGACCTAAGCCAGTATTCAAACAGATGCAATAACAAGGCGGGGGCGGGGGCGGGGGCTTTTTGCTCTATGATGTTGATGAATGGGTTGTGCTTTTGGCTTTTGTCTCGGTTGTAAGCTGTTAATTGTGGCGGAAATAAAAACAACATACAAAACCAGTGCAGAAAAAACGTAGATTTCTTGATAATCATAAATGAAATAAAAACAAATTCATATTTTAAAGAAATAACATGTTTTATTTTTATCGTCTTCCATTTAGAAACTTTTCCAACAGAAAAACATTTTGTAGTGCACAGCATTTATTGTGGTTTGTACATTTCATTTCATTGGGATAGAGACGCTTCAATTCCCTTAAATTAGGACATCCAACTTCTTCAATATCCGTTACTTCAACATTTTCATTCTGTAGTAATTCCTTCATCCATAGAGTTTTTTCCATTCCTTTAACGTAAACAATAGAATCTTGTATATTATCTTGAAGATATTTTCTAACTTCTGAAAATGTTGTGACTCCTCCATTCCAGGATAAACCATGATGATTGTGGTAAAGCCATTGAGCTTGCCTTCTTAGCGATGGTGATAGCTGATTAAACTTGTATGGTGGTTTTAAGATGAAATGCTGATGTTGTCCATTGCGCAGTACAGCTATTTCCTTTGGAATAAACTTATTATTTGATCCTCTGAATCCTTGAACGTCGAAAATAAAATACATTTTATATTGTGCGTGCGTATATGTGTTTCTTCAGCGAGAGCTAACAGACAAGTAACGATTACATTTCTCGAGAAACTATTTGACTCAATGGATTATAGTTTATAATGCGATCGTGTAACATCAAACAGTATGCAGACGTATTAGGAGGGATTATTTTTGATGTTTTAATTTCAATACGAATATCAACTGGTCCGTTTTTTATTATTTCACTTTGATGTCTGCAATCTATTACGAAAATTGTCGCTTGTGATTTGAATGCTTCTCTTGACAATAAAGGTTCAGCAACTAGGCGATTATAGAAGGTTTTTTGAAAGTTACAGTACATATTGTATAGTAAACTGTAGTTATTTTTATCAAATGATAGATTTAAATCTTCACATGGATAAGCATCGGAATTTAAATAGGCTTTCACATTAGTAATGTTGCAATGATCAAAATTAGCTGGATTTTCTTTAAGTAAATTACGTTTGTTGGTTTGCAGAGCAAGGATAATATAGCGCGGCTTTTCTATTTGAGAGGTTGTCTTCACATTCCAAATATGATGATTAGTACTAGGTAAGGCAGGATATTCATACAGATCCCAGTTCCGGAAAGCAATTTTCATAGATTGTCCATCATTAATAGGTTTGTATAGCTTTAATTTGAAAGAATCAGACAATGTAATGTGAGGAATTTTCCATTGTATTTTCAGCAAGTTTATCTTTGCTTTTTCATCTGCGTCAGAAATTAATGAATTGTCATCTGTACGGGAGCGTGTTAGAATTAAATCATGGCGTCCGTTTGGAATTACTCTTTTGTAGTCTTCAGCAAATCCCAATAATTTATTTAGGGGTATGCAAAAATTAAAGTAGAAACCATTGACATTGATTGAGGAATCAGGAGACCAAGATGCATTAAACAGCATATCACTTTCATTTTTATTTAAAGAAATATAATTTTTAATAGTTGATGTGATGCCAGCATTACGATTGCTATCAATTTCCACACCATTTAATTCATAACGAATTTCGTCGAATAAGAAAGCTACTCCATTATTCACAAGTTTTGTTTTCTCAACTGCCGATCCATCAGTTTTCGATACAGTACCTTCAATATAAATGTAACTTTCTGACGGCAAGATATTAAGATTTTGATGTTGGACACAGATTTGAATGATGTCATTTTTCTCGAAATTATTCAAGTATGGCGAGTATGTATGATATTCCAATTTTGAGATACTCTCCTCAAATTCTGGTTCTTCGAAAATATTCAGCATGTCTTTTGTTAGATTTCATTTAATATTTCACGATATTTTTATGTTTACTATATGCTACCCAATGGGTTCCTGGTCCACTCTCATTGTCT